>JARJEE010000043.1:0-1224959 GCA_030180105.1 Hyles lineata
CTAACCTAACCTAACCTAACCTAACCTAACCTAACCTAACCTAACCTAACCTAACCTAACCTAACCTAACCTAACCTAACCTAACCTAACCTAACCTAACCTAACCTAACCTAACCTAACCTAACCTAACCTAACCTAACCTAACCTAACCTAACCTAACCTAACCTAACCTAACCTAACCTAACCTAACCTAACCTAACCTAACCTAACCTAACCTAACCTAACCTAACCTAACCTAACCTAACCTAACCTAACCTAACCTAACCTAACCTAACCTAACCTAACCTAACCTAACCTAACCTAACCTAACCTAACCTAACCTAACCTAACCTAACCTAACCTAACCTAACCTAACCTAACCTAACCTAACCTAACCTAACCTAACCTAACCTAACCTAACCTAACCTAACCTAACCTAACCTAACCTAACCTAACCTAACCTAACCTAACCTAACCTAACCTAACCTAACCTAACCTAACCTAACCTAACCTAACCTAACCTAACCTAACCTAACCTAACCTAACCTAACCTAACCTAACCTAACCTAACCTAACCTAACCTAACCTAACCTAACCTAACCTAACCTAACCTAACCTAACCTAACCTAACCTAACCTAACCTAACCTAACCTAACCTAACCTAACCTAACCTAACCTAACCTAACCTAACCTAACCTAACCTAACCTAACCTAACCTAACCTAACCTAACCTAACCTAACCTAACCTAACCTAACCTAACCTAACCTAACCTAACCTAACCTAACCTAACCTAACCTAACCTAACCTAACCTAACCTAACCTAACCTAACCTAACCTAACCTAACCTAACCTAACCTAACCTAACCTAACCTAACCTAACCTAACCTAACCTAACCTAACCTAACCTAACCTAACCTAACCTAACCTAACCTAACCTAACCTAACCTAACCTAACCTAACCTAACCTAACCTAACCTAACCTAACCTAACCTAACCTAACCTAACCTAACCTAACCTAACCTAACCTAACCTAACCTAACCTAACCTAACCTAACCTAACCTAACCTAACCTAACCTAACCTAACCTAACCTAACCTAACCTAACCTAACCTAACCTAACCTAACCTAACCTAACCTAACCTAACCTAACCTAACCTAACCTAACCTAACCTAACCTAACCTAACCTAACCTAACCTAACCTAACCTAACCTAACCTAACCTAACCTAACCTAACCTAACCTAACCTAACCTAACCTAACCTAACCTAACCTAACCTAACCTAACCTAACCTAACCTAACCTAACCTAACCTAACCTAACCTAACCTAACCTAACCTAACCTAACCTAACCTAACCTAACCTAACCTAACCTAACCTAACCTAACCTAACCTAACCTAACCTAACCTAACCTAACCTAACCTAACCTAACCTAACCTAACCTAACCTAACCTAACCTAACCTAACCTAACCTAACCTAACCTAACCTAACCTAACCTAACCTAACCTAACCTAACCTAACCTAACCTAACCTAACCTAACCTAACCTAACCTAACCTAACCTAACCTAACCTAACCTAACCTAACCTAACCTAACCTAACCTAACCTAACCTAACCTAACCTAACCTAACCTAACCTAACCTAACCTAACCTAACCTAACCTAACCTAACCTAACCTAACCTAACCTAACCTAACCTAACCTAACCTAACCTAACCTAACCTAACCTAACCTAACCTAACCTAACCTAACCTAACCTAACCTAACCTAACCTAACCTAACCTAACCTAACCTAACCTAACCTAACCTAACCTAACCTAACCTAACCTAACCTAACCTAACCTAACCTAACCTAACCTAACCTAACCTAACCTAACCTAACCTAACCTAACCTAACCTAACCTAACCTAACCTAACCTAACCTAACCTAACCTAACCTAACCTAACCTAACCTAACCTAACCTAACCTAACCTAACCTAACCTAACCTAACCTAACCTAACCTAACCTAACCTAACCTAACCTAACCTAACCTAACCTAACCTAACCTAACCTAACCTAACCTAACCTAACCTAACCTAACCTAACCTAACCTAACCTAACCTAACCTAACCTAACCTAACCTAACCTAACCTAACCTAACCTAACCTAACCTAACCTAACCTAACCTAACCTAACCTAACCTAACCTAACCTAACCTAACCTAACCTAACCTAACCTAACCTAACCTAACCTAACCTAACCTAACCTAACCTAACCTAACCTAACCTAACCTAACCTAACCTAACCTAACCTAACCTAACCTAACCTAACCTAACCTAACCTAACCTAACCTAACCTAACCTAACCTAACCTAACCTAACCTAACCTAACCTAACCTAACCTAACCTAACCTAACCTAACCTAACCTAACCTAACCTAACCTAACCTAACCTAACCTAACCTAACCTAACCTAACCTAACCTAACCTAACCTAACCTAACCTAACCTAACCTAACCTAACCTAACCTAACCTAACCTAACCTAACCTAACCTAACCTAACCTAACCTAACCTAACCTAACCTAACCTAACCTAACCTAACCTAACCTAACCTAACCTAACCTAACCTAACCTAACCTAACCTAACCTAACCTAACCTAACCTAACCTAACCTAACCTAACCTAACCTAACCTAACCTAACCTAACCTAACCTAACCTAACCTAACCTAACCTAACCTAACCTAACCTAACCTAACCTAACCTAACCTAACCTAACCTAACCTAACCTAACCTAACCTAACCAGTCGCAGCGCGAACGCCGTACCGCGCGCATCACTTTTGTGCCGCTCCGCGTTCAAAAATTCGGAAAAATAGGATATATCAGTGAAACAATCAAGTGTTATATATCAAAATGTGCGCGCTGCGACGCCGCGTGTGACAGTGAAAGAATTTTCAAAATCGGACCAAAATTGGAAAAGTTATTAAAGAAAAACTTTCAGTGAAAAAACTTATGTGTGATTCAAGTGATTCTATCTCCGTAGAACGATCTTTTACCTATAGTTTTTGAACTGCAGTTAGACGCCTTATACCATCCCCCTCCCTTGTGCAAATTTTCGGAATTTTCCTGCGAGTACTTTCAAAGATATCGGACAGTGAAGTGTGCCAAACCCGGATTTTCAAAGTTAAAGACAGTTTTTTCTTCATATCTTCCTTCACCTTTCTCCTATATCCGATCTTGGACCCTACATCGATAGCCCTAGGTTAGGGCTACCTCCCAGTCCAATTCTTTAACTTCTTTCTATCATACTCTTCATTTGAGCGGTGCTTTCACCTTCAAAATTCTCACCACGACTTCGGCGCGCTCTCCTGCTTTTAGCAGTTGAGATCCTGAGCCAGTTCCTGCACCATAAGAAGCGCCATTTCATCACGAAGCCGTGGACACCAAGATCATCATCATAGGACAACCGGAAGTGCCTTTAATCAACCAGGACAAAAAGTGAGTTTTGCGCCATACTTTCACCCAGTGATTACTCAGTGACCTTCGGACCTAGAACCTCGGAACCAGCTTTGAAATCATTTTTTGAGGACCCCCGGCCTATATACCAAGAACCAGCCAAATCGATCCAGAAACAAAAAAGTCATTTTCAGAATCAGCGGAAGAAGGCCATAGCTGGTCACCATATAGGTACGAAGTCTGTCTGACAGAATAATCTGGTAGAGGACAACCTCCCGAATCCAACGACACCACTCACGACCTGATCGGAGCAATAGCCACTGAATGAGCGAGGTTTTCCTCTTCAACCTTCCCATTCATCATATTCACAAATTTATCCCTACATCATTCACAGTATTTACAATCATTCACGATATTCACAAGTTCGAGATTTTCATTGGTCGGACTTCCGGCCAGTGAATATTTATTGCATCACCCATTGGTTCCAGTTTAACTACCTAAAAATATTTATTTAACTGATAATTGGCCACTTGGCCGACACGTCATCTTACTCGTCCATCCAATTAATATTTATTTGTCATTTCATTGGCCCTCAGCCAAATTATACTCCACCCACTTGACACTAAACTCCACCCACTTGACACTAAACGCCACCCACTTTACACCAAAACTCCACCCACTTTTGTTGGCTCCTCCCACTTTTTCCGTGTTAGCCCCGCCCACCCCAAGTTAAGTCCCGCCCCCTTTTACCTTGGCTCCTCCCACTTTTTCCCGGACTTAGCTATTTTAGTGCCCTCTACCCCCCGCTGCCCTTTTCACGAAACCCCTCCCAAACGTCGCCCCACGAAACCTTTCCCCCCCCCCCCCCCCCCCCACATTCCTTTCCTCACCCCCCCTAAACCTATCTCCGCCGTTACTGGTCCTAGACCCCCCAAGTTTGGGTTCGTTAGAACCGGCTTGGGAAGGCCTAGCGATCGGCCCCGGCGGAATCCCCAAATTCCTCCCCGTTTCCCCCCCAAGTCATTTTTAAATTTTCAATAGCCCAAACGTCGCCCCACGAAACCTCCCCCCCCTCCCCCCACATTCCTTTCCTCACCCCCCCTAAACCTATCTCCGCCGTTACTGGTCCTAGACCCCCCAAGTTTGGGTTCGTTAGAACCGGCTTGGGAAGGCCTAGCGATTGGCCCAGGCGGAATTCCCAAATTCCCCCCCGTTTCCCCCCCAAGTCATTTTTAAATTTTTCATAGCCCAAACGTCGCCCCACGAAACCTACCCCCCCCCCCCCCTCCCCTCCCCCCACATTCCTTTCCTCACCCCCCCTAAACCTATCTCCGCCGTTACTGGTCCTAGACCCCCCGAGTTTGGGTTCGTTAGAACCGGCTTGGGAAGGCCTAGCGATCGGCCCCGGCGGAATCCCCAAATTCCTCCCCGTTTCCCCCCCAAGTCATTTTTAAATTTTCAATAGCCCAAACGTCGCCCCACGAAACCTCCCCCCCCTCCCCCCACATTCCTTTCCTCACCCCCCCTAAACCTATCTCCGCCGTTACTGGTCCTAGACCCCCCGAGTTTGGGTTCGTTAGAACCGGCTTGGGAAGGCCTAGCGATTGGCCCCGGCGGAATTCCCAAATTCCCCCCCGTTTCCCCCCCAATTCATTTTTAAATTTTCAATAGCCCAAACGTCACCCCACGAAACCTAAACCCCCCCCCCCCCTCCCCCACATTCCTTTCCTCACCCCCCCTAAACCTATCTCCGCCGTTACTGGTCCTAGACCCCCCGAGTTTGGGTTCGTTAGAATCGGCTTGGGAAGGCCTAGCGATTGGCCCCGGCGGAATCCATAATTTCCTTAACTTCTAATCCCCCTTATCTGTCCTAAAATGGCGGATCCCCCCAACTCCCCCTCCACCGCACCTCCTAATCCCAAACCCGCTTCGGCTCAGAACCCCGATAAATACGTGAAAGTATCACTGGAGGACCTGGAATGCAAGCATCTCGCGGTCAAGTACCCCGAGGGCTTTCCCTGCATCACCGACTTCGACTTTCCACTCAACAGAGATGATCTCGTAGAAACGCTATACCAATACTGCGCCACACTATTCACAGCTATGAGTGCTAAGAGTGTCTCTTCCAGAGGCAAAAACCTCGTGAGGTGCGTGGCTGCACAGTTAGAACAATTATTGCTGAGCATCGAGGACAGAGAACAATGCCCGAACATTATCGTCCAGGACGAACCCATCCTACCGACACCCACCGATACCGACAATAACGTTAACAACGGCCTGAAGGAGGACATTCTACAGTGCGTAAAGAAAGAACTCGATAACCACCTCGCCGCAGTGAACAACATTAAGAACGAACTCATAGCCATACAAAAAGAACAGGTCAAAACCACTTACGCCGCAGTAACTTCCGCCACCGCATCTGCCACCGCTCACCTAACCACGAACAACCACCGCACCGCCAGCCTACCCACACCCGCCAAAGGCACACCCCCTTCCTCTCCTCCTTCATCTCGCCCCGCCATCATTGTTACCCCCACTATCGCTACCAAAACCAAAGAAGAGGCCGTCACCGCACTGAGGAAATCCATTTCCTTCCGTGAAGCCAAGTACGCACCCGTCAAGGTGCAGACCATTTCCAGAGGAAAATTGAGGGTTGAGTTCGACACCGTCGAGCAGCGGGATGACGCCCTCAATCGCCTGCGGACTGCGGAACGCGTCACCGCCGAACCTGCCCGCCGGCTCAGTCCGCTGATAATTTTGAAAGGCGTCACCTGCGACGTCCCGGCGGAAGAACTCCCCTCTATCATTCGCTCACAAAACCCGGACATCGACGCACTCATCACGAATGACTCTGACCTCCAATACCGCTTCAAGAGAAACAATCGGAACCCCGCATTGTATAACGCAGTGCTGCAAGCGTGCCCGAGCGTGTGGCGTCGGATCACGGAGATGGGGCGGGTCTGCGTGGACTACATGAGAGTCCACGCCGAGGATTTCTCTCCGTTTCTCCAATGCTTCCGATGCCTACAGTTCGGACACACCAAAGCGAAATGCTCTGCCACCAACATTGCCTGCGCCCACTGCGCCTCCTCGCACCACACTTTGGACGACTGCCCCGTGAAGGAAGACGCTTCCAAGTCCCAGTGCACCAACTGCGAGAACCATAACGCACGATTTGGCTCCAGCCTCGACACGGCCCATCGAGCAACCTCTCCGGTATGCCCACGCCTAAAGTCTATGAGGGACAGAATAGGGCAGAGAGTCGATTACGGCTCTTAGCCCTGCCCTCTCCCCACGACCATCAGCATCACTGCACCCTCGCGAGCACCACTGCGCCGCAGCGAAGATCCAACTTGCACCACCATCGACCTACTAGCTATAGATTAAACTTTAGAATTGTTTAATTCAATAAGATCGTTCTAATCAATTGTAAATATTCTCAATCACCAATTAGCATCGAATCACTTAAAAGAATCAAACGTTTAAATTGTAAATAACTTCACCTTCTTCTTTTTAATAACTCTCCTCACTATTTTTGATCAATTACTCTGTATATTAGCTTTAAGCCCAATAAATGGAAACAAAATTAACTCTGCGACCACACATACGACTCACTACACGTACGCACACCCCACACTCCCTCAACTACCCAGGGGGGCCGACGAGGGGCGGACGGAAGGGTTGCTACGCGGAAGTCCTGCCCCTCCGGAAGATCCCCCTACACCTACACTACCCCAGCAGAGGGCGGGTCACCGTATCAAATAGCGGGACCTCACCCCTCTGCTGGCCCCCTCACCCCACACTATCAATCATTACACTCTACAGCGACTCGAATTCACTCCCCCACAACCAGAACACAGGCGTTATAAAAAAAAAAAAAAAAAAAAAAAAAAAAAAAACCTAACCTAACCTAACCTAACCTAACCTAACCTAACCTAACCTAACCTAACCTAACCTAACCTAACCTAACCTAACCTAACCTAACCTAACCTAACCTAACCTAACCTAACCTAACCTAACCTAACCTAACCTAACCTAACCTAACCTAACCTAACCTAACCTAACCTAACCTAACCTAACCTAACCTAACCTAACCTAACCTAACCTAACCTAACCTAACCTAACCTAACCTAACCTAACCTAACCTAACCTAACCTAACCTAACCTAACCTAACCTAACCTAACCTAACCTAACCTAACCTAACCTAACCTAACCTAACCTAACCTAACCTAACCTAACCTAACCTAACCTAACCTAACCTAACCTAACCTAACCTAACCTAACCTAACCTAACCTAACCTAACCTAACCTAACCTAACCTAACCTAACCTAACCTAACCTAACCTAACCTAACCTAACCTAACCTAACCTAACCTAACCTAACCTAACCTAACCTAACCTAACCTAACCTAACCTAACCTAACCTAACCTAACCTAACCTAACCTAACCTAACCTAACCTAACCTAACCTAACCTAACCTAACCTAACCTAACCTAACCTAACCTAACCTAACCTAACCTAACCTAACCTAACCTAACCTAACCTAACCTAACCTAACCTAACCTAACCTAACCTAACCTAACCTAACCTAACCTAACCTAACCTAACCTAACCTAACCTAACCTAACCTAACCTAACCTAACCTAACCTAACCTAACCTAACCTAACCTAACCTAACCTAACCTAACCTAACCTAACCTAACCTAACCTAACCTAACCTAACCTAACCTAACCTAACCTAACCTAACCTAACCTAACCTAACCTAACCTAACCTAACCTAACCTAACCTAACCTAACCTAACCTAACCTAACCTAACCTAACCTAACCTAACCTAACCTAACCTAACCTAACCTAACCTAACCTAACCTAACCTAACCTAACCTAACCTAACCTAACCTAACCTAACCTAACCTAACCTAACCTAACCTAACCTAACCTAACCTAACCTAACCTAACCTAACCTAACCTAACCTAACCTAACCTAACCTAACCTAACCTAACCTAACCTAACCTAACCTAACCTAACCTAACCTAACCTAACCTAACCTAACCTAACCTAACCTAACCTAACCTAACCTAACCTAACCTAACCTAACCTAACCTAACCTAACCTAACCTAACCTAACCTAACCTAACCTAACCTAACCTAACCTAACCTAACCTAACCTAACCTAACCTAACCTAACCTAACCTAACCTAACCTAACCTAACCTAACCTAACCTAACCTAACCTAACCTAACCTAACCTAACCTAACCTAACCTAACCTAACCTAACCTAACCTAACCTAACCTAACCTAACCTAACCTAACCTAACCTAACCTAACCTAACCTAACCTAACCTAACCTAACCTAACCTAACCTAACCTAACCTAACCTAACCTAACCTAACCTAACCTAACCTAACCTAACCTAACCTAACCTAACCTAACCTAACCTAACCTAACCTAACCTAACCTAACCTAACCTAACCTAACCTAACCTAACCTAACCTAACCTAACCTAACCTAACCTAACCTAACCTAACCTAACCTAACCTAACCTAACCTAACCTAACCTAACCTAACCTAACCTAACCTAACCTAACCTAACCTAACCTAACCTAACCTAACCTAACCTAACCTAACCTAACCTAACCTAACCTAACCTAACCTAACCTAACCTAACCTAACCTAACCTAACCTAACCTAACCTAACCTAACCTAACCTAACCTAACCTAACCTAACCTAACCTAACCTAACCTAACCTAACCTAACCTAACCTAACCTAACCTAACCTAACCTAACCTAACCTAACCTAACCTAACCTAACCTAACCTAACCTAACCTAACCTAACCTAACCTAACCTAACCTAACCTAACCTAACCTAACCTAACCTAACCTAACCTAACCTAACCTAACCTAACCTAACCTAACCTAACCTAACCTAACCTAACCTAACCTAACCTAACCTAACCTAACCTAACCTAACCTAACCTAACCTAACCTAACCTAACCTAACCTAACCTAACCTAACCTAACCTAACCTAACCTAACCTAACCTAACCTAACCTAACCTAACCTAACCTAACCTAACCTAACCTAACCTAACCTAACCTAACCTAACCTAACCTAACCTAACCTAACCTAACCTAACCTAACCTAACCTAACCTAACCTAACCTAACCTAACCTAACCTAACCTAACCTAACCTAACCTAACCTAACCTAACCTAACCTAACCTAACCTAACCTAACCTAACCTAACCTAACCTAACCTAACCTAACCTAACCTAACCTAACCTAACCTAACCTAACCTAACCTAACCTAACCTAACCTAACCTAACCTAACCTAACCTAACCTAACCTAACCTAACCTAACCTAACCTAACCTAACCTAACCTAACCTAACCTAACCTAACCTAACCTAACCTAACCTAACCTAACCTAACCTAACCTAACCTAACCTAACCTAACCTAACCTAACCTAACCTAACCTAACCTAACCTAACCTAACCTAACCTAACCTAACCTAACCTAACCTAACCTAACCTAACCTAACCTAACCTAACCTAACCTAACCTAACCTAACCTAACCTAACCTAACCTAACCTAACCTAACCTAACCTAACCTAACCTAACCTAACCTAACCTAACCTAACCTAACCTAACCTAACCTAACCTAACCTAACCTAACCTAACCTAACCTAACCTAACCTAACCTAACCTAACCTAACCTAACCTAACCTAACCTAACCTAACCTAACCTAACCTAACCTAACCTAACCTAACCTAACCTAACCTAACCTAACCTAACCTAACCTAACCTAACCTAACCTAACCTAACCTAACCTAACCTAACCTAACCTAACCTAACCTAACCTAACCTAACCTAACCTAACCTAACCTAACCTAACCTAACCTAACCTAACCTTTTTTTTTTTTTTTTTTTTTTTTTTTTTTTTTTTTCTCGCGGGGAAAATCCCTTTACGGACCATCCCACCCCCGAGGGGTCGAGGGTGTGTCGGACTCACCGGTGCGCCTTCCGGCCCAGCGAGACGTGGAGCTGGGTTGGGTCCCTATCGTAGTCTGCGCACCGAAATACCGACTAAAAACCCCGCGTTGGCCACCATCTGTGCACTTTAGAGACGGCCCCGGGATACCGATGAACGGACGCGCCAGGACCGCCTCTTTGTGCACCGCCGCTTTAGCGACGCGGCTTACGACGCGTGTCGCGTCACGTCTCGGGGGCCGCCAAGGTAGGGACGGCGACCCCATGTGGCCTCTGCGGCGCCGGGTTAGATGTTGTCCCGGCGCCTCCTTCTTCTCCTGTGGCGACGGGCGGGATCGGTCTGCTCCCGATCCCGCTCGGCGCTCTCCTTCTGCGACATGACACGTTCGCAGAAGGAGAGCATGGCTCGCCACGAGCTCCGGCTGCCGACCATGGCGGCGACCACGGCCGGCAGCGAAAGGTCCCTACCGACGACCGCGATGAGAGCGCTGCGCTCCTCGTCCCAGGCTGGGCACTCCTCCAGCGTGTGCTGGGCCGTGTCCTCACAGCAGTTGCCACAATGGTGGCACACGGCGGACTCCTCCGCTCCGGCTATGCGACACAGGTACGCACCGAAGCAGCCGTGCCCGGTGAGCACCTGCGTCAGCCGGTATGTCGGCGCACCGTGGCGCCTGTCCAGCCACTGTTCGAGGACAGGTCGCACTGCCGCGACGGTCCTCGTACCAGCACTAGGGTTCTCCAGCCTGGAACGCCACTCCTCCACAGCGGACCTGCGGAGGGAGGCCAACATGGCCTCGACCTCTCGGGGGACCAACCTCTGCCCACGCCCGGACGCCTCCTCTCGCCGGAAGAAAGCTGACGAGAGGGTCTTGGCGTCCAGCACCCAGGGCAGAGTTCCCGCCAATACGCAGGCCGCCTCGTGCGAGACCGTGCGGTAGCCCCTGATTATTCGCTGCGCCACCATGCGCTGCGGACGATGCAGCAGGCGGACGCAACGATCGCCCAGGGACCCGGCCCAAACGGGACACCCGTAAAGGGCCATGGACCGCACGACTCCAGCATACAGGTTTCGGCAAGGGATGCCAGGACCATCACTGTTGGGCAGCAGGCGCCCCAGTGCGCCCGCCGCCCTCACCAGCTTCGGCGACAACTCCGCAAAATGCGCGCGGAAGTCCCATCGACTGTCGAGGACGAGACCGAGGTATTTCATCCTCGAGCCGACGGGAATCCGCACGCTCTCTACTGTAATGTGGGCCCCAGGCGGAGGCCCACACCGAGGACCGTGGAAACACACGGCCTCGGTCTTGTTGAGGGCCACCGTGAGGCCCAGTCGCCGAATCCTGCCCACCACCAGTCCAGTACCGAACGAGGCGAGCAGGGCGGACCTCTGGAACGTCCTGGCCGTCGCTGTCACCAACGTGTCATCTGCATAGCAGACGACAGCGACGCCCCGAAGGTTGGTACCACGCAACACCCAGTCGTAGCCGATGTTCCACAGGAGCGGTCCAAGAACCGAGCCCTGTGGAACACCGCACGACACTTCCCTACGGTGCCACCCGTCGGCGCCCGGATACACAACGTACCTGTCAGAAAGGTACGAGTGCACCAGACGCCGAAGGTAGGGCGGCACTTCGTGGTACCGCAGTGCTTCTTCGATGCAGGCCCAGGGCATGGTGTTGAACGCGTTGGCGATGTCTAGAGACACCGCCACCACGACCCCACCCCGGGACACCGCACGCTCCGCTTGTGCCTTCACCCGCAGAATCGCGTGGACCGTCGACCGGCCCCGCCGGAACCCGAACTGGCAGTCCGCCAAATCCGGGCCCGTACCCTCCAAATGCTCGACGAGGCGCGCGTGGACTACGCGCTCGAAGAGCTTGCACACCTCGTCGAGCAACACGATCGGCCGGTAGGCCGAGGGCGAATCTGCGGGTCGCCCCTCCTTGCGGAGCAGGACAAGCTTGCCCGTCTTCCACCGCGACGGGAAGATGCCCTGCTCAAGGCACGCGGAGAAAAGGCCGCGGAGCCTCGTACCCAGCGACTCGACGGCCAGCACCCAGACACGACCGGGCACCCCGTCGAGACCCGGGGCCGAGTTCTTGCTCCGCAGCCGAAGCACTGCCGCCTCTAGCTCTTGCGGCGAAACCTCCGGAATATCCCTTACCGAAACCAACGACGATGGCGCCGGTGGACATGGCGCCATCGGTGGAGGAGTGAACTCCTTGGTGGCCGGAAACAAGGCCGCGACGACGTCCTCCAAAAGTTCTGTCCGGAGACTCTGGGTCAAGGGGGGCGCCCATGGGCGGAATTTACGCATCGCCACACGGTACGGACGCCCCCACGGATCTCTGTCCAGAGACCTCCGGAACTCTTCGTTCGCCGCGGCCTTCGCTTGCGCGATGGCCACCCGCAGCGCTCTCTTCGCCTCTCTGTGGAGGTCGAGAAGGTTCTGCCCCTGCTCGTCGTCGCCGGGTCTACGGGTCCGACGACGACGGTGCCTGGCGAGTCGGCGGCGCGCGACCTGGCAAGCCGCGCGCAGCTCTGTGAGCTCGGCCGACCACCAGTACACCTGGCGCTTCGCTGGGAGGCGGGTGACCCGGGGCATGGCCGCGTCGCAGACTCGCGACATCGCCACCCCGAACCATTCCGCCTCTTCCTGTGGCCGTGTGGCCGTGTGGTGGCCGGGAACAAGGCCGCGACGACGTCCTCAACGAGGTCGGTCCGGAGACTCTGAGTTAGCGGGGGCGCCCACGGGCGGAGTTTTTTCATCGCCATACGATACGGACGCCCCCATGGATCTCTATCGAGAGTTCTCCGGAACTCATCGTTCGCCGCGGCCTTCGCTTGCGCGATGGCCACCCGCAGCGCTCTCTTCGCCTCCCTGTGGAGGTCGAGAAGGAGCCGCTCTTGCTCGTCGTCGCCGGGTCTACGGGTCCGACGACGACGGTGCCTGGCGAGTCGGCGGCGCGCGACCTGACAGGCCGCACGCAGCTCTGTGAGCTCGGCCGACCACCAGTACACCTGGCGCTTCGCTGGGAGGCGGGTGAACCTAACCTAACCTTTTTTTTTTTTTTTTTTTTTTTTTTTTTTTTTTTTTTTTTTTCTCGCGGGGAAAATCCCTTTACGGACCATCCCACCCCAAGGGGCGGGGGTGTGTCGGACTCACCGGTGCGCCTTCCGGCCCAGCGAGACGTGGAGCTGGGTCGGGTCCCTATCGTATTCTGCGCACCGAAATACCGACTAAAAACCCCGCGTCGGCCACCATCGGTGCACTTTGGAGACGGCCCCGGGATACCGCTCAACGGACGCGCCAGGACCGCCTCCTTGTGCACTGCCGCTTAGCGACGCAGCTTTGGACGCGTGTTGCGTCACGTCTCGGGGGCCGCCAAGATAGGGACGGCGGCCCCGCGTGGCCTCTGCGGCGCCGGGTTAGTTGTTGTCCCGGCGCCTCCTACGTCTCCTGTGGCGACGAGCGGGATCGGTCTGCTCCCGATCCCGCTCAGCGCTCTCCTTCTGCGACATGACACGTTCGCAGAAGGAGAGCATGGCTCGCCACGAACTCCGGCTGCCGACCATGGCGGCGACCACGGCCGGCAGCGAAAGGTCGCTTCCAATGACCGCAGTGAGAGCGCTGCGCTCCTCGTCCCAGGCTGGGCACTCCTCCAGCGTGTGCTGGGCCGTGTCCTCACGGCAGTTGCCACAATGGTGGCACACGGCGGACTCCTCCGCTCCGGCTATGCGACACAGGTACGCACCGAAGCAGCCGTGCCCGGTGAGCACCTGCGTCAGCCGGAAAGTTGGCGCGCCGTGGCGCCTGTCCAGCCACTGCTCGAGGACAGGTCGCACTGCCGCGACGGTCCTCGTACCAGCACTAGGGCTCTCCAGTCTGGAACGCCACTCCTCCACAGCGGACCTGCGGAGGGAGGCCAACATGGCCTCAACCTCCCTGGGGACCAACCTCTGCCCACGCCCGGACGCCTCCTCTCGTTGGAAAAAAGCTGACGAGAGGATCTTGGCGTCCAGCACCCAGGGCAGAGTTCCCGCCAATACGCAGGCCGCCTCGTGCGAGACCGTGCGGTAGCCCCTGATTATTCGCTGCGCCACCATGCGCTGCGGACGATGCAGCAGGCGGACGCAACGATCGCCCAGGGACCCGGCCCAAACGGGACACCCGTAGAGGGCCATGGACCGCACGACTCCAGCATAAAGATTTCGGCAAGGGATGCCAGGACCATCAGTGTTGGGCAGCAGGCGCCCCAGTGCGCCCGCCGCCCTCACCAGCTTCGGCGACAACTCCGCAAAATGCGCGCGGAAATCCCATCGACTGTCGAGGACAAGACCGAGGTATTTCATCCTCGAGCCGACGGGAATCCGCACGCTCTCCACCGTGATGTGGGCCCCAGGCGGAGGCCCACACCGAGGACCGTGGAAACACACGGCCTCGGTCTTATTGAGGGCCACCGTGAGGCCCAGTCGCCGAATCCTGCCCACCACCAGTCCAGTACCGAACGAGGCGAGCAGGGCGGACCTCTGGAACGTCCTGGCCGTCGCCGTCACCAACGTGTCATCTGCATAGCAGACGACAGCGACGCCCCGAAGGTTGGTACCACGCAACACCCAGTCGTAGCCGATGTTCCACAGGAGCGGCCCAAGAACCGAGCCCTGCGGAACACCGCACGACACTTCTCTACGGTGCCACCCGTCGGCGCCCGGATACACAACGTACCTATCAGAAAGGTACGAGTGCACCAGACGCCGAAGGTAGGGCGGCACTTCGTGGTACCGCAGTGCTTCTTCGATGCAGGCCCAGGGCATGGTGTTGAACGCGTTGGCGATGTCGAGAGACACCGCCACCACGACCCTACCCCGGGACACTGCACGCTCCGCTTGTGCCTTCACCCGCAGAATCGCGTGGACCGTCGACCGGCCCCGCCGGAACCCGAACTGGCAGTCCGCCAAATCCGGGCCCGTACCCTCCAAATGCTCGACGAGGCGCGCGTGGACTACGCGCTCGAAGAGCTTGCACACCTCGTCGAGCAACACGATCGGCCGGTAGGCCGAGGGCGAATCTGCGGGTCGCCCCTCCTTGCGGAGCAGGACAAGCTTGCCCGTCTTCCACCGCGACGGGAAGATGCCCCGCTCAAGGCACGCGGAGAAAAGGCCGCGGAGCCTCGTACCCAGCGACTCGACGGCCAGCACCCAGACACGACCGGGCACCCCGTCGAGACCCGGGGCCGAGTTCTTGCTCCGCAGCCGAAGCACTGCCGCCTCTAGCTCTTGCGGCGAAACCTCCGGGATATCCCTTACCGAAACCAACGACGATGGCGCCGGTGGACGTGGCGCCATCGGTGGAGGAGTGAACTCCTCGGTGGCCGGAAACAAGGCCGCGACGACGTCCTCTAAAAGTTCGGTCCGGAGACTCTGTGTCAGAGGGGGCGCCCATGGGCGGAATTTCCGCATCGCTACACGGTACGGACGCCCCCACGGATCTCTGTCCAGAGACCTCCGGAACTCCTCGTTCGCCGCGGCCTTCGCTTGCGCGATGGCCACCCGCAGCGCTCTCTTCGCCTCTCTGTGGAGGTCGAGAAGAAGCCGCTCCTGCTCATCGTCGCCGGGTCTACGGGTCCGACGACGACGGTGCCTGGCGAGTCGGCGGCGCGCAACCTGGCAAGCCGCGCGCAGCTCTGTGAGCTCGGCCGACCACCAGTACACCTGGCGCTTCGCTGGGAGGCGGGTGACCCGGGGCATGGCCGCGTCACAGACTCGCGACATCGCCACCCCGAACCATTCCGCCTCTTCCTCGACCCGCACCGGCCCGTCCGGCACGGGGAGCCACGCCTGAACAATGGCAGCTTCCTTCGCGGCCTCCACATCGAGGCGCTTTGCGGCCCAACGTCGGCCGCCCGTGAATCGGGCAGTCGGACCACCACCGGACTGGCGGGTGGAGACCTGGGAGGATGAGACGCTGAACCGAATGTAGAGATGATCGGACAGCGTCTCCTCCTCAACCAAAACCCTCCAGTCCCGAACACGGCGGGCAAGGGCCGGGGTGGCGAACGTGACGTCCACCACCGAACCGCCGTTGTGCCGCACGCACGTGTTCTCCGACCCCCGATTCAGGACGACCAACCCGATGGAGATCGCCCATTCCTCCAGGGCCTCGCCCCGCGCGTCGGTCACCGACGAACCCCAAGCCGAGGATTTGGCGTTGAAGTCACCGGCTACAAGCACGGAGCGAGGCTGACTGTCCAGCTGTACCAGGGCCCCCAGGCGCGCGAGGAAACTCTCGAATTCCGCCTGGGACCTGTTGGGAGAGAAATAGACTCCCACTATCCACACCCCTCCCACCAGGACCGCCACGCATCCCGCACCCTTCGCTACTTTTTCGAAGGGCGGAGAGCCGGCGGCGCCCTGGGTGAAGACGGCCACCAAGCCATCAAGGTCCCCTGCCCAGTCGTCGCGGGCAGGGACAGAGTATGGCTCGGCGACCACAGCCACGTGAATCAACCACTGCGCCAGGGACTGTTCGAGCATGTACTGTGCTCCTTGGCAGTGGTTGATGTTCGCCTGGAGGAAACTTAAATCCATTTATGTATGGGCGATCTCCATCGCCTCAGGGCGGGACGGTTGCGGCCGCGTCGAAACCTCGGCTCCCACACCGCGTTGTGTACGGTGCGGGACCGAGGAGGCAGCGCAGGCCTTGCCGCCCACCCGGTGGTCCGCGGGTTTCCCAGCATCTGCGCAAATTGCGCAGTGCGGGTCCGCGGAGCACTCCCGGGACTTATGTCCCGGTTGACCGCAGCGGTAGCAGAGCCCGCTGCGGTCGCACTCGCCGGTGCATTGTACCCTCACATGCCCCTTATAGAGGCATCGGTAGCAGCGCAGGGGCCGGGCCTCAAGCAGCCGCACTGCCGCTGCCACCCAACCCACGAGGACGCGCCCCGCCTTCACAACTTTCTCCGCTGCCTTTGCCGGACAGCGGAGCCACACCGCGCCCAGGCCCGAGCGCTCGTCGCGAATCTCCCCGACTTTGACATCGTCGGGGGAGCACTCGCCGAGACGGACGATGGCCGTTGCGACTGCCTCGGGGGTGGCCGATGCGTCCAGCCCCGAGACCCGCAGTTCCGCCGTCTTCACAGGCCGGGAGACACGTACGTCCTCGCCCGACCCGCGAAGGACCTCCCTCATTTTGGCGACAAGGGAGTCGGCCCTCGCCTCCGACTCAGGCCCGGGCACCTCGAAGAGGAAAGCCCCGGTGGCAATCCGCCTTGACCTTAGCCCAGCTGTGATGCCAATGCTGGCCAGGTCCACCTTGGCTTGGACCTCACGCAGGACTTGTGCGTAGGTTACTCCCCGCTTCAACGCCTCCGGCGTCACCGTGAGAGTCACGGCGGCTTTACGCGGGAGGCGGAGCTGGGGAGCAGCCCTGCGTGGGGTCTGGGCCGGCTGTTGGGCCGCCCGGGACTTCTTCTTGCCCCTCTTTGCCACCACAGTCCACGGAGTCTCCGTGGATGTGGTGGGTTGAAGGGGCGGGTGTGGCGTCTGCGACCGGGGCGGGGCGCGCTTCCGGTTACCTCGCTTGCGCCTGCGAGACTCACGAGAGGCACCTGGCGGCGGAGCCGTCGGAGCCGCGGTCGGCCGGGTAGCTGGTACGGGGTGGCCAGTCACCGCAGGTGTGGCTGGTGCGGGGCGGCCAACGGCCGTAGGGGCTGCCTTCCCCTTCCCCGCTCCCAGGGCAGGCCATGAAGCGGCCGGCAACCCCACGACAGGTGGCCGCGGCTTCGAGGCCGCCTTGGCCCTGGCCCGGTCGGCGGCCAGCGGAGGCCGAAGAATCGGCTCTGGAGGCAGTCGCATGGCAATTGCCTCCAGCTTGGCATCTACTTTTGCCATGTGCACCTCCAGTAGCGAACCTAACCTAACCTAACCTAACCTAACCTAACCTAACCTAACCTAACCTAACCTAACCTAACCTAACCTAACCAAGATCTGGAAAGAGGCCACCGTTATCATCCTACGGAAGCCAGGAAAGGAAAATTATAACATGGCCAAATCATACAGACCTATAGGACTATTACCAGTGATGGGAAAGATATTCGAAAAAATGGTGGTGGGCAGGCTAAAATGGCACATACTGCCTAACATAAGCATGCGCCAATACGGGTTTATGCCACAAAGGGGCACCGAAGACTCCCTCTATGTCTTAGTGAAACATATAAAAGAAAAACTTAAACAAAAGAAAATCACAATCATGATATCCTTGGACATAGAGGGGGCCTTCGATAGCGCCTGGTGGCCGGCTCTAAAAAACCGCTTGGCAGAAGAACAATGCCCACCAAACATTAGACGAGTGATCGCCAGCTATCTAGACGACCGACTAGTCAGGGTCAGATATGCCGGTACGGAGATCCCGAGGAGAACCAGCAAAGGCTGCGTGCAGGGGTCTGTCGGAGGACCAATCCTGTGGAACCTACTCCTTGATCCCCTATTAAGGGGACTCGAAAGCCGGGGCGACTACTGCCAGGCATTCGCTGACGATGTCGTCCTGGTTTTCGACGGGGATTCCACGGGCGAGGTCCAAAGACAGGCCAATGCCGCACTCGCCTATGTGCAGGATTGGGGAGTTCGTAACAAGTTGAAATTTGCACCACACAAAACGAAGGCGATGGTTGTAACCAAGAAACTGAAGTACGACTCGCCAATCCTGCGCATGGGCGGGGTCGATGTTGGTCTCTCCAAGGAGATCAAGATACTCGGCGTGACCATTGACGAGGGCCTCACTTTCAAAGCCCACATTACGGCAGCGTGTGGGAAAGCGATGGCCTTTTATAAAAAGCTGGCAACGGCAGCAAGGGTGCAGTGGGGCTTAGGGCCTCAAATTATAAAAACGCTGTACACTGCGGTCGTCGAGCCGACCATACTATACGCATCTAGTGTATGGGCGCCAGCATCCAACAAAGTGTATGTGAGAAAGCAGCTCGACGGCCTGCAGAGGAGTTTTGCCCAGAAGCTGACGAAGGCCTACAGGACCGTCTCGCTGAACTCGGCCTTACTGCTCGCGGGACTCTTACCCCTAGATATAAGGGTGCGGGAAACCGCACTCTTATTCGAAATCAAGAAGGGCTACGCCTCGCGAGTGGTGGGGGACAGGGAAGTTGAGGCACCTGAGGCCTTCGTTAGCCTAAGCCATCCAGCAAGACGTAGAACCATGGCTCTGCGTTTCCTGATGGACGGTGCAGAGTTGGCCCAGCATACTGCCGATTCCATAAACATCTATACGGACGGCAGTAAGATAGAGGGTAAAGTCGGAGCTTCACTCTCCATTTGGGAGGATGAGGCCGAGACCAAAACTAAGAAACTCAAGCTGGAGTCATACTGCACCGTCTATCAGGCGGAGCTGTTGGCGCTTAAATACGCGGTGGACGAGGCCCTGATCGCCAATGCACCCCAAATCAACATCTTCTGCGATTCCAGGTCGGCTCTTGAAACAGTCACCAGAGGTGACTCCCTCCATCCCTTGGCGTTCCAAATTAATAAAACCATAACATCTATAGAAGAACGCAACAAAATACTAAACCTATTTTGGATAAAAGCCCACACAGGGATGGAAGGGAATGAAAGAGCCGATCGGCTCGCAAAGGATGCTGCCTTAAAATTAAAAATAAGGCCACACTACGATCGGTGCCCGATTTCATTCGCCAAACGACAAATTCGCCATGAGTCGATTGGCGAATGGAACCAAAGGTACACGACCGGAGAAACCGCTTCGGTTACAAAACTTTTCTTCCCAGACGCTGCCGAAGCACACAAAATTGTGAGGAGGCTTACCCTGGAGCCAGTTATCACGCAGGTGCTCACGGGCCACGGCGGGTTCTCCGGGTACTTGAACCGATTCAAGTGCAAGGAGAGCCCGGCGTGTCCCTGTGACCCTGATATAGACGAAACTGTCCCGCATATATTGTTCGATTGTCCTATACATTTAAAAGATAAAGTAGCGGTAGAAAACTTAATAAATACTGAATTAAAACAGGAAAATATACACGAAATAATGATAGACAATACAAAAAGGGATATATTTTTAAAATATTGTATTAAAGTTGCAAAGAAGGTAATAAATAAAAATAGTAGCAAATAATTGCTAAATTATATAATATGAGATTATATGTTGTAGCAATTAGAACCTAGAATAAGAAACATTAATTTATATAGATAAAAAGATGGTTTGCAAGAAGATAATAAGTGTATATAGATAAAAAAAAATATATATATGTATATATAAAAAAAAAATAAAAAAAAAAAAAATGAATAAACAAAACAAAAACAACACCAATAAAAGTAATAAGGAACAAATAAAGGTATGAAGGAAAAATGTAATTAGGATAAATAAATAACGTGGTGCTAGAATAAGGATAGAATAAGGCTTTAGTCTTAAGGACGAATGATTTATCGTAAGTTAAAGTACGAAGAAGTTAATAAAAGTAACATAAAAGAACGAATTATAGCAATTAATAAATTAAATGAAAGAAATAAACAACCAGAAATAAACTACTCTGGTGCAGCCAGGGGATCTAGAAAAAAAAAAAAAAAAAAAAAAAAAAAACCTAATCTAACCTAACCTAACCTAACCTAACCTAACCTAACCTAACCTAACCTAACCTAACCTAACCTAACCAGAACGCTGCTCTCACACCATCTGAAATAAGAAAATATTTTCTTTGAAATATACACACAAATATTGACATTTACAGGCCTTTTACACCTGTGAAGAATTTATCTTCGACTAATTTGACGCATCCCCTTGACAATAAACTACTCTCTCTTTAAAAATGTTCGGTTGCGGATTTAGAACTCCCGCCAAGGACGCTGGCAGTAAGTTGGCAAAAACAAATAAAACTCCAGATAACAATAGCCCGAAAGGGGCTACTGGCACCCTTGTCGCGCAGGCGCGGCGCAGCATAGAATCCCAACTCGAACGAGTAGAGGAGACAGCTAGCGCCGGGCCTGCGAGGCAGAGGCCACGCGTGAATCCAACGGACAATAAAACAATAGCAAAGAAACCGACAACAACTGCAAGCTCGTTAGACAAGTCCCCCAAAAGGGACACGGAATACTTAAATAGGACATCCGAAGCAAAAGCCTGTCTTATCAAACTTAGACTTCAGATAAATAATAGTCGAAATCTCAAGACAGAGATTAAAAATGAAGTTATAGAGGCCGCGGATAGATTATACAAGCTAGTTAGAGACGCGGAAGAAGACAGAGCCTATAGAGAAAGCACCGGAAAAGACATGCACAGCGAGCAACAAGGAAGAGAAAAAACAGCAAACGAACAAATAGAAACAGAGACTAACAAAGGGCAAAATGATATTATTAAGAAAATTGAAGAGCATTCTAAACTACTAAACGAAAACAAAGAAGAGATGATGAAATTAAATGAAGAAATGAAACAGCATAGGGAAGAGTGGTTGAATAAAGGAAGCTATGCAAATGTGCTGGCTGCACCACCGATAAATAAACCAAGAGAGCCCACTACAACAATGCACTCAATCATAGTTACTTCGGTGGATCAGGCAGACTCAGGTGAAGAGGTATTTGAAAAAATAAGAAAAAGAATTAATGCAAAAGAAGATGGCCTAAAAGTAGATAGTATACGGAAGGCAAAGGATAGAAAAGTCATAATCGGATGCAGGACGAAGGAAGAGTTAGGAAAAATAAAGGAAAAGATAAGGAAAGCGGAAGGAGAACTGAATATGGAAGACGTAAGAAACAAACAGCCGTTAATCATTTTGAAATATGTCCTCAGTATAAACTCTGACGAAGACATCATTAAAGCCCTCAAGTCCCAAAATGAACACCTGCTTGGAAATTTGAGCGAATTTGAGACGGAGATAATTGTCAAATACCGCAGGAGGACCAGGAACCCACATGTCTGCCATGTGGTCCTGCAGGTGCCAACGAGAGTGTGGAGGATATTGACAGAGGCAGCGTCTGTACATATAGATATTCAACGAGTCAGAGTAGAGGACCAATCTCCCCTGGTGCAGTGCTCGCGCTGCCTCGGCTTCGGACATGGGAAAAGGTTCTGCCGGGATCAAACGGATGCATGCAGTCACTGCGGCGGGCCTCACCACAGGTCAGATTGCCCTGACTGGGTGGCGCAAGTACCGCCAACGTGCTGCAATTGCATTCGGGCGAAACTAAGCGGAACCGACCATAATGCATTCAGCGCAGCGTGCCCCGTAAGGAAGAAGTGGGAGACTCTGGCGAGATCCACAGTCGCATACTGCTAAAGTGGATCCCAGAATCCCAGATCAGACCGAAATGGTTGCAAAACTGGGATCCCACGAAATCGAAACGGGGAACGCATGCGTTGAGAGCAAGAGGCGGGGCAGCGCGGGGACTGACGTCGGGACGGAAGAAGTCCTTACTATATGTATAGAGCAATGCCTGCAGGCACTCATTGATGGAACAATCCCAAACATTAACATCAATGGGAAACTATATAGTGGATATATAGATAACAACGCCTGCGCTGAAGGTACCTCTGATCTGCTGGACGAATCGAAGGTTAAAGATGGCATGGTGAGAAGAAAAACACAGAAAATATGAAGACCTATAACAACAATAATTACAACATTATAATTAAATTGGGAGATTGAAATAATAAAATAAGAACAATAAAATAGAAATAAATAAATAAATATAAATAGCGAAAAATAAAAACAACGATCAAACAAATTAAAATTGACTTACCTCTATACAATGAATAACTCACCATGATGAAAGCAGAGACCACCAACGGGGAAGGAGGAACCCGATGCGCAGCGCGAGTCGAATACAGTAGCCATCGATGAGTACCTGCAAGCAAAAAGAAAAAGAAAGATTACTAACCACGTTACGTTGAATCCGTATTTCCTGAAACAAAACCTATCCGTAAAAAATAATGTAGTAGAAGTCAAATATAAATAATTGGCAAATCAGTTCGACAAAACAAAAAGAGCACTAGCATAAAATAACAGATATAGAAACTTTAATAGATAGAAATAGTTTACTTAAATACATAATATAAGATTATGTATGAATAGTAAATAAGATAATGTAGGATATAAGCAACAAGGATTAGATAAGATATGATGATATTAGTAATAGATAAGATATTTAAGTCATTTAGATAAGAAATTAAGGTTTAAAACAAAAAACTGAAATAAAAATAAATGTGTGCATAGATATAAAATAGAATATAAGCCAAACATAAATATAAGAAATGTAAATCCTAAGTATAAATATATAGATTAAGATTAATGACAATATATTCACTGAAACAAAAGTGAAAAAAGGAACCTTAGCATACTATTGTAAATAACAACTGAACAAAGGCCTTGATCTTGTCAGGGGAGAAGAGTGGGCCTAGAGCCCACAATTAAAAAAAAAAAAAAAAAAAAAAACCTAACCAGAACACAGGCAGGAAAAAAAAAAAAAAAAAAAAACCCAACCTAACCTAACCTAACCTAACCGACGTTAACAAATTTGTTTTTAATTTACATTTTTTCTTGGTTGTGGTGTGTATAGTGTTAAAGCGCACATAGGGCGCAGTGTTTTGATAGGTTCAGACTGGTTTTGAGCTGTAATACTACATTTTGGAAAATAACATAATTTTACTTAAATCTTAATACTTTACTAAATTCGGCAAAGTTTTTGTATCGATTGTTTTGGATTGTTGCAATTTCGAACGTGTCCCGTTGATCCCGACACGTGGACCCGCACGTTATACTGCAGGTCCGTGTACTGTGAGTAGAACACACGGTTAGATGATACACATGCGGGCGACGAGCCGCGACCAGCTACCGACTAGGAAGTCACGCACTGTGAGATTGTCAAAGGCGATGGGATCTGCTTCAAGTAGTTCGAGGAAGTGCTGAGACTGCCGCAGGTAGCTGCACACGTGCGTTATGTTGGTGCGGTACAGGTACAGCTCGGAGAGCTTGCGATGTTCCACGGCGTCAGGATAATATCGACTCCCGTAGAAGCCGTCGCACAGTTCGCCGAGGCTGGGGTTGTTGTTGAGACGCAGCACTCGCACTGAGAACACGTCGGCCAGCGACGCCGCGCCCGCGCTCGTCAGCTGGTTGTGCGATAAGTCCAGCGTCTCCAGGTGAACGTGCTCGAACAGTCCACTGCAACAGTCATCGTACATCAACGAATATCACATCCATACCATCGGTTAATCGGTACTCAAAATGTTATCGTAAAGAGAAAATAAAAGAAAAGCGAAGATAAGAAAGTATTTTTATTAGTGCTGTTAGTAACATATATAGATAATTTAGGCGCCATCGTCGCTACATTATGGATCTAATTCCTCGCAAATATACGTGCTATACGATTCCAGAATGAATTCTGAAATGATTTCATTTATTTATTTATTAAGTACAGGTACACAAAACAGAATACAGCCAATTAAATAATTAAAAAACAAAAAATAGCATAGTTATATGATCTAGGAAGTATCCCTAACTATGTATATGTTATGGGCCAAGTGACTAATTCGGCATTATTCATAGTGCCCGGGCAATATGAATAATGCCCAATAAGAGTGAGCAATGTGATTATAAACAATAAATTTATCACATTGCCCGGGCATTAAGAATAATGCTCAGTGCCTATTGGGCACAGTGATGTTAAGCGAATCGAAATCAAAACAATGAGCCGAAGTGGCATCGTGCGGCTATTGCAAGGTCACGCACCTTCCCTGGTACCACTCCCATGAAAAAGTAACGCACCATTACTGAGTAATATCAATTATAGTAACCTAACCTCAAAACATTTGTTGTCAATACAAATTTGCTTCTGCAAGGTCTCCGGCGCTACAGGAAGTTCAGCCCCTTCGCTCTTGCGTAACAAAAGATAGGCACCCATGCTCTCCCTCCGCGCCTCCGGCTTTTTATATACACTCTAGGGTCGGTAGCCAAAAAACTACGTGTAGTCGGGGTGTCCCGAGTCGGTTTTGGAGCACAGTCGACCTAACTGATCCATAAAGTGGGTACACTAATTTCCTTCTGAAGATAATGTTTTAGACGTCAAAACACAACTAAATATAAGCAGATCTATTCAACCCTTCTAATTTATGGGTCTATCGCAGATGCGACAAACCGGCAGCGCATCACGTAAAAATTTGCCTATTAATCATATTGCCCGATCGTCATGTAGCCATATTTATAATGCCCGGGCAATGTGATTAATAGATGAGTTTAGATTGTAATTAATCACTTGGTCCTATATGGCTGGGCATTATTCATACTGCCCGGGCATTATGAATATTGCTTACATTAATCACTTGGCCCATAACGTATACATAACATAACATACAATTAAAACAGGAAATGAAAAAATACTATTACAAAATTAAAAGAAGAAAAAAAATGTAACAATTATAAAAAGAATATCCATACAATTTAAATTTGGTAAAATTATTATTGATAAATTCCAAAATTCCAAAAAAAAAAAAAAAAAAAAAAAAAAAAAAATTAAATTAAGTTAGTAAATTAGGTACACAATTCTAAATTATAGATAATTTTATATAACACCATAAACATGACATAACATTGTATTCCAACAATTGACAGCCTCCGTAGCGCAGTTGGTTAGACGCCGCCTGTGAAACGAGAGGCCGCGGGTTCGATCCCCGCACCGAGAGAAATGTTTGTGCGGCCCACAAATATTTATTCCGGGTCTGGGTGTTTGTGAGACCGAAAAGTCTCTCGTAGTTCCTGATACCCACGACACAAGAGTCGATCTTAGTGTGGGGTCAGGACTATGTATGTGACTGTTGGGTGTTATTTATTATTATTAATTATTTTAGCATTAGAACAGGCTTAACCTGTACCCTGAAAACATTAAGTTTATGTTTAAACACGTCAATTTCGGTTTGCTACTTACGCAAAGATCATTGTACAGTTTATACATTCTCGCCATAGGATTGTTTTAGGAAGTATTGTCTATCATATAGAAGAAAAAAGGTTTTAGGATTGCGTATGATATAATTAGTATTTAGATTTAAATATGATAATAATTTTTGACAGTCAAGAGTAGAGTGAAGAATTTTGTGTAGATAAATAAGATCTTGGTGCTGACGTCTAGTAGAAAGAGTAGTCAAATGGAAAGCAAGAAATCTATCATCATAATATGTAGATAGCTTAAGACCATAATATCTGTATCTTAAGCTCAGAATTCGTAGACATCGGTTTTGTACCCTTTCTATTTTATGTATGTGTATTTTATAATAAGGGGACCAAACCACCGCACCATATTCCAGAATACTTCTCACAAGACACTTATACATATATAAAACAGTCATTGCCTGAAATTTATATTATAAATGAGTATGCAACTTGTTTGCGTTACAAGTCATCCGAAAATCGCAAAGATCAGACTGAATACTTAATATGCTTACCTCGGCACCGATTTTATTTCGTTGAAGCTGAAGTCGATGTGCTGCAGCTGGCTGGTGTCATTAAACAGTCCTAGAGGCAGTTTGGTGAGTGCACAATCCACGCACGCGAACTTCTGCAGCGAGCCTGCGTTCGCCAGCAGCGCCGCCGGCAGCGCGCGCAGCGGGACTTCTACTATGGTCAGCTGCGTGAGCTTGCCGCAGCGCGACACCCACGCCGCCGGCAGCGAAAGCGTCGAGTTGTCGATGACCCCGGATATGCGGAGTGACTCGAGATGTTCGCAGCGAGTGAGCGGCGCGGGATGCGTGTCCTTCCACCCGTAGTACTGAACATCGTGCAGTGACGGTGGCAGCGCGTCGTTGGGCAAAGCAATGTTGGGCATGTCTATACGCAGCTCCCGCAGCGCATGCGCGGCGCTCACGTTTACATCTACGGTGAAGTCCTCCTTCAGATATAGTGTGTGCAGCCGGGGCAAGGAGTCGAGATGCACGCGCGCCAAGCCCGTGTGCATCAGCTCGAGCGTCTCCAGCGTGGTTGGCAGGTGGCGCATTACATCGGGTGACGTGCGCGATGCTTCAAGCGTCAGTTTGCGAAGCGCGGGCGAAGGTCGGTGTGCACCAAGATCGAGGCTTCCGTTGATAGATTCTTCCGCGAGTGAGTCGAGGCCTGCGAGATGCGCGCTTGTAGTGTTCGCTGTGGAGGGCACGGAGCGCAGCACGAGGTTGGAGAAGCCGGTGACGTTGAGCGCGGCGAGCGCGGCGGCGTAGGAGCCGCGCTGCGGCGGCGCGCAGTGAATCACCCTCACGGTGGTGACGCGCACGGGGCTCGGGAAGCGTGGGAGCGTAGGAGTCTGTATTCCGAGCTCGCCGCAACCTAGATCCAAAGCTAGATCAGAAATGCCCCAGAGCGTCGCCGTCACCTTCCGACCTGTAAAGCAAGGAGTCAGCAAATAATACGAAAATTAATCTACATACGTATACCTATTCAGAGTCAGAATCGGAAATAGTGGACGTCACTTTGAACTTTTTGATAATCCCAAAATTGATAAAGTAAATCTTCTAAGGCGAACACACACTAAAGTACACACATAAAAATAATATAATCGTTTAGTATTACCATTGAGGTATGACTCAATGAGTACATTATTGATATTATCGAGTCATTACCTGTATCCCCGTAACCGTGTGTGTATTGCGAATATTCCTGTTCGATATTCTCTGTGTTGACTTTTGCTAATAATAATGGATCACGCTACCAACGACGACTTTGGTATTTCTACTGATACTGTTCGAAGCTCGGATGTTGACCTTGACTTCAATACGGACAAGCTCGTTTATTCCGGTATAAAAATTGTAACAATGGCAGGCACGTCTGCTGCCTTGGATCTATGGTCAAAGAAGACATAACCTCAGCCTAGTGCATGTGCGTGTGCTTGTGCGTGTGCGTGTGCGTGTGCGTGTGCGTGTGCGTGTGCGTGTGCGTGTGCGTGTGCGTGTGCGTGTGCGTGTGCGTGTGCGTGTGCGTGTGCGTGTGCGTGCGTGCGTGCGTGCGTGCGTGCGTGCGTGCGTGCGTGTGCGTGTGCGTGCGTGCGTGCGTGCGTGCGTGCGTGCGTGCGTGCGTGCGTGCGTGCATTGTGTTTTGTTATATCTGTATGTCTACATGTCTGCATCTCCGCATGTCTGCTTGTCAAGGCAATGTCGTGAACTCTCATAGTGTTGGCGTAATATGTGTAGGGTAAGCATGTGTAATGTTAATTCATGATTTATCGACATCTTTGTTACTATCAATGTAAACTACGAAAATTCATCCGTATGTAGATGTAAAGACGATTTACAAAAATGTTTATCAGCAGGTGCGCTATTTCTGTACAAAAGAAAAGACATTCCCGTAAATTAAAAATACAAAAGGGTCCAAGAATCGAACCTTGTGGAAATCCCAGAGCAATAACAGATCCAGGAGATCTTTTTCCGTTGACATCCACGCTTTGGACTCTTTTGCTTAAATTAGTGTATATCGACCCCCACTTAGTGACTTTAATTTATTCAAATCAATTATAGAATTTGTACTTGCAAAGATATGTAAAACGAAAAAGGGGATAATAGTGTGGTAATTTTAATGTTAATATTTTAGAAGCCTCTTCAGTCAGTACCAGGCTGTTGAACTTATTTCTTTTAATCTAAAGAATATATTTCAGACACCAACCAGAATACCATCACATTCATCCATCTGCATTAACAACATTTTCACTAATTGCATTTCAGTTGCTCATAGTATTCTGAGTAATTTAACAACTGATCATTGTGGACAATCGGTAGTGTTTGAAAGTATTAAGAGTAAGCTTCCGAGTAAAATAATTTCTAGACCTGTCACAATTAATAAAATAATGAAGTTATTAACATATACCGAGATATATTATATCGAGAGTATTTTTATTTTGCAGAAACGAGCGGTTTGCACAATATATCAGTTGGATACTAGGGCCTCACTCAGAGATGTTTTCAACAATATAAATGTCTTGACCGTAGCTAGTCAATATATTTATGACATTATCAGGCATAATATTTATTTATTTAAAAAAAAAATTGAGATATATTCTCTCAATAACAGAACTAAAAATAAATTGTGTACGCAATTCCATCGTTTGCAAAAAGTACATTCTTCTTTTGTGGGGTTAGGTATTCGCTTCTTTAATAAGATGCCTTTACACTTGCAAGAGTTACCAATAGAAAAATTAAACAAGAAATCAAAATACAGTTGATAAAAAAAGCTTATTACAATGTCAGCGAATACATTAATGATAAACATGCCTGGTCACCATGTTAGACATACGCTGGTACCCAATAATATTGTTTTCCCACTATTGTAACTTAATAATAATTGTAATTATTATATGTATCCTAATTGTATGTAATTAATTTAAAAATGATGACGTGTAAAAGTGCCCTTAATGGCCTATTTAAAAAAAACTAAATAAATAAAAATAAATAAATATGACTTGCATAAATCAAGAGCAACACCATTTACATCGTAGAGGCTCAATTTCTTGATAAGAATGTCATGGTGAACACAATCGAATACTTTGAATAGATCACAAAATACACATAAGGCTCCTGAGAAATCTCCCAAGCATCAATTATTATATTCGAATGGGCTTCCGAATGGGCGGTCCAATGATATATGGTAATCATTACATTATTGTGGTAAAATATTTGAAATTCGCGCTAACATTAATGGTCTGCGTGGCAAAGCTTTGAGATATAAGCCGTGAGTACAGGTGTACCAGAATCTCATGGCATAAAATTAAAAACAAACATAATGATTTTTATGTGGCAAAACCAACAGTCAACAGCTGATTCAAAACTTGACTTATGTCATTCGATATGAATTTTTTCTATTTTTTCTTAGCGAAAATATACAAATTAGTTCTACAATCACAAGTGCGACATATCATTTACAAGGTTTATTACAAGATCCGTGAATAATTTGGCCAATTTAAACAAAATCGTCGATTTTAAAATCGATTTCGTTTTAACAAATAAGTTGGATTGAATAGTTTTGATACTTCAATTTTTTTGGTTAGTGTTAGATATGTGCATGTGTTTTATCGTATACATATACTTTGATATCATTTTTGATACTAAACAATAATGCATTAAATACCTATTTATAGGAGTTTTCAGAGATTTTAGATAAGGCACGGTTTATTATTCCTTTATCTTCATCGTCTTCATCAAAAGATGTACTGAAAGAGTATGTAGAAGTAAGCTCTGACTAAAACTGAACAAATTTATTTACCTATTTTAATTGGCTATTAATCTAAAAGTACAATTTTGAAGTCATTTTAATGTTTAAATAACCTATATATTTATACTTAAAACATTATGTACTTTATTAACAAAGTTGTACTAAAAAAAAAATCATGTCCATTTGAAATAATAATTACATACATACATACATAAATTCACGCCTTTTTCCCAGAAGGGGTAGGCAGAGGTGCCAGGGCACCCACATTTTGCCAGTATGTTCCGTCCCACAATGTGATGGGTGGCGAGCCTATCGCCATATCGGGCACTAATTCCTGACTCTGGGCTGATAATGAATAGAAAAATCCAATATCACTTTGCCCAACCCGGGATTCGAACCCGAGACCTCAGCTTTGTAAGCGTACCGTAGTACAACTACGCCACCGAGGCCGAAATAATAATTAATTACAATTATTGAAAGTATCAAAATATGTTCATACAATTACCCCAGTGTTGCAATGCGTAAATTCAAATTTCCCAAAATGCCATGAGATTCTGGTAGACCTATATCAGTTATTACCAGAGACTTAGGGTTCACGAAAAAAAACAAATACGTGCAAAATACCCACACATTTTCACAACACACAAACGTTTATGAAACCTAAAATTAGTGATACATGGTATCGGTCATTTAATTATTGTTCACTGTTGAGAGTACGTGTGAGAGATAGGGTAGGAACGCCGCGCCGTCGCTCTTATCGTGGCAATGTTATGCTCAACACTTCAACGAATTATACTGTTTACTGTATTCGGGTATCATCGCAAAGGTCACTGTGAGGTTTAAAGTAATATATAACAAGCTCTTAATATATATATATTGTCGTACTACATGCGTGGTTTGGTAATGACCTGGACAGTATCGGCAAAGCTTAATATTAATTTTACTAATTATACCAATGTAATATAAAGGTAGAGTGTTTTCTACAGACTCCGTGCCGCAGTTGGTTGGATGGCTACTATTTCCTATAAACAAAGTACTCTGCTGCCAACATGTTCACGGTGGTCGCGGGTTCAAATCCCAGGGCACACCTCTGACTTTTCGAAGTCATGTGTGTGTTGATAATCAATCACCACGCACTAAAACGGTGAAGGAAAACATCGTGAGGAAACCTGCATACCATAGCGATTTATAGGAATTTATATGGTTTGTAAGTCCGCCAACCCGCACTAGGCCAGCGTGGTGGACTATATGGCCTAACCACTCTCAATCATACTGTCGATTGTAAAGTAGACCCGTGCCCTGCAGTGGGACGTATATGGGCTGATACAGACAGAAAGTACTCTATGGCTACTATGAAACGAAAGGTCGCGGGTTCGATCCCCGCATCGATACAAATATTTGTGTCATGATGTAATCCACAAGTAAGCACTAAAAAGTGTCTTGTACTTTTTAATACTCGCGACAATTAACTCGATATTCGTAGTCTCAACAGACAAACATGTACCGTTTACATGTCTGTCTGATTCGGCGTGGCGCATGACACAACGTGTACGAAAATATTATTATCCAGAGCGCGTCCGAAAACAAGCGACTACAGACACTGTGAAACTAAAATTTTCGTAAAAAATTATTTATTTTTAGTGTCATCCTTTTGGTTGGTTGCAATTCTACCTATCCCTCCTGGTATGGGAAAAAAGCGTGAGTTTATGTATGTATTATTTATCTAACTCTCTCATTCCAAGAAATGCAATTTCAAATTGTAAAGATCCTTACTGTTGGATAGCCGTATTACCGAGGAAGGCTATATTATAACATCTCGCTATGATCAATAGCAACGGATCCCCAATGAAAAATGATGCAAAAAGGGGAACAAATTATTCCCTATGTGAGTATCCTTTGCATGCGGCGCTGGCTACGCGGTCAAATGTACGCAACAATCACGTAATGTACGCTGCATTATCTATACATCTATACCTACATATAAATAAAATTGAAGTGTCTGTTTGTAAAGTGAAAAAAAAAAATGTCCAACTACATATCCGTTATATACACGATACCTATAACGAAAATGACCTTAGATTTTTTGTCTGTCTGTCTGTCCGTCTGTCTGTCTGTCTGTCTGTCTGTATTTTTTTTTTTTTTTAAACTTGCCTGGCATAGTGGCGGCATTGCACCTGATGGAAAGTGCCAATGCCGCCCAGGCAGAGTATCCATTGGTATCGGACGGCAGTCCCATGCCAATGGAAACAATTATGCCGGCCTGCTAAGGTGCCTCTTCACACCGCGGCGGAAGGACCCAGGATTGTAGGAAGGAGGGAACACGTGCGCCGGCAAACAATTCCACAGCCTGACGGTGCGGCACAAAAACGAATTCGAGAACCGTTTGGTTCGCGCCGGGATGGTGTGGACCGTCAAGCTATGGCTTCGCAAGCCAGCACGCGTGGTTCTGGTTAGGAATGGAGAGGAGGGGATCAAGTTGAACAATTCTTCAGAGCACTCACCGTGATACAGGCGGTAGAACACGCTTAGAGAGGCGACATCTCTCCGGAGTTGTAGCGACTCTAAGTTGCTCGTAACGTCTGCATCATTCACAATGCGGATGGCCCGCCGCTGCAATCCATCCAAGGCATCGAGCAGGTACTGGGCGGACCTGCGCTCTCGCGCTCTGCTGCTGTCTGTCTGTCTGTCTGTCTGTATGTTTGTTCCGGCTAATCTCTGAAACGGCTGGACCGATTTTGACGGGACTTTCACTGAAAGATAGCTAATTTTTGCGGAAGTAACATTGGCTACTTTAATTTTGAAAAACAAATTAGGATTCCGCAGAAAAAAAATAAACCCTTAAATTTTGAGGTTGTTTCTTTAAATGTTGTATTATGACACGCGGGTGGATGAGCTCATTTTGTTTCTTTAATTTATTTAGTCTAAAAATATTCTAAAAATGTCAGGTACCTGATATAATAAGGAGTAACTTAGGCTACATTTATTTTAGAAAAAATATTTTATTTTAGAAATAAAGTTTTTGTTAAATTCCACGCGGACGAAGTCGCAGGTACAGCTAGTCCTAAATATAGAACCAAAATTAACCACTTGAGTGCGTATATTATTGCCGGCGCGGCGACTGCAACGCCGGTGACTCCGACACTCGTCCGCATGCGAAGGAATGAAGTCATAATTACTGAGGTTTGCGCACCCAAAGTACGTCTATCATGAGTGGAGTTGACGGGGGCACGCTATCAGGGCAGTGCCTACCTGACACCTCGTAGATATATTCCATGTTGGCGTCTCCCGAGGTGGCGAATCCACTCGGACGACAGAGTTGGGTGTCGCGCGGGCACTCTGGGCTCAGCCGCTCCGCGCGCGCGACCAGCACCAGCGCCGCCAACGCCGCCAGTGCCACGCAGCGGCGCCACGCGGGATCACTCCACATCTCAACACTATCAGCTTGTGCGATGCGAGGTGGCTAACTGTCTACTGATAATGACTCCTTCGCAATCACAGGGACGCTCGGCGCACGATAGCACTACACTAAGTGATAACGAAGTGTCACCAACACGAGACGAGTCGGCGCGCGGCGCGGCGGCTAGCGGTCCAAGCGCGTCGATATCGCGCTCAGTAATGAGTGGCGAGCGTGGCCACGCGCCAAAACAAACTGGCTCGCGAATGTTTCCTCCCGATGCGATTCAATTACCCAGTGATACAATTGCAATTAATTGATTTGATACGAAGGTTCTAAGCAGGTCGGCCGAGGACGACGGTGTCTGAATGCATGGACCCCGGCCACAACACGAGCGGAGAGGTGCATTCCTTACCGATTAAGTGTTAGTCAAATTTTAAATACCCCATTATGGCCGCGTTGTGATATGTGGTAAGACAACTCCCATTACATTTAGGTACTGTGAATTTGGTTATTTACATCAGAATTATTTTTAAATCGAGACTGATCTGTTTTGGGACATACGAGCACACAGGTGCATCGACACAGTTCAATCTCGCGATCTGTATGCACAACAATGGGGTCAACGGCAACTACGCGAGGGCGCCTGGGTGAGTACCACCGCAATCGCACCAATATCAATTTCTACCGCCAAACAATAGAATAAATATACTGTTGTAATTTATTTTGAAGGACATTGTAGCCAGAGTAACACTGGACATATAGGGACTTAACATCTTGTGTCTCAGCATGGCTAGCGCAGTGGAATGCCAGGTATTACTTTGTATTTCAAAGAGTAGTTTGGTTTTGCTACTGTTCATGAGCGGTCGTATCGCTTACCGTCAGGCGAACGGCACGTTCATCTCGACATAAATTGCAATAATTACGTGTTGAAGACTCAGTGTCTTCGTGGTGTGACACACTTACTGGCGTCCCTCAGGGCGGCGTTTTATCTCCTTTACTCTTCGCTGTTTTTATTAATTCTATATCAAAAAATCTAATTTCTTCCTACCACTTGTATGCAGATGATTTACAAATATATTATCATGCTCCGGTGGACAGGGTGATGGAGGCTATTAACACCATCAACAAGGATCTTGTCGGTATCAGCAGTTGGAGTAAGTCACACGGGCTATTAGTCAACCCTGCTAAGACTCAAGTCATTGTTGTTGGCAGCCCCAGGATGATATCAAAATTAGATATGGATCAATTACCTCAGATTCTGTTTGATGGTTGCGCTATTCCATTTAGTGATACGGTCAAGAATTTGGGAATTTTGATTGACAAATACTTATCCTGGGGTCCCAAATTGCAACAAGTTAGTGGCAAATTGTTTGCTGCAGCGGGGTCCTTGCGGAGATTGCGGAATCTTCTTCCGATTCCCACGAAGATTGCACTGGTTCAGTCTCTTCTTTTTCCTCTTCTTGATTATGCTGATGCTAGCTATCTAGACCTCACCAAAGCCCAGATTGAAAAGCTTGAGAAACTTCAGAATTTCTGCATTAGGTTCATATTTGGTCTTCGCAAATATGACCATGTCTCCGAATTTCGAGTCAAACTCAAGTGGCTATCAATACGTTTTCGCCGAAATACTCCAATTCTCTCACTCTTATATGGTATCTTATTCCATCCCTACACCCCCCATTACCTTAAGAACCGCTTTAATTTCCTTAGCCACACTCATGCGCGATCTCTTAGATCAACAGAGAAATTAACGCTAGAGATTCCCAAGCACAGCACATCATTTCTTGACAAATCCTTTACCATCCATGCTGCTCGCTTGTGGAATGTATTACCACAGTCAATTAGACAAACCAAGACGCTGCCAAGTTTTAAAAGACTTGTTAAGGAACATTATTTATCACTACATTAATTTTTATTCCTGTCATAATTATATATATATATATATATATATATATATATATATATATGTATGTATTTATGTATTTATAATGTAGGTATATTAGTATTTCATATTTAAATCATAATATATAACCTGTACATCTAGTATTATTTTCGTTTATCTCGTCATCTGTACTGCCCCATTAGTTCTTTATTATATTAATCCAATCCATCCAAAGGTTGCCTGGAAGAGATCGCAGCTAGCGATAAGGCCGCCAATTGTTACCATGTCTTTAGTTTTAAGTATTTAATCTGTTATTGTTCCTTTTTTATGGTGTACAATAAAGTATATATAAGTAAATAAATAAATAAAATAATTGTCAGGAGCCGGTTGCCGACGCGAATAGTCTCGAAAAAAAATCGAAAGCAAACCAGCAACTATATTTGATAGAATTTCTGTGATACATGTCGTCCGCCAATGTGCAACAGGCTAGCGTACTGCGCAGTGAACTATGGTCCAGGTACTCTCAATTGATAATAATGTATTGCCGTGCTCAATAGTGGCTCTATATGGGTTGATAAATGGTATTGTTTTATTGGTTTTCCCTAACAGTACAAGCCAACGATCATCACTGCCACTCATGAACGCCCACAAGGCTTGAATCATGGCAAACAATCAAATCACGATAAATAAGCTGTGCAAATTTTTTTTTTTTTTAAATATTGTTTTATGGCGAATGCCGTAATACAACATTTCAATAACGATCTAGCCTTATGACTAATAAGTTATTTAAATTTAACCTAAACTTCTAAAGAGACTACGACTAAGAATATGTCCAATAACACGTTTCTTATTGTCTCTATTAAGGGGAAGACACAATGTTCGCGTGTATTTTTTTTCACTAGCACTCACTGCACTATGTTTCACTAACTGTTCATCACTAACTCGAAAGGTTTTGTCCTTTTCAGTCTTCTCACTAGGTCCGTGTTATCGAGGAGCTGGATAGCCTCGACGTTCACGTGATGGTGAAGCCTATGTTCATGAGCTTCAGCATACTTTTTTACAATATTTCTAACGAAGTCTACCTTGAGGTCCCGATGAAGATCTTCATTTCTTACGTACCATGGGGCGTTTACTATGTTCCGCAGTACTTTGTTTTGAAAACGCTGTATTATTTGCATGTTGCTTGGTTTGGTACATCCCCACAACTGTATACCATAAGTCCATACAGGCATAAGGACTAATTGTTTGTACAAAAGTATTTTGTTGTGTACTGACAACGAAGATTGTTTACCAAGTAGCCAATACATATTCCTGTAGCGAATTTCTAGTTCGTCGCGTTTCTTTTTGACGTGTGCCTTCTAGCGTAGCTTTGCGTCCAGAGTCATGCCAAGGTATTTAGCCGTATTTTCATATGGTATAGTTTTACCGTTAATGAACACAGGCTCATACTTTGGCTTTTTGTTGGTGAAGTCAATATGAACTGATTTTGATTCATTTATTTTCAAACGCCATTTTTCAGTCCAATTGGAAATGACATTGACCGCTGTTTGCACTTTATCCACTGCTTCTTCGTGAGTCGATCCTGTGGCTAAAATTGCCGTATCGTCTGCGAAAGTTGCAATGGCATTGTTTTCTATTTTAGGAATATCACAGGTGTATAATAAGTACAGGACCGGACCTAGTACACTTCCCTGTGGTACTCCAGCTTCTATATGCTTAATTTCTGAATAAGAATCTTCATGTTTGATACGAAACATTCTATCAGAAATGTAAGATTCCAGTATGTCTGAGAACTGCTTGGGCAGCATTTTCCTAAGTTTATTAATGAGGCCGTGGTGCCAAACCTTGTCAAATGCTTGTGCCACGTCTAGGAATACCGTTGAGCAAACTTTTTTCTCTTCTAGAGCCTTTTCTATTAAATTAGTTATCCGGTGGACTTGGTCTATTGTCGAATGTTTTTCTCTAAATCCGAATTGGTAGTCTGGGATTAGTTTCCGCTCTTCTATAACAGACTTAAGCCTTTTCAAAAGTATTTTTTCATATAGCTTAGCCATTACTGGTAACAAGGAAATTGGCCTATAGGATTTCACGTCATGAGGAGGCTTACCAGGCTTTGGTATCATAATTACTTCAGCAAATTTCCAAATGTCAGGTACATGTTCCAGTCTGAACGATGCATTTATCAAAGTAGTCAGTTTGACAACTGCTTTACGCGGTAGATTGATCAGTACTTCTCCTGTAATCAGATCGTAACCCGGAGATTTCTTTTGATTTATTTTTTTAATTTCATTTGTTACCTCCCTAGGTGTAACCAATTTTATTGGATGGTTATCTTGTGATACGTTGTCTAGGGTGAAGTCCAATACAGTACCTTCATTTGGTTTAAATATGTGCTCTAGATGTTCAGCAAATATATTTGCTTTTTGTTCATTGTTTATGGCCCAGTTTCCATTTGTTGAATCTGCAAATGAAATAAAAGTTCTTCATTATGAAAAGATATGAGGAGTGTAGCATCCCCCTTTCGGCTTTAAAAAGGGTTACAGGTTAAGTCGACCTAGATCCTTTAAGAGGTTGTAGTTTCCATCATTCCTGACTGATTTGACTATGAGACCCTGTACCCTAAACATAGCCGTTTCCACAAAATTTGACTTTTAAATTATTTCCTTAAAAATATCGTTTTTTTGTCTATTGGTCCATTTTTTGTTGTTATCTTGCCTTAAATTGATTTGTATTTGCAATATTTGTGTAGTGTATAAGTTACTTTATTTTACTCAACACTAAAATTACACTTTACTGAACCGGCTGGGTCGTGAGACACTGTTGAAATTGTAACTCAAAATAAATTCGTTAAAAATGTTTTTTTCTTTCCTAAATATTTCAAAAAAAAAATATCACAGTTATGCTGCAGATGTATTTAATAATATCTACGTTTAATTGGCTATCCAGCGAGGTATAATAAGCTATGGTATAGTGAGCAATATTTAAAAAAATACTGATCAAAGGCTCCCAAGTAGTAAAGACAATAGGATTTCGTTAAGTTATCCTATTGTTCTTTAAGGGGTTGATGTGCGTGCGAGCGAGATATCAAACAATAGTGTGAGCGAGAAAAAATCCCTGGACAGTTTGTTGTTATTGTATTTAGTCTGTTTACGCGATGCGTTCGTACATACGATACTTAGTGCTCTTGGTTTTTTTACTCGACTTGGCTTGGATTTCTGGGCTGTTTCTTTCGATTGATGTTCTTATTTGTTACGGGTACTGCAATTGTGTATCCGCCCGAGCTCGTAATTAATACATATCACGTTATCCAGGCCGCCGAATACCGGATGTTAGTGTCTTTGACGGAGTTTACCGACGACTTAGAGAGACTGGCTGACTTAAAGAGACTTGACCACGCGTCAGTAATGATGATGAAGAGCAAGATAATGAAATAGTTCAACGATTTAGATTGGATCTAACTACTTCAACCAATATTGTTGCCCGAGAACTTGGACTCTCACAGTAGAAAGTGTGGTTTACATACCGACCCTAGAGTGTATATAAAAAGCCGGAGGCGCGGAAGGAGAGCAGCCCCCGCCCGCTGTAACGAAGGATAGGCACCCGTGCGAGCCGCAGCGGCTGAGGCTGGCAGCAAGCCGAAGCTGCGGAGGTGAGCATGGGTGCCTATCTTTTGTTACGCAAGGGCGAAGGGGCTGAACTTCCCGTAGCGCCGGAGACCTTGCAGAAGCAAATTTGTATTGACAACAAGTGTTCTGAGGTTAAGTTACTATAATTGATATTTCTCAGGAATGGTGCGTTACCTTTTCATGGGAGTGGTACCAGGGGAGGTGTGTGTGTGTGTACCTTGCAATAGCCGCACGATGCCACTTCGGCTCATTGTTTTGATTTCGATTCGCTTTACATCACTGTGCCCAATAGGCACTAAGCATTATTCATAATGCCCGGGCAATGTGATAAATTTAATGTTTATAATCACATTGCCCGCTCTTATTGTGCATTATACATATTGCCCGGGCATTATGAATAACGCGCAATTAATCACTTGGCCCATAACATAAACATTGTTATATTTTCAAAATAAAGTAACTCGTAACCTACTCACTTTCTGGAAATATCTATGGCCGCATAAATTCCTAAAAATGCAATATACATTTATGTAAACACCTATGACAAAAGATGTCATTTTTGAAATATACACATTTTAAACAAATGCATTGATTAAACTAAAATAAAATCGTGGGGCACGTCCAATATCACTTAATATCACTTTTTTTAATGTATTTCGATTGTAGATATATCTTTATTTTGATACCCATATTGATGGGATTGAAAAATACATTATTAAGTGGCCATATTTGATTTTGATTTTGTATAGTGCACTGAATTCTACTTGACAAGCCCTTTCATTTGATACCCATATTGATGGCATTGAAAAAAACTAAGTTGTCCGCCATCTTGTAGCGGCGGCATTGAGATAATATACTAGAGGGGACACTGCAAACAAAATATTTGTAACAAAATGAACGGTACATTCTATTTCTGTCTCTGTCACTCCTACGAAGTAACATATCTTCCCTCTCGCTTCACTGTGTACCCTTGTGCACGCACCATACGCAGAGATTTTGTTGCCGATGTCCGCTCTAGTATAATACCTCAATGAGCGGCGGCCATCTTGGATTCACAATAATATTGAGTATGGATAATTGTATTGTCACCAGAATCAAAACCAAATTTCAGATCAATCGGTTAACGGAAAGAGGGTTAAATTTCAAGTCCTAAATTTGACACAAACAAACAAAAGGGGTGAGCTAAAAAAAATATAAAACCGTTTAACAAAGTCGCTTTCTCTGTCCCTATGTCCCCTTGTATGCTTCAATCTTTAAAACTACGCAACGGATTTTGATGCGGTTTTTTTTAATAGATAGAGTGATTCAATAGAAATGTTTACATGTATAATAACATCCATTAAATAGTGGAGAAATATTTTTATTTTTGAGGTTTCTAATGTGATGTCTTTAATTATCAATTTTTTTCCGCTTACATTGCAAACGCAGGCTGAACCCTACGAGATTTATCAAAATAATGTACTATATATTTGTACACATTGAATTGAAAAGGTCTACAGAAAACTCCGCGATGGTATATGTCTATCTCTTATATCCCACAATAACATTTTTTTTGTCATTTACTTTTTATGACAAATACTGGCTAATTTTCGAAGCGATTTTAACCAATACAGCATTAATCCTTATCCAATTAAATACCTTGAATACATTGTTGATTTAATATAGATATATGTGGTCCTTTACAGCACCAGATTTAAATGAATATTTTCGAAGATATTACTGATTTAAAATTGCGGGACGTAGCGCTTGCGGCGGTACTGGCCGGCCGGGGCGGCGGCAGCGTGCCTATATAGGAAGGTTTATATGTATAATAATAATATGTACATATTATTGTACAGAAATCTATTTGTACCCGGGCGAAGCTGGGCCGGGCCGCTAGTTATAAATAAAAATGAATAATATTATTGCTCTTTCATTGCATAGGTCTGGCAAACGAAAACAGGTTAGCTGATGGTAAATTACAGACTATTAGAATTTATTGACAAGGCAGCTGGCACACGCCGCATGTCCAACGAAGCATTGATGATAAAAAGAATGGAAATCATCTAAGACCTTAAAACGTCGCAATAGGTGCAGAAAAACATGATGAGATGAAATAATGAGATGAAGGAGAGACTGCGAAGTAAGAGCAGGAAAGAACGAAAAGAAAGAGGAGAGGCCTTTGCCCTGCAATGTAATGCTGGCACTTCACACGACTATTTGTATTTGTGTATTTGGCATATTTGGCAAACAATAACCATGTGTGGTCAGTTTAATTGAGAAAGTGTGGCCTTATTTGCCTATTTGACAAGCAAGGCCAATAACAAATACGTAAGTATATATGTAGATGGTCATATTTGCCTCTATTTGCATGTTTGCTTTTAACTTCATTTATTATGCCAAATACGACAAATACCCAATAGTAAATACAAACAGCCATGTGAAGTGCCACCATGACAGTAAAGGCCACTGTATGTATGTACTTACAGACACTGGCAATAGAGCCGTGCGCGCGCTTGTTGAAGCAGGTGAGTCCTGCGTTTTCCTGCCACCGTGATCGACTCTCCTGATAATTAATTTGCCTGTACTTAATTATCCTTAACAAGTGTCAATATGTATAATTGGCTAAAACAATAAGACTTGTTATCTATGCTCGATATACTCCCAGTTGATCTGCTAAAATGGTGGTTAAATCCGTATTTATACAGTTCATAACCTTTATAAATTACCACTCAGAACAGTATAAATGAGTATGAAAATAAACTGAATTATACATATATACATATACATAAACTCATGCCTTATTCCCAGAAGGGGTAGGCAGAGATTATCCTCGTAGCAACCAGGATACCCTCGTTTCGCCTTGTGTGTTTCGTCCCATGATGTTACAGGCTACATGCATCCTGGCTAACAGGAGTTGCAGTGGCGGCTGTGAGGGCGGGACACTCTCCAAGTAATGGCTCAAAAACGTATTCCCTTTTGAAGTTTTACTGATTTTATGTTCCGCATATCGCGCTTCGGTTACCGCTTGTATTAAAAATTACAAATAAATACGCAAAAACCAGAGAACTAATTATTTTTAAAGAAGGAATATTACAATGACATCACCTTCGATATTGTAATCACATGTGCCCACATACTTGCATATGTAACATTTGTAATATGTGGTTAATAGTTATTTTCGCAAAACAGAATGAAATCATTACACGAAGATAATAATATTACAAGTATCCTGTTGTTGAGTCTGTAAGGATATTAATTAATTATTAATTCTATGTATTCGCCGCTGCACAAGCTGTTATCAATTTGGAGTTGGTAATTAAGCCATATACCTTCCTTAAAATGTCCTTTCATCGTGTTGATTTTATGAAACGACGAAGCTATTTTTACCAATATGTAGAATTTGTAGTTAAGTCGTATGGGTAAGGCCCGACACATCGTAATCCGCATGAATGCCATTCGAAACTACTGGAACCAGTTAATTTGTATGAAGATTAATATAAATTTGGTTTTGGATGTGGGCGCGAATATATTTCTAATTGGACATTGATATTCAATGAGCCACAAACTATTCGGTGACCACTGCCGGTTTTCACCCTGTTGATCACAGAGACATGAACATCCGTCTATTCGTCTATTCGTAGTCATTATGAAATCTATGTCGCTTCTCGTAGAGCCTCCAGGACACAGCCAGATCCATTTCCTATGAGGCGACTTCTGGCAAAAAGAGTTCATCGCAAAGATTCCATCTTTTTCCAGAAAGTCGACTAGCCTCTGATCCCTAGGATTCCGTTGCCCATGTCCGAATTGCCCCACTTTCAACTCTACTTCGCTTCCCATGCCCAGCTTTGCGTTGAAGTTCACTCATACGAACAAACACTGTCATTCTGCCATTTCCCGGTATTATAGGTAGGTATGTATTATAATTCCTCAGATTACAAATAAAAAATACTGTAAAGGTGATATGGATTGAAATAAAATTATTGTTGTCTGTGACTAGAATTTTAATTAAATTATTAAATACTAATGTTTTCTTATATCCACGCGAACGTTAGAATTATAACTAGTTTTTAAGGATTATGTGATGTATTTGGTTAAATTTTTAACCGACTTCAAAAAAAGGAGGAGGTTCTCAATTCGACTGTATGTTGCTTTTTTATGTTTGTTACCTCGTTTCTCTGTACTGTGTGAACCGATTTCAACCATTCTTTCTTTGATTGAAAGCTGGTGCTTCTCGTATGGTCCCATAAAAATCTGGTGAAGATCTGATGAATATCTTCGGACCTGGAGAGGCGAACTCTTTAAAATTAAGTAGGATTCCAATGGTTCTTTTTGCATTACGTTCATTATAAAAGTACAGTGAGAGATGGGAAAAGGGGTGGGGGTGCCCTCACCCCCACCCCTTTAAAATTAAAAAACACGTAAATTCTAATATCTTCGGCAGTTTTTAACCGATTTTAGTGATTTCTTTTTCATTGGATAAAACGTATTGACAGGTTGATCCCAGGAACACAACATGAAGATCTGATGATCATGTTCGGACCTGGAGAGTAGAACTCTTCAAAATTTAGTAGGATTCAGATGGTTCTTTTTGCATTGGGTTCAGTATAAAAGCTAAGCTACAGTGGTGGAGGGAAAAGGAGGTAGGGGCGAAGGGAGTGGGGGGGGGGGGGGACAAAATAATGAACATGTGAATACTCTAATATTTTCGGCAGCTTTTAGCCGATTTTCGCGATTTCATCGTCTTCGGAAAGAACATATTCCTTGTGGGGACCAAATCTTCTTCATTTCAATTCCTATCAACACTAAAAAGATAAAAATAACTAAAATTTTTAATAAAAAATAAAAACCGACTTCAAAACAAAAAGCCACTAAAAACCAAAAAATAATAAAATAATAACTAACACTCCAAAGCAAAAAAAATAATATTTATTTCATGGAACTCGTGCATGTTGATTAATTTACTTAATGACTTGACTAACCAACAAATCAAAATATATGCGTTACATATTGAAGGCGGGCCGCCAAGTACCAAACATGTAGGAAGTATGCCTTATATTAATTTAAATATCTACATGTTTGGTACTGGGCGACCCGCCTTCAATATGTAACGCATATATTTTGATTTGTTGGTTAGTCAAGTCATTAAGTAAATTAATCAACATGCACGAGTTCCATGAAATAAATATTATTTTTTTTGCTTTGGAGTGGTAGTTATTATTTTATTATTTTTTGGTCTTTAGTGGCTTTTTGTTTTGAAGTCGGTTTTTATTTTAAAACATTTAACTCCTCGTGCTCGCGAAAGCTATGCAGCCTTCGAGGTGAATAGGCGACCAGCCGATAAAATACAGTGAGCTTCCATACATCATAATTATTCATATCAAGGAAAGTCAATTTTTTTATTCAACTATTTAATTTCAATAATTATTACAATACCTATATTATTAAGGCACAAAGCACAAACTAACTTTGCCCATAACTTACATTTTGAAAATGTGAATCCCATCCATGGCAAATACGTTTCAAAAATATGGCGATGAAATTGTAAAAATTAAAGTTACCGTTAAAGTTAGTAGCAGTTGCACAAGCTCCTAATGCAATATTCGTAACAATCACTTTGCCCATAACGAATACTGGATTCCGGCCCGTGACCACAAAATCTTTAACGTATTTTGAATTTACTGTCTGAGGGAGTCGTAGAAAGATATCAAGTTGTTAAGGGCGTTACAGTACAAATAAGTTTAGGAAACCTCGCTTATAGAAGCCAGGAAGACGATTCGAGGGCAGGGCACGGATGTCATGGAGCATTTTGGTGACATCATAATGTATAAATTTTCGTCTAGTCGCAACAATATTTTTTCAATCCAATTAAAATTGCCGAGACAGTATGTTTTTGTCGTACCAACTTAATCGTTATGAATGCGACGTTATCTCGTCCCGGCGTACGGCGCGTGGCGGCGGTAGCGCCTGGCGCAGTTTCTCCCAGAACCAGGGGTCGCCCCAGCGCACGTAGGTGTTCTGGCGCACGTAGGCGCGGAGCTCCGGGTCGAGCGGCAGACTGGCGGGGTCGTCCAGCAGCAGCACCACGAGGCGCGGCACGGGGTCCTGCAGCGTGGCGGCGTGCGCCTCGCGGAACTCCGCGCGCGCCCACGCCGAGCGCACGTAGTGCTGCGACACCACGGCCAGCGTGCGCCGCGACGAGCGCACCGACGCCGCGATCTGCGCCGGGATCCACTCGCCCGGCGCCCAGTCGCGCTGGTGCATGCACAGCCGGTACGGCCGCGGCCCGCGCTCCAGGTGATCCGCCAGCTGTTCCACCACGAATTTTTCGTCTTCGTGTGCGTACGAAACGAACACGTCAAACCTACGGTGGCGGTCATCTTTCGGCTCCGGTGGAGGTGGGAGCCAGCCCATTGATATCAGCATGGTCTTCAAGTACTGGCGAGTTTTGGGCTGCGCGAGCAAGCCGCCCAGGGCGAGTGAGAAGCCTAGAAGCACAGCCAAGCCGGCCATCGTTGGACCGGTGATTGACGCGCAACGCACTCGCGACGCCTCCGTCAACCGCTTGCCATCCGTGCACGTGACCTTATCCGCGTCTTGCAGTTGCGATGAGATGTTGAGCAGCGCTGTCAACATGTCGAACGCCTCACAGCCGCACTCGACTTGATGGTTACCGGCGAGCTGCAGCGGGATGTCTGCCAACATGACCGCGGCCTCGCTGTCCATATGCCTGATGGAGTTGTTTCTCAGGTCGAGTTCCTGCAAGTGAAGTGTGGGTCAGAGGCGTGAAATGCTAGTGGCAGAGATGGGGACACGAGTAGTGACTAACCACGATGTCGCGGGACACGTCGGCCGCGTGGACGGTGGAGATGTTGTTGTGCGCGAGATGCAGGCGCCACTTGTGGTTGGCGGGCGGCAGGCGCGGCAGGGCGGTGAGGTTGGCTCGCTCGCACGTCACGATGACGACGGCGCCGTGCTGGAGGTCGGGGCGCGCGCCGCACGTGCAGTGCGCGGGCAGGCGCAGCGGCGCGCACTGCGTGCTGGCGTCGCACGTGAGCGTGTCCACGTTTACGGCACTCAGCTCTGTGTCTCCGCATTGGAGTCCTCTGACGAGCACGTGGATTTTATTGATGTGGAACGCCAACGCCGCCCAATAAGTTTCGCAGTCGCATCGTAACGTTCCACCAATGAAGATTAAAGCCTGAAACTGAAATCGGTAATTCTACATGATTGAGAAGTATACATTTGTCGATGTGATTATAATCGTTTCATGTAGTGTGTTAATTGTTAATTGGAATAACATATGTGCCGGTAAAAGCTTGAACATGTGGCATTGCCAATACAGCATGAGTTACAGAGTTAGAAAAGAGACGAGAGGAACGGACTGGACAATTATTTACAGATTTCAGCACGTTACAGACAGTATAATTAGTTGAGGCTAAGGCAACGGTGGCGATTCCAAGTTGCTCGTAATATCAAACCGCATGCTTGCACGCAGCAATTCATTCAAGGCGTCGAGCGAGTATAATCGTTTTGTACAAGCGACAAAATTGACGCATCTAGTTCAGTATTCCGATCGTTCGTGATGTTGCAGATTAGTTCTTTGATTTGATTCCTTGGATTGAAATCTCGGCGGATACTCAGTCAATTTAGGCATTGAGAAAGAAATGCTTAGAAGATTGTGGAGGGCAGAATTCGTGAAATTCGTGCACGTAAATGCGTACACTCGGATTTTCTTGGGTTTGCATTAAACTTAGTCACGTCCCTTGAACCCCATTTAGAAATGAGGTCTAGTATCTGGTAAAACTCGATAAAAAGATCCCTCTGGCTCCTTATGTTTCTCCATGCCGCGGCGTCCAGAAGGGTAACTACGGTATTGCTAATGAGTGACCTGCTGCCTATGGCTCAGATAAAATTAGGACCATTGCATCGCTGCAAAGAGAGAATAAGCGGGCTCGGTCATTGCACCGGTAAAAATATTTGGGTGATCTTCAATTTTTTGCTTCGGGTGTTTGTAAGACCGAAATTACTCTCTTAGTTTCACGTGTAGGATGCGGTGCACTACATTATATGTGTATGTTGGGTGTATTTATTAAAGTTAATACTTCTATACAATCTTTCTGATTTGAAATTTTACGAAATGAAAATGTAACACGAAAATAGCTACCTGGAAAAAGATCTTGGATACATAATATGTCAAAGTACTTCGGCTTAAATATTAATTATACGAAATGTCATATTTTTCTCTTGTCGTGTCGTCCCCATAAATCTAAATAGATGATTAGAATTGAGAATCGTTGCCGCCATTTTGAACTTCTTAGCTATCGGTCCGATTGTTCTCAAATTCGATCGATTCGATCTAAGGACCTTTCGCATGGATATAGTAAATTTATAATCAGAATTTATTTATTTATTTATTTATTTATTTATTTATTTCAAGGAAAATGCAAGTTTACAGTATTTTAACCAAAACACTTACATTCTAATTAATAAGAAAAAAAAAATAAGAAAATAAGAAATACATTCTAATTAATAAGAACATATACATTATTACTGTTATTTCTAAAATTTTAACAATTAGAGACATTTATATATTTATCAGTACAAAATAAAATAAAAAAAAACTAGTTAACAAATTAACAACAAAGTAAAAGTAAATATAGTAGTTTTAGGTAACAAAAATTGAAATAAATTAAAATAATCAGAAACTTAATAATATCTATAAACACTTATCATCTATAAAATGCAGTAATTACAATCTTAGGAATTATTTAAAAAACTAATCATAGATGAGTACACAAGATATGGTTTGTCATGGAAGAGGTCTAGATCTGCGTGGTAAGCGAGCATCGAGTTGAGTAGCGCGACGGCGCGGAATTAAAAAGAAAAGAAAAAAAAGAAAAGAAAAGAATTAAACACTTATACCGTTATTTTGATTTTTTTTGTTATTGATCCAATTCGTTTCAAAACCTTGAATAAAATATGATAAAGAATGAAAGAGAAGACACTCTTAAACACTCATTACACATTGCATTGGCGGAGATTCGACGCTTAGCGATCAGGTACATTACATATTCATGATTCATTAGTTTAAATAGCATATATTGGCAAGCCATTTTTTTGGTGACTACTGTATGAGTATGTGTGCTGATATCAGCAGGCGTGGGCTCACCTCAGAACTGGGCGCAGTGGCGCTGTTGTTGAGCACCGTCTCGTAGTCGTCGCGCGTGTACAGCAGACTGAACTCGCCGCCGTTGCCCAGGTTCACTCTGCAGCGCTGGCAGCTATACTGCAGGTCCGTGTACTGTGAGTAGAACACACGGTTAGATGACACACATGCGGGCGACGAGCCGCGACCAGCTACCGACTAGGAAGTCACGCACTGTGAGATTGTCAAAGGCGATGGGATCTGCTTCAAGTAGTTCGAGGAAGTGCTGAGACTGCCGCAGGTAGCTGCACACGTGCGTTATGTTGGTGCGGTACAGGTACAGCTCGGAGAGCTTGCGCATTTCCACGGCGTCAGGATAATCTCGACTCCCGTCGAAGCCGTCGCACAGTTCGCCGAGGCTGGGGTTGTTGTTGAGACGCAGCACTCGCACTGAGTACACGTCGGCCAGCGACGCCGCGCCCGCGCTCGTCAGCTGGTTGTGCGATAGGTCCAGCGTCTCCAGGAACGTCACGTGCTCGAACAGTCCTCTGCAACGGATATCGTACATCACATCGAATATCACATCCATACCATCGGTTAATCGGTACTCAAAATGTTATCGTAAAGAGAAAAGAAAAGAAAAGCAAAGATAAGAAAGTATTTTTATTAGTGCTGTTAGTAACATACAAAGTTGATGTGACCGATGGGCATTAAATTACACTACGTATACTATACGTCCTTGGTATTTATTCGACACGGCAAAAAAATTAATAATACCAAAAATGAGATTTTGTTTCTTTCAAACAAACTAAATAGCTTACAAATAAGAGTAAAACGTAACCACCCTATGTAAATACATTTCACTGACCTGTAGATACGAATAGATAACAAATTGGCAACGTCGCGCGCGACATGTGTTATTGTCGCGCCGCGCCAAGGCCACGCCGCCGGCGCAGCGTGGCTGTGTGCACCGAGTTAGGTACTTTTGAAGTACGCGCACAACATACTTTGCTTAGGTACACTAGATTTTTAAATTTTCGATATGTCCTCCATTTACATGAACGTACAAGTTATAGCGACGGACAATATTATTATTGTTTAAATTGTTATTAAGTCAGTGTTCGAGGCTAGGCACTTTAGTTTTTCAAATGCTGAATAACCCTATTTCTAGTTCTTTAATAAGCCCCGCAAAAAGAAATCCAAGGGATTAGGTCCGGAGATCGCGGTGGCCACCGTACAGGTACTAATCGACCGATTCATTGTTGGCCAGCAGTCAATAACACAGAAACACTAACACTGAATAATAATTATCCGAAGTTACATGTCCTGTCACAATAAAAAAAAAATAATGTCTTAAACTTATTTACGAGAAGTGTCAATAACAAGACAAAATTAAAATTATCGGCGCGAGATCGGCAAGATCAAAGCGGCGCGGCGCGGCGGCGCAGGGGCTTACGTGTTACATGCGTTCTGAAAGGATACCGGCGGCAGACTAAAAACTATTTTTTAGAGGTCAATTGCGTACGTGTCGCACACACACACACATACTGACCTATTTCTATTTCTTTTACGCACAGGATGTTTTGCTATGTCGCTCTCGTAATGAAAGTGTAAGTGTGTGTGTATTTATTGCTTTCTTATTTGCAACGCCAACTTTTAAAGTAATTTAGTTGTACTTATTTATGTCACTTGTGTCAGAGCGGCAACAGCGCATAGAATTTAGTAAGATTTGTCGTTTTAAGGTGAATAACCTATGCGTTGGACGTAATCAGCTGTTAGAAAAGCCACAGCGTGTTCAAAGAGCGCAAAAACTTAAAAAATCATTTATGACTAAACTATTGTTCCTATTTAATTGATTTTTAGTACAGACCTTGAAAATGGTGCCTAGTATATGCAGTTTAAAGAAAAGTCGCTCGGTTGTATCAATGTTGTATATAGATAATTTAGGCGCCATCGTCGCTACATTATGGATCTAATAGGGAATATGCACGAGACTCCAAAATAAGTCAAATATTTTTTGTTGTAATCTTTATTGATATAGAAATATATCAATAAGATATTTTTTTTAATTCATAACTCTAAATCGGTAAAAAAAATACTTAAAAAATGACATTTCAAAATTGCCGCGCAATTTTTTCGAAACGTTTGAAAAGGAAAGTGACGACAGAGTACACTATCTTATGAAGTTTTAGCTTGTTGGGTATATTGTTTTACGTTTGTTTAAGAGTTATTTTGTGTTTTCGTTGTATTATTAAAAAAAAATGGATTATTTTGTGACGAAATACAGTTATGTAGCAATTAATAAAAGAAGCTTAATCCAAATACTACGTTGCTGACATAGTAGACTCTGACGTCACAGCGAGGTCGCGCCATAATGGCGTTTAAATGCTTCGAAACTGACAGCAGTTTTTATTATTTTTTTGTACTTTTTTGATTGATATTTATAAAGCCTTATATTTTTTTCTGGTAATGTAATAACATACAGAATCGATTAAAAATATAAAAAAATGGCATGCATATTCCCTATTCCTCGCAAATATACGTGCTATACGATTCCAGAACGAATTCTGAAATGATTTCATTTATTTATTTATTTATTTATTAAGTACAGGTACACAAAACAGAATACAGCCAATTAAATAATTAAAAAACAAAAAATAGCATAGTTATATGATCTAGGAAGTATCCCTAACTATGTATATGTTATGGGCCAAGTGATTAATTCGGCATAATTCATAGTGCCCGGGCAATATGAATAATGCCTAATAAGAGTGGGCAATGTGATTATAAACTATAGGTGTGCGGAGGTCGGGAACCCGGAGACGGGCACCAACGTTCCGCCGCGACTTCGCTGGGCGAGAATCCGAGTCCTCAACTCGGGCGCCGGAGCCGAGAGTATGCACCCCCTGGTGCGTGTTCGAGCACTCTATTTGACGTCTAGCCCCTAGGAATGTCGCTCCGAAAGGTGCGGTTTGTATAGGACGGGCAACGTAATGAAACACACGATATAGAATATACGCGGAATCGACCACGCCCCGCCCTATGGTAGCCCCGGAGTACTCGATCGTAGTGACGCCGGCAAGCAATGTCGCAGTCCGGATCGCTTCGTACTTCGGGCTTCTCTTCAGGGTTTTTCCCAGGCTTCTTCCGGTTTCTTGAGGCTTCGAGTGTCTTCAGGTTTCTTCGTTTCTTCCTCGGAGGGCTCTTCTGGATCCAGTGATTTCTCATTTTTGCTTGCCGGCTTAAATACTCCGAGGCGTTACCATAGGGAGACCCCCGTAAAATGTTCCTAATTTTAGGTCCATTTTTACTTCGGGGCGCGGTCATTTTCCTTTTCATTTCCATAACTATCCTACGTTTAATTATGTTGTAAACACCGTTAGATAGGTCTCGTCACGCCCTTTAAAATGACATATCAATCATTAATGTGTGAGCGGTGGGTGCGAAGCTATTCAATAAAATATGTCAAAAAACCATAAAAATGCACCCAATCCGCCCACACATACTGCGATCGTGGCGTGACGAGACCTTACAAAATGTGTTCCTATGTACTACGCGGGATGATGTGCGCGTGCGTCGTCAACATAAACAATAAAGGACAATGGCAGATTTCCATACATGATTTTAGTTGACATAAATTTGGAACGTTTATTGATGAAAAAAAAATACAACATTGATACAACCGAGCGACTTTTCTTTAAACTGCATATACTAGGCACCATTTTCAAGCTCTGTACTAAAAATCAATTAAATAGGAACAATAGTTTAGTCATAAATGATTTTTTAAGTTTTTGCGCTCTTTGAACACGCTGTGGCTTTTCTAACAGCTGATTACGTCCAACGCATAGGTCATTCACCTTAAAACGACAAATCTTACTAAAATCTATGCGCTGTTGCCGCTCTGACACAAGTCACATAAATAAGTACAACTAAATTATTTTAAAAGTTGGCCATGCAAATAAGAAAGCAATAAATACACACACACTTATACTTTCATTACGAGAGCGACATAGCAAAACATCCTGTGCGTAAAAGAAATAGAAATAGGTCAGTATGTGTGTGTGTGACACGTACGCAAATGACCTCTAAAAAATAGTTTTTAGTCTGCCGCCGGTATCCTTTCAGAACGCATGTAACACGGAAGCTCCTGCGCCGCCGCGCCGCGCCGCTTTGATCTTGCCGATCTCGCGCCGATAATTTTAATTTTGTCTTGTTATTGACACTACTCGTAAATAAGTTTGAGACATTATTTATTTTTTTATTGTGACAGGACATGTAACTTCAGATAATTATTATTTAGTGTTAGTGTTTCTGTGTTATTGACTGTTAGCCAACAATGAATTGGTCGATTAGGACCTGTACAGTGGCCACCGCGATCTCCGAACCTAATCCCTTGGATTTCTTTTTGCGGGGCTTATTAAAGAACTAGAAATAGGGTTATTAAGCATTTGAAAAACTAAAGTGCCTAGCCTCAAACACTGACTTAATAACAATTTAAACAATAATAATATTGTCCGTTGCTATAACTTGTACGTTCATGTAGATGGAGGACTTATCGAAAATTTAAAAATCTAGTGTACCTAAGCAAAGTATGTTGTGCGCGTACTTCAAAAGTACCTAACTACGCGCGGTGCAGACAGCCACGCTGCGCCGGCGGCGTGGCCTTGGCAGCGCGGCGCGACAATAACACATGCCGCGTGCGACGTTGCCAATTTGTTATCTATTCGTATCTACAGGTCAGTGAAATGTATTTACATAGGGTGGTTAAGTTTTACTCATATTTTTAATCTATTTAGTTTGTTTGAAACAAACAAAATCTCATTTTTGGTATTATTAATTTTTTTGCCGTGTCGAATAAATACCAAGGACGTATAGTAAACGTAGTGTAATTTAATGCCCATCGGTCATATCAACTTTGTATATGAATTCCCTGTTGTTCCTAAACAATAATGTGTTAAGAAATACTGGTTGAAAAAGTCTAAATTACTTACTAAACGTTTTCAATTTATAGATTTTGAGGTTATGTTCTATTTGATTGTTTTCTTAAAAATGTTATTTGGTGAAGTAGGGCTTTGCAATAAATAATTACCGCACTTGTCTTACCAAGTAAAGCTATTTTTGTAACAGATTTTGCGAAATTCGATGAAAAATATTTTTTGGCGGCTTAAAAGACCTTACGCCATTGATGAAAAAAATCTGACGGCCATACAAAATAGTCAATAAAGCTTTTTATTTTATTGTGAAACTTAAACATCGTTACACAACTATAGTGAGTATGCTGAAAACACATGAAAAATAATAATATTATTATTATCAAGTATGATATTTCTAAACGCGTTATTAGTGCAAATACGATTTCGCCATTGTCCTTTATCACATTGCCCGGGCATTATGAATAATGCTCAGTGACTATTGGGCACAGTGATGTAAAGCGAATCGAAATCAAAACAATGAGCCGAAGTGGCATCGTGCGGCTATTGCAAGGTCACGCACCTTATAAAAAGCCGGAGGCGCGGAGGGAGAGCAGCTCCCGCTCGATGTAACGAAGGATATCTTCGTTACAGCGGGCGGGGGCTGCTCTCCCTCCGCGCCTCCGGCTTTTTATATACACTCTAGGGTCGGTAGCCAAATGACTACGTGTAGTCGGGGTGTCCCGAGTCGGTTTTGGAGCACAGTCGACCTAACTGATCCATAAAGTGGGTACACTAATTTCCTTCTGAAGATAATGTTTTAGACGTCAAAACACAACTAAATATAAGCAGATCTATTCAACCTTTCTAATGGGTCTATCGCAGATGCGACAAACCGGCAGCGCATCACGTAAAAATTTACCTATTCATCATATTGCCCGATCATCATGTAGCCATATTTATAATGCCCGGGCAATGTGATAAATAGGTGAGTTTAGATTGTAATTAATCACTTGGCCCGATATGGCTGGGCATTATTCATACTGCCCGGGCATTATGAATATTGCCTACATTAATCACTTGGCCCATAACGTATACACAACATGTTATTATTGCTAGCACTAAACATAACATACAATTAAAACAGGAAATGAAAAAATATTATTACAAAATTAAAAGAAGAAAAAAAAAATGTAACAATTATAAAAAGAATATACATACAATTTAAATTTGGTAAAATTATTAGCGAAACATTTTATTGATAAATTCCAAAGGGACCAATAGTAAAAATAAATTAAATTAAATTAGTAAATTAGGTACACAATTCTAAATCTTATATATAAAAATGAATCGCAAAATGTGTTGGTAACCGCATAATTCAACAACGCCTGGACCAATTTGGCTGATTTTGGTCTTGAAATATTCGTGGAAGTCCTGGGAAGGTTTTAGGGGTGAGAAAAAATGGAAAAATTGCGAGAAAAAGCCAATTTTTTAATTGTTCAAGCGTGATGCGACCAGCCAATATAGGATGACCTTTGTTTGGTTGACGGGAGAGGTAAACGACGGTCAAGGTTCAACTACCAACCAACGTAAAATGATCTATCTTTCCATTGTCTTTCATTGACGGCTGACGAAATAGAACAAAATTCAAAAAGTGTGTACATTGTGTATATAATATCTAGATACGGCGTCTTTCGCGTAATTTATTAAATGTAAAATTAAATGATGTCCATATCTACAAAAATAGCCCATCGTTTTTTGAGAGTATTGCAACAGTTTTAAACAAGGTATACACTATCGAAGCGTTTTGCCGGAGTTCACCAAAATATATCTAATTATAATTTTTCGTTTTCATAAAGGACATTGTTTTTTGAATTGATACCTTTAGATGCGTTGGGGGACAAATTTAAATTCCGCATTTGTATTGTTTTCAGACTCAAGAATAGTAAAAGTATTGGTACGTTGATGCCGCATCTAGACATTGTAATGAAACGATATGCAGTTTTATATTTTTAAATATTTGTTTCATTACTTACGTCGCCTGGTAAGGCAGTATGAAGGTTTTATTAATTTGTATATCGACGGTGAAGTACCAATACCTCCTAACTATTTTTTTGAGAAATAAACTTTCTAATCGTTTTTTTAAATATAAAGGTATTATGCCGATGTTTTAGTGAAATCTCCTAAGTGTATTTTACTATACATTTACATTATTACTATTCCCCATTAATAAATATAGTAACTACTTTTTAATTTAACAAAAAAATTAGGGGTTTTTCAGTTTGTGTGAATTTATGACTTTGTCACTTAGGATTTATTGGCACTTCGCCGTCGATATGTATAAATAGTCTTCTCAAATAAATAAAAGTAATTCACAGAATCGCGTGGTTGCCCGTTGGTAACGTACGAAACGCGACTGCCAACAAGTTTACGATGGTCACGGGTTCAAATCCTAGGACACACCTCTGACTTTTCGGAGTAATTTCTACATTAAATAAAATCCTTCAACCCGCACTAAACTCGAGAAACTTAATTTTAGCTAACTTCAGTTGTTAATCTGTTCGATTATTTTTTTAATTAGTTTAATAAATCTTAAGTTTTGTCACAAATTAAATTTCAGCATAAAGTCCTAATATTTGACATAGACTATCATAACAGTATGTCTGTAAATATCAAATTTAAAACTACCTACTTACTACTGGAGAGATGGGATAGAATAGAATGTAAGGTGGATAAAATGGGACAGAAGAATAGGTATAGGATTGGATTGGATAAGCAGCTTAGACAACGGCAGTCATGTTGATTTTAAATAAAATATGGACTGGAATCTGTATTTGCACCCAGGCGAAGCTGGGCCGGGCCGCTAGTCTTATATATAAAAATGAATCGCAAAATGTGTTGGTAACCGCATAACTCAACAACGCCTGGACCGATTTCGATGATTCTTTTTTTAAAATGTTTGTGAAAGTCCAAGGATGGTTTTTACGGCGAGAAAATTTCGAATAATTGCCGGAAAAGCCCTAAAAACAGCCCTTTTCTTTACCCCATACAAACGTTTTCTAACTAAAACGTTGAGTCAATTTGAGCTTTATTGCTATTGTATAAGGTTCATATTAAATAACAAGCACTCACTGTTGTTTAAACAATGTAGGTATGTTCCTAACGTCAAAGAGTCAATTTGTACTTTATTACCGCTATACAAAATTCAAATTCAATCATATCTATCAAAACAATGTGCGTGATTTTCCCATACAATATGTTCATGGGTTTGTAACTGTCAAACATTTAATTTTCACCCTGTCGATACGGTAAACTCTGCCCTCAAATTAAAGAACGTATTTAAATAAAGGTTTCGAATCGAAAACATATATCCACAATATTCGATTAGTGGCGTATTTTAGATTTTAAAGAAGAAAAATATTGACAGTGAAAATGGATTGACATTTTAATTGATTGTAATTGTTTATGCATGCGTTCAGAAATTTATTTTGTATAAACTAAGGAGAATATATCTAGCTACATTAATATAAGACAATGAAATAAATAATGTTCACACATAATGGTGGATTTACATGTTGGCTGAGGCTGGGCCAACGTTTACCAACTCCAAGCTATTAACTATGAAAAACATAAGGCCAGCCGAGCCAAACACTCCGTTTACACGCTGGCGTTGGTGGAGGCTGGCTGAGGTTGGCCAAGCGTGTAAATGCAGCATAAGAAGTTATACTTACTCCTTTTCAAGATCGAATGCCATTTTTATCACGAATTTTCACAGTGGCCTTTCCTTCGCTATAATTCACTGATAGAAATGTACATCGTATCGGACTGAGATAGGTTATATTATACTTAAAGGGGGTAAAAAAGGGTTGAATTGTTATATCTAAGAAAATCGAAACCACTGAAGTTATGTCTATAAAAAAAATATTTTAACTCTTTATTACTAACAAAAAGTAATGGCGTGCAATATTTTTTGGAAAAACAGCTTTTTGGTGCTGAAATAAGGGAAGGAATATTGGATGGACAATAAAAAACGCTAAAGTTTTTAATGTCAAAAATTCATAAGGCAATCTTTATATGTATATACTGGGTGGAATCGCTTATCGTCACGAAAAAAAATGTGCATGGCAAGTACATGATTTAGAACACTTTGGCATACTTATTTTAATTTTTTTATGTTTTTGTTTATGTAGTGTAAAATTAATTTACCACTATTAGTTACTAATTTAGAATAAGTTATTCATAAATCAACGTTGTTTAGAGAAAGATGACATAAATGAAAAAAATCTTCATAAATACACATTATTGTTACCCTACTTTATACAATATTAATTCGAGTCACAGAATACTAAACTAACAGAAGTCAAGCTCCATACAAAGCGCGCCAAATCAACGCACACATTGACAGCGTTCACCGACACGATATTTCAAACCAGTCGAGACCACTGCGCGCGCGAGTGTCACCCGCTTCGGGAACGCAAATAGTGAGATGTTTTGTGTAAAGATGGAGCAAATGAATAAAAGTTATTACACTTATATTTAAAAACACCAGATTATAATAATTGAATATAAATTTCATTTAAAAAAATCATATATTATACAAAACAATTAAAAAAATACTCAGAATAATGACATACACATTCTCAGCGAGTTCATAAATAAAATTAAAATGTATTTATTGTATTGTTGTGTTTTATACATTTAATTTAAAAATTCAATCTAACTATACGAGTGCTATTACCTCGATACATGTTTTCGCATAAGCCAGAGTTAACAACCCTTGCGCGAACGCCGAGCGTAGTGTGAGTGTGGCAATAAAAGTGAAGTACATACACAAGCTTGACTTCTGTTAGTATTCTGTGTTCGAGTAGAAACTTCTAAATCTAAGTAATAAAATCCTTTGATCGCGCCGCCCTCACCGCTGCGCCGCCGCAAGCGCAAGTACAAAGCGTGCCGCCGCGCCGCGCCGCCCGCTCCCGCACCGCCGACACCTTCAAGCACTTCCTCAGTCGTGCGAAATTCGGTACCGAGTGACGTTGTATGAAATTATTTTGGTTATTGGTTAGTTTCTTGCGGTCAAAATGAGTGATTACACGAACAGTGAGTATGTGACAATAATGACATGCTATGTTCGATCCAATGAAAACTTAGGTCATGCAAGAAGGATGTATGCAGATCCAGAACATCTGCAGCCTTTGCGTAGGAATGGTATCATGAATGATGAATCCACGAGTTCCCAGCACAAGAACTATTTTAACGACTTATCCGGGGCTACTCGATAATGGTAAGTTCAGACTTCCTAATCATGCAAGAATCCGTGACCTTCGACAGCGAAGTCGTCCATTCTCGACTTTATTAAAACGTTTAAATAAAAACATATGCAGCTTTTTCTAAGGTAGTAGGTACGTTATGAAAATAATAATGTAAATCTTAACAACTTAGCAACAACTACATTTACTTAAATGATCCTAACACACTAAAATTCTAAATAAATCAAAATGTTATATGGTAATATTTAGAGTAATAATACCGATAAATAGGCGCAAAGTAAGTTCAAGGTCGATGCGCGACACTCAGCTGTTGTGTGGCGTGATCCATACACTCGCGCGCCTGAGTATTGACATGTCGTTGCACTTTTAAGTGTAGGGTGATTTAGATAATATGTGTTTTGGGGACATCTTGTACTGATGTTGTTTATGGGATAGTTTATAGTTTTTAATGATAAATCTCGTATATAACGTTAATGTCACATACACAATACACTATTAAATTTTCCGGACGATAAGCGATTCCACCCAGTATATATGGATGTATATGGAGAGAAGGGACATATAATAAAATAGAATGGAAGGTACGGGAGAGGGCTGGGATAGCTGACAGATTTGTTAGGACGAATGTAAATGCACGTTATAAAGCGGTATGGATAATAAAGAGAATGGACGGGACTGATTGGGAAGAGACTGAACAGGCGGATGAGACGGGATTGAGTCGGACAGTAGGATATCTACGTCATGTTTAGATATACAAGAATTATATGGAGAGAAGGGACATAAAATAAAATAGAGTGGAAGGTACGGGAGAGGGCTGGGATAGATGACAGATTTGTTAGGACGAAATGTAAATGCACGTTATAAAAAGGGATGGATAATAAAGAAAAGCGACGGGACGGATTGGGAAGAGACTGAACAGGCGGATGTGACGGGATTGAGCCGGACAGTAGGATACCTTTAGGTATACAAGAGTTTATACGAAAAATAACATGTATTTGGTGTGGAGTGGAATAAAAAAATATATGCACCCAGGCGAAGCTGGGCCGGGCCGCTAGTTATAGATAATTTTATATAAAAACATAAACATGACATATAACATTGTATTCCAACAATTATTTTAGCATTAGAACAGTCTTAACCTGTCCCCTGAAAACATTAAGTTTATGTTTAAACACGTCAATTTCGGTTTGCTACTTACGCAAAGATCATTGTACAGTTTACACATTCTCGCCATAGGATTGTTTTAGGAAGTATTGTTTTTATATGATAGAAGAAAAAAGGTTTTAGGATTGCGTATGATATAATTAGTATTTAGATTTAAATATGATAATAATTTTTGACAGTCAAACGTAGAGTGAAGAATTTTGTGTAGATAAATAAGATCTTGGTGCTGACGTCTAGTAGAAAGAGTAGTCAAATGGAAAGCAAGAAGTCTATCCTCATAATATGTAGATAGCTTACGACCATAATATCTGTATTTTAAGCTCAGAATTCGTAGACATCGGTTTTGTACCCTTTCTATTTTATGTATGTGTATTTTATAATGAGGGGACCAAACCACCGCACCATATTCCAGAATACTTCTCACAAGACACTTATTTATTTATTTACTTACTTTATATGCTTACCTCGGCACCGATTTTATTTCGTTGAAGCTGAAGTCGATGTGCTGCAGCCGGCTGGTGTCATTAAACAGTCCTAGAGGCAGTTTGGTGAGTGCACAATCCACGCACGCGAACTCCTGCAGCGAGTCTGCGTTCGCCAGCAGCGCCGCCGGCAACGCGCGCAGCGGGACTTCTACTATGGTCAGCTGCGTGAGCTTGCCGCAGCGCGACACCCACGCCGCCGGCAGCGAAAGCGTCGAGTTGTCGATGACCCCGGATATGCGGAGTGACTCGAGATGTTCGCAGCGAGTGAGCGGCGCGGGATGCGTGTCCTTCCACCCGTAGTACTGAACATCGTGCAGTGACGGTGGCAGCGCGTCGTTGGGCAAAGCAATGTTGGGCATGTCTATACGCAGCTCCCGCAGCGCATGCACGGCGCTCACGTTTACATCTACGGTGAAGTCCTCCTTCAGATGTAGTGTGAGCAGCCGGGGCAAGGAGTCGAGTTGCACGCGCGCCAAGCCCGTGTGCATCAGCTCGAGCGTCTCCAGCGTGGTTGGCAGGTGGCGCATTACATCGGGTGACATGCGCGATGCTTCAAGCGTCAGTTTGCGAAGCGCGGGCGAAGGTCGGTGTGCACCAAGATCGAAGTCGAGGCCTGCGAGATGCGCGCTTGTCGTGTTCTCTGTGGAGGGCACGTAGCGTAGCACGAGCTTGGAGAAGCCGGTGACGTTAAGCGCGGCGAGCGCGGCGGCGTAGGAGCCGCGCTGCGGCGGCGCGCAGTGATTCAACCTCACGGTGGTGATGCGCACTGGGCTCGGGAAGCGTGGGAGCGTAGGAGTCTGTATTCCGAGCTCGCCGCAATCTAGATCCAAAACTAGATCAGGAATGCCCCAGAGCGTCGCCGTCACCTGCCGACCTGTAAAGCAAGGAGTCAGCAAATAATACGAAAATTAATCTACATACGTATACCTATTCAGAGTCAGAATCGGAAATAGTGGACGTCACTTTGAACTTTTTGGTAATGTACTGTTCGAAGCTCGGATGTTGACCTTGACTTGAATACCGACAAGCTCGTTTATTCTGGTATAAAAATTGTAACAATGGCAGGCACGTCTGCTGCCTTGGATCTATGGTCAAGGAAGACATAACCTCAGCCTAGTGCGTGCGTGCGTGCGTGCGTGCGTGCGTGCGTGCGTGCGTGCGTGCGTGCGTGCGTGCGTGCGTGCGTGCGTGCGTGCGTGCGTGCGTGCGTGCGTGCGTGTGTGTGTGTTTATGTTTGTGTTTTGTTATATCTGTATGTCTACATGTCTGCATCTCCGCATGTCTGCATGTCAAGGCAATGTCGTGAACTCTCATAGTGTTGGCGTAATATGTGTAGGGTAAGAATGTGTAATGTTAATTCATGATTTATCGACATCTTTGTTACTATCAAAGTAAACTACGAAAATTCATCCTTATGTAGATGTAAAGACGATTTACTAAAATTTTTATCAGCAGGTGCGCTAATTCTGTACAAAAGAAAAGACATTCCCGTAAATTAAAAATACAAAAGGGTCCAAGAATCGAACCTTGTGGAAATCCCAGAGCAATAACAGATCCAGGAGATCTTTTTCCGTTGACATCCACGCTTTGGACTCTTTTGCTTAAATTAGTGTATATCGACCCCCACTTAGTGACTTTAATTTATTCGAATCAATTATAGAATTTGTACTTGCAAAGATATGTAAAACGAATAAGGGGATAATAGTGTGGTAATTTTACGGCGCGGCCGAGCCCCTTCCAAGTCGAGCTATAGGCCGTAACATCCTTTTCTCGAAGCAGTTCAGACCATTTTCAACCCCCTATAACTTCGTTGTGGCTAAAGCATGAAGTCTGAATTTTCATTTACTAAGCAGGCATTGTGTAAACACGATATATTTAAGATTTCATTCAATTTGAACCAGTAGTTTAAGAATTGTAACTTGTCAAACTTTCTTAATTTTGTCACTCACTGACTGACCGATCATCAAAAGTCTAAGGCACTTCTAGCAGACATAGAACCTTCAAATTTAGAATATAATTAGTGTTTAGTGTCTAAAGTAAGGGAAAATTCAAACATTTCATAATTTGTGTCTAGTTTTCTAGATAGACCAACTTCGTGAATAACTTTGTAATCCCATATAAATGTATAGGATTACATTTGCAGCTAATGAATCATTGTACCCGTATATAATGGAATAATAGTTGTAGATAGGTATCTAAATATATGAGGCATAATAGGAGGCAGACATAGAGAGGGAAAGGGTGTATTCAGCCCATGAAACTGTACAACATTCCTCTAGAAAAACATGACGAAGAAAAACTTGCAAATAAATAGACTAAATAGCTCGAAAATATCGATTACAATGAAAGAAAGAACATTAATAATCAAATCCGCTATATTTGCGATTAATTGATACCTACAAAAATAAGAAGAATCCATAAGACAGAGGCTTTAAGAAAAATCGTTAGTGATATTCTAGAAGTAAAAAGTACCGAAAAGGAAAAAAGTAGGACTCTACAAAAAGACGTGAGATCCCATCAAAAACATCCTGTAAAAAAAATCCAAGTCTCGCAGCTCAGGTTTTCTACCGCAAAAAGTTGTGAGATGCATGTAATATCATGCGATGGCCAAGTCGATCCATTTATTTAAAACGTAAAGAATTTTCAATATTGATATAGTAATAACTAACGTAATAACTTTATATAGAAGGTCCCTTAAGGACTAAATAAATTAATCAACTTGGTATTACATGCATCTCACAACTTTTTGCGGTAGAAAACCTGAGCTGCGAGACTTGGAATTTTTTTACAGGATGTTTTTGATGGGATGTTAATATTTTAGAAGCTTCTTTAGTCAGTACCAGGCTGTTCAACTTATTTCTTTTAATCTAAAGAACATACTTCCCCTCCGGCGGGGGCACGGTGATGTGACGTGTTTACGTTCTCCTCATTTTAAATTGTATTTTGTGTGTTTGAAGTGCATTTATCGGCTCGTGGGTTGCTTATTGTTGTATGATGTAGTATTGTGAGCAACGGTCTGTAAGTTTTTTAATGTTTTGTTGCGTAATTTTGTGAAAATAAGCAATTTATCCTCGGTAAGTACATTATATTCCTTTTAGTGTGGGTATCGTAAAAATAAATATCGCTCGGCCGGCATATAATCAGCTGTTGTTTCTTTTCAAAGTAATATTTTTTTATTGTTTATGTCATTTTATACGATTAAAAATAATAAAATCTTAATTTCTTTTCGGTAAAATAATGTCAGCTCAAAATAAAATTCCGCCCGACCGTGGGCCCAATCCTTTCGGTCAAAGTAAGCTAACACCTAGGTCACCTAATTCGGCTAAACGACTTTTTAGTGACACGACTTCACCAACTTATGTTTCCCCAGTATGTTCAAAACGTTTGCAATTATCGGAATCGACCGAGACTTCATCTTTAGATAACGGCAGCGACGCGAGCCGCGCGGACTATTGTGATTTGGTGTCAGATGTTTCCAATTATTTATCGAAAATTAATGAGCTTGTTAATGATCAGGGCTCGCGTATGAACGTGGCGAATAGGTCGGCAGTGTTAGATATAACGCAACGTGTTACATCCATAGTTTCATTACTAGCATTAAAATCATCTTGCAATGAAACCAAGTTGGCCAATATGCAACGCGAATTAGACCAATACAAACGTCATGATATTGTCGGGAATAATAATTCACTTTTCTCCGATCGACTTAAACTTCGTTTGCCGAAACCTGCACCGCTAGTGGAGTCGCGCGCGCCACGGCCCTGTATTGTTGCATGTCCGACGGACGAGCGATCAGCTGATTTGGCGTCATCGTCCGCAACTAAACAGGCGCTTTTTAAGGCAATAAAGCCAAGTGATGACGGATTCCAAATTGTAGGCGTGAAAAAAACCACGAAGGGTCGCGTCGTGCTTCGTGTTGCGAACGAGCAACAAATAAAAAAACTCGAGTCTGTCGAGGCAATTAAATCGGCGGGATTACGTCTCGAAAAACCCAAGGGGCGTCGCCCCCGTATCCTCGTTAAAGATGTGCCATCCTCTATGGAAGACCGCGCTTTTATTACCGCACTGTATCGTCAAAATATCAAGGACGAATTGCCAATAAAGGAGGATGATTTTATTAAATCCATTAAAATAGTTCGTAGACGTAATTTAGATAACGGGCGTAAATGGATAGGCATTGAGTTAGATTCAGAGATAAGGAAACATCTGGCAGACACAAAGGAGAAATTATTTATTGACTGGGCCACTTGTCGATTCATTGACGATTTAGAAATAGTGCGTTGTATGAATTGTCAATACTATGGGCATGTGCAAAAGTTCTGTACAGTAAAAACACCTACGTGTGCCGTCTGTGCTGAAGCACACGAGACTAAGGCGTGTCCGCACAGTTCAGACATAGATTTTAAGCCAGTGTGCGCACCTTGCAAGCGCTTTAAAAAACCCCACGATCATCGCTGTGGGTCTCAGGAGTGTCCAACGTACAACTACAAACTCCAACAACTATTTCTCTCGACCCAGTACTAACTCAATATGAATAACTTTACGATCGGACAGTTAAACCTCCATAATGATAGGGTAGCAACGTCGGAATTAGATACGTTAATTCGCGAGTATAAGTTAAATATCGTACTAGTACAGGAGCAATATCAACATGCGCGAATATCTAGTAAGGTCGTACAACTTGATAGCAACTCACGAGCAGGTATTTTTGTGTCGGGATCAAATCTTACCGTAACCTCTGTGCGTAATCTTATGACGTCACACTGTGCTGTCGCTGAGGTGTCTAGTCCGATTTGTAAGGTATATGTTGTGAGCTGTTATTTTCAATACTCAGATCCTGTGGGTCCTCACCTGTGTCACCTCCGCTATGTCTTGCGGTCCCTCGCTGGACATAAAATTATTATAGGTGCTGACGTTAATGCGTCATCTGTCCTTTGGTATGGCAAATATCGCTCCACTGACACCGAGCGACGTTGCGCTGTAGAAGATTTCATTGCAGAGATGAATCTCGAAATACACAACACCCCCGATGCACCACCTACTTACAGTAGTCCTATGGGCGAATCTTCTATTGACGTCACACTTTCTAGTGGAGACCTCCGTATTGATAGGTGGCGCGTCCTACCGGACGCGTCGTGTAGTGACCATCGCCTGATTGTGTACGAGTTCTTGCCTAGATTGACGCAGGGTCCGGTACATAATAATTTAAATTTTAAATATAAATCTCGAGGCGCTAACTGGGATTTATTTAGCTCGCTATTTGCTCGGCATGCTGGGGACTTCACTCGCAATGATCTGTCAGCTGAAACCTGTGCGGAGATTATGTCGGACACGTTTACATATTGCGCAGACGTTACCATCGGTCGAGGTTTCATCACTAACACTCGGAGGTGTGATTGGTGGAATGATTTACTAGTCCAACTACGTCGGACTTTTCGTAGAGCGCGTAAGCGTTTTAACGGGCTTAAAAGACGTTGTGTCACAGGGGAAGCAATTACATCTGCTTTAAATAAACTGAGAGTTGCCAGATCACATTATAAAGCGGCTGTCCAAAAATCGAAGGGTAATTTATTACGAAAAGTTGTGGCTCGGTTAGATAGTGAGGATCCGTGGTCTCCTTTATACCATGAATTCAAAGCGAATAGGTCAATCAATTTGGCATATGTTGAGAATTTAAAAATTGACAACAACTTCACCACTGGTATTGAGGAGACAACGGACGCTCTGTTACAATCGTTAATTCCGGATGATAATGTTGAAAATGACACAGAATACCACAAGCAGATTAGGATGTGGGCCGGGGAACTGCCGAACTCTTCGGATTCAAATCTCTCGTCGTTTGATGAATTTAGTGAAATCGTACAATCTTTGCCCCTAAACAAGGCTTCCGGTGACGATAAAATATCGAACAAAATGATTAAAGAGGCGTGTAAATCGGCAGGCGACGCGTTACTTACTGTTTATATAACAGATGCATTGCTGAAGGGGTATTTCCGCGAGTATAGCGTACCGGTTTCATTCGGATAATACCCAAGAGTGGCGATAAACCTCCACATGATCCTAAGTCGTATAGACCTATTACACTCTTGCCGTCTCTAGGTAAACTTTTAGAACGTCTTATCGTCCCTCGATTGCTACCGGGCGGACCAAAATTTCACGAAAATCAGTTCGGTTTTACTACGGGTAAGTCAACTATCGACGCGGCAATTTCGGTTAGAAGAGCGGTGAGTACATCGGTGTGCAAATATGTACTCGGTATTTTTCTGGACATCTCCGGTGCTTTCGACAATGCTTGGTGGCCAATGCTGCTTCTTAAGTTGAAATTACGAGGTTGCTTTAAAAATATATATTCACTTATTTACTCGTATTTCTCGCATGGAACAACAAAACTTAAACTTGGACACTATGCCGTGTCGAAACCACTGACGATGGGTTGTCCACAAGGTTCGGTCTTAGGTCCTTATTTGTGGAATTTAGGCTTCGACGATTTTCTTACAATCCCCTTACCGTCAGGATGTTCTTTGACCGGATATGCGGACGATGGCCTCTTGCTAATAGAGTCAAACAGTAGGTCGGGATTAGAAAATATGGCAGACGCGTGTTTAAAATTAATATGTGATTGGGGACATCGAAATCGCTTACAGTTTGCACCACATAAAACGTTCCAATTACTTCTAAAAGGGACTTTAAAATCACCGCCGCGAATTAAATTTAATAATATCACTGTAAAGAGAAAAGAATCGGTTTGTTATCTTGGTTTAATTTTGGAAAGGAATTTTTCCTTTCTTGAACATATTAAGAACGTCGGGGAAAAGTCGAAAAGGAACTTTTTTGCTTTGACAAGAATATCGAAATCAACGTGGGGGCTATCTTTCAATACACTAAAAATCATCTATGGAGCAACTTACTTAGGATGTATTTGTTATGGATCTCCCGTATGGGCTGATAGGGCTACTATCGGTGCTGTGCGAAGAAAACTGCTCCAGAGCCAACGTTTGGCGTTGATATTCTTGTGCAAGGCATATAGAACTGTTAGTACCGAAGCTATGCCTGTCCTGGCGGGTGTACTTCCAGTCGATCTGGAGGTGCAACGTCGCGCCGCCATGTATTATTCAACTAGGGCGAATATGGATAAAAGATTTTTAACTGCTCGTGAACTCTTAAAAGTCGACAGATTATTTAAACCACTTCCTGTGGTATATAGCGAATTATTAGATGAATGGCAAAATAGATGGGAGGTATCTTTGAAGGGACGGCATTTATACCAATATTTTCCTTGCGTGCGTGATCGTTTGACGAAGACTTGGCTAGATGTCGATTATTGCGTATCACAGTTCCTCACGGGCCATGGTAACTTTAAGTCTAAACTATACTCTTTTAAGCTTGTGGAATCGCCTGCGTGCCCATGTTCAACAGCTAACTGCGAGTATGAGCAGTCCGCGCATCATATACTTTGGGAGTGTAGTCTTTGGCATAATGAGCGTAAAACCATGCTAGATAGTATGCAAATATTATCTGGAGTTGTATACTACATGGACCTTGTAGAGACTAGAAAGAACTTCCGTGCTTTCCGGCGTTTTTGCCATACCTATTACTGGAATCAAGCATAACAGTTCACATAATAGGTCCCATTTAAATCTAAGAATGATTTGATCCGTGGTGCTTTACAGCTGGCTTCTCCGGCTGTAAAAGTCTTTTTGCGAGGTTATTTACCTCTTTATTTCATTGTTTTGTCACCCGCTATGCACGGAGGGAAGTGGACAATAATTTATTTCCAACTCCTCCTATTAATTTAAGTTTCTGATTGATTTCGTTGCGGGTTAAAGACAAATTAGACATTCCCGGAGACTCGCCGAGCTTCAATGCTCGGTGTCATTACATTGCGTGCCACTGTTGATCCTGGCTTACAGGAGTTGCAGTGGTGGGTGTGAGGGCGGGACAGTCTCCAATCTAAAGAACATATTTCAGACACCAACCAGAATACCATCACATTCATCCATCTGCATTAACAACATTTTCACTAATTGCATTTCAGTTGCTCATAGTATTCTGAGTAATTTAACAACTGATCATTGTGGACAATCGGTAGTGTTTGAAAGTATTAAGAGTAAGCTTCCGAGTAAAATAATTTCTAGACCTGTCACAATTAATAAAATAATGAAGTTATTAACACATACCGAGATATATTATATCGAGAGTATTTTTATTTTGCAGAAACGAGCGGTTTGCACAATATATCAGTTGGATACTAGGGCCTCACTCAGAGATGTTTTCAACAATATAAATGTCTTGACCGTAGCTAGTCAATATATTTATGACATTATCAGGCATAATATTCATTTATTTAAAAAAAAATTGAGATATATTCTCTCAATAATAGAACTAAAAATAAATTGTGTACGCAATTCCATCGTTTGCAAAAAGTACATTCTTCTTTTGTGGGGTTAGGTATTCGCTTCTTTAATAAGATGCCTCTACACTTGCAAGAGTTACCAATAGAAAATTTAAACAAGAAATCAAAATACAGTTGATAAAAAAAGCTTATTACAATGTCAGCGAATACATTAATGATAAACATTCCTGGTCGCCATGTTAGACATACGCTGGTACCCAATAATATTGTTTTCCCACTATTGTAACTTAATAATAATTGTAACGATTAATATATTATGTATACTAATTGTATGTAATGAATTTAAAAATGATGACGTGTAAAAGTGCCCTTAATGGCCTATTTAAAAAACTAAATAAATAAAAATAAATAAATATGACTTGCATAAATCAAGAGCAACACCATTTACATCGTAGAGGCTCAATTTCTTGATAAGAATGTCATGGTGAACACAATCGAATACTTTGAATAGATCACAAAATACACATAAGGCTCCTGAGAAATCTCCCAAGCATCAATTATTATATTCGAATGGGCTTCCGAATGGGCGGTCCAATGATATATAGTAATCATTACATTATTGTGGTTAAATATTTGAAATTCGCGCTGTCATGAATGTTTTTTTTATTTTTTTTATTGCCATGAATGGCGAGACGAGCATGCCGTTCGCCTGATGGTAAGCGATACAACCGCTCATGAACAGTAGCAAAATCAAACAACACCTTGAATTACAAAGCAATGCTTGGCATTCCACTGCGCTCGCCATCCTGAGACATAAGATGTTAAGTCTCAATATGTCCAGTAGTTACTCTGGCTACAATGCCCTTCAACCCGAAACACAACAGTGCGTTTACACTGCTGTTTGACGGGAGAAATAGACACTGCGGTGGTACCCACCCAGATGGCCTCTCACATATAAGAGACCTACCACCAGTAATCTGCGTGGCAAAGCTTTGAGATATAAGCCGTGAGTATGTTATTACCAGAGACTTAGGGTTCACGAAAAAAAACAAATACCTACATGCAAAATACCCACACATTTTCACAACACACAAACGTTTATGAAACCTAAAATTAGTGATACATGGTATCGGTCATTTAATTATTGTTCACTGTTGAGAGTACGTGTGAGAGATAGGGTAGGAACGCCGCGCCGTCGCTCTTATCGTGGCAATGTTATGCTCAACACTTCAACGAATTATACTGTTTACTGTATTCGGGTATCATCGCAAAGGTCACTGTGAGGTTTAAAGTAATATATAACAAGCTCTTAATATATATATATTGTCGTACTACATGCGTGGTTTGGTAATGACCAGTACCCCAAGCAGGAACATTTGGCTCTATAGTATAGTAATCGTAATAGTAAAATTTTGTATGGGAATTTGAACAGCGCCATTGTGAGCGTATTTGGAACTAAATTATGGCAGCGGGAAACATTTATGATACTATAGTATGGTAATAACGATAGTTTTACTATACAAATGTATAAAAAGTGGTAGCAGGAATAATTCTTGACGTATAGTATCGCCGATTTACTATCGAGAAATACGATTGTTTTGTCACCGACATTTTTGCCGTGAGAACATTATCGAGAGTATATTTTTGTATTTCTACACATCGAATTAAGGGAAAATGTGTTAATTACGGTTATGCTTAGTGTTTCCCGATGCCTTAGTGTTATTGTGTGTAATTATCTACTCCGTATTTCGCTAATAATATGAAATTCAATGATGCGATATGAAGTTACAATTATTGTGATACCTAACTCAAATATGAGCGTTATTTCTTAGACGATGGACTGTTTGGAATTGGAGCAACAAACTTGGGAATCTTGTGAAAAAGTATGAGTTTATAGAAAGTCTGGAATTTATTGTAGTTAGAAACATACCTAACCTAAACCTGTAAAAAACTTATAAATAAAATATTTACACGGAACTTTGATTTTCGTTTTGCGTACCTACTTGATCATTTTATGTTATAAGCTTATTTGAATGTATAGTCGAGCAAGCTCTTAGGACAGAGAAGTGTGAGCATATAATATGTGAAAATAATTACCGAGGAACTTAACGAGCAAAAATATAGAGAATACTCTCATAAAGCTCTCCTCCTTAAAAATGTAGAGGGATTTTATAAAACATATATACGTATCTTTATCTATAACCTATATAATATGATAGTTATTATTTTGCATTAATTGATAAGTGAAAACCGCTAATGTGTGACAACTAATAAAAAAATTGCTACGTTCGGAAATCTAAACGCATAATTAATTGGAGTCATTTTTTATATTGCGGAATAAAAGCAATAAATATGTATTTGCTTATTAATTTATTCCCATAACCTTTCTACGCGACATTAATGCATGTTTTATATTTGTTTGTTATTTTATAATGATAATAAATTAATTTACCCACGTAGTGAATGAAATTCCGCACAAATCATTCAGTAACATTTGTTCATTAACCTAGGTTATCTGTCACTATCGTAACGTAATAGTATCGAGTTCACGAGAGTATGGTTAAACGATTCATGCTACCGATATTGAGTAGTAATAGTAATAGTTGTCACCATACTATTACTATACGATACTTCAAAATGTTCCTGCTTGGGGTACTGGACAGTATCGGCAAAGCTTAATATTAATTTTACTAATTATACCAATGTAATATAAAGGTAGAGTGTTTTCTACAGACTCCGTGCCGCAGTTGGTTGGATGGCTACTATTTCCTATAAACAAAGTACTCTGCTGCCAACATGTTCACGGTGGTCGCGGGTTCAAATCCCAGGGCACACCTCTGACTTCGAAGTCATGTGTGTGTTGATAATCAATCACCACGCACTAAAACGGTGAAGGAAAACATCGTGAGGAAACCTGCATACCATAGCGATTTATAGGAATTTATATGGTTTGTAAGTCCGCCAACCCGCACTAGGCCAGCGTGGTGGACTATATGGCCTAACCACTCTCAATCATACTGTCGATTGTAGAGTAGACCCGTGCCCTGCAGTGGGACGTATATGGGCTGATACAGACAGAAAGTACTCTATGGCTACTATGAAACGAAAGGTCGCGGGTTCGATCCCCGCATCGATACAAATATTTGGGTCATGATGTAATCCACAAGTAAGCACTAAAAAGTGTCTTGTACTTTTTAATACTCGCGACAATTAACTCGATATTCGTAGTCTCAACAGACAAACATGTACCGTTTACATGTCTGTCTGATTCGGCGTGGCGCATGACACAACGTGTACGAAAATATTATTATCCAGAGCGCGTCCGAAAACAAGCGACTACAGACACTGTGAAACTAAAATTTTCGTAAAAAATTACTTATTTTTAGTGTCATCCTTTTGGTTGTTTGCAATTCTACCTTGATATGTAGGTACTCATGAATTAGTAAAAATCTGTTACCGACCCGCGAGCTGCGCCTCGCACCGCAAGAACCAATCGTCGTCAGTAATAAATAACTGTGAACTCGACCGGCTGTTTTACTCGTGCTAATCACCGACAGTACATTTGGCGACGAGAATTTAATTACCCGCGTCTATTTTAATAGACAAAGTGAAATGTCGTATTTAGGCCATATTTCCGATTTTGATTATAAGTCGGGAGATTGGACATTATTTCGTATGCGTATTGAACAGTTTTTCAAAGCCATTGCGGTGAAGGAGGAGAACAAATGTGCAATTTTAATTACCCACTTAACGGACGATTCATGCCGTTTAGCGCGAAACCTTGTGTATCCTCGAGAAGTTGAGAAGTTATCATACAGCGAATTAGTCAAGGCTCTGGACAATCACTTTGAGCCAAAAAGATGCACGTTTGCGGATCGTGCTCAGTTCTACAGTGCAACTCGAGAACCTACGGAAACATTGGCGGAATGGGCCGCCCGTTTACGGGGCCTGGCAAGTCATTGTGAATTTGGTTCCGCTCTGGAGACAGTTCTTAGGGACCGTTTTGTTCTTGGTCTGCAGAAGGGACCGGAACGAAAGAAGCTCTTTGATCAAGATGCCATTAAATTGACCTTCACGGAAGCACTAGAGGTCGCCGAGAAAGCGGCAAGCGCAAGGTTGGCCCAACAATCTGTGGAAGAACTGAAAGTCAGCGAGACATCCGTGAAGCAGGAGCCGATATTTAAGATGGGGAAATCGGGTGGCAGATATTGGAGCGGTGGTGCCGGGCGAGGAGGTGCAGGGGGCAATAGCGGCCGGGTAGCCGCAGCAACGTCCCATCAAGCGTCACTACATGGTGGTGCAGCTTCTCCCAGGGTTCGGTGCGAAGTGTGTGGCTTGCAAAACCATAGTGCCGATTCGTGTAGATATAAAGGTTACCGATGTCAAAAGTGTGGTGTGAAAGGACACTTAAAAAAGTGTGTAATGCCCGTGTGCATAATTTAAACGTGGACGGTAGGAGCGACCAAAGTGAAGAAAATTGCGAAGAATGCCAATTTTTTAATATAAGGTACGGTAGCTATAAACCAATAGTTATTGAAGTTAGGGTCGATTGTAAAAACGTAACAATGGAGGTTGATTCAGGGGCTAGCATATCTGCTATGTCTAATATTTTTTACAAAAACTATTTTAGTCATTTGAGTTTATTAACATGGAATATAAGAATGTGTTTTTACAATGGCCATAGAATCACACCTGTTGGTTATTTTGTCTCTAATGTAACTTACAACAATATGACACAGAAAATATGCTTTTATGTAATAAAAAATGGCGGATCTCCTCTGCTTGGTCGTGATTTCATGTATAAATTTAAGTTAGATATTTTACCCATAGATAACCAAAAAATCGTTTATGCTAATAATATTAAAGATTGTTATGAGGACGGAATGAGCTGTTTATTAAAAAAATACAAAGATTTGTGGAGCGATGGCTTAGGTAGATTTAATAAATTTAAAATATCTTTCACGCTTAAAAACACAGCGACACCAATTTTTTCAAATCTAGATCCATTCCATTTGCGCTAAAAACTAAAGTGAATGACGAGATTGTCCGTTTAACATCCTTAGGTATACTTGTTCCGGTGACTTAGTCCGATTACGCAACGCCGATAGTGCCGGTTTTAAAGAATGACGGAAAAATAAAAATTGCGGGCGATTACTCGTTAACTTTAAACAGAGATTTGTGTATTGATAAATATCCGATGCCGCGTATAGAGGAAGTATTTTTTAAGTTAGGTGGGGGTGAAAAATATACCAAACTAGCGGCCCGGCCCGGCTTCGCCTGGGTGCAAATACAGATTCCAGTCCACATTTTAACACATTAAATCGTTATACTTTTTTCCCTGTTCTGAAGTGCGACAGGATCGATTGATATATTAGTTGGGTGTCAAATCTCATGTCAAAATATTATGACTTTATGCTGAAATTTAATTTGTGACAAAACTTAAGATTTATTAAACTTATTAAAAAAATAATCGAACAGACTAACAACTGAAGTTAGCTAAAATTAAGTTTCTCGAGTTTAGTGTGGGTTGAAGGATTTTATTTAATGTAGAAATTACTCCGAAAAGTCAGAGGTGTGTCCTGGGATTTGAACCCGTGACCATCGTAAACTTGTTGGCAGTCGCGTTTGGTACGTTACCAACGGGCAACCACGCGATTCTGTGAATTACTTTTATTTATTTGAGAAGACTATCTATACATATACAAATTAATAAAACCTTCATAATGCCTTACCAGGCGACGTAAGTAATAAAACAAATATTTAAAAATATAAAACTGCATATCGTTTCATTATAATGTCTAGATGCGGCATCAACGTACCAATACTTTTATTATTCTTGAGTCTGAAAACAATACAAATGCGGAATTTAAATTTGTCCCCCAACGCATCTAAAGGTATCAATTCAAAAAACAATGTCCTTTATGAAAACGAAAAATTATAATTAGATATATTTTGGTGAACTCCGGCAAAACGCTTCGATAGAGTATATCTTGTTTAAAACTATTGCAATACTCTCAACAAACGATGGGCTATTTTTGTAGATATGGACATCATTTAATTTTACATTTAACAAATTACGCGAAAGCCGCCGTATCTAGATATTATTATACACAATGTACACACTTTTTGAATTTTGTTCTATTTCGTCAGCCGTCAATGAAAGACAATGGAAAGATAGATCATTTTACGTTGGTTGGTAGTTGAACCTTGACCGTCGTTTACCTCTCCCGTCAACCAAACAAAGGTCATCCTATATTGGCTGGTCGCATCACGCTTGAACAATTAAAAAATTGGCTTTTCCTCGCAATTTTTCCATTTTTTCTCACCGTTTAGACCTTCCCTAGACCTCCACGAACATTTCAAGACCAAGATAAGGTAAATCCGTTCAGCCGTTCTCGAGTTTTAGCGAGACTAACGAACAGCAATTCATTTTTATATATATTGATTAGATTTGAGTAACGCGTATAATCAGCTGGTATTAGATGACGATTCCCAATTGCTTACAACGATAAATACACCCCACGGCCTCTTTAAGTATACACGGCTGGTGTACGGCCTAGCTAACGCGCCGGCCATTTTCCAGAGAACTATGGAAACGTTGCTCTCAGGTATAGAAGGAGTGAGTTGCTGGCTGGATGATGTTTGTTTGACAGGTCCAACAAAGGCAATTCATATGTCTAGATTACAGGAAGTATTGCATAGGCTACATGACGCAGGTCTAAAATTACAAAAGGATAAATGCGATTTCTTTAAGGACAGTGTGATTTACCTTGGTTTTGTGATAGATAAAAGGGGATTAAGGTCATGTCCAAAGAAAGTAAAAGCAATCATAGACGCGCCTCGTCCTATAAATGTCACATATTTAAAACGTTTCTTAGGAATGATTACTTATTATAGAACTTTCATACCGCGTGCATCATCAATATTGAGTCCAAAAAGAGGCAACGGCCATCGTGTTTGGGGTAAAACACTTCCATCAGTTTTTATATGGTATATGGTAACACTCATTACAATCTTTGGTAAGAAAAGTGGTGTTTCAGTAATGGCGGCGTCAAGATTGCAGCGCTATGCTATTTTTCTTTCAGCATATAATTATGAAAGGAGACGGGCGAAATTGGGCCTGACCTTACACTTATGAAAGATTCACTAATATTCTTCTTTATTATTTTTTGTTTCTTATCGAAACATAATAAGATGTTTTACAATGGGAATATTAAATTAATAATTCATTGAGTATATAGTAGATTTTCATAGCAGCCTGTCATCACGCCATCTTTTAATTACTGACATAAATGTCAAATACCTCGAATGCACTTAAATTAACATATTTTGACGAACAAAACACGTTTTCCGACTCATGTTTTACCGTATACCGAATATTTGAGAATATAATTATAAAATAGAGCCTGGTTATTAAAGGGTAGACTAAAATCTCCTCATACTACTGCAAAAATAGATTTTGTTTGATAATTCTCTGGTTGGAAGAGTAGCCACTAAAAATGATTATAATAATTATTTGTCGTAAAAAGAACTACAGGTTGCTGTTGCCATGTAATAATCATTTATTATATATTTACTAGCGGTCCCGACCCAGTTTCGCTTGGGTGCATATATTTTTTGATTCCACTCCACACTAAATACATGTTATTTTTCATATAAACTCTTGTATACCTAAAGTCCTAAACTTGACGTAGCTATCCTATTGTCCGGCTCAATCCCGTCTCATCCGTCCCGTCCTTTCTCTTTATTTTCCATCCTATCTTATAACGTGCATTTACATTTCGTCCTATCAAATCTGTCAGCTATCCCACCCCTCTCCCGTACTTTCCACTCTATTATATCCCTTCTTTCTATATACATGTACATATAAAGATTGCCTTATGAAATTTAACATTAAAAACTTAAGCGTTTTTTATCGTCCATCCAATATTCCATCCCTTATTTCAGCACCAGAATGCTGTTTTTCTAAATAATATTGCACGCCATTACTTTTTTATTAGTAATAAAGTAATAATAACCATAAAAAAAAAGAATTGGCCAAATTGGTCCAGGCATTGTTGAGTTATCCGCTTACCAACACATTTTGCGATTCATTTTTATATTATAGAAGAAGATATAGTCCACCACGCTGGCTAAGTGCGGGTTGGCGGATTTTATTTCACGTAGAAACTTATCCGAAAAGTCAGAGGTGTGCCCTGGAATATGAACCCGTGACCATCGTTAACTTGTTGGCAGTCGCATCTAGTACGTTACCATATACAAATTAATAAAACCTTCATACTGCCATACCAGGTGACGTAAGTAATAGAACAAATATTTAAAAATATAAAACTGCATATCGTTTCATTATAATGTCTAGATACGGCATCAACGTACCAATATTTTTTTTATACTTGAGTCTGAAAACAATACTAATGCGGAATTAAAATTTGCCCCCCAACGCATCTAAAAGTATCAATTCAAAAAACAATGTCCTTTATGAAAACAAAAAAAATATAATTAGACATATTTTGGTGTACTCCGGCAAAACGCTTCGATAGAGCATACCTTGTTTAAAACTTTTGCAATAATCTCAAAAAACAATGGGCTATTTTGGTAGATATGGACATCGTTCTATTTTACATTTAACAAAACTAGTGGTCGCCCAATGGTCGAAATTCAATCAAAAAAATCAAAATCAAAATATTCTTTATTCAAATAGTCTTTCACAAGATCTTTTGAATCGTTCTTTTTTGCTACCACCGCTTCGGAACATGTTGTAGCTGTGAAGAAGAAGCGGCGCAAGAAACTCCCTCAGCAACACGAACTGTCTTCTTTTTTCTTTCTTTTTCTTTTGTTTTATTTTATATTGCCAATTACAATTACAATAACAATGGTTCATGTCATAAGTAACAATAATGTCAATTTGATGCAAAACATGATAAATTTAACAAATTTATTCCCAAGCAGTTTTGTCTTCCACATAATCTGTGATTCTATAATATGCCTTTTTACATAGTTTAACTTTTATCACTTTTTTAAACTTATTAATTGGAAGTTCTCTTAAACTGTTGGGAAGCTTGTTATAGAAGTGTATACTTTGACCCATAAAAGAATTATTTATCTTGTGGAGACGAGTAACGTGTGAGACAAGATTATGTTTGTTCCTAGTGTTCTTACTATGTATGTCACAATTACGCTTAAATTGAGTTATATTTTTACGAACATATAATAAATTTTCATAAATATATTGAGATGCAACAGTAAGAATATCTACTTCTTTAAACTTTTCTCTCAATGAAACTCTTGGACCAAGTTGATAAATGGCCCTAACAGCTCGTTTTTGTAAAATAAAAATGCTATTTATATCCGCAGCATTTCCCCAGAGAAGAATTCCATAAGACATTATACTATGAAAATAGCTGAAATAGACAATTCTTGCTGCTGCCTCATCCGTTAAACGCCTAATGGTTTTAACTGCATATGCCGCTGAACTTAATCTACCAGATAGTTTATTGATATGCGGCCCCCACTGGAGTTTAGCGTCGGCCGTAATGCCCAGAAACGTAGTAGACGCAACAGGATCCAATTCTTCACCGTTAATTTGTACAGTGGTAGATAATTGCCTTACATTGGGCAGTGTGAATTTAATACATTTAGTTTTTTTGGCATTAAGTAATAAATTATTAATATTAAACCAATGTACAACTTCACGAAGGGCACTGTTTACTTCATCAAAATCTAATTGTTGCCTTTTTATTTTAAATGTCAAAGATGTATCATCCGCAAACAACACAACTTCGTGATTATTCCCGACGTGATAAGGTAAATCATTTATGTAGACCAGGAATAGAAAAGGTCCCAGAATTGAACCCTGCGGTACTCCCATAGTGACCGCAGATCCTCCAGAAAGTTTTCCATTAATATCAACCTTCTGTACCCTATTGCTCAGATAGGAGGACAGAAGATTGAGAGCTCGGTTCCTGATACCATAGTGGCGTAATTTCCTGACCAGAGTGTCGTGCTCTACGCAGTCAAAGGCTTTAGATAAGTCACAGAATACACCAAGTGCATCCTGCGACTCTTCCCAAGCGTCATAGATTTGCTTTAGGAGAGATACTCCCGCGTCAATTGTTGATCGACCTCTCGTAAATCCGAACTGTTTCTGGTGTAGCAAGTTATTGGTGTTGAAATGTGTTAATAATTGAGTAAGAATTATTTTCTCAAATAACTTGCTAAGCGTTGGTAAAATTGAAACAGGTCGGAAATTGGTCGGATCCGAGCTGTCACCGGATTTAAAAAGAGGCACCACCTTGCTTTGTTTCATCAGGTCAGGAAAAACACCAGATACCACGCAGCGGTTGAATATCTCTGCTAAGTGGGGTGCTATATGCTCAATGATTAAAGATATATTAATTACAGATATTCCCCACAAGTCTGCGGTCTTTTTTAAACTAATTTCTTTAAACGATTTTAATATATGCTGCGGCCCAATTTTCGAGAACTCAAACGCCACGTTACATTCAGGTACAAGTTTTTCAAGTATAGATAAAGCAGACCTCGAAGATGACTGAAGATGTTGGGTGGTATTTTTGGGAATATCAGTAAAAAATCTTTCAAATTCAGTCGCTACTTCTAGATCTGCTGTACAACTCCTATTATTTATTTTAAGATTAAAGTTACTTTCACGTACCGAGTTTTTACCAGATTCAGAATTAATAATATTCCAAGTAGTTTTGATTTTATTGTTAGACATTTTGATTTTATTTCTTAAATACAAGGATTTAGCTGTGGAACAAGCTCGTTTGAAAACTTTGGAGTAATTTTTTACATATTCCTTAAAAGTCGGATTTTGGTTAAACATTCTTTCATTGTATAGATTATATAGTTTATTCCGACTTTTAAATAAACCAGTAGTTGCCCACTCACTAAATGTCATTCGCTGATTTACAATAATAGTTTTAGATTTATATACTTTTCTAAATTCACATTTAATAATTTCAAATAATGAACTGTACAGTTTGTCTGGGTCTTGGTGAGGGGACAGCGCTGGCAGATTGTTTTTGATATTTATTCTAAATTTTTCCATGCGATATATATTGTTAGGAACAAACTTAATACTTTTCCTTAGAACTTTACTTTTAGTGGTAGGTAATGAAACATACTGACCACAATGATCAGAGTCTAAAACATTAATTACTGACTTTTCACATATTGAGAAATTAGTAAAAATATTATCAATACATGTAGCACTTGTGGCAGTTATTCTAGTTGGTTCAAAAAATAAATGACGTAGGTTGTATGATTTAAATAGATTAATGAAACTGCAAGCTATAGGAGATTCTTCTAATATGTTGATATTAAAGTCTCCACAGACAACAATTCTTTTTGGTGAAACACATACCTTGTGCAATGCATCTTCCATAATTTCCAAAAAGGTATTATGTGGTGCACAAGGGGGCCTGTATACACTTAATACAATATATTGTTCAGTCTCTATACAAGCTACTTCCATAACTCGTTCAACAGACAGGCGCACAATATCAAGTCTTTCTTTATATTTAATAAGATTATTTATGATTATTAACGAGCCTCCATGTAAAATATTTTCTCTGTTGAACGAGCTTGCAACTTGGTGATTATTGAAATTGAACATGAACTGGTAGCTTTTAAGCCAATGTTCAGTAATACATAAGATGTCAATTTTATTACAGTTCATGAACAACTCAATTTCTAAATTTTTATTTCTCATACCTTGTATATTTTGATGTACCAAGTTGAAAGCATGTTTATTATTAAAATTACATTTAATATAATATTTATTTTCATTTGAAGAGCTAGAGTTTATCTCTATTGTCCTTAAATCTAATTTAAATAATTATCAAAAGTCAATTGTTTCAGATTGCTATAATCTGAGTCAACATTTATTTGCTCAATAGAGCTTTGTCTGTTAGCCAAGTTCTTGGCTGTAATAAATAAATAATATGATAGCGCATCAGCTACCTGTCTCTTAATAAAAAGAGGAAGATAAACTTTATCTCTTGTCTTACTAAATATCTTATCTTATATATAAAAATGAATCGCAAAATGTGTTGGTAACCGCATAACTCAACAACGTCTGGACCGATTTCGATGATTCTTTTTTTAAAATGTTTGTGAAAGTCCAAGGATGGTTTTTACGGCGAGAAAATTTCGAATAATTGCCGGAAAAGCCCTAAAAACAGCCCTTTTCTTTACCCCATACAAACGTTTTCTAACTAAAACGTTGAGTCAATTTGAGCTTTATTGCTATTGTATAAGGTTCATATTAAATAACAAGCACTCACTGTTGTTTAAACAATGTAGGTATGTTCCTAACGTCAAAGAGTCAATTTGTACTTTATTACCGCTATACAAAATTCAAATTCAATCATATCTATTAAAACAATGTGCGTGATTTTCCCATACAATATGTTCATGGGTTTGTAACTGTCAAACATTTAATTTTCACCCTGTCGATATGGTAAACTCTGCCCTCAAATTAAAGAACGTATTTAAATAAAGGTTTCGAATCGAAAACATATATCCACAATATTCGATTAGTGGCGTATTTTAGATTTTAAAGAAGTAAAATATTGACAGTGAAAATGGATTGACATTTTAATTGATTGTAATTGTTTATGCATGCGTTCAGAAATTTATTTTGTATAAACTAAGGAAAATATATCTAGCTACATTAATATAAGACAATGAAATAAATAATGTTCACACGTAATGGTGGATTTACATGTTGGCTGAGGCTGGGCCAACGTCTACCAACTCCAAGCTATTAACTATGAAAAACATAAGGCCAGCCGAGCCAAACACTCCGTTTACACGCTGGCGTTGGTGGAGGCTGGCTGAGGTTGGCCAAGCGTGTAAATGCAGCATAAGAAGTTATACTTACTCCTTTTCAAGATCGAATGCCATTTTTATCACGAATTTTCACAGTGGCCTTTCCTTCGCTATAATTCACTGATAGAAATGTACATCGTATCGGACTGAGATAGGTTATATTATACCTAAAGGGGGTAAAAAAGGGTTGAATTGTTATATCTAAGAAAATCGAAACCACTGAAGTTATGTCTATAAAAAAAATATTTTAACTCTTTATTACTAACAAAAAGTAATGGCGTGCAATATTTTTTGGAAAAACAGCTTTTTGGTGCTGAAATAAGGGAAGGAATATTGGATGGACAATAAAAAACGCTAAAGTTTTTAATGTCAAAAATTCATAAGGCAATCTTTATATGTATATATATATGGATGTATATGGAGAGAAGGGACATAAAATAAAATAGAATGGAAGGTACGGGAGAGGGCTGGGATAGCTGACAGATTTGTTAGGACGAATGTAAATGCACGTTATAAAGCGGTATGGATAATAAAGAGAATGGACGGGACTGATTGGGAAGAGACTGAACAGGCGGATGAGACGGGATTGAGTCGGACAGTATGATATCTACGTCATGTTTAGATATACAAGAATTATATGGAGAGAAGGGACATAAAATAAAATAGAGTGGAAGGTACGGGAGAGGGCTGGGATAGATGACAGATTTGTTAGGACGAAATGTAAATGCACGTTATAAAAAGGGATGGATAATAAAGAAAAGCGACGGGACGGATTGGGAAGAGACTGAACAGGCGGATGTGACGGGATTGAGCCGGACAGTAGGATAGCTTTAGGTATACAAGAGTTTATACGAAAAACAACATGTATTTGGTGTGGAGTGGAATAAAAAAATATATGCACCCAGGCGAAGCTGGGCCGGGCCGCTAGTTATTATAATAATTATTAATGTCAATTAAATGGAATTTATTATTGATTGACAAGGTGTGCATTGTCAAATTCAAACTAAATCTAATATTATTTTCTTCCGCTGGCAAGTTGTTACTGTAGGGTAATGTAAACATAATAACTTCGTTTAAGTTAAGTTTTTTCAAACTGTCACAATATTCTATTAATTCTTTTTTGTTTAAATTCGACCACTTAATAAACATTATTAAAATATAGTATTCAAACATTCTTGAGGTTCTACTGTCGAAAACTAAACTACTATAACCACAGATTTGACCAAGACTGTTATTTGCCAATTTCTTTTTTGAAAAAATTATATGAAATACCTGTATGATGATGTTGTTAATTCTGATAAGTCGTGCACATTTAAATGTACGTATCTCTCAAAATCATTTATTTATCCTGAAGTATATGCAATTACTGAATTCGTAAACTACAATAATTGGTTTGAACCAGCAATAGCAAATTATATTTTTTTGTACCTGAATGTTGTTATTGCAGATTGCTGCTACAGAACTTTCTTTATGCATATAATGATAGTCCGTGTACATTTAAATGTATCTTACTGCTACACAATTTGTCTAAGCGCTCAGTATTTCACGTAGTATTCGTCAAATAAAACTTTTCTGTTTGACATTCAACTATAAACTATGCTGGTTTGTTTAATGTTTTATTTATTGATTTAATGTACTTTTTATGCATTATTAGTAAAATCTTTTTTTATATTCAATGAGGCAAATAAAACTTTTTTTCCTGAGTACTCTATGTCTATAGACAAAATGAAAAACGAAAAAAAAAATAAACAATTTGACGACAGAGTATGTATGCGTGTACAAATACTTGTGTATGTATGTGTGTGTGAAATGCATGGTAGTGTGTGTAATGTTTTATTTATTGATTTAATGTACTTTATAAGCATTATTATTGTAAAATATTAGCGTTCTGCACTTCTCCTACACATAAACTATAAGTGTGCCAAATTTTATGCTCCTGCGTCCGCGCAATTTTCGTAAAAATGGGGCCAAAGTTTTTGCATCACTTATTAATATATAACTAAGGGCCCAACCCAGTTTCGCCTGAGTGCATATATTTTTTGATTCCACTCCACACCAAATACATGTTATTTTTCGTATAAACTCTTGTATACTTAAACTTGACGTAGCTATTCTATTGTCCGGCTCAATTCCGTCTCATCCATCTGTTCAGTCTCTTCCCGATCCGTCCCGTCCTTTCTCTTTATCATCCATCCCGTCTTATAACATGCGTTTACATTTCGTCCTATCAAATCTGTCAGCTATCCCAGCCCTCTCCCGTAACTTCCACTCAATTATATCCCGTCTCTCCATATACAAAAAGATTGGCTTATGAATTTTTGACATTAAAAACTTTAGCGATTTTGATTATTCATCAAATATTCTTTCCTTTATTTCAGCCCCACAATGCTTTTTGTTAGTAATAGAGTTAAAATATAAATTTTCATAGAAATAAATTCAGTGGTTTCGATTTTCTTTGACATAATATTTCAACTCTTTTTTCACTCGTTTTAGGTATAATATAATATATCCCATTCCGATACGATATACATTTCTATCAGTGAATTATAGCGAAGGAAAGGCCACTGTAAAATTTCGTGAAAAAAATTACATTCGATCTTGAAAAGGAGTAAGCATAACTTCTTGCGTGTGAACATTATTTATTTCATGCTTGATATATTCTCCTTAGTTTACACCACAGTTTACACAAAATAAATTTCTGAACGCATGCATAAATATTTGACAACCAATTTAAATGACAATTACTTTTCATTACTGTCATTAATTTACATCTTTAAAATCTAAAATACGCCACTAATCGAATATTTTGGATATATGTTGTCGATTCGAAACCTTTATTTAAATACGTTATTCAATTTGGGGGAAGAGTTTACCGTATCGACGGTACAATTTGACCACAGAGTATGTGTGTGTGAAATGCATGGCAGTGTGTGTAATGTTTTATTTTTTGATTTAATGTACTTTATAAGCATTATTATTGAAAAATATTAGCATTCTCCACTTCTCCTACACATAAACTATAAGTGTGCCAAATTTTATGCTCCTGCGTCCGCGCAATTTTCGTAAAAAGGGATCCAAAGTTTTTGCATCACGTATTAATATATAGATTACGCGCAAGACGCCGTATCTAGATAATATTATATTCACGATGTACAATTTTTTTGAATTTCGTTCTATTTCGTCAGCCGTCAATGAAAGACAATGGAACGATCATAGATTGTTTTATACTAAATCTATGGGAACGATAGTAAACAAAGTAACATTTAGGGAAAATGATTCATCTTTTATAATTATGTTTTCGTCGACTTTTCATTATTTTTAAGATGTTTTCTGCTATTCGGGGCGGGGACAAATCCAACGAACCAAAAACCATGAAAATTGGTCTAGCCGATCTCGAGTTATGTGTTGTAACAAACCCGACTTTGTTTTATATATATAGATTTATTCAACACAGAACACAATCATCCGAAATTGATTTAAGATGATTAGTCTAGTCAACAAGTTCAAAAACGTGTTAAATAGACATAAAGCTCCTAAAAATATGTGCCATAGCTCATTCGATTCGGAATGACGTCTAGAAAAATGTTTTTTAAGGGTTTATTAGCACATAAAAAATTGCGATTGTTATTAACAAAATAAGATAAACAAAAAAAGGTATTTAGTTTTTCGTTAATAACTTTTAAAATAATGATATTTAAGGAATTTTGAAAAAAGAACCTGAAAGAGGAGAAAATTTCCAATAAAAAAGTCCTAACTCCCGGAACTCTATCTATATTATTTATAAAAATTTTTTAACGCTGAAAATAGGGCTCCGCGAGGGCGTTACGGCATAGGCTCGCCGCCTAAAAAGCCGGTATATCACTTAAAATAATATTTGTTTAATATTAAATAACAATTTAAAAATTTGAATAAATTATAGTGTAATCTAGACACTTGAACGAAAAAAACCTCGGTGAAAAAAATTTTTTTTGTCGATTTTTCAAAAAGTTACACCATTGTTAATTAACTAATTTTTTTCCAATCTCTGTTTTTATAAATTACGGTATAAAAGTTTAAATAATTGGTCTATAAATTTTTCGCTTCGTGGAGCTCTTTTTGTTTAGGTACTTAATAAAGTAATGCAAAAAAAATTTATTAAAGTTAATTATTTTGTTAATTATAATTTTTTTAAACTAACTAAAAATGAAATTTCTAAAAAATGTTATCAAAAATATATTTTTTTGGTAATATATTATTATTGCTGTTTTCGCACCTGATATAGGTATTAATTAACATTGGAAAAAAAAATTTTACGTCATTTGTTAAGAAATTGTTTATAAACAAATAGACTATTTTGGGATTTTTAAAAAATTTTTTTTTATTATCTTATAGCATAGGTGAAATGATGATTTTTAAAAAAAATTTTTTTTCTTAAATAATTTTTTTATTGTTTATAATCGTTTTTTTTATATTTCAATTGTTTAAATAATTAGTTAAGAAATTATTTTATCCTTAAAAATCATCATTTACCCTTTTCAATGGAATAACAGAGAAATAATTTTTTTTTATAAATAATTTAATTGTTTATAAACTTAACAATTTGTTATAAACAAATAATATTAACCGTTATATTTTTTTTCGAAAACTTCAAAAAATTACAAAAACAACCATATATAACAAAGTTAAGAAAAACATTTTTTTGTATTTTTTACAACACTTTTAAATATTATACAATAATGAAATTACAGCCGTTACATAATTTGTCAAGTTAAAAATTGTTATAACTTTTAAACTATTAGAGATAGGGTAAAGAACATTCAAGTCATTTTTGTAAAGGATTTATTTATCTGTAAAATGAATTCAAAATCGATTCTGTAACTATTATTTATCACTTGTTATAAGCATTTATTTATAAAAATTTTAGATATTTTTACATCTTTTGAAATTCCATAGCTTATAAATTGTTAAATAATATAGATACAGTTACGGACCCAAGAACTTTTTTATTCTATGATAAAATATCTTTCTAATTACGCATAAATTAAAGCAATATCCATTTTTGTTTAAATAATATATTAAGTCAAATTTATACTTACCCAATTTATATTCTGCTACAGATCATTCTTCATTTATTCATCACTTGAATTATTAATCTCTACGTTTTCGATGAGGTCGGACGATGATGTAAAAAAAGATGTAAAAAAAATATATTTTTTTTATAAATAAATGCTTATAACAAGTGATAAATAATAGTTACAGAATCGATTTTGAATTCATTTTACAGATAAATAAATCCTTTACAAAAATGACTTGAATGTTCTTTACCCTATCTCTAATAGTTTAAAAGTTATAACAATTTTTAACTTGACAAATTATGTAACGGCTGTAATTTCATTATTGTATAATATTTAAAAGTGTTGTAAAAATACAAAAAAATGTTTTTCTTAACTTTGTTATATATGGTTGTTTTTGTAATTTTTTGAAGTTTTCGAAAAAAAATATAACGGTTAATATTATTTGTTTATAACAAATTGTTAAGTTTATAAACAATTAAATTATTTATAAAAAAAAATTATTTCTCTGTTATTCCATTGAAAAGGGTAAATGATGATTTTTAAGGATAAAATAATTTCTTAACTAATTATTTAAACAATTGAAATATAAAAAAAACGATTATAAACAATAAAAAAATTATTTAAGAAAAAATTTTTTTTTAAAAATCATCATTTCACCTATGCTATAAGATAATAAAAAAAAATTTTTTAAAAATCCCAAAATAGTCTATTTGTTTATAAACAATTTCTTAACAAATGACGTAAAATTTTTTTTTCCAATGTTAATTAATACCTATATCAGGTGCGAAAACAGCAATAATAATATATTACCAAAAAAATATATTTTTGATAACATTTTTTAGAAATTTCATTTTTAGTTAGTTTAAAAAAATTATAATTAACAAAATAATTAACTTTAATAAATTTTTTTTGCATTACTTTATTAAGTACCTAAACAAAAAGAGCTCCACGAAGCGAAAAATTTATAGACCAATTATTTAAACTTTTATACCGTAATTTATAAAAACAGAGATTGGAAAAAAATTAGTTAATTAACAATGGTGTAACTTTTTGAAAAATCGACAAAAAAAATTTTTTTCACCGAGGTTTTTTTCGTTCAAGTGTCTAGATTACACTATAATTTATTCAAATTTTTAAATTGTTATTTAATATTAAACAAATATTATTTTAAGTGATATACCGGCTTTTTAGGCGGCGAGCCTATGCCGTAACGCCCTCGCGGAGCCCTATTTTCAGCGTTAAAAAAATTTTATAAATAATATAGATAGAGTTCCGGGAGTTAGGACTTTTTTATTGGAAATTTTCTCCTCTTTCAGGTTCTTTTTTCAAAATTCCTTAAATATCATTATTTTAAAAGTTATTAACGAAAAACTAAATACCTTTTTTTGTTTATCTTATTTTGTTAATAACAATCGCAATTTTTTATGTGCTAATAAACCCTTAAAAAACATTTTTCTAGACGTCATTCCGAATCGAATGAGCTATGGCACATATTTTTAGGAGCTTTATGTCTATTTAACACGTTTTTGAACTTGTTGACTAGACTAGATATTCTAATGATTAATTGATGAAGATGACAAATAAAATTGAAATGGACAATGCTTTCTTGTTGCTTTATGTGCCTTTAACAATATCAAACAATAACATCTTATGTGCGATAAAAGTGCGTGGTGGCCTGTTGGTAAACGGACCAGACGCGGCTGCCAACATGTTCACGGTGGTCGCGGGTTCAAATCCCAGGGCACACCTCTGACTTTTCGGAGTCATGTGTGTATTGATAGTCAATCACCACGCACTAAAACGGTGAAGGAAAACATCGTGAGGAAACCTGCATACCATAGCGGTTCATAAGAATTTCTATGGTATGTAAGTCCACCAACCCGCACTAGGCCAGCGTGGTGGACTATATGGCCTAACCACTCTCAATCGTACTTTCGATTGTAGAGTAGGCCCGTGCCCTGCAGTGGGACGTATATGGGCTGATACAGTACAGTACAACATCTTATGAGTAAAATACGCCATATCGTACATTATTTATCTCACTGAATTATCATACCTCATTATTATAACGCTTAATCCTCCTCCTTCTTTCTGCATCTTATTCCTCAGTAAGGTCGCGACCGCTCTTATTTATAACTTTGTCTAGAAGGAGCATTTTTCGTTTGGTTCTGTGAAAAAGAACGGCAGTGTAAAGGGCGCTCTTAACTATAGAGTCAAGTATTCGATGGTCATAATAAGCTTCTCAAGCTTGTCACCGTCTTTTCTAGCTATTTGACCGAAGTATTCCAATTTCCAGAATTCTGCGTAGACACATGAATGACAACCGCGAGGAGATTTTAAGTTAAATTCCAATCAGTTACTTATTACATAACAATATAAAAATATGTAAAATCTCTATAGCCTATGATCTTGAACAATAACGACGTACATAATAATATTTCGGCTCTTTTTGTTCTTATAAAATTGTATTTATATTTTGACTCAGTCTCTTTTGTCATCGGCTGTTGACATTTGACGTTTACTTTTTTCTTCTTAATATTAATTACTGCCAGCACCATCGATATACTTTAAAAAGGTTGCACATGAAAAAATGTCAGTTTCAGTAATTTTATTTTGTAATAAATACCGATTATCACTTTTCTCCCATTGGGCGCAAAGATTTTTAATATAAATTTCGATATACTTACCTTATTCCTTTAAAATAATGCATAAACTAACTCTGTAAGGCTAAGCCCAAGGTTCTATGAAGTTTCGCCCGTCTCCTTTGTTATATTTCAAGTCATAATAATTATTACGTCCATGTAATAATGTAGTAGCGGACTATTTCTCCCGAGCTCCTTTGAATGAAACGTCACCGGAATGTGACGTCGACGACCAGGTTCGTTATTTAATTTTTTTGGATGACGGGCAGTTACCTGTCTCTTTTAATGAAATAAAACAAGCGGTTGATAAGGATAGGGTCCTCCAAACGGTAATTAGGTATATCAATAAGGGGTGGCCTCGAAAAATTAAATGTAAAAATATACAACTTTATTTTAAGTGTAAAACGGACTTAGATGTGGAAAAAGGATGCGTAATGCGGGGCCATAGAATAGTAATTCTATCTGCATTGCGCAAGCACATGTTAAGCGAGTTACATAGGGGTCATTTTGGCATAGTAAACCTTCGATCAAATATACACTAGATACACAGTTCCCTGTAAATGTTCCTTTAAAAAGTGGCCCCGATGCATTGAAACTAAAAAGCGAACAAAAAGATCACATATACCAATTAAATTTACACTAATTCCACCTTATTCCTGGGGTGTAAAGAAGCTTTTCACATAATTTTGTTTAAAGTCTGAATGACACGCCCCCGAAAGTAATAAAATTTTACGACTTTAGTTGGACAGCCGGACAAGGGCACAATGGAGTCGAATGATTACATATTTTTCTATGAATTTACAAGAATGTAATAATTATATTATCTTAAATATGTTGTCCGAATATTTAGTGCATAGGAATATGTAATATGAGTCACACACACCACACTCGAATTGTTAGGTTTAAAATTTTCTTCGTCTATTTCTTGCGAAATAATTTCACGCCACTTATTCCTTTTTATTGCATTAAGTGGAAATCTGTTATAAATGTTTCTGATGTAAATTTATAATAAGTATACATTAATTATTACAAGTAATTTTAAAAAAATAAAACTATTCCATATATTTTCTGTTCCAAATCATGACACTACTCATCTTGGTCTATTTAAGCGAGTAGAAAGGGACAACTGCGATGCACAGTTTGTTGATTTTAGTTTGCCAAATTTATTTATATTTAATTATTGGTACTCAATTTCACATATTTATTAATGTAGAAAGCAAGTACATGGATTGTATATTTGATCGAAGTAGTAAACTAAAAACTAAGAGTAGCGCGCGCGCAAAATTGTGGTGGCCGGGCATTGATGGCGATATAGAGAAAGCGGTGGGCTCATGCAGCGTCTGCGCCGCCGTCAGGCCTTCGCCGCCGCGACGTAATGAACCCTCCACCGTGCAGATTATTTGTAAAAAATCAAAAAGTTTGGGTTAGGTGTTTTGTATCACAAAAATCTGTATGGAAGTTAGGCTATATTGTGAAAAGCTTAGGAAATAGAATGTTTGTTGTGTCAGTTGATGGGGTCGGATTGTGTACAAGACATGTAGATCAATTGTTGCGGTATTCCGGTGACAATCAATCGCCAATATTCTTTCACACTTCTCAGAGATCGACTCATAGTATGGATAAACCATTGGAAGAAGGGACGGATGGAATAAGCGCAATCAACAATCAAAATGAAACAAATATTGATAAAGAAGGAATAAGTGAGTCGGTGCCTGAGAATGACGCGAGCCACGAGAGTGCTGTCCACGACTCCGAACAGGTTGTTGCGTCGACTTCGGGAGTTACTACTACTAATGAGTTACCAACCGATACAAGTGTATCAACACAAACAACACATCCATCCAGTCAACGCTACAACCTGCGTCTGAGAAACAAAATAATTAAGTATTTTTAATTTAGAACTTGTGAATATTTATATAAATTAAAAAAAAAATGTTATAGTTTGTTTATTGTTTTGTTTACTAGGTGTTCAAAATAAGGCGGAAGGAGTGATATGTAGGTACTCATGAATTAATAAAAATCTGTTACCGACCCGCGAGCTGCGCCTCGCACCGCAAGAACCAATCGTCGTCAGTAATAAATAACTGTGAACTCGACCGGCTGTTTTACTCGTGCTAATCACCGACAGTACATACCTATCCCTCCTGGTATGGGAAAAAAGCGTGAGTTTATGTATGTATTATTTATCTAACTCTCTCATTCCAAGAAATGCAATTTCAAATTGTAAAGGTCCTTTACTGTTGGATAGCCGTATTATCGAGGAAGGCTATATTATAACATCTCGCTATGATCAATAGCAACGGATCCCCAATGAAAAATGATGCAAAAAGGGGAACAAATTATTCCCTATGTGAGTATCCTTTGCATGCGCGGCGCTGGCTACGCGGTCAAATGTACGCAACAATCACGTAATGTACGCTGCATTATCCTAAATATAGAACCAAAATAAATGTATATTATTGCCGGCGCGGCGACTGCCAGGCCGGTGACTCCGACACTCGTCCGCATGCAAAGGAATGAAGTCATAATTACTGAGGTTTGCGCGCCCAAAGTACGTTTATCATGAGTGAAGTTGACGGGGGCACGCTATCAGGGCAGTGCCTACCTGACACCTCGTAGATATATTGCATGAGGGCGGATCCCAAGGGGGCGAATCCACTCAGACGACAGAGTTGGGTGTCGCGCGGGCACTCTGGTCTCGGCCGCTCCGCGCGCGCGACCAGCGCCAGCGCCGCCAACGCCGCCAGTGCCACGCAGCGGTGCCACGCGGGATCACTCCACATCTCAACACTATCAGCTTGTGCGATTCGAGGTGGCTAACTGTCTACTGATAATGACTCCTTCGCAATCACAGGGACGCTCGGCGCACGATAGCACTACACTAAGTGATAACGAAGTGTCACCACCACGAGACGAGTCGGCGCGCGGCGCGGCGGCTAGCGGTCCAAGCGCGTCGATATCGCGCTAAGTAATGAGTGCCGAGTGTGGCCACGCGCCGAAACAAACTGGCTAGCTATTTCCTCCCGATACAATTCAATTGCCCAGTGATACAATTGCGAGTAATTAATTTGATAGGAAAAAGGTTCTAAGTAGGTCGCCTAAGGACGACGGTGTCCAAGCCCAGGGACCCCGGGCGTAACACAATCGAAAATGTGCATGCGTACCTGATTATGTGTAAATTTGACTTTTAAAGAACTCATTCTACGCGCCTCGTGAGAGTTGGTAAAACAACTCACATGACATTTGGGTACCTACTGTGAATTTGGTTATTTACATCACATTTATTTTTAAATTGAGTCTGATCTGTTTTGGTATATACGAGCACACATATGCATCGACACAGTTCAATCTCGCGATCTGTATGCACAACAACGGGGTCAACGGCATTAATGTTATGATGCCAATTAACATCAAGTTTAACAGCTATGGTTTTTAAGTTTTTTAATAAATATAATCTTTGGTCAAATTATACGATACGATAAGTATCTACCAATACATCATGCTGTAGTCTGGTATAAACAAATGACATTATTATTATCATCCATCCATCCATCCATCAGCCAAAGGAAGTCCACTGCTGAACATAGGCCTCCCCCAATGATTTCCACAGAGACCTGTTGGAGGCAGCCTGCATCCAGCGACGTCCCGCGACTTTACCAGGTCGTCGGACCATCTTGTGGGTGGACGTCCTACGCTGCGTTTTCCGCTACGCGGCCTCCATTCGAGCACTTTCCGACCCCATCGGTCATCAGATCTCCGCGCTTTGTGCCCTACCCATTGCCACTTCAACTTGCTAATCCGGTGGGCTATGGCAGAGAGGCGTGAGACAGGGAGATGTCATATCTCCGAAACTGTTCACTGCCGCGCTGGAAAATGCCTTCAAGCTCTTGCAATGGAAAGGATTCGGCATCAACATCAACGGCGAGTATATCACTCACCTTCGGTTTGCCGACGATATTGTAGTCTTGGCAGAATCGCTGGAAGACCTTAGCACTATGCTCGAAGACCTCAATCGAGTCTCCCAACAGGTGGGTCTTAAAATGAACATGGACAAAACGAAGATCATGTCGAATGTCCATGTTGTGCCCACCCCCATCGGTGTTAGGGGCTCGACTCTTGAAGTTGTTGACGAATATGTCTATTTAGGACAAGTGGTCCGGTTAGGCAGGTCCAACTTTGAGAGAGAGGTCAATCGTCGAATCCAACTCGGTTGGGCAGCGTTCGGGAAACTACGCGACGTTTTCTCGTCCAAAATACCTCAGTGCCTTAAATCGAAAGTCTTCGATAGTTGTGTGTTGCCAGTGATGACTTACGGCACCGAGACGTGGCCTCTCACTATGGGCCTTATTAGGAAGCTCAAAGTCACTCAACGAGCTATGGAGAGGGCTATGCTCGGAGTTCCCCTACGAGATCGAATCAGAAATGAGGAGATCCGTAGGAGAACTAAAATATTATTATTATAAACTAAACAAATCCTAATAACAAATAATTGACAACTTGCCTTCACTACAAGAAGAAAAAGAAAAAAAATGGTTTAGAGACACCTATTGGTTTCATAAAGATGTACTAGAGAAAGAGAAGCCAGTCGCGCTGAGGGTAATCTCCATGTGACCTTTTACTGGTGGTAGGTTCTCAATTGTGAGAGGGCGCCTGGGTAGGTACCACCGCAACTGCACCAATATCTATTTCTCCCACCAAACATTAGTGTAAATGTACTGTTGTGATTTATTTTGAAGGACATTGTAGCCAGAGTAACACTGGACATATCGTTCCTTAACATCTTGTGTCTCAGCATGGCTAACGCAGTGGAATGCCAGGAATTGCTTTATAATTCAAAGAGTAGTTCGGTTTTGCTACTGTTCATGAGCGTTCGTATCGCTTACCATCAGGCGAACGGCACGATCGTCTCGACATATAGTCTCGAAAAAAAAAATCTAGAGCAAACCAGCAACTATGTTTGCGAGAATTTCTGTGATACATGTCGTCCGCCAATGTGCAACAGGCCAGCGTACTGCGCAGTGAACTATGGTCCAGGTACTCTCAATTGATAATAATGTACTACCGTGCTCAATAGTGGGTCTATATGGGTTGATAAATGGTATTGTTTTATTGGTTTTCCCTAACAGTACAAGCCAACGAGCATCACTGCCACTCATGAACGCCCACAAGGCTTGAATCAAGGCAAACAATCAAATCACGATAAATAAGCTGTTGAATCAAAATATAATCATTTCAATCTGCAAATGAAATAAAAGTTGTTCATTATGAAAAGATATGAGGTGTTTAGCATCCCCCTTTCGGCTTTATATACCCTTCATGACTAACCATATATTGTATTGTGAAGGTGAACTAGTCTTGCACTTGTTTTTTAGTTGCTCGTCACTTACAATAAACAGGTTTATTTATACCCGAGATTACTCTCGGGATCACCTGCCGCTACTTTAGCACTTTAATTTCTGATAATATGTCCACTGGAAACATGATGATATTATAGTAAGGACTAAGGTCTAAGGACATTGTAACAATTTCCTGTAATCTATAAATATTGCGTAACCTTACCTACCGTCGCGTCGTTTAAATTGTTTGCTCGTTAAATAATTAAATGAAGGCGTAGAAACAAAAATAAATAATATTATTGCTTTTTATTGCATAGGTTCGGTAAACAAGAAACAGGTCGCCTGATGGTAAATTATAACTGCGGCCCAGAAACATCCATAACACTTCGATCATGGTTGTGTTGCCAGCCCACAAAATCGGCAGGAGATCAGGAAGGAAAAGGGATGGGAACTGTTAAGTAGAAAGGTATGTAGGGCATCTGGCTATTCCACTCACCAAATGAAACGCGAAATCGAAACCGTCACTTCACTTGTTACATCGAGCTTAAGTGAGACTTTGGTACCGCCCCGGACGATCTTGCCTATTTATGCTGAGGCAACATTGACAACAGGGTTGCTCTACCGCTTAAAAATTGATCTTATCTGTTTGGGAAGGCAATTAATAATTCTTTTACATCGTAAGATCGCCAATTTGATGCCTAAGTTGTGAAATCCACTTATTGTGAGCTTCCAAACCAGAACCAGCATTTGTGACCAGTAAAGCATTATGCTCGCGACCACACCATAATGAAGGGATATTTTCTACTCGTGGCGCAGTTAGGAATACACCATATATGAGGTCATGTGTTAAGCCTGAAAACTCGTAAGATATGGTAGCTAGACTGAATAATACAAAGATAATTACACGTTACTGGTACTGGGTGTTAAGCGCAGGGACGGGTGGAAAGAAAGAGGAGAGACCTTTGCACTGCAGTGTACAGTAAAAGCCACGGTATGTATGTACTTACAGACACTGGCGATAGAACCGTGTCCGCGCCTGTTGAAGCAGGTTTTTTTTTTTATTGCTATGAATGGCGAGACGAGCATGCCGTTCGCCTGATGGTAAGCAATACGACCGCTCATGAACAGTAGCAAAACCAAACAATTGGCTTGGCATTCCACTGCGCTCGCCATCCTGAGACATAAGATGTTAAGTCTCAATATATCCAGTAGTTACTCTGGCTACAATGCCCTTCAACCCGAAACACAACAGTGCGTTTACACTGCTGTTTGACGGGAGAAATAGACACTGCGGTGGTACCCACCCAGATGGCCTCTCACATATGAGAGACCTACCACCAGTATATGGTGCGTCCAGCGTTTTCCTGCTACCGTGATCGACTCTCCTGATAATTACTTTGCCTCCACTTAATTATCCTTAACAAGTGTCAATATGTATAATTGGCTAAAATAATACAGCTTATTATCTATGCTCGATATCCCAGTGTATCTTAAAATGGTGGTTAAACCCGGATTAGTACAGTTCATAGCCTTTATAAATTACCACTCAGTAAAAATTAGTATTAAAATAAACTAAAATATATATACATACAAATACATAAACTCACGCCTTTTTCCCAGAAGGGGTAGGCAGAGGCTATCCTCATAGCAACCAGGACACCCTCGATTCGCCTTGTGAGTTTCGTCCCATGATGTTACAGGCTACATGCATCCTGGCTAACAGTTTATTTAAGTAATTATTAAATACTAATGTTACAGTGGCGGGTGTGAGGGCGGGACAATCTCCAAATAATGTCTCAAAAATTTATTCGCTTTTAAAGATTTACAGATTTTATTTTCCGCATATCGAGCTTCGGTTACCGCTTGTATTAAAAATTACAAATAAATACGCAAAAACCAGAGAACTAATTATTTTTAAAGAAGGAATATTACAATGACATCACCTTCGATATTGTAATCACATGTGCCCACAGACTTGCATATGTAACATTTGTAATATGTGGTTAATAGTTATTTTCGGAAAACAGAATGAAATCATTACACGAAGATAATAATATTACAAGTATCCTGTTGTTGAGTCTGTAAGGATATTAATTAATTATTAATTCTATGTATTCGCCGCTGCACAAGCTGTTATCAATTTGGAGTTGGTAATTAAGCCATATACCTTCCTTAAAATGTCCTTTCATCGTGTTGATTTTATGAAACGACGAAGCTATTTTTACCAATATGTAGAATTTGTAGTTAAGTCGTATGGGTAAGGCCCGACACATCGTAATCCGCATGAATGCCATTCGAAACTACTGGAACCAGTTAATTTGTATGAAGATTAATATAAATTTTTTTTGGATGTGGGCGCGAATATATTTTTAATTGGACATTGATATTCAATGAGCCACAAACTATTCGGTGACCACTGCCGGTTTTCACCCTGTTGATCACAGAGACATGAACATCCGTCTATTCGTCTATTCGTAGTCATTATGAAATCTATGTCGCTTCTCGTAGAGCCTCCAGGACACAGCCAGATCCATTTCCTATGAGGCGACTTCTGGCAAAAAGAGTTCATCGCAAAGATTCCATCTTTTTCCAGAAAGTCGACTAGCCTCTGATCCCTAGGATTCCGTTGCCCATGTCCGAATTGCCCCACTTTCAACTCTACTTCGCTTCCCATGCCCAGCTTTGCGTTGAAGTTCACTCATACGAACAAACACTGTCATTCTGCTATTTCCCGGTATTATAGGTAGGTATGTATTATAATTCCTCAGATTACAAATAAAAAATACTGTAAAGGTGATATGGATTGAAATAAAATTATCGTTGTCTGTGACTAGAATTTTAATTAAATTATTAAATACTAATGTTTTCTTATATCCACGCGAACGTTAGAATTATAATTAGTTTTTAAGGATTATGTGATGTATTTGGTTAAATTTTAAAACATTTAACTCCTCGTGCTCGCGAAAGCTATGCAGCCTTCGAGGTGACAAGGCGACCAGCCGTCAAAATACAGTGAGCTTCTTCCACATACATCATAATTATTCATATCAAGGAAAGTCAATTTTTTTATTCAACTATTTAATTTCAATAATTATTACAATACCTATATTATTAAGGCACAAAAGCACAAACTAACTTTGCCCATAACTTACATTTTGAAAATGTGAATCCCATCCATGGCAAATACGTCTCAAAAATATGGCGATGAAATTGTAAAAATTAAAGTTACCGTCAAAGTTAGTTTGTGCAACTGCTCCTAATGCAATATTTGTAACAATCACTTTGCACATAACGAATACTTGATTCCGGCCCGTGACCACAAAATCTTTAACGTATTTTGAATTTACTGTCTGAGGGAGTCGTAGAAAGATATCAAGTTGTTAAGGGCGTTACAGTACAAATAAGTTTAGGAAATCTCGCTTATATAAGCCAGGAAAACGATTCGAGGGCAGGGCACGGATGTCATGGAGCATTTTGGTGACATCATAATGTATAAATTTTCGTCTAGTCGCAACAATATTTTTTCAATCCAATTAAAATTGCCGAGACAGTATAATAATATTAGAATATTATAAAATTCATCCTACACTAATAAAATTTTTGGAGACAATAATGTCGCAGTGGAACACCAAATTAAACGTTAGTCTCAATAATACATCAGTAATTACGAATCCCATTAAAATACAGAGAGGCATTTTTCAAGGAGATGCGCTTAGTCCGTTATGGTTTTGCATAGCTCTCAATCCCCTATCTGAACTATTAAATAAAACCGCCGCTGGATTCAATCTGAAACACAATAACGCAAACCACAATATCACACATTTGATGTATATGGACGATATTAAGCTATATGCAGCAAATATCAAAGACCTTAATAAACTTGCCGACATCACCCAGTCATTTTCTACAGACATACGAATGCAGTTTGGAGTCGATAAGTGTAAACTCCACTCTGTTAACCGGGGTAGATTACAAGAAAATTCATATACCCTAGATTCAGGTGAATTAATAGAACCCATGGATGAAAACTCCACATACAAATACTTAGGTTTCCATCAGTCAAAATTAATTTAACAGAAACAGGCCAAAATAAATATGACTGAAAAATTTAAAACAAGATTAAACCAAATTTTAAGATCGCAATTAAACTCACGTAACACCATAAAAGCAATAAATACCTATGCCATCCCTATTCTTACGTATTCGTTTGGAATAATACACTGGTCCCAATCAAATCTACAGAAGCTACAACGAATAATTAATAACCTTCTAACTAAATACAGAAAACACCACCCTAAATCATGCACACAACGACTTACCTTAGCTCGCCGAAATGGAGGCAGAGGACTACTTGACATACGCAACCTACACAATAATTTAATTAGTAAATTTAGACAATATTTCCATAGTAAAGTCGAAAAAATAGAACTTCACAAATTCATAGCCGATATAGATAAAAAAATGACCCCACTTAACTTGCACGACAGAACGACCCAACCAAACCAATGCATTACCACCATACAGCATAAATTGGATATATGGTCTCAGAAGTCTTTTCATGGAAGACACCTCGCCGATCTCAGCCAAACACATGTCGATAAAAATGCATCGAACGAGTGGCTGCGGCGAGGAGAACTGTTTCTGGAAACAGAGGCATTTGTGGCCGCTATCCAAGACCAGGTCATAAACACTCGTAACTATCAGAAGTTCATTATTAAAGCTAGTAACCTGCCCACTGATCTGTGTCGACGATGCCACAGTGCATCGGAGACCATACAACACATCACCGGTGCCTGTAAATCTATTGCACAAACAGATTACAGGCATCGCCACGATCAAGTAGCCTCCATCATACACCAACACCTAGCATTCAAATACTCACTTATTACAGATAAAACCGCTTATTACAAGTACACACCTGCTACAATATTAGAATCTGCTCACTATAAACTCTACTGGGACCGAACTATAATTACAGACAAAAACATTTTAACAGACCAGATATTCTTTTATATGATAAAAATAATGGTACCGTATATTTAATAGATATAGCTATACCTAACACCCATAATCTTGCATCAACATATAACGAAAAAATTGCCAAATACATAGACCTATCAATAGAACTTAAAAAACAGTGGAATGTACATACAGTGAAGACAATACCAGTAGTCCTTTCTTCCACAGGCGTAATCCCCCATAGTTTAGTTTGGGATACCAGCGGTGGTTTTAAGGGCTTGTGCAGCCGAGTTGTCTCCAGCACTGACTCGCCTCTACCGAGCGTCCTACCGCACAGGTGTTGTGCCGGAATCTTGGAGGGAGGCCAATGTGCAACCGATCCCCAAAAAGGGTGATCGATCGGACCCTACCAATTACCGCCCTATCGCTATTACCTCAGTGATGTGTAAGGTCATGGAGCGGATCATAAACGCTCAATTGGTCCGCTACCTGGAGGATCACTCGTTGATCAGTGACCGACAATACGGATTCCGTCATAATCGATCGACGGGTGATCTTCTAGCGTTTGTCCTGCATCGCTGGGGTGAGGCGATTGACCGGCGTGGCGAGGCTCTTGCTGTGAGCCTCGACATTGCCAAGGCGTTTGATAGGGTCTGGCACCGTGGTCTTCTGTCCAAGCTTCCGGCATACGGTCTACCCGGCAACCTGTGTTCGTGGATTTCCGGCTTTCTGCATGGGCGTAGAATACGTGTAGTCGTTGACGGACACGCTTCGGCGCTCATGTCTGTAAATGCCGGAGTTCCTCAGGGCTCGGTGCTGTCGCCCACCTTGTTTATTCTGCATATCAATGACATGTTGTCGCTTGGCAACATTCATTGCTATGCAGATGACAGCACGGTTCATGGGCGATACCACTGCGGGCCTCCAGGTTGCCGTGTCGAAACTGTGAAGGGACGCGAAGATCTTGTCATTGAACTCAACCGGACCTTGGATCTCATTTCTACATGGGGTTCCAGGAATATGGTTGAGTTCAATGCCAAGAAAACCCAGGTGTGTGCGATCACGTGCAAAAAATCCCCGTTCTCTACCCTCCGCATTCTTCAGGGTACTCCCCTCTCAGTGCGGAATGACCTGAGTATCCTTGGTGTGGATATCCGCTGTGATCTCAATCCAAGGAATCACATCGAGGGCGTAATATCTGCCACATCACGCAGGATTGGTGTCCTGAACAGGGTGCGTCGGTTCTTCACGCCCGGTCAGCTTTATCGTTTGTATAAAGCGCAGGTCCGGCCGGGTATGGAGTACTGCTCGCACCTCTGGGATGGATCCGCCCAGTACCTGCTCGATGCCTTGGATGGATTGCAGCGGCGGGCCATCCGCATTGTGAATGATGCAGACGTTACGAGCAACTTGGAGTCGCTACAACTCCGGAGAGATGTCGCCTCTCTAAGCGTGTTCTACCACCTGTATCACGGTGAGTGCTCTGAAGAATTGTTCAACTTGATCCCCTCCTCTCCATTCCTAACCAGAACCACGCGTGCTGGCTTGCGAAGCCATAGCTTGACGGTCCACACCATCCCGGCGCGAACCAAACGGTTCTCGAATTCGTTTTTGTGCCGCACCGTCAGGCTGTGGAATTGTTTGCCGGCGCACGTGTTCCCTCCTTCCTACAATCCTGGGTCCTTCCGCCGCGGTGTGAAGAGGCACCTTAGCAGGCCGGCATAATTGTTTCCATTGGCATGGGACTGCCGTCCGATACCAATGAATACTCTGCCTGGGCGGCATTGGCACTTTCCATCAGGTGCAATGCCGCCACTATGCCAGGCCAGGAATATGTAGGAAATAAAGCGTTCCTGAAGGTAGCGCGGAGACGAGGGATTAAACAGTATGTTGTAGAGAAGAGATAGGATATGAACATCCCGGCGGCGGCGTATAGGAAGCCACTTGAGCCTTATACGATATTCAGAAACATGGTCATATTTGCGCAGTCCAAATATAAACCTGATACAGAAATTTTGGAGACGCTCAAGCTTATTTAGCTGGGCCTCGGAAAGATCAAGATAGCTGGCGTCGGCATAGTCGAGAATAGGGAGCAAGAGAGACTGTGCAAGCGCAATCTTAGTGGTTACAGTATGTTTTTGTCGTACCAACTTAATCGTTATGAATGCGACGTTATTTCGTGCCCTTTCGTCTAACCTAAGAACTGTAGACACGGCTGTGGTTTCTGAGAAACCAGCAAGAATTGTAAGCACAATTGCTGCAAATTTTAGTGACCTCATATTTCGAATGTGACCATTTATGTTTATATTTGAACACTGCATGTTCAGGGTGCAGAGGATGGCGCGGTCTCGTCCTCGTCCCGGCGTACGGCGCGTGGCGGCGGCAGCGCCTGGCGCAGTTTCTCCCAGAACCAGGGGTCGCCCCAGCGCACGTAGGTGTTCTGGCGCACGTAGGCGCGGAGCTCCGGGTCGAGCGGCAGACTGGCGGGGTCGTCCAGCAGCAGCACCACGAGGCGCGGCACGGGGTCCTGCAGCGTGGCGGCGTGCGCCTCGCGGAACTCCGCGCGCGCCCACGCCGAGCGCACGTAGTGCTGCGACACCACGGCCAGCGTGCGCCGCGACGAGCGCACCGACGCCGCGATCTGCGCCGGGATCCACTCGCCCGGCGCCCAGTCGCGCTGGTGCATGCACAGCCGGTACGGCCGCGGCCCGCGCTCCAGGTGATCCGCCAGCTGTTCCACCACGAATTTTTCGTCTTCGTGTGCGTACGAAACGAACACGTCAAACCTACGGTGGCGGTCATCTTTCGGCTCCGGTGGAGGTGGGAGCCAGCCCATCGATATCAGCATGGTCTTCAAGTACTGGCGAGTTTTGGGCTGCGCGAGCAAGCCGCCCAGGGCGAGTGAGAAGCCTAGAAGCACAGCCAAGCCGGCCATCGTTGGACCGGTGATTGACGCGCAACGCACTCGCGACGCCTCCGTCAACCGCTTGCCATCCGTGCACGTGACCTTATCCGCGTCTTGCAGTTGCGATGAGATGTTGAGCAGCGCTGTCAACATGTCGAACGCCTCACAGCCGCACTCGACTTGATGGTTACCGGCGAGCTGCAGCGGGATGTCTGCCAACATGACCGCGGCCTCGCTGTCGATATGCCTGATGGAGTTGTTTCTCAGGTCGAGTTCCTGCAAGTGAAGTGTGGGTCAGAGGCGTGAAATGCTAGTGGCAGAGATGGGGACACGAGTAGTGACTAACCACGATGTCGCGGGACACGTCGGCCGTGTGGACGGTGGAGATGTTGTTGTGCGCGAGGTGCAGGCGCCACTTGTGGTTGGCGGGCGGCAGGCGCGGCAGGGCGGTGAGGTTGGCTCGCTCGCACGTCACGATGACGACGGCGCCGTGCTGGTAGTCGGGGCGCGCGCCGCACGTGCAGTGCGCGGGCAGGCGCAGCGGCGCGCACTGCGTGCTGGCGTCGCACGTGAGCGTGTCCACGTTTACGGCACTCAGCTCTGTGTCTCCGCATTGGAGTCCTCTGACGAGCACGTGGTTTTTATTGATGTGGAACGCCAACGCCGCCCAATAAGTTTCGCAGTCGCATCGTAACGTTCCACCAATGACGATTAAAGCCTGAAACTGAAATCGGTAATTCTACATGATTGAGAAGTATGCATTTGTCGATCGCATCTAGTTCAGTATTCCGATCGTTCGTGATGTTGCAGATTAGTTCTTTGATTTGATTCCTTGGATTGAAATCTCGGCGGATACTCAGTCAATTTAGGCATTGAGAAAGAAATGCTTAGAAGATTGTGGAGGGCAGAATTCGTGAAATTCGTGCACGTAAATGCGTACACTCGGATTTTCTTGGGTTTGCATTAAACTTAGTCACGTCCCTTGAACCCCATTTAGAAATGAGGTCTAGTGTCTGGTAAAACTCGATAAAAAGATCCCTCTGTCTCGTTATGTTTCTCCATGCCGCGGCGTCCAGAAGGGTAACTACGGTATTGCTAATGAGCGACCTGCTGCCTATGGCTCAGATAAAATTAGGACCATCGCTGCAAAGAGAGAATAAGCGGGCTCGGTCATTGCACCGGTAAACATTTTTGGGTGATCTTCAATTTATTGCTTCGGGTGTTTGTAAGACCGAAATTACTCTCTCAGTTTCACGTGTAGGATGCGGTGCACTACATTATATGTGTATGTTGGGTGTATTTATTAAAGTTAATACTTCTATACAATATTTATGATTTGAAATTTTACGAAATGAAAATGTAACACGAAAATAGCTACCTGGAAAAAGATCTTGGATACATATGTCAAAGTACTTCGGGTTAAATATTAATTATACGAAATGTCATATTTTTCTCTTGTCGTGTCATTCCCATAAATCTAAATAGGTGATTAGAATTGAGAATCGTTGCCGCCATTTTGAACTTTTTAGCTATCGGTCCGATTGTTCTCAAATTCGATCGATTCGATCTAAGGACCTTTCGCATGGATATAGTAAATTTATAATCAGAATTAAATATTTATACCGTTATTTTGAAGGTTTTTGTTATTGATCCAATTCGTTTCAAAAACTTGAATAAAATATGATAAAGAAAGAAAGAGAAGACACTCTTAAACACTCATTACACATTGCATTGGCGGAGATCCGACGCTTAGCGATCAGGTACATTACATATTCATGATTCATTAGTTTAAATAACATATATTGGCAAGCCATATGTTTGGTGACTACTGTATGAGTATGTGTGCTGATATCAGCAGGCGTGGGCTCACCTCAGAACTGGGCGCAGTGGCGCTGTTGTTGAGCACCGTCTCGTAGTCGTCGCGCGTGTACAGCAGACTGAACTCGCCGCCGTTGCCCAGGTTCACTCTGCAGCGCTGGCAGCTATACTGCAGGTCCGTGTACTGCGAGTAGAACACACGGTTAGATGACACACATGCGGGTGACGAGCCGCGACCAGCTACCGACTAGGAAGTCACGCACTGTGAGATTGTCAAAGGCGATGGGATCTGCTTCAAGTAGTTCGAGGAAGTGCTGAGACTGCCGCAAGTAGCTGCACACGTGCGTTATGTTGGTGCGGTACAGGTACAGCTCGGAGAGCTTGCGCAGTTCCACGGCGTCAGGATAATCTCGACTCCCGTAGAAGCCGTCGCACAGTTCGCCGAGGCTGGGGTTGTTGTTGAGACGCAGCACTCGCACTGAGTACACGTCGGCCAGCGACGCCGCGCCCGCGCTCGTCAGCTGGTTGTGCGATAAGTCCAGCGTCTCCAGGTGAACGTGCTCGAACAGTCCACTGCAACGGTCATCGTACATCAACGAATATCACATCCATACCATCGGTTAATCGGTACTCAAAATGTTATCGTAAAGAGAAAATAAAAGAAAAGCGAAGATAAGAAAGTATTTTTATTAGTGCTGTTAGTAACATATATAGATAATTTAGGCGCCATCGTCGCTACATTATGGATCTAATTCCTCGCAAATATACGTGCTATACGATTCCAGAATGAATTCTGAAATGATTTCATTTATTTATTTATTTATTTATTAAGTACAGGTACAGAAAACAGAATACAGCCAATTAAATAATAAAAAAACAAAAAATAGCATAGTTATATGATCTAGGAAGTATCCCTAACTATGTATATGTTATGGGCCAAGTGATTAATTCGGCATTATTCATAGTGCCCGTAGTAGTAGTAGTAATTCAGTGCACTATACAAAATCAAAATCAAATATGGCCACTTAATAATGTATTTTTCAATCCCATCAATATGGGTATCAAAATAAAGATATATCTACAATCGAAATACATTAAAAAAAGTGATATTAAGTGATATTGGACGTGCCCCACGATTTTATTTTAGTTTAATCAATGCATTTGTTTAAAATTTGTATATTTCAAAAATGACATCTTTTGTCATAGGTGTTTACATAAATGTATATTGCATTTTTAGAAATTTATGCGGCCATAGATATTTCCAGAAAGTGAGTAGGTTACGAGTTACTTTATTTTGAAAATATAACAATGTTAATGTTATGGGCCAAGTGATTAATTGCGCATTATTCATAATGCCCGGGCAATATGTATAATGCACAATAAGGGCGGGCAATGTGATTATAAACATTAAATTTATCACATTGCCCGGGCATTATGAATAATGCTCAGTGCCTATTGGGCACAGTGATGTAAAGCGAATCGAAATCAAAACAATGAGCCGAAGTGGCATCGTGCGGCTATTGCAAGGTCACGCACCTCCCCTGGTACCACTCCCATGAAAAAGTAACGCACCATTACTGAGAAATATCAATTATAGTAACCTAACCTCAAAACATTTGTTGTCAATACAAATTTGCTTCCGCAAGGTCTCCGGCGCTACAGGAAGTTCAGCCCCTTCGCTCTTGCGTAACAAAAGATAGGCACCCATGCTCACCTCCGCAGCTTCGGCTTGCTGGTCGCTTCGGGCGATATCCTTCGTTACAGCGGGCGGGGGCTGCTCTCCCTCCGCGCCTCCGGCTTTTTATATACACTCTAGGGTCGGTAGCCAAAAGACTACGTGTAGTCGGGGTGTCCCGAGTCGGTTTTGGAGCACAGTCGACCTAACTGATCCATAAAGTGGGTACACTAATTTCCTTCTGAAGATAATGTTTCAGACGTCAAAACACAACTAAATGTAAGCAGATCTATTCAACCTTTCTAATTTATGGGTCTATCGCAGATGCGACAAACCGGCAGCGAATCACGTAAAAAATTACCTATTAATCATATTGCCCGATCGTCATGTAGCCATATTTATAATGCCCGGGCAATGTGATAAATAGATGAGTTTAGATTGTAATTAATCACTTGGTCCTATATGGCTGGCCATTATTCATACTGCCCGGGCATTATGAATATTGCCTACATTAATCACTTGGCCCATAACGTATACACAACATGTTATTATTGCTAGCACTAAACATAACATACAATTAAAACAGGAAATGAAAAAATATTATTACAAAATTAAAAGAAGAAAAAATATGTAACAATTATAAAAAGAATATACATACAATTTAAATTTGGTAAAATTATTAGCGAAACATTTTATTGATAAATACCAAAGGGACCAATAGCAAAAAAAAAAAAATTAAATTAAATTAGTAAATTAGGTACACAATTCTAAATTATAGATAATTTTATATAAAAACATAAACATGACATATAACATTGTATTCCAACAATTGACAGCCTCCGTAGCGCAGTTGGTTAGACGCCGCCTGTGAAACGAGAGGCCGCGGGTTCGATCCCCGCACCGAGAGAAATGTTTGTGCGGCCCACAAATATTTCTTCCGGGTCTGGGTGTTTGTGAGACCGAAAAGTCTCTCGTAGTTCCTGATACCCACGACACAAGACTCAATCTTAGTGTGGGGTCAGGACTATGTATGTGACTGTTGGGTGTTATTTATTATTATTAATTATTTTAGCATTAGAACAGTCTTAACCTGTCCCCTGAAAACATTAAGTTTATGTTTAAACACGTCAATTTCGGTTTGCTACTTACGCAAAGATCATTGTACAGTTTACACATTCTCGCCATAGGATTGTTTTAGGAAGTATTGTTTTTATATGATAGAAGAAAAAAGGTTTTAGGATTGCGTATGATATAATTAGTATTTAGATTTAAATATGATAATAATTTTTGACAGTCAAACGTAGAGTGAAGAATTTTGTGTAGATAAATAAGATCTTTCTAGTAGAAAGAGTAGTCAAATGGAAAGCAAGAAGTCTATCCTCATAATATGTAGATAGCTTAAGACCATAATATCTGTATCTTAAGCTCAGAATTCGTAGACATCGGTTTTGTACCCTTTCTATTTTATTTATGTGTATTTTATAATGAGGGGACCAAACCACCGCACCATATTCCAGAATACTTCTCACAAGACACTTATACATATATAAAACAGTCATTGCCTGAAATTTATATTATAAATGAGTATGCAACTTGTTTGCGTTACAAGTCATCCGAAAATCGCAAAGATCAGACTGAATACTTAATATGCTTACCTCGGCACCGATTTTATTTCGTTGAAGCTGAAGTCGATGTGCTGCAGCTGGCGGGTGTCATTAAACAGTCCTAGAGGCAGTTCGGTGAGTGCACAATCCACGCACGCGAACTCCTGCAGCGAGCCTGCGTTCGCCAGCAGCGCCGCCGGCAGCGCGCGCAGCGGGACTTCTACTATGGTCAGCTGCGTGAGCTTGCCGCAGCGCGACACCCACGCCGCCGGCAGCGAAAGCGTCGAGTTGTCGATGACCCCGGATATGCGGAGTGACTCGAGATGTTCGCAGCGAGTGAGCGGCGCGGGATGCGTGTCCTTCCACCCGTAGTACTGAACATCGTGCAGTGACGGTGGCAGCGCGTCGTTGGGCAAAGCAATGTTGGGCATGTCTATACGCAGCTCCCGCAGCGCATGCGCGGCGCTCACGTTTACATCTACGGTGAAGTCCTCCTTCAGATATAGTGTGTGCAGCCGGGGCAAGGAGTCGAGTTGCACGCGCGCCAAGCCCGTGTGCATCAAGTCCAGCGTCTCCAGTGTGGTCGGCAGGTGGCGCATTACATCGGGTGACGTGCGCGATGCTTCAAGCGTCAGTTTGCGAAGCGCGGGCGAAGGTCGGTGTGCACCAAGATCGAGGCTTCCGTTGATAGCTTCTTCCGCGAGTGAGTCGAGGCTTGCGAGATGCGCGCTTGTAGTGTTCGCTGTGGAGGGCACGAAGCGCAGCACGAGGTTGGAGAAGCCGGTGACGTTGAGCGCGGCGAGCGCGGCGGCGTAGGAGCCGCGCTGCGGCGGCGCGCAGTGAATCACCCTCACGGTGGTGACGCGCACGGGGCTCGGGAAGCGTGGGAGCGTAGGAGTCTGTATTCCGAGCTCGCCGCAATCTAGATCCAAATCTAGATCAGAAATGCCCCAGAGCGTCGCCGTCACCTCCCGACCTGTAAAGCAAGGAGTCAGCAAATACACACACGACACAAGACTCGATCTTAGTGCGAGGTTAGGACTATGTATGTGATTGTTGGGTGTTTTCGTTATTATTTTTTTTGTTAACTCTTTTTCCATCATCTCTCATACTGTTATATCCCGTCCTGTCCCATCTCATTGTCACTCGCAGCATGTAATCCAGTGCCATGCTATATCTTTGGGTAAGGTCAGGATGCCTAATCTCTAGATGTTCCTAGAAGTGAGTGAGTGAACCAAGCGTTGGGAATATGCATGGCCGGCCAGTGATCTTACCATCACGTGATCTATTTGTTCGTTTTCCAGATTTAATTAATTAAAAAATCCCTTCCTTTTACATCCTTTCCTGTCCCGTCTCATTAATTCCGGATAGTAAAAATTGATTTGCCAGCTAGACTACTATTAAGCTTCGCTTCCAGCCGAGATAAGACGGGCACGAACACTGTCGTCTTTTAAAAAATTGATTAAAGACCATTTCCTTTCTCAACTAGAGCGTAGCTGAGGAATATCTTGTCCATTCGCCTCTCTGGTAAATGTTAGGATAGGTATATATATTTATGTATATGGTAAATTGTATGTATGTATATTTTAATATATTTTGTTGGTATGTATTTGTATATATGTATGTATATATTATATATATGACTATTTTATATACTTTAGACTGCCCGCTCATTTTTCCTATTTCAATATCCATCCAAAGGTTGCCTGGAAGAAATTACCTAGAGTGATAAGGCCGCCTCTTGTACTATTATTATTGTGTTGTTTCTTCATTGTATTGTTTTTTTACTTTGTGCAATAAAGGATATATTATTATTATTATTAAGCTTTATAACATCGCTACGAACTATGCGAATAGAACCGTGGGGCTCCGCTGATCTCAAACTTTAAGGCCAGTACCGACTTCAATAAATGGTTGGCCTATTTAGGTATTTTAAATAGATCTAAAAAACGATTAATTTTATTTCTCTCTTTTTATTACAATTTTGAAGACGCTTTAATTCTTTTAAATTATTTTCTATTTCTTATTTTTTCAATTTCCGTTGTAGTAATCGAAACTTATTACCCTTACCTATCTAGGTTAGGATGCTGAGACAAAATAGTCAACATGTATGCACGTCGCGAACTGAAAAAAGTTGGACACTCCTGCTTTATCTCAAAAACTAAGTAACTGATTTTGATGAAACTTATACAACTCCTAAGTTGGACTATATGTAATCGAATGCAAAAATATTTTTTTAAATCCGATTTATACTTTTTGAGATATGCGTGGACAAACATACAAACATGCATACATTTTTTAATTTGAAATTTGTGTTCAGGCGCTGGTATAGACTAACATATCCAAAAACTGTGCAACTCTGATAAAATTGCAAACAGACCCATCGAATACATAAATCATAATATCCTCTTTTTAAGTCGATTAGAAATGAAATTATTTTGATAAGAATTAATACCATATAATTAAAAAAAAAAAACAATCGCAAATAATACATCGTTTTAGAAAAAACATGTTAACCATTTTAGTGGTAATCAGTATTCACTAATGAAAACATTTTAGTGAGCCTGTGTAATGAGCTAACCTTGAAAGATCTAGAGACATCATACACAGTTTCTTACATTACATCCCTTTGAGAGTGACAATTCCGACAAGATTGATACGTAACTTCGATATGAAATGATCATAAAATATAAATGTTAAATTAATTTTTTTTTTTCATTTTTTAAAAGGGCCCCAAGTTCTTGTGTGCCCAGGGTCCCATCACAGGTAAAGACGGCCCTACTTGGATCTATGGTCAAAGAAGACATAACCTCAGCCTAGTGCATGTGCGTGCATGCGTGCGTGCGTGCGTGCGTGCGTGCGTGCGTGTGTGTGTGTGTGTATGTTTGTGTTTTGTTATATCTATATGTCTACATGTCTGCATCTCCGCATGTCTGCATGTCAAAGCAATGTCGTGAACTCTCATAGTGTTGGCGTAATATGTGTAGGGTAAGAATGTGTAATGTTAATTCATGATTTATCGACATCTTTGTTACTATCAATGTAAACTACGAAAATTCATCCGTATGTAGATGTAAAGGCGATTTACAAAAATGTTTATCAGCAGGTGCGCTATTTCTGTACAAAAGAAAAGACATTCCCGTAAATTAAAAATACAAAAGGGTCCAAGAATCGAACCTCGTGGAAATCCCAGAGCAATAACAGATCCAGGAGATCTTTTTCCGTTGACATCCACGCTTTGGACTCTTTTGCTTAAATTACTGTATATCGACCCCCACTTAGTGACTTTAATTTATTCGAATCAATTATAGAATTTGTACTTGCAAAGATATGTAAAACGAATAAGGGGATAATAGTGTGGTAATTTTAATGTTAATATTTTAGAAGCCTCTTCAGTCAGTACCAGGCTGTTGAACTTATTTCTTTTAATCTAATGAACATATTTCACACACCAACCAGAATACCATCACATTCATCCATCTGCATTAACAACATTTTCACTAATTACATTTCAGTTGCTCATAGTATTCTGAGTAATTTAACAACTGATCATTGTGGACAATCGGTAGTGTTTGAAAGTATTAAGAGTAAGTATAAAATATTACAATTAATAAAATAATGAAGTTATTAACATATACCGAGATATATTATATCGAGAGTATTTTTATTTTGCAGAAACGAGCGGTTTGCACAATACTTCAGTTGGATACTAGGGCCTCACTCAGAGATGTTTTCAACAATATAAATGTCTTGACCGTAGCTAGTCAATATATTTATGACATTATCAGGCATAATATTCATTTATTTTAAAAAAAATTGAGATATATTCTCTCAATAACAGAACTAAAAATAAATTGTGTACGCAATTCCATCGTTTGCAAAAAGTACATTCTTCTTTTGTGGGGTTAGGTATTCGCTTCTTTAATAATATGCCTCTACACTTGCAAGAGTTACCTATAGAAAATTTAAACAAGAAATCAAAATACAGTTGATAAAAAAAGCTTATTACAATGTCAGCGAATACATTAATGATAAACATGCCTGGTCGCCATGTTAGACATACGCTGGTACCCAATAATATTGTTTTCCCACTATTGTAACTTAATAATAATTTTAATTATTATATGTATACTAATTTTATGTAATTACTTTAAAAATGATGACGTGTAAAAGTGCCCTTAATGGCCTATTTAAAAAAACTAAATAAATAAAAATAAATAAATATGACTTGCATAAATCAAGAGCAACACCATTTACATCGTAGAGGCTCAATTTCTTGATAAGAATGTCATGGTGAACACAATCGAATACTTTGAATAGATCACAAAATACACATAAGGCTCCTGAGAAATCTCCCAAGCATCAATTATTATATTCGAATGGGCTTCCGAATGGGCGGTCCAATGATATATAGTAATCATTACATTATTGTGGTTAAATATTTGAAATTCGCGCTAACATGAATGTTCTGCGTGGCAAAGCTTTGAGATATAAGCCGTGAGTACAGGTGTACCAGAATCTCATGGCATAAAATTAAAAACAAACATAATGATTTTTATGTGGCAATACCAACAGTCAACAGCTGATTCAAAACTTGAGTTATGTCATTCGATATGAATATTTTAAGATTTCTATTTTTTCTTAGCGAAAATATACAAATCAGTTCGACAATCACAAGTGCGACATATTGTTTACAAGGTTTATTACCAGATCCGTGAATAATTTGGCCAAATTTAAACAAAATCGTCGATTTTAAAATCGATTTCGTTTTAACAAATAAGTTGGATTGAATAGTTTTGATACTTCATTTTTTTTGGTTAGTGTTAGATATGTGCATGTGTTTTATCGTATACATATACTTTGATATCATTTTTGATACTAAACAATAATGCATTAAATACCTATTTATAGGAGTTTTCAGAGATTTTAGATAAGGCACGGTTTATTATTCCTTTATCTTCATCGTCTTTATCAAAAGATGTACAGAAAGAGTATGTAGAAGTAAGCTCTGACTAAAACTGAACAAATTTATTTACCTATTTTAATTGGCTATTAATCTAAAAGTACAATTTTGAAGTCATTTTAATGTTTAAATAACCTATATATTTATACTTAAAACATTATGTACTTTATTAACAAAGTTGTACTAAAAAAAAAATCATGTCCATTTGAAATAATAATTACATACATACATACATAAACTCACGCCTTTTTCCCAGAAGGGGTAGGCAGAGGTGCCAGGGCACCCACATTTCGACAGTATATTCCGTCCCACAATGTGATGGGTGGCGAGCCTATCGCCATATCGGGCACAAATTCCTGACTCTGGGCTGATAATGAACAGAAAAATCCAATATCACTTTGCCCAACCCGGGATTCGAACCCGAGACCTCAGCTTTGTAAGCGTACCGTAGTACAACTACGCCACCGAGGCCGAAATAATAATTAATTACAATTATTGAAAGTATCAAAATATGTTCATACAATTACCCCAGTGTTGCAATGCGTAAATTCAAATTTCCCAAAATGCCATGAGATTCTAGTAGACCTGTATCAGTTATTACCAGAGACGTAGGGTTCACGAAAAAAAAAAATACGTGCAAAATACCCACACATTTTCACAACACACAAACGTTTATGAAACCTAAAATTAGTGATACATGGCAACGGTCATTTAATTATTGTTCACTGTTGAGAGTAGGTACGTCTGAGAGATTAATTGTAGGAACGCCGCGCCGTCGCTCTTATCGTGGCAATGTTATGCTCAACACTTCAACGAATTATACTGTTTACTGTATTCGGGTATCATCGCAAAGGTCACTGTGAGGTTTAAAATAATATATAACAAGCTATTAATATATATATATATATATATATATATATATATATATGTCGGCGAGGCTGCATTAAAAACGATTATAGATGTCGCTATTCATTTATTGACGAGACTGCATTAAAACGATAATAGATGTCGTTGTTAATATATCGGTGAAACTGCATTAAAGCGATCATAGATGTCGTTATTTCCTATTACAAAGCGTCAAATGCTGTCTCTTGGAAGAGGAGATGGTGTTTGAGTGAGGTCCGTGTGCGGTTCCGGTAGTCAAAAACATTTTAATAAGAACTTTTATTTTTGATACGTCAAGAAATATACGGACGATCGTTGGTAGTGTACGGAATAGGTCGACAGGTAGGCGGCCATATTGGTTGTGAGGACACTCGGCGGAATCGTGCGCGGAACTCGCTGCGCTTTACTCAGGATGGAAGGTGATGAAAAAAGTGACGGCGATGGTTCTTGTGACCGCTACGTGAACGCTCCTTCTCCGACATCAGAAGCGGGACGTAACCAACACGACCCACATGGTGACGGTGAAAGCAACGAAAAATGGCAGCGTTTGTTGGAGGCGCAGAATCGCAATTTTATGGCGTTATTGGAGGCTATGAAAACCCCTCAACGTAAAGAAGCGATGCATTTACCTGATTTCGATCCGGATACGCACGGCGATGCACGTGCATGGATTACTACAGCGAGCATGTGTATGGAGGAGCGACAATTGCAGGGTGCTTCCCTCGTTATTGCTCTGAGCAAGGCTCTAAAAGGACAAGCATCGGCGTGGCTTTCACAAGTGGCTTTTCCTGGAATGACATGGGCCGAATTTAAAGCGCTATTTATCGCAAGGTATGACTGTCATGATACCCCCGCCGCGTTTCTAATAAACTTAAATAGCACAAAACCAAAAGATGGTGAATCACTGGCATCGTACGCGGCCACAATGTTGACATCAATAATGGCAAGATGGAGAAATATGACGACGGAGGAAATAGCCGTTTCGAATGTTCTCGCGCATCTCTCACAATTCGAAACGCGTGTTCAACGTTTGGCGTTTACAACTGAAATTGCGTCACGGGGCAAGATGATACAAGAGCTGCAGGCGATGTCATTTTTGAAGAGAAAACCTAACGTTGTTGAAGAACCCGACACGAAACGATTCAAGAGCTCCATGGCTGGCACTTCAACTGCTATCAAGTGCTTCAATTGTGGTAAGACGGGACACAAGTCTATGCAGTGCAAGTTGAAACGCATTCCAAGTACATCAAGGGAAGTGCGACATCCGGCAACCTCATCCTCACATACCGTGACTTGCTTCAACTGCCGAGATGTTGGACACTATGCGAAAAATTGTCCAAAGCTGAGTAATGCGTCTTCAAGCGCCGGCCATGCTGTGAAGAGGGTCGACCTGTGCGAAGTTGCAGCACCGCGAGGAAGGTTGAGTCACTCAGGTGAGCAGTTTTCGTTTTGCTACGACTCGGGTTCGGAATGTTCATTGATGAAAGAAACGATTTCTTGTAAATTTAAGGGCAAGCGATCACATGAGACCGTGACTATGACTGGTATAGGACAAGCTAGGGTAAATAGCACCGTGCAGGTTCTTGTTGTGGTTGAGATTGATGATATTTGCTTGGAAATTATATTTCATGTGTTACCTGACCGTTACCTGCAACATGACATAATGATAGGTCGTGAAATATTATCACAAGGACTGACAGTCAACATGACTTTTGATCGAATACGAATTGAAAAAGTAAAGACTGTTTACACATGTGCCTCAAATGACTCGACAACATTAGACTTTGACAATATTATAACTGATGTTATCACTGACTTCCGTCCCAAACTTGTTGCAATTTTAAATAATTTTAAGGAACATTTTACTTCCGGTATCCCCACTCATCGCGCCAATGTTGAGCCCATGCAGATTCGTCTGAAGGATCCGAATAAAACTGTTTGCAGACGTCCTTACCGCTTATCCACGGAAGAGCGTAGAGTTGTTCGTGAACGTATCGATGAGCTTATGCGTGCCGGTGTAGTACGTCCTAGTTCTTCACCGTTTGCTAGCCCTATTCTTCTCGTTAAAAAGAAGGATGGGAGCGACCGGTTATGTGTCGACTACAGAGAGTTGAATTGTAACACGGTACCTGATCGATTCCCATTGCCCTTGATATCGGATCAAATTGCTCGTTTGCACGATGGTCGTTTCTTCACAACCTTAGATATGGCTTCTGGGTTCCACCAGATCCCCATTCAACAGGATTCGATCGAGCGCACTGCCTTCGTTACCCCTGAAGGTCAATTTGAATATGTTGCTATGCCGTTTGGGTTACGAAACGCCCCATCCGTCTTTCAAAGAGCTATCGTTCAAGCTCTTGGTGACCTTACGAATTCCTTTGTGGTTGTCTACATGGATGACGTCATGATTGTGGCATCCAATGTAGAGCAAGCACTAGAACGACTTGTTACTGTTCTAAAGCTTCTAACTGAAAAGGGCTTTTCCTTAAACATAAAGAAGTGCGCCTTCCTTAAGCAAGAGGTAGAGTACCTAGGCTACGTTATCAAAAATGGTGAAATCAGACCGAACCCTAAGAAAATTCAGGCTTTAACCGAGTTGCCATCCCCAGACACAGTAACACAATTGCGACAATTCATTGGGTTAGCCTCATATTTCCGCCAATTCGTTTCAAGATTTTCGCAGACAATGGCCCCGCTCTATGCATTGACCACATCCAAGGGGAAGATAAATTGGACTTTTGAACACGAAGCAATCAAACGACATATAGTTTCTGCTCTGACCAATGAGCCCGTTCTTATGATCTTTGATCCAGATTGTCCTATCGAGCTTCATACCGATGCAAGTGCTATTGGATATGATGCTGTGCTATTTCAAAAGAAAGACGGCAAACTTCGAGTAGTAGCTTACTTTAGTAAGCGCACAAGCCCGGCAGAGTCAAAATATCACTCATACGAGTTAGAAACACTTGCAGTGGTGAATGCTATTAAGCACTTTAGGCATTTCTTACACGGTAGGAGGTTCGTAGTCGTGACGGATTGCAATTCATTACAATCCTCGCGCAAAAAGTTGGACCTTACTCCACGTGTACATAGGTGGTGGGCGTTTCTGCAGGCCTACGATTTTGATATCGAACACCGACAAGGCAGTCGCATGGCACATGTAGACTTTTTCTCGCGCAACCCTTTACCGGTACCGACCCCTAAGGTTTTTAAGAAAGTAGATCAAAAACGGGTTGACTTTGTCGAACTAACAGGCAATTGGCTGCAGGCCGAACAGGAACGAGACGCTGAGATTTCTAAGCTCGTATCCGATCTCGCCGAAAACAAATTGCCTGGTGACGTTATGAAAACTTACGAGATGCGATTAAATATTCTGCATCGTAAAATTCAGCGCAATGGTAGGTCTCGATGGTTACCGTTTCTACCACGTTCCCTTAGGTGGTCTGTTGTCAATAGCACTCATGAGGCTTTGATTCACTTGGGATGGGAAAAGACTTTAGATAAATTGTACTGTCACTACTGGTTCGAAAATATGACCCGATTTGTTCGGAAATTTGTTGATAGTTGCGTTACCTGTAAGGTTTCAAAGACCAACTCTGGCAAGCTACAAGCCGAACTTCACCCCATCCCCAAAGTCGCAGTTCCATGGCATACAGTGCACATTGATGCGACCGGCAAATTGAGTGGTAAAAACCATAAGAAAGAATATGTTTTTGTTCTTGTGGATGGTTTCACTAAGTATGTAATACTTCATCATACCCTCAACATTGACACGGCAAGTAGTATCCGCGCTCTTAGGTACGCCACATCGTTGTTTGGCGTCCCCACGCGAATTATCGCTGACCAAGGCCGCTGTTTCGCCAGTCGTGAATTCCGTGAATTCTGTGATTCCAGTAATATTCAACTACACTTGATAGCTACTGGTAGCAGTAGAGCGAATGGACAAGTCGAACGGATCATGAGCACATTAAAAAATATGCTCACCGCCGCAGAGACCGAAAATCGTTCCTGGCAGGAGGCTCTCTCTGATGTCCAATTAGCTATCAACTGACGCGCAGTCGCGTGACACGATCATCTCCCCTTGAGTTGCTTATAGGTAGAGTTGCGAGACCCCTCGACCTTATGTTGGCCGCTGGGGAAGCGGAAATTGATATAAACCAAGTTAGAGCTCAAGCTGTTGAAAATATTGCAACCACTTCTCTTTATGACAAAAGACGTTTTGACTCGACTAAGACTAGAGTTAGGAACTTCTCGGTAGGTGACTTTGTGCTTTTAAAAAACGAAGAGCGTAATCAGACAAAGCTTGACCCCAAATACAAAGGACCGTACAAAGTAGCTGAAGTATTAGACGGTGATCGCTATCTTATTAAAGCACTAGACACTAAGCGGACGTACAAGTACGCTCATGATCGTTTGCGAAAAATGCCTGAAGGTCAAGTTGTATTAGATGATTGTGATGATAACGAAGTAGATGTTGAGGCTGTTGAGCCTGGTAGTAATCAATACAATGCTTAATGGCGCTAGATGGAGGCACCGGTGGACTGCTCGATGGAGGCATTCCTGTGGGGACGCTCGAGGGAGGCGTGCCCCGATGAGGTGGCGTATGCTCGATGGAGGCATAATGCCATGGCGTTTGGTGACGCCAATGTGTGTTGAAATTAAGCAAAGTGATGATTACGTTGATTTTGCTGATTCGTTTAAGATCGTGATAATGGCAAGCAAGAGAAGACCTTCAGCATTTTTGACTTCGTTTATTTTTATCAGTTGTTATAATATGTAAAGAACCTGTAGTAATAAATGTAGACTTAACGTGACGTGATTAGTAATTGATATTTTGTGTTATTAACATTTCTTATAATATTTGTTAATGCTATTGAGAATAAATGAAACTATCTTTATTGCGAACCTCACGTTTTATTTGGTCAGAATGACCGAGTCTGAGGAATGGTGACTGGCCTGTGGATTTTTTTTTCAGGCGCACACGAGGACGTGTGATGCGGCAGGATGGCCGTGTCGGCGAGGCTGCATTAAAAACGATTATAGATGTCGCTATTCATTTATTGACGAGACTGCATTAAAACGATAATAGATGTCGTTGTTAATATATCGGTGAAACTGCATTAAAGCGATCATAGATGTCGTTATTTCCTATTACAAAGCGTCAAATGCTGTCTCTTGGAAGAGGAGATGGTGTTTGAGTGAGGTCCGTGTGCGGTTCCGGTAGTCAAAAACATTTTAATAAGAACTTTTATTTTTGATACGTCAAGAAATATACGGACGATCGTTGGTAGTGTACGGAATAGGTCGACAGGTAGGCGGCCATATTGGTTGTGAGGACACTCGGCGGAATCGTGCGCGGAACTCGCTGCGCTTTACTCAGGATGGAAGGTGATGAAAAAAGTGACGGCGATGGCGATATATATATATATATTGTCGTATACAGTATCGGTAAAGCTTAATATTAATTTTACTAATTATACCAATGTAATATAAAGGTAGAGTGTTTTCTACAGACTCCGTGCCGCAGTTGGTTGGATGGCTACTATTTCCTATAAACAAAGTACTCTGCTGCCAACATGTTCACGGTGGTCGCGGGTTCAAATCCCAGGGCACACCTCTGACTTTTCGAAGTCATGTGTGTGTTGATAGTCAATCACCACGCACTAAAACGGTGAAGGAAAACATCGTGAGGAAACCTGCACACCATAGCGATTTATAAGAATTTATATGGTATGTAAGTCCGCCAACCCGCACTAGGCCAGCGTGGTGGACTATATGGCCTAACCACTCTCAATCATACTGTCGATTGTAGAGTAGACCCGTGCCCTGCAGTGGGACGTATATGGGCTGATACAGACAGAAAGTACTCTGTGGCTACTATGAAACGAAAGGTCGCGGGTTCGATCCCCGCATCGATACAAATATTTGTGTCATGATGTAATCCACAAGTAAGCACTTAAAAGTGTCTTGTACTTTTTAATACTCGCGACAATTAACTCGATATTCGTAGTCTCAACAGACAAACATGTACCGTTTACATGTCTGTCTGATTCGGCGTGACGCATGACACAACGTGTACGAAAATATTATTATCCAGAGCGCGTCCGAAAACAAGCGACTACAGACACTGTGAAACTAAAATTTTCGTAAAAAATTATTTATTTTTAGTGTCATCCTTTTGGTTGGTTGCAATTCTACCTATCCCTCCTGGTATGGGAAAAAAGCGTGAGTTTATGTATGTATTATTTATCTAACTCTCTCATTCCAAGAAATGCAATTTCAAATTGTAAAGATCTTTACTGTTGGATAGCCGTATTATCGAGGAAGGCTATATTATAACATATCGCTATGATCAATAGCAACGGACCCCCAATGAAAAATGATGCAAAAAGGGGAACAAATTATTCCCTATGTGAGTATCCTTTGCATGCGCGGCGCTGGCTACGTGGTCAAATGTACGCAACAATCACGTAATGTACGCTGCATTATCTATACATCTATACCTACATATAAATAAAATTGAAGTGTCTGTTTGTAAAGTGAAAAAAAAAATGTCCAACTACATATCGTTATATACACGATACCTATAACGAAAATGACCTTAGATTTTTTTGTCTGTCTCTCTGTCCGTCCGTCCGTCCGTCCGTCCGTCTGTCCGTCCGTCCGTCCGTCCGTCCGTCCGTCCGTCCGTCCGTCCGTCCGTCCGTCCGTCCGTCCGTCCGTCCGTCCGTCCGTCCGTCCGTCCGTCCGTCCGTCCGTCCGTCTGTCTGTCTGTCTGTCTGTCTGTCTGTATGTTTGTTCCGGCTAATCTCTGAAACGGCCGGACCGATTTTGACGGGACTTTCACTGAACGATAGCTATTTTTTGCGGGAGTAACATAGGTTACTTTAATTTTGAAAAACAAATTAGGGTTCCGCAGAAAAAATAAACCCTTAAATGTTTAGGTTGTTTTTTTAAATGTGGTATTATAACACGCGGGTGGATGAGCTCATTTTGTTTCTTTGATTTATTTGGTCTAAAAATATTCTAAAAATGTCAGGTAGCTGATATAATAAGGAGTAACTTAGGCTACATTTATTTTAGAAAAAATATTTTATTTTAGACAAATAAAGTTTTTGTTAAATTCCACGCGGACGAAGTCGCGGGTACAGCTAGTCCTAAATATAGAACCAAAATAAACCACTTGAGTGCGTATGTTATTGCCGGCGCGGCGACTGCAAGGCCGGTGACTCCGACACTCGTCCGCATGCAAAGGAATGAAGTCATAATTACTGAGGTTTGCGCACCCAAAGTACGTCTATCATGAGTGGAGTTGACGGGGGCACGCTATCAGGGCAGTGCCTACCTGACACCTCGTAGATATATTCCATGTTGGCGTCTCCCGAGGTGGCGAATCCACTCGGACGACAGAGTTGGGTGTCGCGCGGGCACTCTGGGCTCGGCCGCTCCGCGCGCGCTACCAGCGCCAGCGCCGCTAACGCCGCCAGTGCCACGCAGCGGCGCCACGCGGGATCACTCGACATCTCAACACTATCAGCTGGTGCGATGCGAGGTGGCTAACTGTCTACTGATAATGACTCCTTCGCAATCACAGGGACGCTCGGCGCACGATAGCACTACACTAAGTGATAACGAAGTGTCACCAACACGAGACGAGTCGGCGCGCGGCGCGGCGGCTAGCGGTCCAAGCGCGTCGATATCGCGCTCAGTAATGAGTGGCGAGCGTGGCCACGCGCCAAAACAAACTGGCTCACGAATGTTTCCTCCCGATGCGATTCAATTACCCAGTGATACAATTGCAATTAATTGATTTGATACGAAGGTTCTAAGCAGGTCGGCCGAGGACGACGGTGTCTGAACGCATGGACCCCGGCCACAACACGAGCGGAGAGGTGCATTCCTTACCGATTAAGTGTTAGTCAAATTTTAAATACCCCATTATGGCCGCGTTGTGATATGTGGTAAGACAACTCCCATTACATTTAGGTACTGTGAATTTGGTTATTTACATCAGAATTATTTTTAAATCGAGACTGATCTGTTTTGGGACATACGAGCACACAGGTGCATCGACACAGTTCAATCTCGCGATCTGTATGCACAACAATGGGGTCAACGGCAACTACGCGAGGGCGCCTGGGTGAGTACCACCGCAATCGCACCAATATCTATTTCTACAAACAATAGAATAAATATACTGTTGTAATTTATTTTGAAGGACATTGTAGCCAGAGTAACACTGGACATATAGGGACTTAACATCGTGTGTCTCAGCATGGCTAGCGCAGTGGAATGCCAGGTATTGCTTTGTATTTCAAAGAGTAGTTTGGTTTTGCTACTGTTCATGAGCGGTCGTATCGCTTACCGTCAGGCGAACGGCACGTTCATCTCGACATAAATTGCAATAATTACGTGTTGAAGACTCAGTGTCTTCGTGGTGTGACACACTTACTGGCGTCCCTCAGGGCGGCGTTTTATCTCCTTTACTCTTCGCTGTTTTTATTAATTCTATATCAAAAAATCTAATTTCTTCCTACCACTTGTATGCAGATGATTTACAAATATATTATCATGCTCTTGTGGACAGGGTGATGGAGGCTATTAACACCATCAACAAGGATCTTGTCGGTATCAGCAGTTGGAGTAAGTCACACGGGCTATTAGTCAACCCTGCTAAGACTCAAGTCATTGTTGTTGGCAGCCCCAGGATGATATCAAAATTAGATATGGATCAATTACCTCAGATTCTGTTTGATGGTTGCGCTATTCCATTTAGTGATACGGTCAAGAATTTGGGAATTTTGATTGACAAATACTTATCCTGGGGTCCCCAATTGCAACAAGTTAGTGGCAAATTGTTTGCTGCAGCGGGGTCCTTGCGGAGATTGCGGAATCTTCTTCCGATTCCCACGAAGATTGCACTGGTTCAGTCTCTTCTTTTTCCTCTTCTTGATTATGCTGATGCTAGCTATCTAGACCTCACCGAAGCCCAGATTCAAAAGCTTGAGAAACTTCAGAATTTCTGCATTAGGTTCATATTTGGTCTTCGCAAATATGACCATGTCTCCGAATTTCGAGTCAAACTCAAGTGGCTATCAATACGTTTTCGCCGAAATACTCCAATTCTCTCACTCTTATATGGTATCTTATTTCATCCCTACACCCCCCATTACCTTAAGAACCGCTTTAATTTCCTTAGCCACACTCATGCGCGATCTCTTAGATCAACAGATAATTTAACGCTAGAGATTCCCAAGCACAGCACATCATTTCTTGACAAGTTCTTTACCATCCATGCTGCTCAGTTCAGTTCAGTTCAGTTTTTGTTTTTAATGGCTCTGTCGCAGACTCGACAATTTTGCCAATGTCAAGTGTTGGAAAGCACAGATTAAATAAAAAGCGTATAAATTGTGAAAATAAGAAACGGAACAAAAAATTATAAACTTAATTAATATTGAGAAAACAATAAAACATTGATGAAAGTAAAACAACAACATACAAAAACTATACATTTATGGATTGTAAAATATAGCTTGATAATTATGACAGCTCACGCCTATAAAGTTACGTATTTTTTTTGTTAAAATGTCATACAAATAAAAACTGTACTTCATGGACAGGTACCGCCCCCTTAGAGATGTGCCACGCATAACGATTAACCACAGACTATCAATAATCGGATTTGAAATAAAAACAACACATAACAAAAATGTAAATATAAAAGTAACTTGTTTCTTAATTGGCGAAATATGTTCCATTTACTGATTACATTAAACAAATGTGCATTGAATAAAAGTTACCGATAATATAGTTAGTATATTTTCAGATGTTATTCTAAAGAATGGATATAAAAAATAGTATCTAATGACTGCACGATTGTAAAAATATTTCCGGTCCGGTCCGTCCGGTACCGGACGGTTGTTGTGAAATGGCAAGGTGTCGACGTATGAGTCATCGAGGGCAAGCGGCGCACGGCAACCAGAAGTATCCAGAAATTGACGCGGCCTAAAGAACGAAAAAGACTGTTTTGAATAGCGAATGTCACGAGTTTGTGGTTCGCTTGCAAGAATATTTTGAACGTGAGTGTCAAACTGGCGGACCATTGTTACCTTGTTACCCTACCCAAGTTGGTAACAGAGTTGCGGACGCACTTGGCATTGGCCGAGCGACTGTGTTTCGAATAATGCAGGAAAAGTATGACGAGCCATCATCAACGCAAGGTACAGACGAAGAGTCGGAAAAAATATTGTCATCACCCATTGAGGTATTAAACTAGAGCGGACATCGGGAACAAAATCTCTGCGTATGGTGCGTGCACACGGGTACACATTGAAGCGAGAGGGAAGATATGTTACTTCTAGTAGTATTAGTAATAACTTATTTTTAAAGTAATAATAATAAATAAAAAATAATAAAAAACTGTTTTATAAAATCCATACATTAATCACGCAATTATCGATAACAAGATAGAAAAATAATAATCGAATAGATTCATTAACGTTTATACACTACCCTCATCCCTACTGCGATCTGTCAAAATTATCAAGCTATATTTTACAATCCATAATTAAAAACAAAGCGAAATCATTCACATGAAGAGAAAAAATTTACATAAAATAACTAACCCTTGGACTAAATACCATAACAACGAAATATTACAGTTTAATATTATTTACTTCAATAAATTTAACAAGAGTATGAATAAATGAAGTATTGGTGAGAGTAAGAAGGAAAGACATATTGACTGGTCTAGGGATATCAGAATTTAAAAACGTATATAAAGAAGAGTGGAGATTTCTGCAGTTAAAAAAAATATTTTCCACAGTACCTTCATCTAGACCACATTCACACAACGAGTGATCCCGAACTCTTATTTTATTCAAAAAAACCGGAGAGCAAACATGGCCCAGACGCAACCGAATGACGATTGAAGTGGCTTTCTTGGAAAATGCCCGAAACTTAAAAAACCATGGCTTAACAGGAATGGAACGCTGTATATTATAATAATAATTCCCTTTAAAATCGGAAGATTCAGCCCAAATGTCGTACCATTGCCTCAACATCCGTGGTTTCGCCTCATTAGCAAGATCACGACCAAAACTGTCCCGATAGGTTTCAAGACCCAGACTGACAGCCTCCTTAGCCTGACTGTCTGCCATCTCGTTACCAGTTATACCACAATGAGACGGAATCCAGGCCAGAACCACTTTTAAGCCATGTGATTCACATTTAACTAACATTTCCCGAATTTTTAAAGTAATGCAAAAATTGTCTCTACTCCGAAAAGGATTTTTTAAAAGGTCCTGAAGACAACTCAAAGCGTCCGAAAATATTATGCTTTTAGGAATACTATGTGATTCAATGAAGCATATTGCCTCTAACAAAGCAATAGCTTCGCCAGAAAATACGGATAAAGATGATGGACATTTAAACCTAAGAGTTATGCGAAATTTTGGAAGCCAAACAGCAGCCCCTACGTTGTTTATACCCTCCAACTTGGAAGCATCAGTGAAAACCTGAAACCAGTCACTCCAATTAGCTTCTACAAGACTAATAAATATTTGATTTGCCCCAAGAGAGCTTTTTGTAATTCCGAAGTTTAAAATCACTTTAGGCTGGAATATAAGTGCCTCAAATGGCACACTAAAAATTGGGCTAACAGGCAGTTGAGAAATTTGTTGACCTGAACTTATGAAATTTAAATAACTTTTTAGCAGACAAGGTTTTGTTTTATTTAACCAATAAGGACTGAAAGGGACAACACGGGATAACTTTTGGAGTATAGGAATGAGATTGTGCGTAGACAAGCGAATAACTTTGGAAAAGAACCTGTCAGAAAGAAACTGCCTACGTAAGAATAAAGGTGGCTCTAAACATTCCACCTGCAGAGCGTTGAGTGGGGAAGAACGCATAGCACCAGAAATCACCCTCAAACATTTAGACTGTATTTTGTCCAATTTACATAAAGCCAATTTGCTACATGGCTCCAGAACAAAAGCTCCATAGTCAAAATGACTCCGAATAATAGCATTGTACAGTAATTTCTGACAATATGGATGTGATCCCCACCAAACACCTGATAGGGAACGAAGAATATTTAAATTTTTTTCGCATTTTTCAGAAATATAATTTAGATGATGAATGCCAGATAATTTTGAATCAAGAATAACACCCAAAAATTTAACATGATTTTGAACCGGAATATAATTACTATTAAGAGCGATTTCAATATTTGGAATAGAACGCTTCCTGGAAAATACAAGGGTCTTACATTTAGGAATTGATAATGACAACCCATGGGTCAATAGCCAGTCGTTCATATAGAAAAGAGCAGAATTTAAACGATTGGAAGCATCAGAAAATGAATTACTAGAAGCATACAAGACCACATCGTCAGCATATTGTAAAATAGAACAAAAGCAATTAACAGACTTATCCAAATCATAAGTATATAAATTGTACAATAATGGACTTAACACTGACCCTTGAGGTAGTCCCTTCCAAATCTTACGACTCGGTTGAAGATTCCCTCTATATCGCACAGAAATACAACGGTCCATAAAAAGATTGCATATGAAATTGATAATTCTGATAGGGATACTTAACCGATGTAATTTTTGCTTTAGTAATGATAGCTGCACATTATCATATGCAGACTCTATGTCAAGGAAAACACCAATAACATGGTCTCCTCTAGTAAGAGCCAACCGAACATGAGTAGTCAGAATACTTAGGCTATCCATAGTACCCATAGATTTACGGAAGCCAACCTGAGATTTAGGGAGAATATTATTGTGCTCAACAATCCATTCCAGACGATTTTTAATAAGGTGTTCAGTAATTTTAGCCAAACAGGATGATAAAGCAATCGGTCGATATGAAGATGGGTCATGTGGATCCTTCCCTGGTTTTAAAATTGGAATAATCAATTGAGTTTTCCATGAATTTGGAATACTACCAGTTTCAAATATTTTATTGATAAGGCGAAGAAAAAATAATTTAGAAAATTTTGAAGATTTGCAAATAAAAGAATATGGAATCCCATCCAACCCTGGAGTAGAATCTCGTAGATTATTTAAAGCACATTCCAGTTCCGAAAAAGAAAAACTGTCGTCCATTAAACCAGAAGACACAGTTTGTTCCGAAGATGGAAATGAACACTCCGAAGGAACAAAGGGTGGGGTCAGCTTGTCAGTGAAACCATCCAACCACTCAGATGGATCAACATGAATTGCATCAAAATTATTGGTAGAGCCTCTAAAAGCCCTTATCTTTCTCCATACTTGACAGGATGGAGTACGAGGAGAAAGACTCTCACAGAAATTCATCCAGCCTTGCCTTTTCTTTTTTTGAAAAAGACGCTTGGTAATTGCTGTAATTTTTTTGAACTCTAAATAGGCCTCAAGACTAAGATCCATAGAAAACCTCCTTTCTGCCTCCTTGCGTCTTTTAATACTTTCAGTACATTCAGAATCCCACCAATGGGGGGAGGGAAGATTATTCTTAGAAGGTTTTTTAATAGGAATCGCCATATCAGCAGCTGCCATAAGAGCTTCCACAAAATTATCATAGCAAGAAAGAAGAGAGGAGTCAGAAAGAATAACAAGAGAAGCTAACTTTTTATCTAACTCACCAGCAAATTTGTCCCAATCTGCCTTATTTATTTTATATTTTAATAAAGGAGTAGGCTGTTCCATGGGGAAGGAAGATTCAGAATTCGAAATAACAATTGGAAAATGATCACTACCATATGAATAAGGCAAAACTTTCCATACTAGAATAGATGCTAAATTTGGGGAGCAAAGAGATAAATCTAATGCACTTATATTCTGAAGGGGGGATGTTCTACGTGTTGGAGAACCATCATTTAAAATACAAAGATTGCAGGAATCAAACATTTCAATTAGATGAGGAGAAAAAGAATCACATGAATTTGAGCCCCACATAGAGTGATGACAATTGAAATCACCCAAAATAATCACTGAACCAGAAAATGAAGAGAAAATCCGATTTAACTCCGATATTAAAGGAATCGAAGGGTGAGGAATATATATGGAAACAATGATGGTATTCATTGCTTTCAAAGCAACAATATTGAAAAGAGGGGAGTGCGAGGGAATAGGAATTTGAGAGAAAGGAATATCCCTCCGAACAAGAAGGGCAGCTCCTCCCCTACCATCATCTCGGTCATCCCGAAGACAAGAGAAACCAGACACACGAAAAATCGAGCCCGGCTTCAGCCAAGTCTCCGAGATGGCCAAGAATAATGGTTGAAAGTTATTTATAAGATGAGTAAGTTCATGTTTTTTCGGACGAATAGACTTACAATTCCATTGGAGAAGGGTTAGGGGACGGAATTTTGTTGATTGATGAGAGCGACTGATTAATCATTTCAATGACATTGTTCGGTATGGCATCACCAAAGTTACTAATAATGTTAACTAAGGTAGAAATAAGCAAAGAAAGTAGATTATCCTGTGAAGACATAATATTAGAATCTGACAAAACAGAGCCATTAGGCAAAGAAGATACCGGAGTACGAGTTATAGAGTTGTGAGCAAATTTGTCATATGACTTGCCAAGAGTAGGACGGGAAGGACGATTACATAAAATTGTTTTTTTGTAACTTTGGATCTGCGAATTTTGTTGAAACCCTCTTCGGAGAGGGGCTTGAGCGGACTGAGCTGGCGAGGATTTAGCAACGGACAAATAGGATCGCTTAACCTTAGGAAATCTTTGTGAGGCTTCAGTATAAGAAATGTTTTCCTGAGACATGACAACTTTTATGGATTTCTGCCGAGAATGTTCCGGACAGTTTTTATTTATCGCAAAGTGCGAAGCCGAACAAAATAAACAAACTGACTCTTCCTCAGGGATTGAACAGGACTCGCCTAAGTGCGGTTGCGCACATTTATAACAACGTGGTTGGGATCGACACTGAGCTTTAACATGTCCAAATCTACAGCAGCTATTACATTGAATTGTTGGTAAGTTGTAAATTTCGACTGGAATGGACATAGAGTAACAATAAATCTTCTCAGGCAGATGCTGTCCCTGAAAGGTTAACACGACTGACTGTGTCGGAAACCACACAGGAGAACCGTCGGTTATAGTTTTTCGGTTCAACCGCCTTGCTTTTATAACCTTTATATTACCATTCGAAACACTTATACCAGACACAACCTCCTCCATTGTCCAGTCAATGGGGATGTTGCGAATGGTTCCCATCCTAGTGACATGAAACGTCGGGATTAGCGCCGTTAATTTATTTATAGTAAGAAGGGGATGCTCCAAAAAGGAATTTGCTTTATCGGCCGATGTAAATGTAACCGCCATACGATTACGTCCGAGGGCTTTGACACCACCATTGCATATACCTTCTACTCGGTTTTTAAATAATAATTGAGCAAATTTCAAGCTCTTTATAACTGAACTATTGGAAGCATCTGCTTCAGATTTGTTTACATGGACCAAAAAGGGCCCAGGATCCTCGGCGTTGTAAACTGTTTTTTTATTTAAAAATTCTGGATTTATAAAAATATTTTGTATGGACGCAGAAGGGCCCACAGCAGTTTTGGATGGAATAGAAGATGAATCACCAGGACACGGACGTTTACGATTGTCTCCTGGTTGCGAAAAACCAGAATTGAGATCAGACAAACAGTCTGAAAAACAGATAGACTGAGAATCCGGAGGAACCGGGTCAGGAGGATCCGGTGGCTCATTCATATTACTAAAATATAAAAAATAAACTAAAAAATACTCCTAAACTAAATACTAAATGATATAACTATGTTATGAAATTATTAAAGGAAATAAATGAAACAACAAAATTTTTTATTTTCTATATCTACACTCTAAAGAGATGAATATTTACATAACTACAAATGAAATCTCAATATTTTATTAAATAAAAATAACCAGACAATTTGAGAACCCCGAAATCGCGTGTGCTTCCAACAACCGTCAAACGCCAACTCCATGCTGCTCGCTTGTGGAATGTATTACCACTGTCAATTAGACAAACCAAGACGCTGCCAAGTTTTAAAAGACTTGTTAGGGAACATTATTTATCACTACATTAATTTTTATTCCTGTCATAATTATATATATATATATATATATATATATATATATATATATATATATGTATGTATATATGTATTTATGTATTTATAATGTAGGTATATTAGTATTTTATATTTAAATCATAATATATATAGGTGTACCAGAATCTCATGGCATAAAATTAAAAACAAACATAATGATTTTTATGTGGCAATACCAACGGTCAACAGCTGATTCAAAACTTGAGTTATGTCATTCGATGTGAATATTTTAAGATTTCTATTTTTCCTTAGCGAAAATATACAAATTGGTTCTACAATCACAAGTGCGACATATTGTTTACAAGGTTTATTACCAGATCCGTGAATAATTTGGCCAAATTTAAACAAAATCGTCGATTTTAAAATCGATGTCGTTTTAACAAATAAGTTGGATTGAATAGTTTTGATACTTCATTTTTTTTGGTTAGTGTTAGATATGTGCATGTGTTTTATCGTATATACTTTGATATCATTTTTGATACTAAACAATAATGCATTAAATACCTATTTATAGGAGTTTTCAGAGATTTTAGATAAGGAACGGTTTATTATTATTCCTTTATCTTCATCGTCTTCATCAAAAGATGTACAGAAAGAGTATGTAGAAGTAAGCTCTGACTAAAGAGCTAATTAAATAAAGAAGACTGACAATAAAATTATACGTTTTTTATTTTAAAATCTTGCATCTTTCGTATAATATTTTTGGAATCTAATAATTATTTAAATAAAACCGACTCATAATCACACTACTTCCAATTTAGAAATAGAAAGTTGTTTATGATATGATTAAGTGAGAACTAATAAGAAGAGAGAATTGAAACGAAACTGGTGGCTCGGTACCACCATTTTTATCTACGTTTTGGAAGTACCAGCGCTCCCTCTATATTATAAATACTCGTAAGGCACGTATGTATGTTATAATTTAAAACTGAACAAATCTTATTTACTTATTTTAATTGGCTATTAATCTAAAAGTACAATTTTGAAGTCATTTTAATGTTTAAATAACCTATATATATCATTCCGTTGTGCGACTCGGTACAGTGTGGACGTCCTATTGCTGCTCTTTAAGCGAATTAATTTGTGATTGGTCATTAGTCGTGGAAACTATTTCTCACTTACTCTTGAGGTGTTTAAAGGGACCTGTCCCGCCTAGTGGGCCGTCCTAGAAAAGGACATATAGTGCCGCGTGTATTGCGGCTCAGTGAATCAAGCCTGGTTTCGAACCATCATCCATCGGATTTGTGAGCGGGTCTCCCGCCCCCAACGCCAACGAGGTCAGTAGCTTAGTGCCGAATTTGCCTTGTGTATCACGCGCCCCACCGCTCTACTGAATGCTGAGTCATAACAGCTCGTTGCTTCGACGCCTTCACTTTACATAATAGCAACGATACTTCAGAATTGGCCTTTGCTTGCTTTTTCTTGACTGCAGTTTAAGATCGGCGTACAGCATGTTTAGTACAAAGCGTACACCTCCAAAGCATTCACTACGCTCTGAACAATCCTTGTCAGAGCCAGATCTCGCTAAACATATGCCTAAACATTTATCCGACATGGATGCGAGCATTACAACTCGGAAACGCAAACAACCTGACTGCGAATGTAGCCGCACAGGCGTTAACACAAGTGATTTTATGGATCTCAAGAATGCTATCAATGAGCTAAAGCTCAGCCTGGATGACAAGTTAGTTTCAATCAATGAGAGTATAAAAAACATTAAAAGCGACTTGGAGGAATATAGAAAAGACTTTAAAAAGGAAATAGAGTGCCTTCGTTCGGAGAACATTAAGTTACGAGAAAGTTTCAGCAAGTTATCTGATGAGGTTAACGAAATTAAATCAGCTACTCAATTTATTTCAAACAAGTACGATGATCACTACAAGCGGCTAAAGAGCATGGAAGACCGAGCCTTGGATCAAACGGTAGTACTGGGCATGCAAGCGAAAATCGACAGTCTTGAGCAACAAGCGAGACAGTGCAACCTAGAAATTTCTAACGTTCCTGAAAGGCGCGGAGAGAATTTAGTTAGCATATTAGAAGAAATAGGGAAGCAAATCAATTTAGTGATACCACACGATGAGATTGCTAGTATTCATCGAGTTCCACATGCTACCTCGAATGAAAGGCCGAAAAACATAATAGTCAAATTCAATACCCGCGTCTTAAGAGACAATATCCTGGCCGCTTATCGATTGAAAAAAGGTCTCACTTCCTCGGATTTAGGCATATCTGGAGCAACTCGAACTGTCTACATAAATGAGCATCTAACACTCCACAAGAAACAATTGCTACGGGATACTCGCGACGCGGCCAAGAAAAATGGCTACAAATTCGTCTGGGTGAAACACTCTACTATTCTCGTCAGAAGATGCGAATCATCCCCTATCATGGCGGTTAAGTGTTTAAATGATATAAGTAAGATTAAAGCTAACTATACTAATAATAATTAATTGTAATATTTAATATAATTTATAGTAACTTTTTCAATATTTAAAAATCATCTATAATGGCTACTAATAACAAGGACCTTAGTATATACTATCAAAATTGTAGAGGTATACGTACAAAACTGAACACTCTGTATATGAATATTTTATCTCATTGTTTTGATGTTATTGTTCTAACAGAAACATGGTTGACACCTAGTATAAATAATAATGAATTTATTGACAGTCGATATGTTGTCTTTCGTTGCGATAGGAACAGAATAGCTACTAATAAATCTGAAGGAGGTGGCGTTTTAATAGCTGTTCTTAGAGACTATAATCCAATTAGTATATCGCTTTCAAACCAAGTACAGAGCGAAAAATTCTATGAACAAAGAGTCATAGCTATCCCTAGTTGTAATAACAAAATGCATACGGTTATCAGTGCAGTTTATATTCCGAATTGTTCACCCATTGAAGCTTACAATTTACATTTTGAAAGTATAGACTACTTAATGATATCCTCTAATATAGATAACGTGCTCTTACTGGGTGATTACAATATACCAGTAGCAAATTGGATTGCAATTGACCCTTCTAGAAATTACTTAACTTGTACGGGCTCTTCTTTAATTTGTAACCGTTTAAGAGATTTTATGACTATTCATGATTTCAATCAGTACAACCACCTTACCAATACTAATGGACGTATACTCGATCTCTTAATTTCTAATATCAATTGTCATATCTTTAAGCCTAATCAGTATTTACTTCAGGCTGACAACCACCATCCACCTTTCTACGCTCTACTCTCGACTACTATTAATTTAAGATATATGCATTATCATAATAGCCCGAAATATAACTACCGTAAGGCAGACTATGTACACATTAATAAAGAAATAGATGAAATAGACTGGGGTGCAGTTCTGAATACTGACGAGTCTGTCGATACATTTTATAATAACATTTATGGAATCATAAAAAAACATGTACCGATGTCTAAACCTAAAAACTCTAATTTTCCTGTTTGGTTTACGAGAGCTCTAATACATATTTTTCGTTCAAAAAAGAAAGCTTGGACTAAGTGGAAAAAATACAAAAATATGTGTGATTACGAAGTGTTCTCTTTACATAGAGCTCGCTTCAAAGAAGAATGCAATAAATGCTATCGAAAATACATAGACAGCATTGAAAGTTGTATTCCCAAAAATGTAAAATACTTCTGGACATACCTAGCCAATCGTCGAGATAAACAGGGGGTACCTTCTCATATGTGTTATAAAAATGAAACATCTAACGATCCCATTGTAATATGTAACATGTTTTCAAGATTTTTCCAATCTGTGTATGAACCATCCAATATTACTTCACCACATTGGACTCCAGTATCGGAGGATTCAGTAGACAACAGCACATCTCTCTGTTCCATACATCTAGACCACAAAGTTGTGATAAAAGAACTTAAACAATTAGATCTTACAAAAGGACAGGGGCCTGACGGTATCCCCCCTTGCTTTCTAAAGTGGTCAGCACATTCAATAAGTAAACCTTTGCTTATACTTTTTAACCAATGTCTTCATTCTGGTAAATTTCCTTCGATTTGGAAGAAAACAAATATAGTTCCTGTTTACAAAAGCGGATCGAGACAAAATATCGAGAACTATCGGCCCATCTCCCTTCTATGCACGATTGCTAAAATTTTTGAGAAATTAGTCCACAATGCAATTTATCCATTTGTTCAACAATACATCATACCTGAGCAGCATGGTTTCGTTAAGAAAAAGTCTACCGTTACCAACTTAATTATATTTACTAACCATTTATTCAATAATATTGACTCCAAAATCCAGACAGATGTAGTTTACACTGATTTCAAAAAGGCCTTCGATAGAGTAGATCACAAAATTCTTTTGAATAAGATTTCTTTTAACGGAATTAAAGGTGACTTACTGCGATGGTTTCTGTCTTATGTAAGTAACAGGAACCAAACAGTTGTATGTAATGGATACCACTCAGACTCGTTTGTAGCTACATCAGGAGTACCCCAAGGGTCAATTTTGGGCCCTCTTTTGTTTATAATTTACATAAACGATATTAATAAGTGTTTCCCTAACTGTAAATTTCTGTTATACGCCGACGATCTTAAGATATTTAAAGCTATTAAATCGGTAGAGGACTGCCATCTCCTCCAAAATAACCTCAATAACTTGTCTGAGTATTGTGATAAGAATAACTTGAAACTAAGTATTCCCAAATGTAAATATCTTAATTTCACAAAAAATAAAAATCTAATTAATTTTAATTACTCCTTGTGCAACAATCTTCTTACTAAAGAGACTCAAATTTGTGATCTGGGTGTCCTTTTGGATAGTAAACTGCACTTGAACCTACATATAGAAAAAATAATCGTTAAAGCATACCAAATGTACAATTTAGTAATGAGGGCTTCATCGGATTTTAAACAACAAGGAACATGCCTTTATCTTTATAATTCCTTGATACGCCCACAAGTTGAATATGCATGTATGATATGGGACCCATATTACGACAAGTATAGTCTGGCGATAGAAAAAATACAACGCAAATTCATAAGATCAATCGAATATAAAATTCCATCAACAGCACGAATATCATACACTGATTCGCTTAAAAAATATAGTTTATTGACATTAGAGTCAAGACGCCTGTTTCTCCAAACCATGATGCTCCATGGCATATTACACAATAGGTATGACTGTCCCGACCTAGTCAGTAATATTTTTTATATTGTACCAAGAACCGTAGTTAGGCGAGGGACACGCGTATACCCGCTTTTTGCCACAACCCCTTGTCGTACAAATGCGGGTGAGAGAGCGCCCCTCCATAGAATGGTTAAAAATTATAATAAATATTTTGTTCATATAGATATATTCGATCTTAGAAAAAACATATTTAAAAAAGAAATTATGCATGTTCTGATGACAAACACAAATGATTAAAATTTATATCTGCTTCATACACTTCTGTACCACTGTTTTGTATTGTAATCTGTGAAAACGTAGTGGAATGTACAATGATAAATATAATTATTTTTCTTAGTTTGTAAGTCAGATTGTACATTTGTTTGTTTTCCAAATAAATAAAATAAAAAAAATAAATATATTTATACTTAAAACATTATGTACTTTATTAACAAAGTTGTACTAAAAAAATCATGTCAATTTGAATTACAATTATTGAAAGTATCAAAATATGTTCATCCAATTACCCCAGTGTTGCAATGCGTAAATTCAAATTTCCCAAAATGCCATGAGATTCTGGTAGACCTATAACTGTGGTGTATCTGGCCACTTATAATGTTATGCATCTGGCCACTCGCAGATACTATATACCGAACGTGTACATTAGACAGTTCTATCGTCAATATATTGTCATGGTGAAATGTCTTCCTTTTACTTGCACTTCTATTAATATATTACAGTGGCGACGAGGATAATTTTAACGGGTACGGTCAAAAATATATTATTTTAAAATGTCTATTGGTAAAATAAGTGATTTTGATATAAAATCAGGGAGTTGGACCTTGTATGTAGAACGACTAGAAATGTATTTCAAGGTCAACAAAGTAGACAAGAGCATGTGGTTGCCGACGCTAATTACCACCATGGGTGACGGGGCTTACGAGCTGTTAAGCACGTTGTGCAGCCCCGATAAGCCGTCGGAGATGTCATACGAAAAGGCTGTCAATGTTTTGAAAAGTCACCTCGAACCAAAGTCAGCCGTTATGGCTGAACGCTATCGGTTCCGTCAAAGGAGCCAGAACGATGATGAAAGTATAATGCAATACATAGTGGAAGTTAAAAAGTTAGCGAAAACTTGTGATTTTGTTGGGAACTTAGAAGAGAATCTTCGGGACCAATTTGTATGCGGAGTCAAGAGTGACATCATCAGACAAAGATTATTTGCAGAGGAGAATTTGACATTTTCGGGAGCAGTCAAATTAGCTTGTAGTCTAGAAGCAGCAGAACGGGATGCAGCTATTGTGGAACAAAAAAGAAGCACAGATATGTCGGCAAATGATACGACTTTACATGCGTGGCAAATTAAACACGGGCGCGAGAAGCGTGCGAGCCACGAGCGAGCTGTGCGGGATGAAGCGAAGGGCGCAGCGAGGTGCCCGGTGTGCGGTCGGCGTGGACATACTAGTGACCAATGTCGCTATAAGCATTTTGTCTGCAATAAATGCCAGCAGAGTGGTCATTTGAGACGTGTATGCCCACTGGCAACTTCTAATACAGGCAGGAAGAGGCATGGGGTGCATCACTCCAAAGCCCTCCAGAGCGAGCAGTATGAAGACCCTAGGGCAGAGGAGTTAGAAGAGGAGTTACACCAATTGAGTATAAATGGTTACACCCCGGTTAGCTTATCATTGCTTATTGATAATTGTAATATCAAAATGGAAATAGATACAGGTTCAGCAATTTCATGCATTAGTAGGAAAACTTATGAAAAATATTTTTACGCTAGAGCTATTGAACAGCATAACTTGGTTCTTAAATTTTATGATGGTAGTAATGTTAGACCTTTAGGGTTTATAAGACCGAAGGTTCAATACAAAGACCGGATTAAGTATTTAGAGCTATTCGTGATTGAAGGAGGCACAACCTCTTTGCTGGGTAGACAATGGTTATCGGAACTGGGAATTAAAATACCTGCATTCAAACAAGCTACCAATTATAACCAAGTTGTAAATAGGAATTCTGATAGTCTTAAATGTTTGTTAAATAGGTATGAGGAATTGTTCAGCGGCGGATTGGGACGTTACACAGGCGGCAAGGCAACGCTTCGATTGCGCGATGACGCTACTCCTGTGTTCTGTCGAGCGCGGCCGATGCCGTACGCTCTGAAAAGTCAAGTTGATGCGGAGCTGGATGCCATGCTGCGCGCGGGCATTATCGAGCCCGTTGAGAGCTCAGATTGGGCAACACCTTTGGTACCGGTACGTAAAGCTGACGGTGGACTCCGGATATGTGCGGATTATAAAATAACGTTGAATCCTTTCTTAATGGTGGACAGGTATCCGTTACCAAAGATTAGTGATCTGTTAGTTAGTCTGAATGGTGCCACGATATTTTCTAAAATTGACTTATCCTTAGCTTATAATCAGATCGAGTTGGATGATTCTAAAGAATTGACAGTGATTAACACGCATAGAGGCCTATTTAAATATAATAGACTCGTGTTTGGTTTGTCTTCCAGCCCGAGTATTTTACAGCGGATTATGTCGAGCCTCCTTAGCGATATTTCAGGAGTAGAGGTTTTCCTTGATGACGTGATAATTGGAACACCAGGATCACAAAAAAAGCATTTAGAAACGTTAGAAAGGGTGTTTGACAGATTACGGAATCACGGCATGAAACTAAAAAAAAGTAAATGTACTTTTATAGTCGATGAAGTCAAATACTTAGGATATGTTATATCTAAGGATGGTGTTAAAGTAGATGAAGATAAGGTAAACGCAATTATTAAAATTCCCAGGCCAAAGAATATTACTGATTTGCGTTCTTTCTTGGGTTTAGTTAACTTTTATGCTAAATTTGTCAAAAAAATGAGTCATATATTGGCGCCACTATATGAACTTTTAAAAAAAAATGTAAATTGTAACTGGAGTATTCAATGCGAAAAGCATTTATAAAGGTAAAAAAAATACTGACAAGTGCCGAAGTTTTAGCGCATTATGAACCGGATAAAGAGTTAGTGCTCACTTGTGATGCCAGGTGCTGACGGCCGCGAGCGACCGGTGGTGTACGTGTCACGCGCTTTAAATAATGCCGAGAAACATTATTCTCAGATAGACCGAGAAGCTTTAGCAATAGTATTTTGTTTACAAAAGATCCATCAGTACGTTTATGTGCGACGTTTTCTTTTACGAACCGATCATAAACCGTTAGTAAGCATATTTGGACCGAAACACGGTGTGCCGGCCATGGCGGCCAGTCGATTACAGCGATGGGCGATAATTCTATCCGCATATACTTATGATATAGAGTATGTCAATACTAAACAAAATGGGGCAGACGGGCTTTCGAGATTACCGGTTCCTTGTTGCAGCGATGGGTCACTACATGTTCCCGAACAAACGTATTTACATTTTGCACAAAAAAATTTTTATTTTGTTTTTATTTTCTTTATTTGGGAAAAAAAACATCATTACAATAAAATATATGCTAATAGTGTACATGTTAAAAATATAAGTTAAAGTAACAACCACGACATTTTCCACGTATTAATTAAATGAATAATTACATTGCTGTGTCTGGGACATGCCATAAGGCTTGGTAGCACAGTCTATCTAATATATATTTAAATGTGCATATATTTTAATCTTCGTAAATACGATCATGTTTCTTATTTCCGCTCCCAACTAAAATGGTTACCCATTCGTCAGCGTCGTTCCCTGCATGCACTTACTACACTTCTTTTCAATTCTTACATCTTCTACTTCACCTTCTTACTTAACTTCTCAATTTCAATACCTATGCAGTAACCATAACAGGAATCTACGCTCTAGCAACAATCTTCTTCTTCATTGTCCTACCCATAGATCTGATTTTACTCATTCTTCCTTCTCTATCCAATCTATACTCCTCTGGAATTCACTCCCCCTGGAAATCAGGTCGTCTGGTACACGATTAGCGTTTAAGGTGAAGGTTTGCCAACACTTTCTCAAGAAACTGGCAGAGTCACTTTAATTTATATATCTACGTGCTATATTTATATATATTTATATATATATATTTATTTATTTATTATATAATATATATTTATAACATATATTTATTATATTTACTTTCGGGTGTATGTATATGTATGATTATTATTTTTATTATAATATATTTTAAACATCACATCACTTTTTAAATTTGTTAATTTATGCGCCTACTTTGTTTTCTCTCTGCACCAACCAAAGGTAGACTGGCAGAGAATGCCTCAGGCATTAAGTCCGCCTTTATACATTATTTGTATAAGAAGCATAAATAAATAAATAAATAAATATATGCACATATATACATGTATGTATATACATACACATACACATACATATACACACATATACATACATACACAAACACATATTTAAATATTACTTATAAATGATTAACAATTATCAGTCTGCATTAATGTCTTTAAAATTAGATTTTTATAGTTCGTTTTTGTTACGGCGAAGACATCAACATCTGTGAAATAACTATTATAAATTGTAGCAAGTCGCTGCAGAGGTGCTCGCTTACCGGCATTCGTTCGGCACGTAGTAGTCGCGAACAATGGGTAGTCGCGAACTCCACGACGCCGACTTACTCGGGGAACCACAAAGCCTACTCTATTTATCAGATCCATACAATCCAAATTGTTGTTCCATAAATCGTAAAGAGTCATCATCTGAAGAAGCTTTCTTCTTTTTTCTAATGGAAGTAAATTGTATTGTGATAACAGTTGTTCATATGGCACTCGTACACGATGGCATCTATAATGTACTATACGAAGGAATTTCCGTTGCACTCGCTCCATGGCCAACTTATACTTGTCATAGAAAGGATCCCAAATCAGGCAAGCGTATTCTAATTGCGAACGAATCAATGATCTATATAGATACATATAGGTAGAGGAGCGTGAAAAGTCTGTAGTGGTTCGCATTACGAATCCGAACATTTGGAACGCTTTGGTTAATAATTTTTCAACATGTAAGTTTAAGTGTAATTTAGAATCAAGTAAAACTCCAAGGTCCTTTATATGAGTTATCTTTGTTAAAGTATGATCGCCTAAAGAGTAATCGTATTTAATGCTGTTTTTGTTTTTGGTAAAAGTTATTATGTTGCATTTGGGGGCACTGAGCCTTAACTTATTTAGCGTGCAATACTCAACGAGTCTATTTAGATCACTTTGGAATTTTAAGCAATCACTTGTTTCTTTAATTACCTTGAAGATTTTCAGATCATCAGCATATAATAAAAATTTTGTGTATATAAAACAGGTGTTTATGTCGTTCACAAAAATGTTAAAAAGTAGTGGCCCCAATATGGATTCTTGTGGTATTCCGGACGTAACTTTAACGCATTTCGACTTATATCCATTAATTACAACAATCTGACTTCTATTGTTTATGTATGAACAAAACCAGCGTAAAAGGTTGCCTCGTATACCATTGTATGCGATCTTGTTTAACAAGATTTCACTATCCACTCTGTCAAATGCTTTTTGAAAGTCAGTGTACATCGCGTCGATCTGATTGCGTTGGTCTAGATTTTTAAATAAATAATCTGTAAATATTGTCAAGTTTGTCACTGTTGACTTTTTTTTAACAAAGCCATGTTGTTCCGGAATGGATATATTTATGTAAGGTAGGATAAATTGCGGTGTGCACTAACCTCTCAAAAAGTTTTGAAATTGTACATTATATTGATATAGGTCTGTAATTTGTGACATCCGATCTGAGCCCATTCTTGTAGACAGGGGTGATGTTAGCACGTTTCCATATATCTGGAAAGTACCCTTCATGCAGACATTTGTTAAAAATTATACAGAGTGGATTACAAATAATATCAGCTGTCTTCTTAAGGAATATACCTGGGACTGCATCTGGCCCCGGACCCTTGGACGGTTCTATGCTTTTTAATTCTTTAAGTACGGTGTTTACGTCAAATGATAAATCGTTAATTAGCGTACAATGGTTAGATAAGGCGTTCGGAGGTGACCAGTGTGAGGTGTATGTGGAGGCTTGATAAACGGAGTGAAGGAAGGACGAAAAAAAATTACATATTGTTTCTGGGTCGTGAGATGTTTGATTAATATAAGTCATCACTGACGGTATACTGTGTTTATTTTTTCTATTAGATAGGTAGGTCCAGAAATACTTCACGTTATCTTGAATAGAGTCCTCAACGGATTGAATATAATTTTTATAACAGTTAGCAACTTCAATGTTAAATCTCGAACGGTACATAGAAAATATTTCATAATCCGACTTATTTTGGTAAATTTTCCACTTTATCCATGTTTTCTTTTTATTTCTAAATATGTGTATAAGAGAGGGGCTAAACCATACAGGATATCTAGAAAACCTAGGCTTAAATAAGGGGACCTGGTTTTTTATGATGTTGTAAATATTTTCATAAAACGTGTTGACTGCATTTTCGGCGGAAAGGGGCTCAAGCAGAGTATTCCAATTGATATCATTCATATCGCGGTTTATTAAGTAATAGTCCGCTTTGTAAAAGTTGTACTTACGCTGCACTCGACGCTGCATCGAAGTAATGCAAAATGTGAAAGGTATGATTATGTAAAAGGGAGGATGATGCGCGTCTATGGGTGTAGCCATAGAGTTATGTGGTTGGTGTACTGTACCGCCAATAATGTTAGTGAGGCAGAGGTCTAATATTCTTTCATTAGTGTTTATGTATGAATTAGGTTGTAAGGCGTTATTAATTGCCATAAAATTACGGATGGAGAATGAATTGCTATTAGATTATAATACAATTAAACAGACTATGAGGGATCCAATATTAGGAAGAGTTTTAGGTTATGTTCGTGATATGTGGCCGTTAAGTAATGACATCCGGGAATTACAACCATACTTTAACCGTCGTAAGGAATTGTACGAAGAGCTGGGCGTTGTCATGTGGGGACACAGAGTGATTATTCCGGAAAGTTGTCGAGCTAGGGTGTTACGGGAATTACATGAACCGCATATGGGCATCGTTAAGACGAAGGCTTCTGCTAGGAGTTATGTGTGGTGGCCTGGTATCGATGAGGCAGTGGAGGCAACATGTCGTGAGTGTACCCTGTGCGCGGAGGAGGCGGACGCGCCTGAGCGACACGCGATCGCACCGTGGCCATGGCCTACTCGACCCTGGGCCAGGGTACATCCGGATTTTTTAGGCCCGATTTTCGGCAAAATTTATATCATGTATATTTTAGTCATGGTGGATGCAAATACTAAATGGCTTGAAGCATTTCCCGTTCCTAGTACAGCAGCTAATTCTACCATCGAGAAACTGGCGGAAGTTTTTGCTAGGTGGGGCTTACCTAAACAAATTGTTTCTGATAACGGGCCCCCGTTTAGTAGTAAAGAATTTTCAGACTTTTTAACTAGTAATGGTGTAGAACACGTTTTCTCTGCCCCATACCACCCGGCATCGAATGGGGCTGCAGAAAATGCAGTGCGAACTGTTAAAAAGTTATTAAGAAAGCAGTTAGGCAAAAAGAGAATATTTATTTATTTTTGAATACTTTTCTTTTACACTATCGTAATACGGAACACTGTTCTACAGGTGAGAGTCCTGCAAAACTAATGCTAGGTAGGAATATACGTACTAAATTAGACTCGTTAAAGCCGGATAGAGAAAATAAGGTAAAGCGTGCTCGGGAACGTCAAAAGAGAGCGGGAACAGAAGTTAAGCGTTCTCTACAGTTAGGAGAGGATGTATGGATGAGACTATATAAGGGAAAGGAGAAGTGGGCCCCGGGTCAGATAGGTGCTAAAATGGGTACCACTGATTATAAAGTTCTGGATGAGTCGGGAAAGGAAATGCATAGGCATATCGACCAGTTAGGACAACGACGACCACGTAGTGTATTAATTTGTCCGACTAATATATCTAACCGGAGTCCGCATGAAGCAGAGCGTCCTTTAATGTCTGACGTGGGGTCGGCGATACCGACAGACACTACTGAGACTCGGAACTCTCAGAGCGTGCGGGAGTCCAGCCCACATCAAATCGCGACTGTTGATCCAATGCCGTCTACGTCTACTTCTGGGTCAGAGCCCCTTATCAAGGGTACGGAGCCTAGGAAGTCTGTTGTACTCCCTCGAGCTCAGGTTTCTGTATCGGAAGTAGTCCGATCTCGTCCCATCCGAGCATGCCGTTTAAAGGGAAAACATCAAAATAACTAATGTTAAACGTAGATTATAGTTATATTGGATAAGTGTTTTTTAAGGTGGAGAGTTGTAGTGTATCTGGCCACTTATAATGTTATGCATCTGGCAATGATGTTTTAATAAAGATGACGCATATCCATATTGCGTGACGCTTAAAAACTGTCCTACTATGCATATACATACTCATTTGTTAATACTTTATGACAATTTTAGTGAATGAAATAGATTATACAGAAAGTACGAGACGAAAAGAGATAGCATTGCGCTATCCAAACATAGAATCGAAGCGATAGAAACAGAAGGGTGACGATAAATAAAACTACCTATTTGGTTTTATGAGTATTTAATATATTAACATTGAGGTTGCTACGTGAGTCTATTTGTGGTACGCCATCCTGAAACAAAATATATTTTTATTTGCATGCATTGCATGAAAAAATAAAGAAATAAATTGATTGCCGTTTTTTATATTGCGTTTTTAGATAAGCATGCACTGAAAAATCGATCTCTTATTAATATTATTTTTTTGTTGTAATGGTGGCAAGTGATACGACCGCTCGTAGACATAAGCAAAACCAAAGGACACCTTAAATTACAAAGCAATACTTGGCATTCACTGCGCTCGTCATCCCAAGACATAAGATCTTAATTCGCAATAAGCACAGCGATTACTCGGGCGAGAATGTCCTTTAAACCGGAACATCACGTGGCATTTAAACTGCAGTTTGGCGGGAGAAATAGACATTACATTGGTACTTACCATAGGAGCCGGCGTCTCACATATGAGAAACCTGCCACTAGTAACCGATACTACAACCGATGGTGTAGGTTTTTTTTATGTAGATGTATTTTCGTAGTTGTGTATTTTTGTTCATAATTAAATGGGCACAACCATCAGTTTCAGTTAAAGGCATCCAGACACGATGCTCTCTTTTTGTTCGAACCGTGCTTATATTAGTGTATATCCATTTACGTCTCAAAAGCTCATCACGTGGAAATCTGGAAACATTCAATGATATATGTAAATATATATGTATAGTCAATCAAAGTATATGGGGTAGGTATTTTGTAATGTTCGTGGTTGGAATAAGTTATTTATAATGAGAATAATTCATAACAAATAACTTTTTCGTTTTAAGTATGATTTAATTACAAACAAATGTACAACAATCTAAACCCATTCAAACATTCATCGTAAATTTTCCGTATCATCAGTTTCGCTTCTGATTTATTAATCTATGACGCACGCTTTTTGTCCCTATCGCGCTTCACAATCTTTGTATTAAGCTATCCTTCTTACACAATTGAAGGCGGTATTTACTAATTTAATATAAAAAAATAATTTTATGTGGTTTTTATACACTTACGTGTGGTGTGTAGCTCCAATTTTGTTTCATATGTTTGCACCATAGTTTTTACACTTTTAAAACACACAATTCGACACTTTAAACAATTTTTTCGTCATAAATTATGTTGACAGCCCTGAGGTCTTCCCTCTGTCGCCGTTGCCATGCGACTAGATGAAATTACACCAATTGCCCGAATTTGAACGCCTCACTTTTGAAGTGCTAGTGCGATATCTACGTCGTATTTGTATAATATATCATTGGCATCTGGCCACTCGCAGATACTGTATACCGAACGTGTACATTAGACAGTTCTGTCGTCAATATATTGTCATGGTGAAATGTCTTCCTTTTACTTGCACTTCTATTAATATATTACAATAACCTGTACATCTAGTATTATTTTCGTTTATCTCGTCATCTGTACTGCCCCATTAGTTCTTTATTATTTTAATCCAATCCATCCAAAGGTTGCCTGGAAGAGATCGCAGCTAGCGATAAGGCCGCCAATTGTTACCATGTCTTTAGTTTTAAGTATTTAATCTGTTATTGTTCCTTTTTTATGGTGTACAATAAAATATATATAAATAAATAAAATAATTGTCAGGAGCCGGTTGCCGACGCGAATAGTCTCGAAAAAAAATCGAAAGCAAACCAGCAACTATGTTTGCGAGAATTTCTGTGATACATGTGGTCCGCCAATGTGCAACAGGCCAGCGTACTGCGCAGTGAACTATGGTCCAGGTACTCTCAATTGATAATAATGTACTACCGTGCTCAATAGTGGGTCTATATGGGTTGATAAATGGTATTGTTTTATTGGTTTTCCCTAACAGTACAAGCCAACGAGCATCACTGCCACTCATGAACGCCCACAAGGCTTGAATCATGGCAAACAATCAAATCACGATAAATAAGCTGTTGAATCAAAATATAATCATTTCAATCTGCAAATGAAATAAAAGTTGTTCATTATGAAAAGATATGAGGTGTTTAGCATCCCCCTTTCGGCTTTATATACCCTTCATGACTAACCATATATTGTATTGTGAAGGTGAACTAGTCTTGCACTTGTTTTTGAGTTGCTCGTCACTTACAATAAACAGGTTTATTTATACCCGAGATTACTCTCGGGACCACCTGCCGCTACCTTAGCACTTAAATTTCTGATAAAATGTCCACTGGAAACATGATGATGTTATAGTAAGGACTAAGGTCTAAGGACATTGTAACAATTTCCTGTAATCTATAAATATTGCGTAACCTTACCTACCGTCGCGTCGTTTAAATTGTTTGCTCGTTAAATAATTAAATTAAGGCGTAGAAACAAAAATAAATAATATTATTGCTTTTTATTGCATAGGTTCGGTAAACAAGAAACAGGTCGCCTGATGGTAAATTATAACTGCGGCCCAGAAACATCCATAACACTTCGATCATGGTTGTGTTGCCAGCCCACAAAATCGGCAGGAGATCAGGAAGGAAAAGGGATGGGAACTGTTAAGTAGAAAGGTATGTAGGGCATCTGGCTATTCCACTCACCAAATGAAACGCGAAATCGAAACTGTCACTTCACTTGTTACATCGAGCTTAAGTGAGACTTTGGTACCGCCCCGGACGATCTTGCCTATTTATGCTGAGGCAACATTGACAACAGGGTTGCTCTACCGCTTAAAAATTGATCTTATCTGTTTGGGAAGGGAATTAATAATTCTTTTACATCGTAAGATCGCCAATTTGATGCCTAAGTTGTGAAATCCACTTATTGGGAGCTTCCAAACCAGAACCAGCATTTGTGACCAGTAAAGCATTAAGCTCGCGACCACATCATAATGAAGGGATATTTTCTACTCGTGGCGCAGTTAGGAATACACCATATATGAGGTCATGTGTTAAGCCCCTGCATTGAAAACTCGTAAGATATGGTAGCTAGACTGAATAATACAAAGATAATTACACGTTACTGGTACTGGGTGTTAAGCGCAGGGACAGGTGGAAAGAAAGAGGAGAGACCTTTGCACTGCAGTGTACAGTAAAAGCCACGGTATGTATGTACTTACAGACACTGGCGATAGAACCGTGTCCGCGCCTGTTGAAGCAGGTTTTTTTTTTTATTGCTATGAATGGCGAGACGAGCATGCCGTTCGCCTGATGGTAAGCAATACGACCGCTCATGAACAGTAGCAAAACCAAACAATTGGCTTGGCATTCCACTGCGCTCGCCATCCTGAGACATAAGATGTTAAGTCTCAATATATCCAGTAGTTACTCTGGCTACAATGCCCTTCAACCCGAAACACAACAGTGCGTTTACACTGCTGTATGACGGGAGAAATAGACACTGCGGTGGTACCCACCCAGATGGCCTCTCACATATGAGAGACCTACCACCAGTATATGGTGCGTCCAGCGTTTTCCTGCTACCGTGATCGACTCTCCTGATAATTACTTTGCCTCCACTTAATTATCCTTAACAAGTGTCAATATGTATAATTGGCTAAAATAATACAGCTTATTATCTATGCTCGATATCCCAGTGTATCTTAAAATGGTGGTTAAACCCGGATTAGTACAGTTCATAGCCTTTATAAATTACCACTCAGAACAGTAAAAATTAGTATTAAAATAAACTAAAATATATATACATACAAATACATAAACTCACGCCTTTTTCCCAGAAGGGGTAGGCAGAGGCTATCCTCATAGCAACCAGGACACCCTCGATTCGCCTTGTGAGTTTCGTCCCATGATGTTACAGGCTACATGCATCCTGGCTAACAGTTTATTTAAGTAATTATTAAATACTAATGTTACAGTGGCGGGTGTGAGGGCGGGACAATCTCCAAATAATGTCTCAAAAATTTATTCGCTTTTAAAGATTTACAGATTTTATTTTCCGCATATCGCGCTTCGGTTACCGCTTGTATTAAAAATTACAAATAAAACGCAAAAACCAGAGAACTAATTATTTTTAAAGAAGGAATATTACAATGACATCACCTTCGATATTGTAATCACATGTGCCCACAGACTTGCATATGTAACATTTGTAATATGTGGTTAATAGTTATTTTCGCAAAACAGAATGAAATCATTACACGAAGATAATAATATTACAAGTATCCTGTTGTTGAGTCTGTAAGGATATTAATTAATTATTAATTCTATGTATTCGCCGCTGCACAAGCTGTTATCAATTTGGAGTTGGTAATTAAGCCATATACCTTCCTTAAAATGTCCTATCATGGTGTTGATTTTATGAAACGACGAAGCTATTTTTACCAATATGTAGAATTTGTAGTTAAGTCGTATGGGTAAGGCCCGACACATCGTAATCCGCATGAATGCCATTCGAAACTACTGGAACCAGTTAATTTGTATGAAGATTAATATAAATTTGGTTTTGGATGTGGGCGCGAATATATTTCTAATTGGACATTGATATATTCAATGAGCCACAAACTATTCGGTGACCACTGCCGGTTTTCACCCTGTTGATCACAGAGACATCACTGAACATCCGTCTATTCGTAATCATTATGAAATCTATGTCGCTTCTCGTAGAGCCTCCAGGACACAGCCAGATCCATTTCCTATGAGGCGACTTCTGGCAAAAAGAGTTCATCGCAAAGATTCCATCTTTTTCCAGAAAGTCGACTAGCCTATGATCCCTAGGGTTCCGTTGCCCATGTCCGAATTGCCCCACTTTCAACTCTACTTCGCTTCCCATGCCCAGCTTTGCGTTGAAGTTCACTCATACGAACAAACACTGTCATTCTGCCATTTCCCGGTATTATAGGTAGGTATGTATTATAATTCCTCAGATTAGAAATAAAAAATACTGTAAAGGTGATATGGATTGAAATAAAATTATCGTTGTCTATGACTAGAATTTTAATTAAATTATTAAATACTAATGTTTTCTTATATCCACGCGAACGTTAGAATTATAACTAGTTTTTAAGGATTATGTGATGTATTTGGTTAAATTTTAAAACATTTAACTCCTCGTCCTCGCGAAAGCTATGCAGCCTTCGAGGTGACAAGGCGACCAGCCGTCAAAATACAATGAGCTTCTTCCACATACATCATAATTATTCATATCAAGGAAAGTCAATTTTTTTATTCAACTATTTAATTTCAATAATTATTACAATACCTATATGATTAAGGCACAAAAGCACAAACTAACTTTGCCCATAACTTACATTTTGAAAATGTGAATCCCATCCATAGCAAATACGTCTCAAAAATATGGCGATGAAATTGTAAAAAATAAAGTTACCGTCAAAGTTAGTTTGTGCAACTGCTCCTAATGCAATATTTGTAACAATCACTTTGCACATAACGAATACTTGATTCCGGCCCGTGACCACAATTTTTTAACGTATTTTGAATTTACTGTCTGAGGGAGTCGTAGAAAGATATCAAGTTGTTAAGGGCGTTACAGTACAAATGAGTTTAGGAAACCTCGCTTATAGAAGCCAGGAAGACGATTCGAGGGCAGGGCACGGATGTCATGGAGCATTTTGGTGACATCATAATGTATAAATTTTCGTCTAGTCGCAACAATATTTTTTCAATCCAATTAAAATTGCCGAGACAGTATGTATTTGTCGTACCAACATAATCGTTATGAATGCGACGTTATTTCGTGCCCTTTCGTCTAATCTAAGAACTGTTGACACGGCTGTGGTTTCTGAGAAACCAGCAAGAATTGTAAGCACAATTGCTGCAAATTTTAGTGACCTCATATTTCGAATGTGACCATTTATGTTTATATTTGAACACTGCATGTTCAGGGTGCAGAGGATGGCGCGGACGGCTCGGATGGTGCGGATGGTGCGGCGACAGCGGTCTCGTCCTCGTCCCGGCGTACGGCGCGTGGCGGCGGCAGCGCCTGGCGCAGTTTCTCCCAGAACCAGGGGTCGCCCCAGCGCACGTAGGTGTTCTGGCGCACGTAGGCGCGGAGCTCCGGGTCGAGCGGCAGACTGGCGGGGTCGTCCAGCAGCAGCACCACGAGGCGCGGCACGGGGTCCTGCAGCGTGGCGGCGTGCGCCTCGCGGAACTCCGCGCGCGCCCACGCCGAGCGCACGTAGTGCTGCGACACCACGGCCAGCGTGCGCCGCGACGAGCGCACCGACGCCGCGATCTGCGCCGGGATCCACTCGCCCGGCGCCCAGTCGCGCTGGTGCATGCACAGCCGGTACGGCCGCGGCCCGCGCTCCAGGTGATCCGCCAGCTGTTCCACCACGAATTTTTCGTCTTCGTGTGCGTACGAAACGAACACGTCAAACCTACGGTAGCGGTCATCTTTCGGCTCCGGTGGAGGTGGGAGCCAGCCCATCGATATCAGCATGGTCTTCAAGTACTGGCGAGTTTTGGGCTGCGCGAGCAAGCCGCCCAGGGCGAGTGAGAAGCCCAGAAGCACAGCCAACCCGGCCATCGTTGGACCAGTGATTGACGCGCAACGCACTCGCGACGCCTCCGTCAACCGCTTGCCATCCGTGCACGTGACCTTATCCGCGTCTTGCAGTTGCGATGAGATGTTGAGTAGCGCTACCAACATGTCGAACGCCTCACAGCCGCACTCGACTTGATGGTTACCGGCGAGCTGCAGCGGGATGTCTGCCAACATGACCGCGGCCTCGCTGTCGATATGCCTGATGGAGTTGTTTCTCAGGTCGAGTTCCTGCAAGTGAAGTGTGGGTCAGAGGCGTGAAATGCTAGTGGCAGAGATGGGGACACGAGTAGTGACTAACCACGATGTCGCGGGACACGTCGGCCGCGTGGACGGTGGAGATGTTGTTGTGCGCGAGATGCAGGCGCCACTTGTGGTTGGCGGGCGGCAGGCGCGGCAGGGCGGTGAGGTTGGCTCGCTCGCACGTCACGATGACGACGGCGCCGTACTGGTAGTCGGGGCGCGCGCCGCACGTGCAGTTCGCGGGCAGGCGCAGCGGCGCGCACTGCGTGCTGGCGTCGCACGTGAGCGTGTCCACGTCTACGGCGCTTAGCTCTGTGTCGCGGCATTTCAGTCCACTAGTGCGTACATGTTGCTCATTCTTGCTAAATGCCAGCGCTGCCCAGTAAGTTGAACAGTCGCATCGTAACACACCACCAAATTTGATAAAAGCCTGAAACAGAAATAGGTACAATTGCAAATATCTCAATATCTCCGGCAATACTTAACCAATACAAAAAAATATTTTTTGTCAAAAAGTATGTTATATTACATTTACCAAAAAAAAAAAACATAGTAAAAACCTAATCTGTCCAAAAAGTCTTCCAAGTCGAGCTAAAAAGTACACAGTACACAGTCGGTACAGTCGTACCATATATACCATCTTTTTCTCGAAGCAATTCAGATTCAGACTATTTTCAACCCCCCATAACTTCGTTGTGCAAGCAAGAAGCCTGAATCCTCAGTTACTAAGCAGGCATTGTGTAAACACGGTATATTTAAAATTTCATTCAATTTGAACCAGTAGTTTAAGAATTGTAACTTGTCAAACTTTCTTAATTTTGTCACTCACTGACTGACCGATCATTAAAAGCTAAATATTTTAATTATTTCCTATTTATTTTTTTTATTTTTTTATATATAATTCAAGCAATATTCTAAAGGTACACTTTTCTGCCCTATCTTCATTTTCCTTCAGATATGTCCATCCCATGGTAGTCGGTAAGAGATTGCCTTGAGCGATACGACTGCCATTTGTACTTTTTATGTTAAATATAAGTTTTAGTTTAAGTATTATTTGGTGTACAAAAAAGAATAAAAACACTGTACCAATGAGACTATTCTATGCCTATTTTCAAAGTAAGAGGGCGAGGTAAGGGAGCTAGTGAAGACTGAATAAAATAAACCCAATACATACATTCGCACCATCATATATTTCTCATTCTCTTAAAGCTATAGTGTACACACATCGCGATGTCCATACAACTTATATTTAACATAACATGTGGAAATGCCTTTGAAATGAGGTCACAATTTGCATACAGATAATAGTATGCCTTATCACGTGTTTTCGAACATAACTATTCACTGTAGTTAAAATGGTTGCCTGTAAAGTCGGTTTTACGGGCGAAGATTTTACGTGACAACGTCTTTTTCTCGGTAGAATATTTATTGATATGAATATAATTAAATTAATCACTCAACTATAATTAGATCATAGTTGAGTGGGAGAGAGACGCAAGGCATTCGGCGGGCCTCTCTCTCGTTCGGTGACTCATCGTAACGTTACCGGGCGTTACACTTTTTCATAAGTGACTCCCAGCCGCAACCTAATTTAAGACGTTGTCACGTCAAAATAAAAATTAATAAATAAATAAATAAATAAAAGTCTAAGGCACTTCTAGCAGACATAGAACCTTCAAATTTGGAATATTATTAGTGTTAATTAGGGAAAATTTAAACATTTCTAATTTCTCTCTAGTTTTCTAGATACACCAACTGCATGAATAACTTGTAATCCCATATAAATGTACTAGCGGCCCGGCCCGGCTTCGCCTGGGTGCAAACACAGATTCCAGTCCATATTTTATTTAAAATCAACATGACTGCCGTTATCTAAACTGCTTATCCAATTCCAATCCCATCCTGTACCTATTCTATCCCATCTCTCCAGATTTAAATCATTATTTTGCTACGGAGATATTATAACACTGTTACTACTCCGACGACATTCAAATCAATTAATAGATATGATAGCTGACCTGGCCACGCTTCGCTATGGCTTAGTTATTGTATGATTAATATTATATCCATTTATTAAGCATAGCAAAATAGTCCGAAGCACTTTTGCCTGGATGCAGTTTTTTTTATTATTTGACTCCACACCAAATCCATGTTATAGCTATCCTACTGTCCTGCTCGATTTCGTCCCATCCCGTTTCTTCGGCCACTTCCCGATACGTCCCGTCCTTTCTCTTTATTATCCATCCCGTCTTATACCGTGCATTTACATTTCATCCTATCAAATCTGTCAGCTATCCCAGTCCTCTCACTCAATTATATCCCGTTTCTCCATATCCAAATTGTGTGCCTTATAAATTGACATTAAACACTTAAGCGATTTTGATTATCCATGCAATATTCTGTCCCTTATTCCACCCTCACTATGATGTTTTCCCAATAATATCACGCCATTACTTTTTGTTAGTAGATGAAATATTAATTTTCATAGAAATAACTTCAGTGGTTTCCATTTTCTTCGACATAATATTTCAAAATATAACCTACTATATTTATCTCACTCAGAGACGATATACACATATTTCTATCAGTGAACTATAGCGAAGGAAAGGCCACTGTAAAAATTCTTCATAAAAGTAAATATGATGACTCATAACACACACACTATTAGCACTTTCTCACACTCACACACACACAATTAATGTAATAACAATAATTATATTTATCTGGTTTCTCAAGACACAGGCAACGCCTAATATTTGACAACCAATTTAAATGTCACTCACTTTTCAATATACAGAATATACAGAGTGAGTTTTCAAGTGGGTGACGATGGCCAAATCCGAAAGTATAAGGAATTGCGAAAAATGCTCAAAAGAATTACGAACCCGATTTGGATGAAAATTAAAACTGCGTACTTAGATTTTTGATAAATCAATACGCCCACCTAGGAATCGAACCCAATGATTTTGAGAAAAAAAAAATACATGCTGTATAATATTAGTATAATTGGGAAGTAATGACATACGTCAAATAAAAGGGAAAATAATATGATTTTTAAACAAAATTCAAATGTTGCTTTACTTTTCTTAACACCTGGTCGCCCTACGTGGGTAGAGAAATTTTATAATTTTTCGAAATTCATAAGACCAAATCTGTCATAATTAAATAAAACATATTGAAATCATAGAATTAAATATTTTATAAGTTATTCAGCCATATACGACAATTACGACGGCGACGAAGAAGGAGTAAAGATGAGGGGGAGAGGAATGTTTACCTCACAAGTGTACTCATTATCTCCGGCAGCTTAGAGTCATTTGTTGTAATTTGTTTATCGGGAAAACGTCATGACAGGTTGGCTACACAAAAAAGTCGTAAGCATGTCGACGACGCCGGTATGTGTTGATGTGATCGGGTGTAGCGTGGACTCACGTGTCGGGGAGCAGTCCCACTGCTGTGCAGCACCGTCTCGTAGTCCTCGCGCGTGTACAGCAGACTGAACGCGCCGCCGTTGCCCAGGTTCACTATGCAGCCGGGGCTCGGGCAGGAGTACTGCAGGTCCGAGTACTGTGAACAGAGCAACATGATTCAACGTTACTTATTTATTCGAAGTAAAATGCACGTTAACAGAACATATACCAAACCATTTACAATCTAAGTAATGTACATTTAAAACATAGATAATAAAATCCTATTACATATTATAATTTTGTCTATATCTCCAGGGTTTAAAATTGAAATGCTTGAATAATTTTGAGACAACCGTCTAGCGTGATGGGTAGGAGGAAACTGATTGGCGCGTGTGAAAGAGACTGGTGTGCTCTATTCATGGGAAGATGAGTAAGCGACAGACAAGTGCAAGGATGGCAGAAAAGGCAGCGATATGCAACAGCAGGACGAGACGTGACCAACTACCGACGAAGAATTACGCACCGTGAGATTATCGAAGGCGATGGGATCTGCATCAAGTAGCTGGAGGTTGCCCAGCTCGTTCCGCAGGTTGTGGCACACGCGCGTTATGTTGGTGTGGTACAGGGACAGCTCGGCTAGCGCGCGTCTTTTCACGTCATTGTGATATTGGATGAATCTGGTGAAGCCGTCGCACAGCTCGCCGAGTTCGGGATTGTTGTCGAGGCGCAGCACGCGCACCGACAACACGTCGGCCAGCGACGCCGCACCCGCGCTCGTCAGCCGGTTATACGACAAGTCGAGCGTCTCCAGCGACTCCACGTGCTCGAACAGTCCCCTGCAACAGACATCGTACATGCCATCAGCAAATATCACATCCCTACCATCGGTTAACCAGTACTCGAAATTTACATACATAAACTCACGCCTTTTTCCCAGAAGGGGTAGGCAGAGGTGCCAGGACACTTACATTTCGCCTTGTATGTTTCGTCCTACAATGTGATAGGTGGCGAGCCTATCGCCATATCGGGCACAAATTCCTGACTCTGGGCTGATAATGAATAGAAAAATCCATTATCACTTTGCCGAACCCGGGATTCGAACCCGAGACCTCAGCATTGTGACCATACCGTAGTACAACTACGCAACCGAGGCAGTCTCGAAATTTAAATAAAACTGATAGGAACATGTATAAATGATTTAGTTGCGACCATCAGTACATTAAGGGATTAGTCCCTGACGGAAATATTTCCGGTGTCCTTTATGATTGGAGAGACATAATACTTTCATTTTATGAGATTTGTGTTAAAAGAAAGTCGTAAAACATTCACAATAGTCAGAGTATGCTTACCTCGGCACCGATTTAATTTGGTTGTAGCCTAGGTTGATATGCTGCAGCTGGCGGGTGTCGTCAAACAGTCCTAGTGGCAGTTCAGTGAGCGCGCACTCCATGCACATAAACTTCTTCAGCGCGGCCGTGCGCGCCAGCAGCGCCGCCGGCAGTGCGCGCAGCGGCACCCGCGCTATGCTCAGCTCGGCCAGATTGCCGCAGCGCGCCACCCACGCATCCGGCAGCGACACACTAGAGTTATCCATCACCCCTTCTATACTGAACGACTCGAGATGATCACAGCGAGTGAGCGGCGCGGCGTGCGTGTCGTTCCACCCGGTGTACTGGACTCGACGCAGCGAGCGCGGCAACGCGTCGTCGTGCACCGCGATGTTGGGCATGTGTATATACAGCTCTTGCAGCGCATGCGCGGCGCTCACGTTCACATCCACAGTGAAGTCCTCCGCCAGGTACAACTTCCGCAGGCCGGGCGAGGCGCCGAGGTGCACGCGCGCCGCGCCCGTGTGGAACAGTGCGAAGGTGTCCAGCGTGGGCGGCAGGTGGCACAGCAGGTCGGGCAACGCGGGCGTCGCGTCCAGCGTCAGCTCGCGCAGCGCGGGCGAGGCTCGGCGTGTGCCAAGAGGGAGGCTCCAGTTGACGGCGCCCTGCGTGTGGTATGGGTCAAGAACCGCAAGTTGCGCCCTTGTTATATCCTCACTAGAGAGTACGAAGCCGAGCCCCGAGAAGGCGGTGATGTCGAGGGCGGCGAGCGCGTTGACGAAGGAGTCGCACCACGGCGGGGCGCAGTGCTCTACCCACACCTCGGTGAGTCGCGCCGGCCCCGGCAACCGCCGCTTTGTTGTACTCCATATATTAATCTCGTCGCAATCTGAATTTAAACACCGTACTTGCCATGTACTCAAGGTTGCGTTCCTCACCGTCTGACCTGAGAATTAAAATGTGACAGTAAATGGTTGAATAATAAGTTACAGTAAAGCAATAAAATTGTATTGTAAGATAGTACTGTATCAGCTCATAGACGTCCCACTGCAGGGCACGAGCCTCCTCTAGTTGTAGTAAATGGTGACTGACTATCAATACAGATGATAGAGTTGTTGGTCTTTGATCAAGTAGGGTAATTAAACACATTTTTGCATATCCTCCATAATATTAAAAGAAAGTTGTGAGGGACAATGCATAGCTCGTACATTTTCTTTATTATCTCGATTAAAGGCAGTTGTTTTCTTATGGAAGTTACTTATTAACCGAAAAAATTAACCGACTTCATAATTGTAATAGAAAAAGAGAGGAATAAATCACATATTTTAATAAATCTGAAGTACCGAAATATACAGTCACATATTGTTTGGTAATTAATTATCAGCCAATTTCATCAATACCAACACTAAAAAACACGTATTGCCATCAGATAAACACGACATGAATACTAAATACTGAATACTGGGCAGTTTAACGACCCGTATAGTATGAATTCCGTATTTCTGGAAGTCCCGGCAGACTTTAATTTCATTATTTGGCAATTAATATACTTTGTATTCAACAAGTTCACGGCATAACAAAATAGTTTGAATTTTCTTGTACAGACAACAATAGTACGCAAGATTCTAAATAACATTTCTACAAATGCACAAAGTGTTGACAACATTTCCAAAGAAATTCTAGAACTTACTCTTCCATATTCTTTGAAGGCTATCCGAAAAATTTGTTAATCAATCTATACATTTCCTGACTTATGGCGGAAATCAGTAGTAGGACCAATTATTAACAAAATTAACAACCAACAAAATTATAATAATCTCGAGCCCATTAGCATTCAACTGCAGCATTGATCTGTTTATCCTATTTATAATATGTTTAAATTTTTAAGTCCCAGAATCCTAGAAACTAACAGTATGCTACCAGACTCACAATCGAGAACTAGAAAAGGTCGTGGGACTGAAAAGGCTTTAGCATATGTTGTAGGGAACATTCTTGATGCCCGGGATTGCGGGGAGGGGACAATATTAACACTGCTGGACTTATCGAGCTTTCGACTCCATTAATGTTCCCTTGTTGCTGTCGAAGCTTGCATATTATGCATTCGAACATATTAAAATAAAATGATTTCAAAGCTATTTAACCGGCAGGACAAAGCGGGTGGAAAATTAAAAAAGAAATGTTTCTGCGGCGTCCTCTATCCCGCGATTTAAAAGCAGAGGTGTCCCTCAGGGGTCGTGGTTGGACCCCATTATTTATGACAAATCACATGAAATCCTTAAAATACCATTTGTATGCAGACGACACTCAGCGATATGTTTTGTTTAATGCTGACACTGTGTAGTGCGTCAGCGCGGCTTCAGATGATGTTGATTTGATGTGGCATGTGGAAGCAGGAGAACCGGAACAGCGGCAGTGTATTGCATCGCCGTTTTTAGATATTTTGTTTTTTGATTAACCGAATTTGGTTTGTTTTTGGATAAGTTTATGTTATTTTATTTGGTTAAATGTTTTTGTTGTTTTGTGTTTTGTTTTATATTGTTCAGTTAGTATGTTGTATTTACGTATAATATTGGTTATTAAGTGATAATTGGTTATTTAGCTCTAATGTATACTTATATTAAGCTTTTTCCCTTAATTATTAATTATTGTTTTATGTCAGCTTACGTCCGTATGTCATTCAAGGTGATCAGTGAAAAACAGCCTAGCGCTGTGGATCGCACCGCAGCGCAACATATCGCTGAGTCCCTCCTGGCCACAGCCACGACGCACTAAATTATTCCTTCTTTTTTAATTGTAATTCGTATTTTTTTTAAACTCTGTAATACAATTTTTCTTTCTTCTTTATTCTTCTTTCTATATTGTCTGCATTTACTCAGACAATTGTACACATCAAAAGGCTCGCGGGAATGGAGCCATAATTATAGAATTTTGCACGCCAAATGATGGCAGGAACCTCTCACACGATCTATGTGGTGCCTACCTGACGCGATGTCGATGTAACTTTCCGACGTCATGTAGAACATGGCGCAACAGAACTGCGGCGTCTCCGCGCGCACGAGCATCGCCAGCGCCGCCAGCGCCACGCAGCGGCGCCACGCAGAACCACGCATCACTTCACCACGACCAGCTGGTACTACGCGAGGTGGCTACCAGACAGACACAAGGCCTCGAAGCACTATCACGAGAGCCGGTGTCGAGCAGCGGTCCAAGCGCGTCCGCATCGCGCTTAGTAATGAGTGCCGAACGTGGCCACGCGCCGAAATAAACTGGCCAGCGAATATTTTTTCCTAGTGCAGTCATATTTGCAAGTAATTAATTTGATAAGAAGGTTTTAAGTAAGGCACCCCAGGCGACGGCGTGGGAGCGCAGGGACCCCGGGCGCTAACACTAACGGAGACTGCATTCATTGCCGTTTTTCTGTAAATTTTAAACCACTCTGTCTACCCGTCTTTGGTAACTATTTTTATCTTTTACATATTATTGAAGGAAAACATCGTGAGGAGACCAGCATACCATAGCCCATTTATTAAAAAAAAACTATGGTATGTAAGTCCGCCAACCCGCACTAGGTCAGCGTGGTGGACTATTTGGCCTAACCACTCTCAATTGTACCTGCAGTGGGATGTATATATTTTTTTATTGCTATGAATGGCGAGACGAGCATGCCGTTCGCCTGATGGTAAGCGATACGACCGCTCATGAACAGTAGCAAAACCAAACAACACCTTGAATTACAAAGCAATGCTTGGCATTCCACTGCGCTCGCCATCCTGAGACATAAGATGTTAAGTCTCAATATGTCCAGTAGTTACTCTGGCTACAATGCCCTTCAACCCGAAACACAACAGTGCGTTTACACTGCTGTTTGACGGGAGAAATAGGCACTGCGGTGGTACCCACCCAGATGGCCTCTCACATATGAGAGACCTACCAGACCAGTAAAAATATACCACCACCACCACCAGTATGGGCTGATACAGATACAGATATATATTAATACAAAAAATATGTATTATTTACTAAGCTATTTTATACAATACCTACAGTATTTGTAATTATCCAATTGCATACATTACATACTTTGTAGATTTTATTTACATAAAAATTGCCCTCAATGGCATTTGATTAAAATGGATATCTTTAAAGATGTCACAGCACAGGCGTATCCAAGAGGCACGCTTCAGTTAGCGCTTGTATTACAAAAAAACCTTTTTTTTGTAAAATCCAGAAAACTTAATGTTCTTAAAGAAGGATTATAACAATAACATCACCGTCGATATTGTAATCACATGTGCCTACAGCAGTGGCGTAACTACCCTATCGGGGGCCCGTGACAAAGTTCATCAAATGGGGCCTTCGTTAATGCAAAAAAATATATTTACATTGTTTCGTTTCGTTTAATGACTTTTTAAGATGCGTGGTGGCCTGTTGTTGATGGAGGTGGTCGCGGGTTTGAATCCCAGGGAACACCTTTAACTTTTCGGAGTCATGTGTATTGATTTGATCAATCACCACGCACTATGACGGTGAAGGAAAACACCGTGAGGAAACCTGCATACCGTAGCGATTTATACTATATGGTCTAACCACTCTCAATCATACTTTCGTTTGTAGGGGAGGCCCGTGCCCTGCGCTGGCATATACACATAGACAGGAATTCTGACTCTTGCATGGACTGGAGTTGTACAGTACAGAATCTTTTAATGACATGACTTCATATTTCTAGTCGGATTTTGAACATAAATCATTTCATGACATCTAACTATTAACACTTGTTTTTGGAATTCCATTTTCAATTCTTTCTATAACACAGTTAGCGTTGCCAGGCGTCCGGATAAAGCCGGACATAGTTAGGCATTTTGATTGCATGTCCGGCTAAAATAAACGATGTCCGTCTTGTCCGGCTTTTGTTAGGCTTTTTACATTTCGCAAACAAGCGAGCACTGCCGCCGCGCCGCCGAGCGTGGCCGTGCGTAGGCGAGTCGACTACCGAACCGAAAATTTTTTGTCGTACCTATTAATACTAAGACAAAATCCTCAATACTATAGGGTGTCCGGCTTTTTTAACCAAATGTCCGGCCAAACTGGCGGGTCTGTCCGGCTATTAGGTTTGGCGACCTGGCAACGCTAAACACAGTACCAATAAACTTCACATAATTGGTATGTTATAGAAAAATCTTGAGTTATATCAAATATAATGGAGTTTTAGACCCAAAACGGCAATTAGCTTATTTTGTATTTTCGGCTTAAGTATTTTATCTGGCGCATGACTTATTTTACTATTCCTCTAAATCACACTTTGCTAGCAACTGCTTTATTACGGCTATCTGCTCTTTCTCTAGGGCCACGAAAAGCTAAATTTGTAACTTCGTGGAGTATAGTAAGTTCTTGGCGTCAGAAAACCGTTTAATTTTTTATTTGGATTGTTGCTCTTCAGCTCATGTCCAATGACTCGTAGGCTCTTTCTCAAAATTGTTTCTACCTAGTTAAAGGGTCTGCCCTAGGTAGGTATATTCGGAAACAACTTCGAGCTGGTGGCCACATACAGCGACAGGTCTTGGATCAAGGTGGTGGTGGATCATTACTTTGGTTTTGTCTAAGTTATTTTTAAGACCTATTTGCTTTGAGGCTGAATCCAGACCGTCCAGCATCTGTTGGAGCGATTCCGCCATCAAGACATTATCGTCAGCGAAACGTAGTAGGGGCGTTAGTTTATTATTTTACTAGCGGTCGGGACCGGCTCCGCCCCGGTGCATACACGTTTTAAAATGGCGGTAAAATATTTAATTCTGACTATCAGTTTAGAATATCGACCAATTCGACCACGAAAAACGAACAAAATTTCCTCGTATTTGCTAGAAATATCACTACTGCTTTCCTCCTATAGGTCATAGCGTAATGATATATTGCCTATAGCCTTCCTCGATAAATGGACTACCCACCACTGAAAGAAACATTCAAATCGGACCAGTAGTTCCAGAGATTAGCGCGTTCAAACAAACAAACAAACAAACTCTGCAGCTTTATAATATTAGTATAGATGTTACATGTGCAAGTCTGTAGGTCAGTGGCGTAACAATAGGGTGGCAGAGTGCGCTAAATGCTAAGGGCCCCCGGCCCGGCAGGGCCCTGGCCTGACAGAGTCTCAGGCCCGACAGGGCCCTGGGCTCGATAGGGCCTCGGGTCCAAGGCCGACAGGTTTCATTACAGTATAAACTTAGTTAGAAACCAATAAATTATAACTTAATCAATATTTAGTTAATATTTTATGTAATAAGTGGTACATGTTTATTTTCCGAAAACAAAATGAAATAATTACATAAAGATACTACAAGTATCCTGTTGTTATGAGTCCGTAACCACTTTAATTAGTTATTAATTCGATGAATTCGCCGCTGCACAAGGAACAAGTGTTATCAACTCAGAGCAGGTAATTAAGCCATGTCGTTCCATGAAACGAAGCTATTTTTACCATTAAGTATTTAAAGTTAGGTTGCAGAAGTAAGGCGCGACGCATCTGTATCCGCGTAAATTCCCGAAACATCTGGAAACAGTTAATATTTATAAATATAATTAATTTATTATAATTAACATCAAATTCGTCCCATGTCTGTAAGACTGGAGCGATAAGACTGCCGTGTTAGTTTTATTAAACGGTTTTATTTAGCTCACCCCGTTTGTTGTGGGTCATTTTATGTTATGTAGATGTATATTGATATGTTTTTGTTTTGATAAATCCGCTGTGTCGCTATTTATATTGAGTGTGTTGAGTATGTATCTTGGCTACTTATTAGATATACATTCCCGCGTATTCAATTTATTTCGAAGACAGATCTTTCACCGTACAAGCTGCCCTGTTGTGGAATGTTTTAAAAGTAATCGTGAGACTGGCAAAATGTTTATAAGTACCTATACCTACATTTTAACAAAATGGTCAAAGAAAACTATTAAGAGTCAATGATCAAAGAACACTATCACTATCACTTGACAGCCTCCGTGGCTCTGCTGGTTGGACACCAGCTATGAAACGAGAGGCAGCGGTTTTAATCCCCGCATCGAAACAAATATTTGTGTGAACCACAGGTATTTGTTTCGGGTCTGAGTGTCTGTGAGACCGAAAACTATCTCGTAGTTCCCGATGCCCACGACACAAGACTCGATGTTAGTGTGGGGTCAGGACTGTGTATGTGACTGTTGGGTGGATTTATTTATTTTAGTTGTATGGGCATTGACATTGGGGTTGATGTTATTTATTTACATCGCCTTTGTGTTTATGACTTGTGTATACGATTAGGTATATGTGTGTCGTGTGTATAAATATATGGGAATGTATATACACTAAATACAATAAAGATTATTACATTATTCGTACCCTGAAGCTGCCCTAAATTTTGTTTGTTGTATAATATTCGTCCCATGGTTATCTGGCAGAAATTGCTTTGCATTCTTATGATTTAATTGGTGTACAATTAAGTGTTGAATAAATAAATATCCATGCAATGAGAAGGGTGTCATCTCTTCTTGCAAGTTTTGATGTGTTTCGAGAGGGTGCTAAGCCTGTACTGTTGTATTGGCGAGGCGTAGTCAAGCGACGTGTAGTGGTCGCGCGGCGGTGAACATGCTGCGACGGATGCACAGTACAGCCGTGAGGGCTTAATGCCCGGGACGGGGCCAAAAAACTCCAGGAGTGCTGCTTAGGATGGTTTGGTCGGGTAATACGGAAACCCAAGGAGTGTCAACGTCGCAACATATGCCTTAGGCTTAACATAGCGCAGACTAAAAAAGCGCTGGCTTTAAGTCAACGACCAATATATTATGATGATGTACGGTCTGACAACTGGGGACGTCAAAAGCCATATAAATTATGGTGATAAAGTAGAAAGGCGGACCGACGCACAAGCAGGGATAACGCCAGATAAGACATTTTTTTTAGATACCCCTCCTTTTTTACAATTTATTTCAGACTCAGGCGAAGTTAACGTGTTTAAAGCCCATGTAAATTAATTTCCTGAATATTTTTGTAACGCTCAAGTAGCGCCTGTTAGTTTTATTTTAATACGTTCGGAGCGATGTTGCTATTTTCATTAGCAGGCGTGAGTTGTAACGGCCATCGCGGCCACCTTCTCTTTCGGAGCTGGTTATAAATACTTTTAGATATTACCATATATTATTAACTTCATCCTCATCATTAGCCTTTTGTTGTCCACTGCTGGACATATGCCTCCTCCAATTTGCAGCATTTCACCCTTAAGCGACAGGGGATAGCGACGACTGAAGGAGAATTGTCTCCTCCTCCTGTGAATTGTCACAGCAGTACTAAATTTAGAATTTATTTTGTGGCTATTTATCAAACCGTCACACCACACCGGATACTCATAAGGGTTGTTGCGTGGATACGTAGTTAGTAGTTACGTTGCCATACATTCCTCTTCGATAAGTGGATGCATTCCTGGTGCGTCACCACAACCCAGTGTTTGGCTTGTCGCATCCAGAATCTGCCAGCGACCTTTCGCAAATCATCACTCCACCTAGCTGGAGGGCGTTCTCCACTACGTCGATAATCCCCATACTAAGGCGGTATTCAAATCGAAGCTGTGTGTCATCACTCAAAGATTATAAGTAGGAAACTCGATGACTACAGTGTACGATTTATGATTAAAAATTATGTCTTAATGAGACTTAACGTTTTTTCTCTCAGGATGGCGATCACAGGGGAAAATTAAGCATGGCTTTTTTACTCAAGGTTTTGCTACTGTCCATGAGCGGTCGTATCGCTTACCATCAGGCAAATGGCATGCTCGTTTCATCGTACATATATAAGCTAATAATGGTTTTAAGTAACGCTTACATCGTAACTTAAAACTGTAATTTCCAACAATTTTCCGTGTCAGTTAGTTTTATCAATCATGAAAAAAGTCGGGCAACGTGGCTGTACGAGGAGACAAAAATACCATTAGTATTTTATAGAAGCTTCTATGCGTCAAATACCACCATAGCATTCCCTGCCGGTTGTAAAACGCAATAACCCACCAGGGTAAACTGGCTACATTGTGCACACAGTATGGCAGGCGCTTCCACTGAATGCGATGTCAAAGGGGCGACGCGGGCGCCCACTGGTACATGGACGCCCAAATAAAGCGATTCGGAGTGCAACGAGGCCCGTTTTCACAGTGGTCCAAAAAATAAATGTTAATGTCGAAAAATAAAACAACAGAGCACGTGTTTATCTATATATTAATTATAATATATTTACAGGAGACGCAACCGACAATCCATGGCTGCAGCGGCGTCGCCGACACGCGCCCGCGACGCGACACGACACGACACGACGCGATACGATACGACACGATCACACGACACTATGCCCATCCATAGCGACGGGCGTGGTGCCGGCGCGCCGACACTTCAACATTTTGTCGATTAATATTTTAACATATTTCGATTATACTAGTAGTATATGTGGCGGCGCGCGGGCGGGGGCGCGTCGCTCAGTGCGCGCGCGGACACGAGCGGCGCGGGCGCCCACACACACATACACGCTCGCAGTGGACGCCCATACACACACACACACGCTCAGTGGGCGCCCGCGCCGCGCCGCGCATCGAGCAAGGCGGCCGCCCGCGCCGCCGCCGTATTGCCTCACGGTTGCACAGTATTGCTTGGGTCGCGCGTCACGGCGCCGGCGGCGAGCGCCGCTAGGTGGCGCACTTGGTCTTGCCGTCGAGCAGCTTGCGCCACAGGTCGAACTGCTCGTGGTAGCGCACCATGTGGATGGCGAGGCCGCGCTGCACGGCGCAGGGGTGCGCCGCCACCTTCTTGTTGTAGAACTCTGGCGCGTGGCGCCGCGCGATGTGCAGCTTGCTGGCCAGCACGCCCGTCACGAACACGTCCTCGAGGCGCAGGTAGGGCTCCGCGGGCGCGGCGGCCAGCAGGTCGCGCACGCAGTCCGCCGTCATCAGGTACGCCGGGCCCGTCGCGAAGTCGGGGAACACGCGGCCCGGGAACTGCGCCGGCGACACGTAGTACTTGGACTTGGTGGTGCGCTTGGGCAGCGACTTGCGCACCACCTTGCCCCAGATGGTGCGCGTGGCGTTGGCGCGCGCCGGCGCCGCCGCGAACTGCAGCAGCCGCGGCACGTTGATGAACATGTCGTCGTCCGTCTTGAGCAGGCGCGGCGCGCGCGGGCAGTACGTGTCCACCCACTCCAGCATCGACAGCGTCTTGAGCGTCAGGTTCGAGTACGAATCGACGGAGCGGCCCACGATGACGTCACCGTACAGCGCGTCCTCGGCGGCGATGGCGTCGCGCAGCGCGGCGGGCGGCGCGCCCAGCACGAAGGCGAGCGCCACGTCCGCGCGCGCCGCGTAGTGTCCCCACGTGAGCCGCACGGCCGCGCGCGCCTCCGCGTGCGACGGCGCCGACGTCACCAGCACCACGAGCCGCAGCCGCGCGCCCAGCGCCGGGCACAGCTCTGGGTGTGGCCGCTCGTGCCCCGCCACGTACACGTCGCGCGTCAGCACGGCGCCCGCGCGCCGCGTCACCGCCGCCGCCGCCGCCGCCCCCGCCCCCGCCCCCGCACCCGCACCCGCCGCCGCCGCGGGCGAGGGCGCGGGCGGCGCCTTGCGCTCGGCGCGCGGCGTGGAGTCGGGCGGCGAGGGCGAGGCGGAGGGCGGCGCGGGCGTGGTGCGGTTAGCGCGCGGCGCGGGCGCGGGGGTGGTGTGCGCGGGGGGCGGGGCGTGCGGCAGCGCGAGGGGGCGCGGGGGCGGCGCGGCGCGCGGGGGGGGCGGCAGGCGCGCCAGCAGCAGCAGCAGCAGCGCCGCGAGCGCCGCCAGCGCCACGCCGTGCGAGCGCCGCAGCGCGCCCATACCGAGCGCGCCTCACCGCACGCACATCTGCAAACACCACGACCAACTGTCACTAGTTGCTCATCACACTTTCATTTACGACGTACTGGATTGTGTAAAATGCGCCCTGATGGCGAGCAGCATGTAGTGAGTGTGAGTGGCGAGGCGCGGTTGTCTCGGGGGAGGCGCGACGGGAGCGCGGTCACGCCAGGCGTCCCGCGAGATTCGAAAAGGTGTGGTACGGTAGGATCGCGAGGGATATTACTGGTACACAGACGGGTCTCGTATTACGAAACTTGACTAAGCAATGGCGCAGAGAACGCATAAACACACTGCAATAACCACATCCGGCGTGCGAGTGGTGCCATGTTTCGGTGCGGGAGTCGCGACGGCGTGGTACATGCACGCAGCACGACGCGGCCTTCACGCGCGTCGTGCTGCGTGTCTGCGAATCTGCGTGTCGTGTGCGACCTCGAAGGAGATGCGTCTCCAACATACACTCGATACTGTTGCAGCGTGGCGTCACCACTACCTTATGCCACGCACAAAGAACCTCACTCGTGGCATTGAAGCATTACTATAGACACCACGGACAAAATACTTGTAACTGTACCACTACCTTAGTTACAATTCCGAAATTCCGACACAGTGACACACTGGACACATTTTTTGTTCAGTATTATAGCTCAGTGATCGCAAGCTATGCTACTATGTGTCTCGCAGCGAGCGATGTATTCGTCGAGTGTTGTTATTGTCGTGTACGTGCTAACGCGTGGTGAGGCAAGCGGTCGCGTCGATGGTAACGCGATAATAATTGTGACCTCTCTGCAGGCGAGGCAAAGGGCGCGAGTGATTGCCGCGGCCGTGTCCATGTGAACACACAGCACACAGTAGGTTACCACACCGCCACACCTCGAGGCCGCTACTATGATATTGCTTTTGAATCTTTACTTTAAATCCTTTTATCCGATATTTACCTATTTGGTTCATCGTGTATCAAACAGGGAAGTAGGCAAAAATATTTCCAACTCATATTAATTTTACTAATATTTCATTGCGGGTTAAAGACAAATTAGACATTCAACACTCACGATGGTATGTAGACATTGGCCATCAACTCTCTTAAGTCACAACACTAGAGGCATTGTCGTTGCCTCTATAGAAAGCATGGTTTTCTTGACGCTCCCTAGATGGTATGGGTTTGGACATATCGCGGAACAGAGGTGATTTCACAAGGACATTGTACGAGGAAGAAAATTCTGTATAAATAATAAATTGAGTATTTTAATGGTATAATCTTGGTTGTGGGTTGAGTCAGTGTATGAGGAACATGTGAGTCGGTTGCCCGGATTAGTTTTTTAGTCATGCATTCATACTATTGCTGTTACTTCACGTCGATTTCTGTGCGCCAGTGGTACCATTCGATCGAAGCAACTCACATTGTACTTTTGCACTAACATAAATTATTGTTTAAATAGTTTTTAAATATTTTTTGTGTTTTACAATTAGGACTTTGGAGGATGTTTAAAGCCAGCGGTTCTGAACGGGTAGTTACTGGAAGCATCCAAATGGTCCGCGAGGCCATGCTAAGACCATCTTTAAAATAATTGTTGCTTGTGCTATTTACAGATAGATAGAAATACCCTTTATTTATTGATTGATTATTTTTGGTCCCTCTAAAAGATTTATTTTATTTTATTTTTATATTTATTAGGTCTACAATAAATCACATATCAGTACATAAAAATAAACAAAAATGAAAAAAAAGAAATATAAATACATGATTTTCCATAGTAGACACAGCATACACAAAGATTACATACAATAAAACAATGGTTAGGTAAAGTAAGTTAACAATTCGAAGTTTAACAATCAGAAATAATAGAATAAACTAAAACAACAAATAATATTAAACAACTAACTATAAACAAGTTCGTAATATTTATTCGCTTACACGAGAACATATACCTTTTCGGAAGCTATTCAATGAGTCCACGTGAATGTCGACCACGTTACTGTAGCTATTCAACAACTTACAAAGTCTTGGCACTGGAGAATTACAACCAAGAATGGATCTTCTCAGAGGAGGCGATAATGGGGTGATTGAGAATCTAGGAATTCTAGAGGGAACTCTGATGTTAAAGGAACTAAGCAAAGATGCACAGTCTATTTTATTATTAAAAAGTTTAAAAAGGAATAGCAAATCTAAAATATCCCTACGATTTTCTAAAGAGCTCATTTTAAAATAAATCAATCTATCAGCATACGAGAACCTTCTATCAGCTCTACCGATACTCCTCGCAAGGTGCCAAAGGAACCTTTTTTGTACTCTTTCTAACCTTAAGCTATGTGTAGCAAAATGTGGACGCCAAACTGTAGAGCAGTACTCAAGGTTACTCCTAACAAGGCTATTGTACAAGAGTTTTTTTGTAGAGTTATTCTTAAACTTTTTAGCATTTCTTAATAAAAACCCCAGCATTTTAGAAGACTTCCTGATAATATAGTCTAAGTGGGGGACAAATGTCATTTTTTTGTCAAAAATTACTCCTAAATCCTTTATCACTTCCAGTTCGTGTACATTAACATCTGCAATTTTATATTGATGGCTGATAACATTTAATTTTCTCGAAAATACCACACTATAACATTTCTTAGGATTTAACAGCATATTGTTGTCCTTACACCACCGTATAAGTCTATTTAAGTCTTGTTGTAATAAAGTGCAATCGTCGCTTGATTCGATAGTTCTGCAAAATTTCAAATCATCTGCATACATAAAAAGTGAAGAAAATTTAAAACAATTAGTAACATCATTGATAAAAATATTAAACAGAATAGGTCCTAAATGAGAGCCTTGTGGTACCCCTGATTTAATCTTATGAAGGCTGGATTGGAAACCGTTAATGACCACATAAAAGACTCGCTCCTCTAGATACGATTTTAGCCAACTGAGCAGAGAGCCAGTGAATCCATAGGCAGAAAGTTTAGATACCAATATATCATGAGGTACAGAGTCAAATGCCTTACTGAAGTCAGTATATAAGACATCGGTTTGTTTATTTCTATCTATTGAATCAATAAGAGTCTCAGTAAAAGTAACCAAATTAGTAGTTGTGGAACGGCGGGTTACAAAACCATGTTGATAAGGAGTTAAATACAAATTGAAGTGACTTTGGATAAAAGGACAGACAGTCATTTCAAATATTTTGGCAAAAGTTGATAGTATTGCGATGGGACGATAATTATTGACATTGCATATATCATCGGATTTGTAGATCGGAATCACTTTTGCAACCTTCCATTCCCTAGGAAATGTTCCTGATGACAATGATTTATTAAATATGATAGTAAGGGGCAAAGATAAAACGGAGCTACATGACGCAATAAAAACTGGAGGTATATTATCTGGACCTGCACCCTTATGATGGTCTAAAGCCTTTAAAACATTCTTAACAGTTTGTTCACTGATTACGGGTGTAGTAAATGACTGACTATAGGCATTAAGCTGCTTCATGTCATGCAAATAACTATCATTACTAATACAGGAACGAGAAGCACAATAAATCTTAGAGAAATTCTCAGCAAACATATCACATATCGTGGCTCCGTCAGTTGCACAAGATACGCCATCAGACATTTGATTAGGATACGACCCGCTATTGCCTCGTTTATTGTTAACAAAGGTCCAAAAAAGTTTGGGATTTTTACTAATACCCTGCTCCATATTAGCCAAGTACCGTTTGTAATCTTCAGACGATAAAAGCTTACAACGATGGCTCATTTTCCTCAAAGCGAGTTCATCCATGGGATTTTTATATAATTTGTATCTTAATCGTATTTTATTCTTTTCTCTCAGACTACGAATCAAGCTTCGACTGAACCATATGGGGTAACGGCTTTTTTTCTTTTTCTCTATACAAGGAACAAATGTACGTACACATTCCCGTAGTTTATTATAAAAAATGTTAACCATGTCGTCTACATCGTCAGTATCCTTAAACAACTTGGCCCAGTCGGCATCACGAAAATACTCATTAATCAGCGCATAATCTGCTTTATAATAATTGAATTTTGAGAAATTATGAGAGTATGCAAGGTATGGCACATTATAAAGAGAAAATGTTATTTCCAGGGGTGGATGAAAGTTGTCAATTGTACTAAGAGTATTACTTGATTCAGTAACTTCACATGGTACATTCGATAACACCAGATCAAGTATACGATTTGACGTGTTCGTAACGTTATTTACTTGTGATAGATTATGAAAATGTATAAAATCTGTCAGTAGTGATGCTATGCCCGGAACAGTATAAAAACTATTCTGATTCCTCACTAAGTTCCAGTCAATAACACTTAAGTTGAAGTCCCCAAGTATACATAATTGTGGGATACTCTCACAGTTATGATTACACTTACTTAAGAAATGTTCAAGGTGCGTCTTATTTATCGGAGGGGGCAGATATACTGCACAAAGAGCAATTTTATTAAAAGTGCGATTCAGAGGTATTTCAACATTTACCCATAAGTCCTCACAGAGACTTTCACAAGAAGTCATTCGGAATGATTTTAGATTACTCTTAATAGCTATTAAAACACCCCCACCGTCCTTGTTACCGTGAAAGCCAGTGCATTCACGATCTCTACGATAAACGGTATATCTACTGTCAAATAATTCATTAGAGAATACATTACAATTTAGCCAAGTCTCAACCAAAATTATTACATCATAATCATTACAACATATTTGAGTATAAAGGTCGTGTGTCTTAGTACGTAATCCGCGGACGTTTTGATAGTATAATCTCAAAGAATTGAATTTGAATGACAAAAATAAAAAAACATCATGTTATAATAGACTAGAAATCTACAAGTTAAACTATTTTCTCCAAAGAAGCTCTGTCTTTTATCAACAAATATTCAGAGCGATCGCTCTTGCGCACAAATATGCGACCGTTTCTAACCCAAACGTACTTATACTTCAATTGTTTGGCTTTAAGTCTTGTCGCCGCATGAAGATCCTTGTTGGAGGGAGACAGGTGTTCAGTGACATAAACAGGAATGTTAGGACCCGATATACCAAGAGCACCACTATGAAGCTTATTTTGAGCGTTCGCTTTGTTGTATTATATGACTCCAGCCAATAGTTCATCACGTATCCGCTGCGAAGCGAGTTCTACCACGATGGACCGAGGTCGGGTATTTTCTTTATGTATTTTTGCAACACGAGAAATGTGCAGTATATGAGCCCTGTCGATGTTATAATTAATAGACTTTCCCAGCTTCACAACCATATCAATCAAATTTTCCTGTCTATGTTCTGGTACCGATTGAATCTCAATATTTTTAGAACGGACATGCTGTTCCAATTGATCAATTCTCCTATGTAAGTCGGTAACAGTGGCATTTAATTTTTCTCTATCTGATTCTAGTGATTTGATGGACTCTTTCATAGCTTTATGCTCTTTGAGAACGTCTTCAAACTGCGCATTCATGTGCTCCATAGAGTGGACCAGCTCAGACATTTCCTCCTGAATAGGTTTAAGTTTAGAATTCAGTGCCTCGTTCATTTTAGTAAGTAAGATGTTGAACTGTTCGTGCATTACAGTGGTGATTATGCTACTTACATCTTCGCGACTGACTGGTGCATCAAGAAGAGATTCAGGCGAGGTATTAGTAACTGCTCGTTTGCTACTCCTTATCGTTACATTTCTAACAGGTGTGCTATCGCTTCTGTTTCCCTTTGGCATAGATCCAACACACGAGGGACAATTCCATACCCCCCCAAACTGCAGAGATATATTATCCTCAAGACCTAAACAGGCGAAATGGTATACTTTCTCGCAAGTTGTGCATTTAATATTGTTTTCATCGTCCTTTCCTTCGGTACAGCATCCCCAGCTGAGTTTGGTAGAAGCCATTGTTTGTTAGCAATTATAGGTGCCTTATAAAATTATGATAGCAATTCTTAATTTAGAGCACCTGCCGCAAACCAGTAGCAAATAGGATCGTATGTGATTATGCCAAAAATCTAAACATAAAAGTGGGTAATCAAGTTTAACTGCAGCCAGCACCTCGAAAAGACCCGGTATAGAAGCAAAACCACTGATAAATAGGTCAGTAATCACTTCACAAACACTCAGTACAAAATCTTGTTGATACACAAACACCATGCACTCGACTGTTTTCACTACGAAGGCGTTAACTATTTTTACGAACAATTTTTATACGGAACAATTTACTATGCGTGTGCAACAGGTGCAAGCGCCTGACGAAAAAAATTTAAAACCACTAACATACACAAACAGGTGTGTACTGGCGCGAATTTACGCTTATATGACTCAAGAGTATGGGCGCGAATCTTATTATATTCATCCGAAACGAAGTTCGAAACTTCGGACGATCGAAGTTTATCTACGATACGAATGTACCTACATATACTTATAGTCGTTATTGACTTATGGTCGTAACCATAGACTTATAGTTACGATGTACGTTATACAAATTCGAACTTTTACAGAGTAGATACATTCGTATCGTATAAAAAACTTCGATCGTCCCAAGTTTCGAACTTCGTATCGGCGGGTGGGTGCGAGTGAGACACGTCATCGCACCGTCTGCTGCCTCACCGGACACAAATAACCTCGCACCAGGCTAGTATGTGTGCTTCCAGGAAACTGGATGCTTACTCTATACTCCTAATAATATAATGGAGAGCCGAGCATGCCATTAAAATTAATAATTATTAAATAACACCCAACAGTCACATACATAGTTTTAACCCCACACTAAGATCGAGTCTTAGACGAGAGACTTACTAAGATCGAGAGAGATCACTAAGATCGAGTCCAGGTCGAGAGACTACTACTGACTACGCCATTCGCCTGATGGTAAGCGATACGACCGCTCGTGGACAGTAGCAAAACCAAACAACACCATGAATTAGAAACAATTCGTGGCATTCCACTGCACCCCACCCTATCCTAAGACATAAGACGTTAAGTCTCAATATGTCCAACAGTTATTTTAGCTACAATGTCCTTTAAACCGTAACACAACATGTGCATTTTCATTGCTGTTTGGCGCGCAAAATATACATTGCGGAAATGGCGTATATTGGAGGAGGTACGTGTCTTGTACAGGATAGCTATAGGCTAATGATGATGATAAGCAAATATGCCTCGTGATGGAAAGTAGTCATTTCCAATCAACACACACAACACTAGATATTTCTTCGGTGCATCGATGGCCTTAAAAATGCATTCTGATTTTAGAATGACATTGATTGAAGGGTAAAGGTCATTACTTTTTTTTAAATACAAATCTCTATGTTACTGGCTGATAAAGCCTGCTAGAGTTAATGAATTATTAGTTTTATTTTTAATTCGGTGGATAACGGTGTTGATAGCACAAATCATGTATTTTTCCTGTGTGCTTTGAGATTAATTTAATTTTTTTTATTTATTTATTTATCCTAATAATATTATACAAGCGAACTTCTTCACGTTCAAAGCCGCTGATTTGATGATGATGTTAAAATTGGGTATGGAGCTAGCTGACACCCTGCATTAACACATAGCTTACTTTTTATCCCGAAAGAAATTAAACTCCCGTGGGATATGCAAGGAATTGAATTATATTCGATCGCTTTTAAAGCACGATAGTAACTTTGAGTTTAAACATTTAAAACAGTTATCGCGGAAAATAGTTCCTGTGCTTCTAAAGCGGACTGCAGTCTGGACTCAAAAGGTATCAGGACCCGGATAAAGCCAGGATGGGCCGCTATTAGAAGACATCAAACAGAATACAAACAAACACAAATACAAAGATATTATGATAATAGCTACAAACTAGTTCTAATGAAGCATTGAGTAATTTAGCCGACGAACCTATACCGATGTTCTTGGGAGTCTAAAATCGCTGTAAATTAGGATGCAGACGTTGAATAATTTTGATTATACTTCCTAACATTTAGGTTACCGCTATTTAGGTATCAGAGTAAACTAACAGGTTATAAATTGGGCATGACATCATCAACTTGCAGAATAGACTAAACTATTGATGCTATATTAAATTAAATTGAATACACCTATTTCGTTTTCCGTGCACTTTATTTATTCCGGTGAATTAGCTTTGTGGAGCAAACTAACATTGGCTGTACTGTTTCTTTGGACTTAATAAATAACCTCGAAATAGTATTTTTGTGGTAAAGTCCGCCACCACGCACTAGGCCAGCGTGGTGGACTACATGGCCTAATCACTCTCAATCGTCCTCTCGATTGTAAAGGAGGCTCGCGCCCTATAGTGGGACGTATATGGGCTGCATATAGAAGACCCGGGGTTCGAATCCTAGATTGGGCAATCCATTTCGTGAGTATTCTGTTTTAACAGCCCCGGACAGAAATTTGTGTCCGGCATGTTGACAGACTCATCTCTTTTCACATCTCGGTACGGAAAGAAACTTGTGTTCGACAATTGTAGGTCTAAATTTACCAGGCCATGACTTTTACAACTTATTAAACTTAATATCAAGTAGTTAACCTTATCAAAAATACATTTGTAGTGGAAAAATATGAAAAGATGAATATTCATAAAGTAAACAAGATGGTCAATTTATAACCAAAGGCGCACTGCAAAGTATCAAATATTTTCATTTAAAGGCGGGGGGGTTAGTCTATACTCCATGACGACGAATGTGCGAACATCGGACATAAAATGAATATGCCTTAAATACTTCACAAAATATTCAAACGTTGTATCGAACGTCGTAACCGATCCAAGTTCGGGGTGCATGATAACTTTCATAGATAATAGTATTGATTTTTAGAAGTCGAAAACTTTTATCCTATATGTTAACATTCGAACTTCGTGTCGGTGTATAGGGTAACCCCCACGATAAATTAAACACGCCGTGAAACGAGAGGTGATGAGTTCGATCCCGCGACGAGGCAAGTGTTTGTGGAACATCAGTAATGTTTCGGTTCTGTGTTGTGAGAGCGAAAGGCGTCTCATAATATATGAATACTGATTCTATATTATATTTGAGTGTGAGACTTTTATCACAATGTATGGCGAGACGTGCATACCGTTCGCCTGATGGTAAGCGATGCGAAAAACCAAACAACACTATAATGGTTTCTTAGATTTACGCGAATGTCACACATTGAAACAAAATTATTATTTACGGATTCTATCGCGGATTTGGTTTAATTTTACATTTTTTGAGTTCCCGACGTTTCGATTACTTTACAGCTTTCGTGGTCACGGGGCGGACTGAGGTATTAGACGTCCGCTCTGTGACTGTTACAATTCAACTACCCTTATTTTACAATTATTAATTTAAAAAAATAATTTAAAATAGCTAGTCTGTATTTACGAACCGATCTACGCAGAAGGAGCTCACAGTGTCTTGAGGTCTGGCAGTTGGTCTTTTGGGTTCCGATTTAATTAATTGTAGTATTGGACGTCTAATACCTCAGTCCGCCCCGTGACCACGAAAGCTGTAAAGTAATCGAAACATCGGGAACTCAAAAAATGTAAAATTAAACCAAATCCGCGATGGAATCCGTAAATAATAATTTTGTTTCAAACAACACTATGTTTACAAGGCAATGCTTGATATTCCTGACACATACGATGGCAAGTCTCAATATGTCCAGTACTTACCTTGCAACAATGTCCTTCAAACCGGAACACAACAGTGCATTCACACTGGCGTTTAGCGGGATAAATAAACTTCGTAGTGGTACCTACCAAGGCGGCATCTCACATATGAGAGACCTACCAGTAAAACTGTTGGCTGAATTAACTATTTCTACCACTAATTAATCGCTAAAATAATTTTAATGAGGGCATGACGCGCGACCAATCTGGATTACGTGATTAATATGGAAATACACGAGCCAGTCACAATCGAACTCGTTATCGCAACGAATGTACAGGAAAATGCTCAGGGAAAATGTAATGTTCCCATTAGTCACCCACAAATATTTCATTACATAGATTAGATATTTACTGGTGGCAGCTCTCTCATCGTCTACGAGATCGAATCAGAAATGAGGAGATCCGTAGGAGAACCAAGGTTACCGAAATAGCCCATAGGATTGGCAAGTTGAAGTGGCAGTGGGCCGGGCACATAGCTCGTAGAACCGATGGCCGTTGGGGCCGAAAGGTTCTCGAGTGGAGGCCACGTACAGGCAAGCGAAATGTCGGACGCCCGCCTACGAGGTGGACGGACGATCTGGCTAAGGTTGCAGGAAGTCGCTGGATGCAGGAATTCACTGGTGGTAGGTCTCTCATATGTGAGAGGCCATCTGGGTGGGTACCACCGCAGTGTCTATTTCTCCCGTCAAACAGCAGTGAAAACGCACTGTTGTGTTTCGGGTTGAAGGGCACTGTAGCCAGAGTAACTACTGGACATATTGAGACTTAACATCTTATGTCTCAGAATGGCGAGCGCAGTGGAATGCCAAGCATTGCTTTGTAATTCAAGGTGTTGTTTGGTTTTTCTTCTGTTCATGAGCGGTCGTATCGCTTACCATCAGGCGAACGGCATGCTCGTCTCGCTAATCATAGCAATAAAAAAAAAAATGCAGGCCGCTTCCAACAGGTCATTGTGGAGATCCTTGGGGGAGGCCTATGTTCAGCAGTGGACTTCCTGTGGCTGATATGATGATGATGATGAGGTCTCTCATATGTGAGAGGCCATCTGGTTAAGTACCACCGCAATGTCTATTAATTCCGCCAAACAGCAGTGTAAATGCGCTGTTGTGTTTTCGTTTAAAGGACATTGTAGCTAAACTACTGAACATATTGAGACTCAACTCAAAAAAATAAATTTCTTTTAATGCCTCGTCCACACAGTGGCCCATCATCGGCCACTAAAGGTGATGAGGGCTGGTCGGATATCTTCGCCAATGTTTGGTGACGTCACAACACGTTGTGCAGTGTTGCTAGTCTATTTACTAAATTCCTAATTTGGCGTGACCAGTATTATTCTGAAATATCAACGTGTGTTATAATGGTTGTATGGTTCATAAGGGTATATCGAATTAAATGCACCACAAAAGAATTCGTAATTCGTTATACAAATTAAGTATTGTTATATTTTCAAGCATTGCAAATCGGTTTTGTTAATTGTAACTAAAATATAGCAATCAATTATTTTTATTTTATAATGGGAGTCTAGAATAGTTCCATATGAATTTGATTTCCCGCAATTTGTGTATTTTCTCAAATATTGACAACCCAGGTAAAAATTTGAAACATTGTATTCGTGATTTTTCGGTGTTTGTCGGCAGTGGAAAAATATGCAGTTTTCAAAACGGACGAGCGTGTATGAACCAAGAAGCTTATACCCAAATGGAGATTGCCTTCCGTATATAAAAGTGAAGTACAAAAATTTTACCTTGAATGACGTTGCTGTTGCCTGCTATCCTTTTCTTTCGAGTGACAATGAGTGAAAATTACTTTTAGTTCATTAATAACCTTCTTGGTATGAACGGATTGATGACAGTTATTGACGCAAAACAGGAATACAAACGGACAGTAGTACTCGGCAATGGACATTCTCTGCCTACACCAATGTGTGCATACATGTATGTGTGTGAAAATTACTGTTGTTTAGTACACACACACACACAGCACTAGTTTATCTACAATCTATGCACATAGCAGCCAGTCTGCGTATTTTAAACAAAATATGAATATTTTCGAGACAGGAACGAGAGCATGTTTCGTGTCGGATCTGACAAACACTTGCAGCGAGTGATTACTCATTACTATCCATACATCAGTCTGCACGATGCAGGATTTTTTCAATTTTTTTGTTGTTTATTGTCTTGGAAATTAGTCTATAGTACACCTGATGATAGTGATGCCGACCAGATGGAGCATGTATTGGATCTTGACAACCAGCACTACCCTCCATTCGACATAATTATGAAGCCATATAGTGCTTCTTCATATTTCAATTAAGCCATTATGCATTAGTCTTTTTTTTTATTGCTTGAATAGCGAGTCGAACATGCCGTTCACCTGATGGTAAGCGATACGACCGCTCATAAACAGTAGCAAAATCAAACAACACCTTGAATTACAAAGCAATGCTTGGCATTCCACTGCGCTCGCCATCCTGAGACATAAGATTTTACATCTCAATATGTCCAGTAGTTACTCTGGCTACAATGCCCTTCAATCCGAAACACAACAGTGCATTTACACTGCTGTTTGACGGGAGAAATAGACACTGCGGTGGTACCTACCTAGATGACCTCTCACATATGAGAGACCTACTACCAGTTGGTGCTACTTTCCTGCCCACTGCCACCAATACAACTTCTACCAGCCGGAATCAACAACAACGGTTTGACACCTCGCGTTGAAGCTAGACGAGACTCCGCTTGTCTTTAAGATGATGTTTTTCTCTATTAGTTATTTAAAAGTGGTGTGTTATTAGTTTATATTTTTTGTGCATGTTGTGTTCACATTTTTACGTTGTATACAGAAACCTTTTATTGTAAAAAACATTCCTATTGTAACTTGTAGTGTAACAACCAGTTCTATGAACAAAATAAAAAGAAAATTGCGTGAGTAGGAATGATTTGTCCATAAAGACTCTTGGCACTCGGATTGCTGCTGAGCTGAGATTGCTGAGCGGAGTGCCACAGCCCACCCACTAGTTATTTTTTTTTAACCTTTGTAGGTTAGGCGTTTGACAATAATCTCACCTGATGGAAAGTGCCGATATAGTCTACGCTGTTTTCACTCTAGCCTTAAAGATAGCGACGCAACTGACTTCTGCTTGTTTATCGTCTCCGTATGCTGACGTTCCGTCACCCACCCGGACAGTAGCTTTCCACAGTCTGTCTGTATCTGTATCAGCCCATATACGTCCCACTGCAGGGCACGAGCCTACTCTACAATCGAAAGTACAATTGAGAGTGGTTAGGCCATATAGTCCACCACGCTGGCCTAGTGCGGGTTGGCATAACTAGTATTAAATATTGATATAGATTTTTCACTATTAAGATGGCAAACAAGCTTATGACTAACCTGATGTTTAGTTACCGTATCCTATATTGACGGTATTTTCGAACTCAAAAGGGAAAAACATTGTTTTTCTTTGTTTGTTCAACACTATGAAACGAAGCAGTAATTGCGACACAGACAGACAGCACATTGGTATGAATTAGAGCATCTTATTTGGCGGACTTACATACCATATAAATTCTTATGAACCGCTATGGTATGCAGGTTTCCTCACGATGTTTTCCTTCACCGATTTAGTGCGTGGTGATTGACTATCAATACACACATGACTCCGAAAAGTCAGAGGTGTGCCCTGGGATTTGAACCGGCGACCACCGTGAACATGTTGGCAGCCGCGTCTGGTCCGTTTACCAACAGGCCACCACGCACTTCCACTTTCTTTCTTTTTTTCCACAGTAATTCTAACAAATCTTTTTTATAGTATCATATGCTGCGTCTATAATAATTGAATGAGAGTGCGATGTGGAATAAGCTCGCTATCAGAGTTGGTGCGGAAGTAACCACTAATGTGTAACCGTTGCGACACTGCCATCCTGCTGAATAGTATACGTGAATAATTTCGGCTACAGTCCTCGACCACTGATAAACGCGATGCTGATATTGACGCAGGGAAATACGAGCAGATTTTTCTGTACACATAAGCTCAAGCCTGAATTCACGATTGGAGAGGGGAACAAAAATAAAAAGTTGCGGTACTTCCATTCCAACATTCGACAAGAAGAGAGCTTGTCATAGCATGCAGGGTAAAAACTACGATCCCAAACTTGAGTGGTTTTTCATACCTTCAAACGCACAAATTAGATTACCCGATTTTGTAATCGAATCCCAAGCAAAATATAAGCATCAGGGAGGCAAAGATTAAGATGTTGTGTTGCGCAATAATTCTGCTTGTGATTTTACGTCTGACGTCGACCTTCTCGGTAAATTTAGATAATTATAATCGATTCGCAAACAAAAAATATTTGTACCAAAAACCCACGTTTAGATTGCAAAGCTGGGATCAAACTCAGAACATAATCACCGCCCATAAATAAATACACCGAATAATACGTAGCCCTGATCTCACACTATGACCGAGTCTTGTTTCGTGGGTATCAGAAACTATGAGAAACTTTTCGGCCTCACAAACCTAGACCCCAAATATGTGTGTTACAAACGTCGTGTAACTGAGCTGAGAAAGATGAAGTCACAATTTCTGTCCTATTGGACAGAAGCATAAGTACCCATAGATTTACCAATAAATCGCCAAGTCTTTGAGTCTATCGCCAGAGTCTCGTCTGCAACAGAGGTACGTGTAGATGTGATGCTATTCACATTCGTCACAGTTAGTTAGTTATGACAGCCTCCGTGGCGCAGTCGGTTAGACGCCGGCTGTGAGACTAGAGGCCGCTGATTCGATCCCCGCACCGAAACAAATGTTTGTGTGAACCACAGGTATTTGTTTCGGGTCTGGGTGTTTGTGAGATCGAAAAGTCTTTCGTACACACACGACACAAGACTCGATCTTAGTGTGGGGTCAGGACTATGTATGTGACTGTTGGGTGTATTTATTTATTTATAGTAATACCTTCGTGATGATGTGGCTGCAGCATGAGATCACCGCTGCCGTCACGCGATGTTCCTGCTTCCTAAACTTGTTTGTACACTTGCCGAGGGGGGGCAGGGCAGGTAGAGGGGGGGAGGGTGTTGTAGCTAGATAGTATGGCGCAATCACGATCAATCAGTGATCCGGCACACTGATAACTTAGTACAATATGTAATCAGCTGGCAATATGATAATCAAGCTTTTGATGTATCCGCGTATGGAGCTCCCATTTTTTTAATTATGTATCGGTTAAAAAAACAGTGCTGTTTACAGGTAGGTCTCTCATATGTGTGTGTCTAGGTAGGTATCACCGCAATGTCTATTTCTCCCACCAAGCATCACTGTAAATGCACTGCAATGATCCGGTTTGAAGGACATTGTAGCCAGAGTAACTACTGGACATATTGAGACTTAACATCTTATATCTCAGGATGGCGAGCGCTGTGAAATGCCAAGAATCGCGTTGTAATTCATGGTTGTTTGGTTTTGCTACTGTCCATGAATGGTCTAAAGCTTAACATCAGACGAATCGCAAGTTTGCCTAGCCATTCATTGCTTAATAACTGCATGTTAGGTGCATTGTCATCTAGATTGAATCGATTGGCGACTTTCGATTATAATCTGTCACCATTCCACACATTGTGTAGTATTGTGTAGTGTGTAGGTACATGGGTAGAAAGCAGTGGAACTCGGTTGCTCGGCGTGTGTGGGCGGTTATCAAATTCGCATAATCATCGAGTGACAATAATTATCGCTAATCAGGATGTGTCTGCACATCCCGAGCCGTGCCGAAACCCTGCGTCATACGCGCTGTCCACGTGGCCCGGTTGAGGATCTATGCGAGCTGTCCTGGATAGCCGGTATTCAGATAGTTCACGAGCGCTGGGTTCAACAACTAATAGAGAGACGGTGATAGTTGATGCCTGATTCAACTTTGAAGGCATTACAATCTTATCTGCAAAAGGAAGTGTGAGATGACAATTTACCCTTCATAGAAAAAGCGTTTCTTAATTTGCATTTCGGCAATGTATTAAAATAAAACCTAATCAAGTCAACCAAATGGGTGGTCAATGGTAGGAATGTTGTCAAATGGTCCCTCATGACTAAAAACCATGACCAAACTTAGACTCAACTCAGACTCAACTTTTTTTTTTTTTTTATTGCTATGTATGGCGAGACGAACATGCCGTTCGCCTGATGGTAAGCGATACGACCGCTCATGAACAGTAGCAAAACCAAACAACACCTTGAATTACAAAGCAATGCTTGGAACTCCACTGCGCTCGCCATCCTGAGACATAAGATGTTAAGTCTCAATATGTCCAGTAGTTACTCTGGCTACAATGCCCTTCAATCCGAAACACAACAGTGCGTTTACAATGCTATTTGACGGGAGAAATAGACACTGCGGTGGTACCCACCCAGATGGCCTCTCACATATGAGAGACCTACCACCAGTAAAGCCTACACAAGTAAAGCCTACAGGAATTAAATACTTTTACGCCCGAATACTGGAACGCATCTTAAATATAAGTTGCGCTTAACCATGTTAATCCCGCTCAAATGTACTGGCTAAGTGGGCCGTGCGCTGTTAAGAGCAACTTATTATTTAAATGGCGTTCCAGTATTCGGGCGTTAGTTTCCAGTAAAGCCCACTGACAGCCCGTATCTTCTGTCCTGTCTGCAGTAGGACGTGTAAAAGCTAATACTGATACTACCTGGTCTAATGATTCTTATTCAGTATTCATTGACTCGGCGAACATCTATGCGCAATCTGTACGGATTGACTTCCGTTTTGAGCGCTGCCATTCACTAGCCTATGCCTACTGTTCTCTATCAGATCAGATATCATCTGGTTATCATTATCAAACATCACCATCAATTAATACATGTAGACTGATTTAAATATAGCTCTATTTTAATTAGTATTATTAATATCTACATTAATTGTGAAGATAATCGACGAATTAATTAAAATCATGTAATTTTCATGACTACAATCAGTATGGCGTCGCTTTGATCTACATTATCAATATGACTAACGTCCTAATGAAAATGATAACGCATTGAGATCGCTCAAGCCATTTCAAACAAAAAATTGATATAACTACAATATTTGGTATATGTACCGTTAACTTGCATTTCACTTTGAATAAATAAATAAACATTTTCGTATATTATGATTGCTTTCTTTCATATAAAATACAAACAAGTCGGTTCACAATAGTAATATGACTGCCAGCTTTTTGAATAAGTGTTGCCGGACCTTCACCTAGCATACCTAACAAGTACCAGACGCCCTGGTTTCAAAGGGGAGGAATATTCACTAATGACAAAAAATTGAGACTTTTCCCGTCAAACAACAGTTTAAATGCACTGTTGTGTTTCGGATTGAAGGACATTGTAACCAGATTAACTAATAGACATTTTGAGATTCTATATCTTATGTCTCAGGATGGCGAGCGCTGTTGAATGCCAAGCATTGCTTTGTAATTCAAGGTGTTGTTTGGTTTTGGTACTGTTCATGAGCGGTCATATCGCTTACCATCAGGCGAATGATATGCTCGTCTCACCATTCATTGCATAAAAAAAAGCCTAGTGATGAATAAAACCACTATTGAAAGAGCTCTGGGGGTTACTCTATAACCCGACAGGACCACGAATGTCCGCAGGTCGTACGTAAACCTATACGAATGCGCCTAATTACTCAATGTTGAATCCTCTATTGTATGTCAGAACCATAGACTAGGTGCGGAGTGAATTAAAATTTTCATAGATTAGTATTGATTGAAGTGGAAAACTTATAACTTATACGTAAAGCATTCGAACTTCGTGTCAGAGAATAAAGTAACCACCCTGGTACTACGCACACCAATACACAGGCCCAGTTGCATTATTATACATTTGATATTGCAAAAGGTATGGCATTGATTACGTCAAAGTTATGGGCAAAGTTTAATTGATGCAACTAGGCCTAAAAACACATACTGTAATCGCTTTATAACCCAATCTGTGTCATAATTCTTACTTCAAATCCCAGAACCACGTGACATTTACATCGCAGTAAACAGGCGAAGTGGTAATTGCTGCAAATTCTCTCCGGTCATCTGCTGTTGACATGTCACGAGGCGGAAGTCTTTACCCGCGCTCACAATGAGTTGTGTAAGCCGATGCGGCTCGTGGACTACTGACATTCGTTACACAACTGTCAGTGTCGCCACGTGCGCGCGAGCTGCGTGCTGTGAATGCCACTAGACGACCACCTCCCCCGACCCTTCCCTTCCTCTCCCCTCGTCCTTCCGCGGCAACTGGTTCTAGGTCTAGTGGATAGAACCTGCCCGCAACCTGTACAGCCGCGCAAAACGAGTAAACAAAGCAATAATGGCACTCGACGGAACGTGCGCCGCGGCTTGCAGTAGCGGGAACGATGCGTCACTGCTTGCGGCGAACTTACAATTGCAAATTGTTGAGGCGTACGTGAGCAATGTGGCAACTTGTAGATTTTTTATACACAATAATATTTTCGCAATAAATTCCTGGCCAACCACCTCGTGGTAGAACAAAAAGCACTGACTTCATTCAAGGAAGATTTGAGACCGAAATGTCTTGCAACTGACTTTGAAACTTAGGTGTAATGGCGGAGATTATTAGGTAGAACAAAGAAACTGACGTATAAGTGAATAGTCTTTATAAATTAGGCGATGCAACCTCCAGCATTGGAAAACCCTAGTCGGAAATTGAACCGCGATGTTCACGTACGCAATAATAGTATCTACAGAATACATTATAATGTTGCGTTACAAGCTCCGAGTGATTCTTCGCGACCTTCGAGCGTTGGTTCGCGCCACGCACGCAACTGCTGTAGCTTTACATTCGGCTAGCTCAGATTTTCTTCTTATATTGACGTTGATAAACACAGGTTAATCAACTTTAATATTAATCATTTTAATAATTGACGCGCCACTTTGGCATTACAGCGAGAATAATTCAATCCTGAATGAACACGTCGTGTTGTCGCGTCCGATAAAATGTCGCATGTTTTTATGGATCAACTATTTAATCAGTCTACCTGTTTTTCGTAGGCTTCGACTGGTTTTGTTATGGTCTTGTCGGGTTGTCGGCGTGCATACCCGATACAATCGTGTCGAATACCGTTTGCTAACGAGTTTATATGACGATAGCTATCGGGCATTAGCTTCACGTTGTCTCAAATTTTGCTCAAGCTTCGATATTATCATCAGCTCATTGCAGTGCACTGCTGGACATAGGTCTCTCCGAAGCTACGCCACAGAGCCCGGTCAGCTGCTTTATGTATCCAGCCAAAGCCAACACTTTTGTGCAAGTAGTCCCGCCATCTGACCAGAGGACGTCTCACGCTAAGCTTGCCAAGACGCGGTCTCCACTCCAGAACCCGCTTACTCCAGCTGTTATCCGTTCTGCGAAATATGTAGCCAGCCCATTGTCACTTCTACCTACTGGCTTTCAGAACAAGCTTCGATATATCAAATGTGAATACGACATGCGATTAAAATCTGCATCCGACATTCGAAAATAGGAACAGTCGTTGTGAATGTTTGTGACGTAGAGCAAGCTAATTACGAGTGATTAACTGTTTGAGCGAGTGTCACCTCCACCTGTCGGATGCACTCGTCACTCTCACGTAATTATAATGTGTGTGTGTGTGTGTTGCCAAGTGAAGGCGATAATGCAGTCATCACACAACATGCAAATGAATACATCCTTGTACATTCCCCGCTGCTCTTCACAAAGGCGGCACTCCGTAAGGACGATCGCGGACGAATGTGGTTGGTCTAGGAATGTTGCGTGTTCAGTCCAACAGTCGTTAGCATAAGCAACATCCTGTTGCGGTAGCAAAAGGCATCTATTACATTTCTGTGTTACGCCTTTATTGGTTCCTTGCCACGACACATTTTTCTCTCCAATTAGTAAACCATTAGGCTACTTGATGTTCACTTGTTCGCTATGTGAAGAAACTTCTGTTAATCTAGGAAACCAATGGGCAATGCCACTAAATCCGTGTATCTTTAAATAATATTCATAATATTGATAAATTTATGGAGGTGACCTACATGACATATTGCAGCTAAACAATTCGCGACTACTAGTGTTCACGTTAGTATTTAATTGCCGCATTGACAAGGTCTGTGCATTATCACATGCAAACTCTTAGTTATCGCTAAACTTTACTGGCTGTAGGACATTTCTATCTGTACGGAAAGCCACATCCGTCCACCAAATCCTTGGGTGACTCAATGCTCGCCGTTGGTGTTCGACCTTTGTACCTACGTCTGATTACCAGCATTGAGTTTGCCAATAAGTATCTTTTCGTTGTATAGTTAGTAAATTAAATAAAAAATAAACCTTACCAGTTACCATAAAGAACAAGAATATTATGATAATTCTTTTTGGTATACAGGCCAAGAGCTTAGTGCAGTACCGCATAAATGTATTGTGGTACTATTTTATTGTAATCTTTTGGTAAATAAAAGTTTATTATTATTATTAGATTATGTGGACGGCACTGTTGTTACATCAGACGCATTGTAGTGCCATCGTGCCAGCGAATAACAATAAGTGTAGGTGTGAGATGGTCCCGAGTGCGTGACAATGGCGTCGTGTGCTGGCGCCGGCACGCATGCAAAATAATGCAACTGTGCCGGACAGTTAGCACATTCCGACTCGTTGGCTCCAACACCAACCACACCTTCCCACGATGCTGCTAAAGGATTCCGACATATACGTGGTTTGGCAAACGTTTCACCAAACTGCCAACTCATTTGAAACTGGTCGGCTCATAATATTAAACGGACAATGTTTTCGATGGATCACGAATTCACATCACACTACCTTAAAAAAACCAACTACAGGTTACGAACAAATTCGCAAGCTGAGACATAATTTGGCTACAACAAAAATTGTGTGAGGCATGTATGCTTTGCTTCTACCATTCTTGTTATTGCGTGTGGCACCCCTGTTTACACCATTGGGGATACAGCCATCAACCTATCTATGGTGGAATTTTGAAGTTGTGAGTATACTTATTTCGTCAACATCCTCAAGTCTGGAAAATCCAGCTTTCAAGCCGGATTATAAAGAGCCTAGTAACAGGTGCAGAGCATTTCCTTGGCGTCGTGTCTTCACCGGCCTTGCTGGTTGAGCGGCAAGTGGGTTAGGGCTGCGCTCGCGGCGTGGCTAGAGCAAGGGCGTGACGTCATCACTCGAGAGCCATAGAGATCAACGGACATGGATCGATGACTGCCACTAGAGTAGGCACTCAACTTCACGCAGGATATACGGGCGACTTCCGGGCCGTGTTACATTTTGAATTTGTAAGCGAGAAAAAAGAATACATCGAATTACTAAGCTCACGGTTCCTTGATTCACGATTTCTGTACATAAAGTTCGCCTACCCGCACTAGGCCAGCGTGGTGGACTATATGTCCTAACCACTCTCAATCGCACTCTCGATTGAAGAGGAGGCCGTACTGCAGGGTACGTGGGACGTATATACATAACTAAGAACAAGATACAGAAATAAGCTCACGGTACATAGAGACGAAACAGAAAAATATTTGTTTTAACAATTAAATGGATTTGGAATGCAATAATCGTCAACGTGATCAACTTGACGATAACAAAAAAATATACAGCATTATAGCTTGGGCTTATTTTGTATGAAAATAACACGCTTTGCTCCCGAAGAATCGCCAAGCTTACTCAATTGGCATGGCAACGAGTAACAAGTAACAACCACATGTGTCTTGCAAAAACAGCATTCATTCACCCATCACAGCAGAAATTACGAGACGTGAATTGTGAAACGACAAACGACAGACTTAGGGCCAATTGCAGAAACTAACTTTGCCCATATTACTTTGACTTCGAAAATATCAATCCCATGCTATCAATCCCAGCGATGTCAAGGACGTCACAAATATGGCAATTTATCAGCCCATATACGTCCCACTGCAGGGCACGGGCCTCCGCTAAAATCGAAGGTACAATTGAGAGTGGTTAGGGCAAGGGCGGCTAATGCGGGTTGATGATTCCGTAGATTTTATTACAAATCGCTATGGTATGCAGGTTTCCTCTCGATGTTTTCCTTAACTGTTATAATATAGCGATGACATTGTCAAAATTAAAGTTATAAAGTTAGTTTATGCAACTGGGCCTTAAGACAATTAATGTTTCTTGCATCAACTTTTAGCATCGGACAAGAATTTAATGGGACGAAATGTCCCTTAAATATCAGATCGCCCTAACACAAAACACGTTGGGTAAGGTCGGGGCTACGTGGCAGTTGGCTGTGTTTATTCTTATACAGCGTGTAGCGGCAGTGAGATAAGGGACTGATAACGACACGTCTGGAAGGCAATGAACGGTGTTCAACTTCAAACGATCTCTTACATTGATTATATGCTTCGACTGGTAACATGAGCTATTAAGTAACACGGTGCCTACAAGGTGAACTAAAAAACAAGTTATTTAATTATGCGTAGAATTCTAAATGTATATTTTCTAACTATTTGATTATTTGCTCGTAGAACCGATGGCCATTGGGCCGAAAGTTTCTAGAGTGGAGGTCAACAGGTCGATGTGGAGATCCTTTGAGGAGGCCTATGTTCAGCAATGGACTTCCTGTGGCTGAGATGATGATGACTATTTGCCTGGGTTGCACACTTGTACTGCGGCAAAATTAAATAAATAACAAAATAAATAAATACACCCAACATTCACATACATAGTCCTGACCCCACACTAAGATCGAGTCTTGTGTCGTGTGTATCAGGAACTACGAGCCTTTTAGGTCTCGCAAACACCCAGACCCGAAACAAATGCCTGTGGTGTCTAACCAACTGCGCCACGGAGGCTGTCAAATTACAACGCTGAGGTCTCCGGTTCGAACCACGGGTCAGGCACAGTGATGCTTTTTTTTTGTGAATCAGCCCGGAGTCAGGAATTTTAGCCCGATATTTCGCTATCCTATCACTCCCTCCCTATCACATCGTGGAACGGAACACACAAGGCAAAACGTGGGTGTCTTGGTAGCACTTTTGCCTATCTCTTCTAGGAACAACGCGTGATCTGTTTGTTTTGTATATGAAAATATTTCGTAGTTTTACCCCCGTATATTTTTGTTATTACTAATGTGTATGTATACGATATGTGTACGGGTTTCAATTAATATTATCCGCCATCCGGCCGGCAGCCCGCATCTAGATATCTCAGACGTTGATAAACGATGCGTCACATTTACTTCAATATTTGGCGGTTGCGATACATAACATTGACTAACTTTTAACTGCCAACGCCTATTGTTAAATAAGTGAATGAACTCTGTCGGTTCAACGACGTCTGCAATTTGTCTGCAAGATATGTGCGTGGTGACTAGTCGGTAACTGACTGGACGCGGCCGCCAACATGTTCACGGTGGTCGCAGCTTCAAATCCTAGGGCAGGGGTAGCGAAACTTTGTCTATTAACAAACAAACGCGGAATATGTTTTCTTGCTTTGAGATAAGGAGAATGTCCATTTTAGTATGAAACTTAGTATCGGTCCAAAGTTTTTTGGGCGTCGTAGGGAAAAAATATATCTTCAAAAAATATAAACAAATCTGCGATGCAGGCCCGGAGTTCTTGGAGAAATTAACTTGAATATCAATAAAAAATATTTTTTGCCTTAGGGCCTTTTCATAATAGATGTTTTTTCGCATAGGGAATTTGGGATTGGTGATGTGTCCAAATTATTATGTCACGTCACAATAACCCCTGTCCTAGGGCATCACCACGCACTATAATGGCGAAAGATCTGATCGTGAGGAATCCTGCATTTCAGAGACTTATGAATTTCTATGGTATGTCTGACCCCTCTTAATCGTACTCTCTTATAGCTGATAGGTCTCATATATGTGAGAGGTCATCTAGGTACCGCAATGTCCATTTCTCCCGCCAAACAGCAGTGTAAATACCCTGTTATGTTTAGGTTTGAATGACTTTGTGGCCTGAGTAACTACTGGACATATTGAGGCTTAACACCCTATGTCTCAGGATGGCGAGCCCAGTAGAATACCAAACACTGCTTTGTAATTCAAGGTGTTTGGTTTTGCTACTGTCCATGAGCTGCCGTATTGCTTACCATCAGGCGAACGGCATGCTCGTCTCACCATTCATTGCAATAAAAATATATCGACCCATGTGCTCTGCCCATAATTGAGTGCTTTATGGCGAGTAGGTAAGCGTGAGGTGTTTCCCACGCGGCGCCGTATTATGTATAATGTTGCATAATACCGTTAGTTAAGGTTATCGGCGGCGCGACTGATAGCAACTGCTTGACAACACAGGGCCGCCACAGACACATTTCTTTATTTTTATTTTATCAATTAAGTAGGTATAATAATTTCTGAAATATTTTAACTAATTTTTTAAATTAAGAAAAAAATAAATGATCATATATGAACTGTACAACTGAGTATAAACAAACACAACATGTATATGGAAAAAAAAACGCAATTAAAAGATATGGGTATAGGAAACATTAATATCAGAATGTTAAACAAGGTAATAGTTAAATTGTTAAATCTTCAATAATCATATGGACACTTTTTTGAAGGATGTGAAAAATCGAGATAAAAATCAAAGTTATTCAGGTTACTAGTAAGCTTATTGTGGTGAGCAGAAAATGCAAAATTTTTGAAATATTTGGAGTATGTTAAGAAACCTCTGCCTATCCCTTCCTAAAAAAAAAGGCGTCAATTTATGTATGTATGCATGGTATGAAACCATGGCGCCTCATGAATTGAAGCCTCGAAATATATGGTAGGTACTTGGTCTGGTTGAGCTGCGCTTCCATTATTATAGTAATAACCAAAAACGGCTATAGTCTTTGAGAACCTCCAGAGACGCGACGTTTTTCGATGTGTTAAGTTAATGCTGCTAGAAAGAGGGAAAGTAATAATGTATGAAAGCAAAAAAATATATAATTCCCTCTTCTTTAATAGGCGTCCCGCTGAAGAACTCATAATCCCGCTTATTTTAATATCCTGTCCCGAATTTTCAAAAACTAAACCTGGCAACACTAAGACAGACAGACAGCAGATGCCACTATTTGCACCTGTGCCTACCCCTCAAGGTAATAAGCATGTGTTTGTGTGTGCATTACAATTAAGCACAGCATTGCGTCCATTGTCCTCGCCTAAACCAACACTTCATTACCGACATGTGAATAACATTACGAGTGGTCGGCCTTGCCACTTCAAAGTGACGCAATTCAATAACGACGGTAAGTTTTGCCGTCGCGTTGCTTGAGAAGATTGCCGAAGACTCGACAATCCTTGTCCATCCTTACTTTTACTTTATACATGATGAAAATCACAACTACAACTGTTAGGTATCGTAGAGGCGATATTTCACCCACAAACGCCGAGCTGGGTCCCTAGCAATACCTAAAAACCTCTCGATAGTCACATGCATTGTGGGCACCGTACATCCCAGGGCGAAGGGCGCCCCGATATACGTCCGCGAACCGCCTCGCGCAACAATCCCCAATTATAATGGGTGGCTATGGACTATTATCGTCAAGCCACGTGCTCGTTTGTTAAATCTATAGTACAATCATCATAATCCTGTGGCCTCGCTACGTTCAAGGTTAGCGAGTTGGCCCCGACAAACCCATCACTGCAACTCTTGTCAGCCAGGACTATGAGCACGCAAGCTCGACCAGACTCAAGACCATGTCTTAAACAGGCAAGGGAATAAGAAAGGAAATAATTAATAGGAGTTGAAAGCACCTGATTGTCCTAAACTCTGTATTCTCTTTGGACAGTGCTGTCAAATAAAATCGACGTAGAGCTATACCTTCCGTCGTGTATCATTCGGTCAATCAAATTCCCGAAGGTCCAACATTCCTTCTTCCTCCCACTTAAAGAAGCCTCTACGGAATCTACGATCCAAGTGTGGTGTGATCTTGAATGGAGTCGTCTGGTTCAGGTCCAGGTAGATGCCTTTGAAGCTAAACGTCGCAAAGGTCTCGACAAAAAACGAAGTGCAGTGAAGTGCTAAAGGCCCGACCACGTTTGGCCATTAATTACACTTATGTTACCAAGGCGTTACCCAAATTGTGCTCGTACTTTTACGAACAAAACCTGGGTACGTATGCCTCACTAGAGCGCATCAGAGGACGGAAGAACACGTTCCACTTAAAGATTCTTGTCTCCAATACAACAGTAGCCGAAGCCGAAAACGGCTAGGAATTCATCATCAAATAATCATCGGCGATAATCATATACCACCAGGTAAGACGTTTGGCTTCTTTGCCAGACCTGTTTAAAAAAAATTACTATCCTCGACCAAAGCGTGGTTAAGGTTTTTTTTAATTCAAATTATTAGTGAGACGTGCATGCTGTTCGCCTGATGGTAAGCGATACGACCGCTCATGAACGGTAGCAGAACCAGACAACACCTTGAATTACAAAGCAATGCTTGGCTTTCTTCTGCGCTCGCTATTCTGAGACATAAGATGTTAAGTCTCAATATGTCCAGTAGTTACTCTGGCTACAATTACCTTCAACCCGAAACACAACAGTGCATTTACACTGCTGTTTGACGGGAGAAATAGCCATTGCGGGTATTTACGTTATGGTATTGTTTCCAAGTCCACTACTCGGTAACTGCAGTGTACACAATGAGTACGGGTGTCGCCATTCATAATGAGTGCGGCGGGTGTCGAGCCATTCACGCCGCTGTACGATGGAATACGAGGAGGCAACAGGTGGAAGAAAGTGTCAGGAAAACGTACGGTGTTGGATTGGGTCATGTGGGCGGTATTTGCAGGGTTGACGTGTTGTATCGTGGCGGAACTCTTTTGAAGCGCATAGTCTTCACTTTATCGAATTGGTTTGATTTTATATGGTTAGAAGACCATCACACATGAGTGTTTCATCCTGGGATTGTCTGAACCCAACTGAGTGTACTGATTTAGTAGTTTGTAGAGTTGAAAACGTTAGGGCGAGCGTCAAATGGTACGGCAAGGAACAATGGAATTTATGTCGTATTGACACGAGATAAGTTTCAATATCCTTTTTAAAAAAAGTAATCCCTTGCATGAAATGCCAGTCTGCACTGGCCTTTAGGCGTGGCAAGTTCGTCTTGGCGCTAGCCGCTTATCCGACTTCCCCTTTAAGGATTCAGATGTAAGCTTATACATCATACATACATACATAAACTCACGCCTATGTCCCATCGGGGTAGACACAGACCATTGACCACAGTACTACGGTCCATACATATCTCTTTCGTTTCTTCTACTTTCATTAATTTCTTTATACACGCTCGTCGGTTTAGAAGACTCCGTGTGAGTAAAATGGAATGCATAAGTGATAATTAAAATCAAAACATGTGTAATAGTAAATATTGTAGATTGAAATGGTAGTAATACATTCTTAAACAACACTAAGGGTCATTTAGTATTTATTACTATATAACCCCAAGATAGATAGCCCTATATATCTAGATAACCCCAAGTTAAGTTGACTAATATTATGTACTAGCGGCCCGGCCCAGCTTCGCCCGGGTACAAATAGATTTCTGTACAATAATATGTACGTATTATACATATAAACCTTCCTCTTGAATCACTCTATCTATTAAAAAAACCGCATCAAAATCCGTTGCGTAGTTTTAAAGATTTAAGCATACAAAGTGACATAGAGACAGAGAAAGCGACTTTGTTTTATACTATGTAGTGATGATGGACGTAGCCTATGCACACTATGAAACAATAATTAATTGATGAAGGAAAATATATTTTTATACATATCTTTGTCTCGGTGGCGCAATAGAACTAAGGTATAACTGCAAAGCTGTGGTCTCGGGTTCGTATCCCGGGTCGGGCAAAGTATTATTGGGTATTTCTATTCATTATCAGCCGAGTCAGGAATTTATGCCCGATATGGCGATAGGCTCACCACCTATCACTTACTTACTGGTGGTAGGTCTCTCATATGTGAGAGGCCATCTGGGTGGGTACCACCGCAGTGTCTATTTCTCCCGTAAAACAGCAGTGTAAACGCACTGTTGTGTTTCGGGTTGAAAGGCATTGTAGCCAGAATAACTACTGGACATATTGAGACTTAACATCTTATGTCTCAGGATGGCGAGCGCAGTGGAATGCCAAGCATTGCTTTGTAATTCAAGGTGTTGTTTGGTTTTGCTACTGTTCATGAGCGGTCGTATCGCTTACCATCAGGCAAACGGCATGCTCGTCTCGCCATTCATAGAAATAAAAAAAACAAAAAAACATCATAGGATGGAAAATACACAGTGAAATGTGTGTCATGATTGCACCTTTGCCTACCCCTTCTGGGGCAAAGGCGTGAATTTATGTATGTATATATTTGCCTACTAACTAACTGGCATAGCAAATACTGGTTAATAATGGCGTATATAATTTACAATTAAAGTCAATTATTAAACAATGGTTTATAAATTTTAAAAAATCATATTGATTATTCACAGAAGTAATTAAGGAATTGACGATAGTACATTAAAATAAAATGGTTTTGAAAGAGTTGTGTTCAATATTGTAGAAAAGTTGTAAGATATTAAATTATAATATATTTTGATGATTTCTACACACTCTCAGGCAACACCCACATAGATTTGGTGAAACATGATTTTTATCCTTTCGCTAAATAACTCAACTTCGATTTCACATCTGTCTGCCAAATATCAACTCTATTAAGAAGAAACTTTATGAAAATAAAAATAAAAATAAGAAAAAAATAAAAAAATAATAATAAAGGAAGATAAAAATGTAAAAATTAAACCAAATCCGCGATAAAATCCGTAAATAATACTTTTATTTCAAGAAACTCTATGGTCATACACACTGGCTTTATGTGCGTTAGACTGGGTTATTGATTGCACAATAACAATGCATACACAATTACTTAACAACAACAGTGCGCCTGCACAAAGGATCCACATTACTTACTATTACTGTACAATGTAGTGTCATTACATTGTTATAAACATGCTTATTTACTACAAAGGGAAAACATGATTTTAAATGATTATTTTCATAAACACCTATAGCAGAAACTGCAAACACTGGGCAATAGTAATAAATGCTATGGCATGTCCTTCAAACAAGGCGTAAAGAGAGTACTCTCCTTACGGTTGGCAGAGACTTTGTTGTGCTGGACCCCTGGCACTAAGGCCTATGAGCAGAGGCAGAGGTAACCAATTTTTTTTTTATTGCTATGAATGGCGAGACGAGCATGCCGTTCGCCTGATGGTAAGCGATACGACCACTCATGAACAGTAGCAAAACCAAACTACACCTTGAATTACAAAGCAATGCTTGGCATTCCACTGGGCTCGCCATCCTGAGACATAAGATGTTAAATCTCAATATGTCCAGTAGTTACTCTGGCTACGATGCCCTTCAACCCGAAACACGACAGTGCGTTTACACTGCTGTTTGACGGGAGAAATAGACACTGCGGTGGTACCCACCCAGATGGCCTATCACATATGAGAAACCTACTACCAGTAAATCAACCAGGCAAGCTGCTAGCTCGTCTGCCTATAGTGACTATAAAAAAATACCATAACCAGCTAAATATATACATATATTGGACACTACACATTTTTATTCGTCATTATTACCCTACTCCGACATTGGAAAAACATTGAATTGCCAAAGAAGCTAAAAACCTTGCATATCGTAATTGATAGGATATTATATCAATATTGGCCTATTACAAGGGTGGGAAATCCATAGTAAGGATTCATATAAGAATGTTGTATTTCAAATCCAATATAATATTTGGACATATTATGTCCAATGTCAGTTAGTTTGGTGTGAAGGATGCACTGCACTAAAACATTGAGTGAATTGTAAGATTCTGGAGCGCTAAATAAAAATAAGTTACACCCTAAAGTCACTAACTAATATTGATATTTAAAAAAAACAAAGCCAAGTTGGTTTACAAGAGAGGTTTTTAAAAACATTCTAACTTGCATGTAGTATTAAACTTGTAAAGTAAGCAGCATATAATTATTCTGGTAATTATTTTTATCTGTTTCAGCGGCCTGTGCTTATCTTAAACATATGTGGGATTGGGGCAATATTATTTTACCATGTTAAAGACTGTAAACGGCTTGTAGTTTTATGGCTGACATCAGCCCATTTGAGAATAAAATGCATAGCTATTTTTATGGCCTTTTGTTTTTGTCTTGCTTCAGTTACCATGACAAAGGCAGGGCTTAGTGCGGTTACTGTTCTTACATTTTGAATCTTGTAATGGTAATAAAATTGATTTTTATCCTTCATTTACATATTTAAGTAAGTAAGTAAATAATTCTGAAAATTTTAATATATTTGAAATACTATTTTAATAACTGCTGTTTGGTGACTTACAGATATTGGAATTCTCATACATAGCACATTAGAAATGGATTATGTGACAAGCATCATCATTTTAAAGCCTCTCTTAGTTATATAAGTACTCAAGTAGCCCAATAATTGTTAAAGAGTAGCTCCAAGTTCATATTTTATTCATCAAATTATGTAAGTATAATATATTTTCAGCCAATAAAAACAAAATGTTGCATTGGTGTCATCCTCAATATTAGCATATAAAATAGATAAAATCAGAATCATGAAAACAAGTTCCAACTGTGTCATCATGCCACACATGGCACTTATTATCAACAAACATTAAAATCAATATGTTGTGCACAGATGCAACATTACAAAAGCCTTGTGTCTGGACATTTGTTTGTGTAACATTGCTTTATAAACATAAATAAAGAGTTTGTTGCGGTGAGTGCGCACCTGTGCTATCATATCTCTTGTGTACACAACAAACCATGTGTTGTTGACACAAGACGTTTGTCACAGCGGCTCTTATCAGTGGCTGCAGTTTGGCAGTTGACACAGGTACAGGAAGTTTCACAGACAAATTGGTCACAGTCAAGGTCTCACAGATGAGCCTCTGACACACTTGAACAAATAACTATTAATATTAATGTATTCATCCATACTAATGGTATTGTCTAGTCTCTTGTGTATTTGATTAACATTTAACACATGATTAGTCAATGGTTTGGAACTAGTTTGGAGATTGCTCAGTGAGTGGGCCACATATGTCCGTGTGCTTAATTATTAAAGCTTATCCTTTGGATATTGTTATTATTTTTTGCACTAAACATGACCCTTTTGAAGGGGTGTATTACTTTGTATACAACACTATCTAGATCTTTCATTAAGACCAGTCCTTTGTCATTATGATCATGTTACCATATTTGCTAATTTAACGGTAATTGATAATAATTTGGTAATTCAGTGGTAATGTGTAATAAATTTAGCTGTTTGATTGGGCGAGAGTAGTGGAGCAGTGTAGTTGTTGTGTCTATATGTCGAGCGCAGATAACAACGGCGCTGGACGTCGGGTGCGTGAACTCTGCGACGCGCTGCCCACAGCTATTGTTCACTTATGTAAATGCTAACAATACTCTTTTAATATTGCATAATACAGCATACACTCGCACACAATATCTTGTATAGCGCGGGCTGCTGTCGCCACACAACACAGCACTAAACAATCACCGAGACGTACGCAACACTTCCGAGAAATATGCACCGACCTCCTGCACTTGCAACTTTATACTAATTCATTTCGTCATTTAATAATACAGTTTTATTAATACTGCAATCGCAATGTTTATCGGCTTCGTCTAAACTTAAGTGAGTAAAATAGAAAAAAAATTACTGACCATAGATCGCGCGAGTCCGGTGCAGCGCGCAGTGGCCCCCACGGAGTCGGGAGACGCGAAGATGACTCCAGTCGTGTCCACTTCACAGCAGCTGCACGTCTCTGGCTGCTCAGCGCCGCGTCGAGCTCCAGACAAACATCACCCGCGACCACCTCCGACGACGAACACTCACAGTATTACTCGATGTAAACCCAATATTATCGCCGATCGACCCGCAATCCGCACAACACAATGCCACTCTACGCTGACCTGTCGTAAACTGTTAACTAGAGAGGCGACCCCACTCCAGCACGCTGCGTGACGTCAGCAAGTCCAATCGAATACACAATTCTTTACTTCGCATTCGCATACAAAATACCGATTACATAAAATCTAGGAGTGAAACGTTTATAATGTCAGACAAATAAAAGTTGTTTGATGATGTAAAGATGTAACATTTTTATCAGCAACATGTTTATTGAAGTTATTTCTTTAAATTAGAGTTTAAAGTCTAGAGACACTGTTAAATAAACTGGATGTCACTCATTTGTTTGTCTGTCCATGTGTCTTAAATCTTCAATTACGAAATACCGTATCAGTTTTATATTATTTTACTTTATTTCGCAATGAATATAAATTGCGACTTGCCATTGGAATATTATCTCGACTTCGCCTCAAAGTATGATTTAAACTTGTGGCAATAGATTTCTTATTTCAAATGCCCTGATAAACCAAGAATTAATAATTATATAGGTGAGATAATGATCTGCGTTTACCATGTAACGATATAAATCAATTTATCATGATTTAACACCTGTGCTGCGGTAAAATTAAAAGATTTCCGATTTGTTAATGAATTTCAAATAATAATTATTTGTAAATAATGTGACTTTTAATGTAAAATATTTCTGAAATATACTACAAACTAATTTAAAGCATAAATTTTATCGTATTTTGAATTTTCTCCATCATAAACGCTTCTAAAGCAAACATAAATAACTATCTCAATTTTTGATACAGTGCAGGGAACAACAATGTGTTGTTTTTAATTTTAAATTTATTTTTTCTTATTTACTGCACTCTACCCCTTCAGGGCTAATACAGCAAAAGCTTAAATTTTTATAGGCATAAATAAGCCGAAAGAAACCAAACGACAATCTTTCATTCCGTAATAAAGATAAAAGGTGACATTGCTTCTTAAATTAAGCAGTTTTAGCGAGTATTTTTGTTTTACATAAAAATATCACAATACTCTACTTAAAAAACGTCATGATCAACAATTCGCGATCGATTATGTTGAAGTGTGCGGTCATCTCTAGCTTAGTCCAAGGATGACGTTAACCATGACAGTTAGAATATGCGTTTTGTTTATCGAATAGGACTTTTTATTTCAACGTTTTATTAAATTAGTTTATTTAAATACACATTACTTTTCAAAAATTTGATAAAATATTATACCATTTTAAGAACTAGCAACAGTATATTTGACTAAAAGATATCACTAAACAGTATCTATAGACATTTTATAAATTGGTTAGCCACAGCAAGACAGGAATAGTCGCAGATGTTTTAAACCGATCGTCGATTGATGTTTAACGAGCCGATGTGACTACACGCATTACTTGCCGCAGCTATTTCACAGTCTCCCTGGAAAGGATTGATAAGGCAACGGGTCCGCATTATTCTGCTCGGTCGGAACTTTTTAAAAAGGGAGCGTCAAGCAAGTTAAGCTACCGAGTTATAAAAAACTTCTACTGCAGTTATGTAGTTTTTTTTTAATGTTATGTATGATTTCTCATTACCTTTGTGATTCAGGTCATTTAGGATTATAGGTGTCCTTGTTAGTTCAGGGCAAGATCTGTATCAGCCCATATACGTCCCACTGCAGGGCACGGGCCTCCTCTACAATCGAAAATACGATTGAGAGTCTTAGGCCATATAGTCCACCACACCGCGCTGGCCTAGTGCGTGTTGGCGGACTTACATACCATAGAAATTCTTATAAATCGCTATGGTACCTATGCAGGTTTCCTCACGATGTTTTCCTTCACCGTTTTAGTACGTGGTGATGACCTATCAATTCACACATGACTCCGGATAGTCAGAGATGTGATGCGTGAGTTTTAAGCGACAAGATCGTGGGTTTAACTTGTACATCAACCTTTCCACTTTTATTTATATGGGTTTATCGCTTTGAAAATTCTTGTACAAGTTCCTAGAACTCAGATTTATGCCCACAATATACCAATTAAAATTCCACGGGGTATATTTTTACGCATGGTCCCAACTGCTTTTATACAGGTGCTCACAAGCCGGTGTGATCCCAATACGCCATCTTTCGTAATAATTGACGTTAAATTCAAGGAAAACACATTGAAGTTTACTGGTGGTAGGTCTCTCATATGTGAGAGGCCATCTGGGTAGGTACCACCGCAGTGTCTATTTCTCCCGTCAAACAGCAGTGTAAACGCACTGTTGTGTTTCGGGTTGAAGGGCATTGTAGCCAGAGTAACTACTGGACATATTGAGACTTAACATCTTATGTCTGAGGATGGCGAGCGCAGTGGAATGCCAAGCATTGCTTTGTAATTCAAGGTGTTGTTTGGTTTTGCTACTGTTCATGAGCGGTCGTATCGCTTACCATCAGGCGAACGGCATGCTCGTCTCGCCATTCATAGCAATAAAAAAAAAGTAATTTATACATCTGCGAGTCCTATTGAATCACTTTCTCTCTTCAGCCACCGCAACTTTATTGTTGGACCTAGGCCTCGCCCAGTGATCTCCACATCGACCTGTTAGAAGCGGCCTGCATTCAGCAACTTACTGTACTGTACGTGGCCTCCAACCCAAAACTTTTTGGCCCCAATATATTATAATGTAGTATATTCTCCATGATATGTCTTATGGAAGGGAAAGCGCACCAACTGCTATGAAGCCAATGCGAAGGATCAACATTATAATATACCATTGACTTTCCATACATAAACTCACGCTTTTTCCAGAAGAGGTAGGCAGAGATGCTAGGACACCCACATTTCGCCTTGTATGTTCCGTCCCATGAATGTGATAAGGGGCGAGCTTATCCATATCGGGCACAAATTCCTGACTTCCGGCTGATAATTAAGAAAAAAAAGTCGGTTTTACGGGCGAAGATTTTACGTGACAACGTCTTTTTCTCGGTAGAATATTTATTGATATGAATATAATTAAATTAATCACTCAACTATAATTAGATCATAGTTGAGTGGGAGAGAGACGCAAGGCATTCGGCGGGCCTCTCTCTCGTTCGGTGACTCATCGTAACGTTACCGGGCGTTACACTTTTTCATAAGTGACTCCCAGCCGCAACCTAATTTAAGACGTTGTCACGTCAAAAATATCACTTTGCCCGACCCGTGACTTGAACCTGAGACACCAGTTTTGTAACGGTACCGAAGTACAACTACGCCACCGAGGCAGTGACTTTCCTATTGGGTTTAAGTCAACCCAAATATCTACAACCACTGTCGAACGCGGTACTTCCCTTCAGTAGACACCAAAATTGAGACGGCTTATGTCATAGTTCATCATGCTGGGCTGTAGCAGGTTCGTCGACTTCATATACCACAGAAATTCTTGTAGAGATCTTTAAGATATTATGAGTATCTGGTATCCCCTGATTTTACCTTTATAAATAGACTGCATTCTAATTAACGAAAATTATAACCAATTATAACATGACATTTAAATATCAAGGCAGGTATTTAAAAATACGACCGCAGGTTACCTCGGATTCGTTACCAATAGGCTAGTACTTACTTCTCTATTTAAAGATACGGAAAAAAATAAAACTCAAAAATAGGCAGCCATTCTTTCTTGTTGTGCGGACGGTGCGTGCAGCGCGGCAGAAAATGACTTTAAGTAGATTCCACACGGCCGCCGCGCGCTGATTGAAACACATCCAGCGTGCCTTATCAGCAGAGACACTCACCCAAGACCTGCCAGCTGCCTCATTCCGCCGCCGACCGGGAAGCCCGGCGCACGCCACACTCCTAACATCACACTGACTTTGTACACTTCTCTTACAAGTCCTGTAATTATTTCAAGGTCTGTCAGGGTAATAATTTCCCCTTCAAGTTTCTTTATTACTATCTATTTTGGTCATCGAATGTTTTATCTCCTTATCTCAAATTCAAAAACGTTCGAAAAGGACAAAGCGTTCGGAATTTTTTTTTTTTTTAAGACTGTATAAGGCTTTAAGTATTAACGTCTTTGCCGGTATTGTGTGTGTAGTGAGCAGTGCAGTAGGTGCAGCGTGGCGGCATGGAGCGGGAGAGCCGCGCCGCGCTGGTCGCCTTCGCTCTCATCTACGTCACGTTCTTTCTGGACAACGTGCTCTTGACTGTGCTCGGTGAGACTATAGTAATTATTTAAATACATGAATTAGGCTATCTTTATCGGATGTTATTTACCTCTTTAGTCCATTTATTTGTCACCTGCTTTGCTACGGAGGGAAGTGGACAAAAATAATTCCAATTCCTCCTATTATTACTTCATGATTAATTTCGTTGCGGTTTAAATACATGTTGGACATTCCCAGAGACTCGCCGATTCAATGCTCGGAGTCATTAAAATGCGTGCCACTGTTGATCCTGGCTTACAGGAGTTGCAGTGGGGGGTGTAAGGGCGGGATAGTCTCCTAATTAGGCTATAGGTTTGTTATATAAATGTACTTATGCGCCTGATGGCCCAGAAAAAGTAACTGACCTAGTTGAAGCAGGACATTACTACATAACTATAATGGGTTTTTCACAAATTTATATAGTGGTCAGTATTTGGGCAGATTGTCTCTTTGCAAATTTTGGGCTTCGAGCAATCTAGCTTATTGCTGGAAAGTAAGTGAAACAAGTAATGTGTGTTACTTTGTCAGTTTTCAGTAAGATATCTAGTAATAGCAAATAACCAAGCCTATAACATATCTATATGTATATATAACCAAGGCTTTAAAGGTAGGTATTGACTGGTGTTTCGTGTTGTAATTTACCATTCGCGTCGAACATGTTACGCCTAATGCCAAAATTATTAGTAATACTAATCGTACAATGTTCGTGCTCAATAGTTTAGATTAACGCGACTGTGACATATTGAAATGAAACTATTATTTACGGATTTTATCGCGGATTTGGTTTAAATTTTTACATTTTTGACGTCCCGACATTTCGATCTCTTTACAGCTTTCGGTGGAGTCCGCCCCATAATGTGAAATCCGCGATAAAATCTGTAAATAACAGATTTATGTCAAAATATTAGTGCTCGTTTCTACTGACGAATGTTCGCTTTGTAACATGTTAAATTGCACCCCGTTACACCGTCAGTACCCATCTTAACACTTACACACGAGTATGGATAACTCGGGTGTGTTATCCCAGTGCCGATAATCCCGGACTGGGTGCGCGGCGAGTCGCTGGAGTTGTGGGCGCAGCACGAGGCGCCGCTGGTGGCGCTGCTGAACAGCACGGTGCAGCGTGTGGGCGTGGGCGTGGGCGAGGGGGGTGTGGGCGTGGGCGGCGCGCAGGCGGCCGTGGGCGCCGTGCTGAGCGCCAAGGCGGCCGTGCAGCTCGCCACCGCGCCGCTGGCCGCCGCCGCCGTGTGCCGTCGCGGGCCCGCGCCCGTGCTCAGAGCTGCTACTGCGCTGTTGGCACTTGCCGCACTTGGTAACTAATAACTACTCACTCAAGTACACCTCATTACACTTATTTTATCAATTAACAAAAAAAGGATGGTGAAGACCTAATGAATACGTATTCATGTACCATTTCGACCACACCCAATACGCCAGGTATGTAAACAAAATTTTTTGCTGCCATACATTTTAATACGAACGTGGGCGAACGTGCACCGCGACACAAAATACCTATATCATATAATTATTATTTCTAAGATATCGATATTTTTGCAAATTCGCCCGCATCGTTTAATAGGGTTGTAAATAAAAATATTATACTGATAACACGACGGTGACTGCAAGGCGCCTGTCAGAAATTACAAAGCATTCTCTTTATTTGGTTGTAGGCTCATGGACGTAATATATAAACAGTAGGCTGGACAATAATCTGAGTAGTAGGCATAGATAATACACTATATGTAGTAGGTATGCGTTCTGACAGCAATGAGTGTACTCATCTCGCGAGTCAGAATATGTGTACTACATTCATACTACAAAATATGCGGAAATATTGCATTTATGTAAACTGCTAAACCAGTTATTATGATTTTTTTAAATAAAGACAGAGGACTTTAGTCCATTTAAAAGGTCGTAAAGTACTTTGTATCCCTAATTTTAACTTTTTCACGAAAAAAAGGATACAAAGGTTAAGAAAGCACTTTGTTTTATAGTAGATTTATTTTGGTAGTGGTAGTCACGTTGTTTTACTACCACTTGTTACTACTAGTACTACTACTAAAATTCATTGATATAATTTACAAAACACGGATTTCAAGATAAATCATTATGTCGCTCACGTTGCGTCATTTCACTAGTAGATCCGATATCAAATGCACTATGTTATGGTCCTTCGAGCCGCATATTTCGTTTCACTCGTGTATGATCCTTCAAGCCGCATATTTCAGCTCACTGGTGTATGATCCTTCGAGCCGCACATTTCGTCTGGCTTGTATGATCCTTCGAACCGCACATTTCGTCTGGTTTGTATGATCCTTCGAGCCGGATATTTCGTTTCGCTGGTGTATGATTCTTGGAGCCATATGTTTTGTTTTGCTTTGTATGATCCTTGGAGCCGTGAGTTTTGTTTTGTTCGTGTGTGATCCTTCGAGCCAGATGTGTTGTCTCGTTTGTACATGATCCTTCGAGCCGCATATTTCAGCTCACTGGTGTATGATCCTTCGAGCCGCACATTTCGTCTGGCTTGTATGATCCTTCGAACCGCACATTTCGTCTGGTTTGTATGATCCTTCGAGCCGGATATTTCGTTTCGCTGGTGTATGATTCTTGGAGCCATATGTTTTGTTTTGCTTTGTATGATCCTTGGAGCCGTGAGTTTTGTTTTGTTCGTGTGTGATCCTTCGAGCCAGATGTGTTGTCTCGTTTGTACATGATCCTTCGAGCCGCATATTTCGTTTCACTTGTGTATAGAAGCGTGCCGGTTGTGGCGCAGTGTTCTGGTGGTGCAGCGTGAGCGACGGGGGCGGCGAGGGCGGCGGGGGCGCGTGGTGCGCGTGCGGCGGGCGCGCGCTGCACGGCGCGGCGGCGGCGCTGGCGAGCGTGGCGGGGCTGGCGCTGTGCGCGGCCGCCGTGCCCGCCACACACCACCACCGCGCCGTCGGGGCGCTGCTCGGAGCTGTTGCGTTAGGTGATGCACTTATACTACTACCACTTGCTTACTAACATGCATTTTTTGTTATAATTAAATATGATAATAATAATAATATAACAAACAGTCACATACATAGTTTTTTTTTATTGCTATGAATAGCGAGACGAGCATGGCGTTCGCTTGATGGTAAGCAATACGACCACTCATAGACCTACCCAGATGGCTTATGAGAGACCAACCACCAGTAATTACATTACACAGCTTATTATTATTGGCATTATTACTCTTGTGCAGGCGTGCTGGTGGGCTACCCGTTCGGCGGCGCAACGTACTCCACGTGGAGCCGCGGCGCGCCCTTCCTGCTCATCGCGCTACTGCTGCTCCTCGACCTTGGTGTGTATACACCACGTATCTGGTATCGAGCCTGGCAATATTATGTCAGCTCTGGTGGCTAAACATATTGTACAGGTTTTGGTCATCTCAGGTCAGATTGCACGCAGATTTAGGGGGGTTTAGGCAGCGTGCAATATACATAGGTAAATTGTCGGAGTAGAGCGGAATGTCGAACGGTAACGGCTTGATTTTGTGGTTGGGTAAGGGGACCCGACAACTGGGACACTCATACTCAGTTAATATCGGTATTTCTATATTATTGATGTCCACTAACATATTGCTGGTTGTGTATAGCGGCTCAGTACGCGTTTCTGGATCGGCATCAGGTGAGACTCAATATCTACTGTACTTCGCTTAAGAGTTTCTCATTTGGAATCAGTAATTGCTTAACATTCTTGATTACCGGGGCTGTTTTATGACATAGAATAGTTCCGGCAAATGTGCAATGCAGCAGACTCTTGATGCAAACTCAAGAAATTCCTAATGATCACTGATTACCGCTGCTCTTCGGAAACTCTCAGATTGTAAGTGAGTCAGCCGCCTCACAAAATTCAAAGGGAATAAATGGGATATTTTAGTCGTCGAACGAAACACATCAGCAAAGCTGTAATTTTACGTTGAATTCGTCATTTTTAAGTAGTTTTTGTATGTCTGGAGGTTGGGTGTTGCTAGCTGCGACACAGTTATTACTGCAGCTAGCAAACATAACACAAGACACAACACAAATGTACTAGAAGTTGATTTTTTTAGTAAAAATGACCGAGAGTCTGAGACATTCATTCCACCTTTACTACAAAGTATCTACAGTTTACTTGTGTTATTCTCCTGTCAGGGTGACAGTGAGGTATCAGAGGGCGCGGAGTGGAGCGTGCCCCGCGCGGTGCGCGTGTGCCGCGCGGGCGGCGTGTGCGCATGCGCGGGCGCCATCCTGCTCACCACCAGCGTGATGGCGGCGCTCGAGCCCAGTCTGCCGCTGTGGCTCGCGCGCAAGTTCGGCACGAGGCGCTGGCAGGCAAAAACAATATCAAAATATTCTTTATTCATTTATTTATTTTGGCCAACCAGTTGTTGATACATTATTGCTTTGTTAAAGATAAAGTATAACTCTTCTCTTCTCTCTGGCGTTATCCCGGCCGGTGCCAGGGTCGTGCAAATTCTTCTCCATTTCGCCCAATCTTCGGCATCCTCAATAAGAAGGACATTGACCCTCACATCTTCCTTGAGGACATCTAGCGAGCGCTTCTTTGGTCTACCTCTCGGTCGAAGCCCGGGAATATTGAGGCTCAGGCACACATTGCCGACGTACTCCTGCGGTTTCCTTAGAACGTCACCATACCATTTCGAGTGATAAAGTATAGTAAATATACTATAGTAATAAATTTAAACGCACATTTTAAGGTATCACAGCATGCACATAATTTAAGTAACATCGGTATTATTTGTGAAAGCTAGACTACTTAAATAATTGCATTAAATAAACAAAACAATGTATTGAGCACACTGATAAAAAAAAAGAGAAACAAAAAGTGTACATTCTTTATTCAAATAGTCTTTCACAAGATCTTTTGAATCGTTAATTTCTGCTACCACCGCTGCGGAACGTGTTGTAGCTGTGAACTTTAGAGTATTTATAATATAGAGGGAGCGCTGTTATACATTCGCGACTTGAAAAACGTAGATATTTCGTGAAAGGTATTAGCAAAGTTAGTTTATGCAATAGAGCCTAAGTGTTGGTAGCAGACGGGCGCGGCATTCGTGCCGGACAGCGCGGGCTACCTGGCGGCGGCGAGCGGCGCGGGCGCGCTGGCGCGGCGGGGGGGCGCCGAGCGCGTCGCGCTGGCCGGCCAGCTCGCCGTCGCACTCGCCGCGCTCGCCATCCCGCACGCCACCTCCGTACGTACCCACAGCTGCTCTATACTAGCATCCATCCACTCGCCATACCGCATTTCTTACTGCTTGGCGGTGGAAGGTAAGTCGTCTTGCTTACGAGATCTTTCCAAGGTGTGGTGGCTGGCGCTGCCGCACGTGGCGCTGGGCGCGGGGCTGGGCGCGGCGGACGCGGCGCTCGTGCCGGCGCTGCTGGAGCGGCACGCGCGCGACGCGCCCACCGTCGCCGCGCTGCTGCAGGCCGCCTCCTCCGCCGCCTACGCGCTCGGTACGTACTGCATACTACACACTACACGCTACACGCTACACGCTACACGCTACACGCTACACGCTACACGCTACACGCTACACGCTACACGCTACACGCTACACGCTACACGCTACACGCTACACGCTACACGCTACACGCTACACGCTACACGCTACACGCTACACGCTACACGCTACAAGCTACACGCTACACGCTACACGCTACACGCTACACGCTACACGCTACACGCTACACGCTACACGCTACACGCTACACGCTACACGCTACACGCTACACGCTACACGCTACACGCTACACGCTACACGCTACACGCTACACGCTACACGCTACACGCTACACGCTACACGCTACACGCTACACGCTACACGCTACACGCTACACGCTACACGCTACACGCTACACGCTACACGCTACAAGCTACACGCTACACGCTACACGCTACACGCTACACGCTACACGCTACACGCTACACGCTACACGCTACACGCTACACGCTACACGCTACACGCTACACGCTACAAGCTACACGCTACACGCTACACGCTACACGCTAACGCTACACGCTACACGCTACACGCTACACGCTACACGCTACACGCTACACGCTACACACACAGTAGCATAAATTAGCATTATAGCACAGAGATTGATTTCGCCATCAGAGGGCGTGCTACGCAAACACACGAAATTCCTTTGTTATGTCAATATTTCAAAATTTGTATCTTTCATAACCTCCTGTAATTTTAACCATTATCAAGTTGATATTAGTACATTTTCAGATTTTCATGTGGATATTAATAATATCAATATACAAAACATATTTATTAATTTAGTGGCACACTACCGCAATTTACCAATTCAATTTAAAGATAATTTCTCGTTCTCACCAGAGCGTGGCGGTAGAAGCGTAAAAGTCGTTTTTAATATTTTTCACTTACGAAGCTGTAGCCCTTTGCTCACTAGCTTTGGGTGCAACCTGGTAACGTAGTCATTGACTGTGATTACTGATTGCTTTTGCACAGTGGTGGTGTTAGTGGGTATCAAGAACTATGAGAGACTTTTCGATCTCACAAACACTCTGGGTGTTAAGAAGAAATATTTGTGGGCCGCACAAACATTTCCCTCGGTGCGTGGATGAAACCTGCGACCTTTCGTTTCACAGGCGGAGTCTAACCAACTGCACCACGGAGGCTGTCAAATAGTAGCAATTTGGTACTAATGATTGGTGGTACCACAGAATACTAACAGAAGTCAAGCTTGTGTATGTACTTCACTTTCGTTGCCACACTCACACTACGCTCGGCGTTTGGGCTAGGGCTGTTAACTCTGTCTCATGCGAAAACAAGTATCGTCGTAATAGCACTCGTATCGTTTGATTGATTGTTAAAAAACAATAACAAAATGAATAAATTGTAATTTTATTTATATAGTCGTTGAGAATGTGTATGTCATAATCAAAGATTATTTTTTTATCGTTTTTGTATAATATTGCGTATTTTATTAAAGAAATTTATATTCAATTATTATAATCTGAAGTTTTATATATAAGTGTAATAACTTTTATTCATTCGCTCCATCTTTGCACAAAAAATATCACTAGATGCGTGTCCGAAGCGAGTGACACTCGCGCTCGCAGTGGTTTCGACTGGTCTCAAATATCGTGTCGGTGAACGCTGTGTATGTGTGCGTTGGTTTCGCGCACTTTGTATGGAGCTTGACTTCTGTGTGTATTCTGTGGTGGTACCCCGTCACGTCCCTCATCGCAGCTCGGTATGTGTGTATGTGTATGTGCAGGTCCGGCGGCGGGCGGGCTGGTGTCGTGGTGGGCGGGGTTCGAGTGCGCGCTGCGGGCGCTCGGCGTGCTCAACCTGCTGTACGCCGCCTACCTCTACCGTGCGCTCTCCAGGCACCCGCTCTCGCAACAAGTCAGATATCACACAATACCTCAGGGGCCCTACATTAATCACGTGATGTATGCACGTGATATCTTACTAGACACCGCATATTTCGGGATTTTTGTCAACCCCCCCCCCCCCCCCCCCGCTTTCAAGGCTCACGTGATTAATGGACGGCCCCTTAATATGATTTCATTGGACCGACACCCACTCTCACAACAAGTCAGCTTTTCAATCCATACTTTACTATGATTGAGTTGAACATACTAAGACTGTAGACTTCCGGCAATCATTTTATTCTGATGATGCAACAAGCCGAAGATAAGGTGAAATGGCGCAATTTGGAGGAGGCCTATGTCGAGGAGTGAACAACAAAAAACTGATAATGATGATTCTGATGATGTATAATTCCGTGTTGTACAGTGGGGCGCGCGCTCGCCACTCGACGACGGAGAGGAGAGTCCGCAGGTGGCGGCCGAGCTGCTGCCGCGCTGCTACCACGCACTGCACTGACGACTCGGCCTCTCGACATCGCAGAATAATACCACGTCTTCGTACTAATTCAGCAATAATTAATAAATTATGCCTTCTGTACCATCTAGTACTACTATATATTATTTAGCATTCGGCATAATAAACTATAACAATACTGCAGTCACCACTCAAACGAGATACTTTGTTTCTAAACTAAATATATTCTGTGGAATCTAGCTGTTGTTTATTTACATGATCCTTGTAGAATTATTATAATTTGTTATTCTTCCTGTTTTACTTTAGTTATTTTTGAGTTACCTTTTATTACACTGGCCCGGCATAATGACAACACTGCGCCTGATGGTAAGCGCAAATGCCGTCCAGGCAGAGTATCGAATGGTACGGCAATGACAGTCCCAAGACATTCGATACAATTATGCCGGCCTGCTAAGATGACTCTTCACTCTACGGCGACAGGACACGGGATCATGGGAAGGAGGGAACACGTGAGACGGCTAACAATTCCACAGCTTGACGGTGCGGCACATAAAATAATTTGCGAACCTTTTGGAACCGAAAGAAGATACAATTAATTGTACATCTCTGTACTCCTTTCCTATTCAACCACTACCCACTATTTCTACCTGTTGCTCTTCCCATTCGATCCAAAGGTTGTATGGAAGAGATCGCCGCCGTTAGCGATAAGACCGCCACTTGTACTACCGTAATTTGTATTTACGCCTATTTCTGCTGTGTTATTATTATTTTTTGTCTTTTTAATGGTGTACAATATAGTATTAAATAAATAAATATATTATTCATTACAAATATATCTAACAAACAAATAATAAAAAGAAAGTTACATTTTAATCTGTAAGCAGTACTATTTTCCAATACCTTGTAGAAGGCTATACAAAGCGCCGGTTTTAGCACTATTGGCGCCCTATAGCGAGCTATAACGCCCTGCACTATATTTAAATCGCCTTGACACAATTTTGACAGCCTCTGTGGCGCAGTTGGTTGGACGACGACTGCGAAACGAGAGGTCGCGGATTCGATCCCTGCATTGACACAAATGATATGTGGCTCACAAATATTTGTGTCGGGTCTGGGTGTTTGTAAGACCACAAAGTCTCTCGTAGTTTCTGATACCTACAAAACAAGACTTAGGGGAAGGCCGGGTAAAGTGAATACCCCGGGCAAAGCGAATACTCCCCACTATTCCTATATTATTATTTTTTCATTCAATACGCCACCACTGTTACATTTGGCCATCTTGGTTTAATACGCGGCCAACATAGAAGCGAGGGTCCGCGTCGCGTCCCATCCGTGGAGTGGAGATTTGTGTTTTCGTAAATAAAAGATTGATTTTACGCGGTAAGTACATTGATCAATTCTCCTTTATTACTAGTTTTTGATTTATAGGAATGTCTTAATTTGGCAGCATATCAAAGTAGTTTTTTATGGTATATTTAACAGAAAGGCAGAATTATTAGTTTCTGTATAAATAGTGTTAACCTCAAAACTTACCTAGTCGGGCAAAGTGAATAGGGCAAAGTGGATATGGTCCACTTTGCTCTATTTACTTTGACTGCCATTTCTCATTGGTGACTTATTATCTAAACATGTATTTTATTTGTTTCAGATGGTGAATAAATATACTAAAAAATCTTAGCAAGGGACTTGGGATGAAAATGCTATGCAAACGGCTATTGATTTGTGCAGAGTTGGAAAATCAATAAAAAGCACAGCTAAAAAGTATGGTTTGGCTTATGCGACCTTGTATAGGCAAACCTTGTGTCGGTTACGTATTTTTTTTTTCAGTTTATCAAAGTTATTTTTATGTTATCAGAGATTGAATATGGGTATTCACTTTGCCCAAGTACTGTATCCGCTTTACCCGGTGTACCGGGCAAAGCGAATACTTTCGTACTTTTTTACATTTTAATTGTAGTTGATTATTGCTTAAATATTAATGGTAACTGATGTCCGTATTTGTACGAGCAATAAATAAAGACTGGTTTCTGATAATTATTTTGATATTGTATTGTATACCTTTTCTGCTATAACCTTAAAAACCTTAAGGTATCCACTTTGCCCGGCCTTCCCCTAGTTGATCATGTGGGGTTAGAACTATGTAAGTGACTGTTGGATGTATTTATTATTATTAAATCGAACATTACACAGACACTGATGGAATGTACATTGCCCTGCGGTGCAGTCCGTTATTTGTAAAGTTTTACAGTTTCGATACAGTAGTCATTATGCAGGCAGTCTAATATTACTCACAGATTTAGCATCTTACCACCAACAATACTATATTTATTTGGGTTTGATTAATAGGTATTTAAATACAGTGGAGGATAAAACACTCATACAAGATTAAAACCTCTTCAAATCACGATGACTTGCCTACACGTTCATTTGTTAGACTGACAAAACTCGTGGCCCCGAGATCGCATGTCAAAATTATCGTAATTCCACTCCGTAAATAAATAAATGTGAAATTTTCTGTGTATCCAGCAACAAGAACCACAACACACAATGTCCAAGAAACCTTTGGGTGAGTGTTCGATTATGTATTTAAAATGTACATATTTCCGCAAAATCTTGGAACGTAGGGCAATGAGGCTGAGGGTATGGAGAAGGATGGAAAATAAATATTATGTAGTAGCTCCCTGATACGCCAGAGTTTACCTAAATAAATAAATAAATACATACACCCAACAGTCTCATACATAGTCCTGATCCCACACTAAGATCTACTAAGACCCACGGAGGCTGTCTGGGTAGGTATTACATATACCACCGCTTCGTCTTTCTGTCAACAAGTAGCAGTGTGATGTTAAGGGTAGGTAAGAGGTAACAATGCTTTGTCTTAGTATTTCTGTCACCAACTAGCAGTATCACAAAAGCAGTATGTAAATACTGTGTTCCGATTTGAGGGAAATTGTAGCCAGTAGAATTACCAAGTGTTGACGATATTCTCCAGTTGAAAGAATAATAGATTGTTACGATTGTACTCACACTATTAATACATAATACATATAAGAATATAATATCAATATCAGAAGATCCTCGCTGCTCCCTCTGCCAGCGAACCGTCCCGAACATCCCGACCGACCGTTTAGTGTTGCCCTCTTCAAAAAAATATTGCTTAGTTGTAACTAGACTCGTGGTTTATATTATGTTTATAATTTAGTTAATAATAATTTTTTGAAACGCTATAAAATAAATAAGTGATGAGTAACGCCTAACGTCTTGTGATGAAGAGCGCATTGAAGTCAATCACATTTTATATAAAAACATCCTAGATTGATCTACCAAGTAGGGTTTAATAATATTAAGTTTTGAGTGGGGTTGTTACTGTTTATCAGGACACATGACTCCTACCATCAGACAAATCTTACTCGTCTCTTTTGGCTAGTTAAAAGAGATGAAGATTTTACTTGATGTTATTTTACTGGGTTTAGATAGAAGAGGTGCAACAATCTCACCCTAACCTTGTGCTGTACCTACAAAATGCAAAATATTTAAAAAGATTTATTTAACAAACTATTTTTTGTCGAAACGCAACACTTTCTGTCCAGCTACAGTACTGACTATTATATATCTGTATAACAACTAATAGGGTACTTCTTTACTTTTCAAAATGATCATTTTGGCCGCCATTTTGAAGTGTGTCACAAAAGTGTGTATCCGGGCGGAGCCGGTCCGAACCGCTAGTTATTTATATATAAGATAATTTTGCTCAGGTCCCGGTCCGGGCGCGTACCAGCTGCCGACGACGGTGGGGTTCACGGCTCACGACCCGTCGCGCCACCGCAACCCCATGTACTCGTTCGGCACGGGCGCCGGCTTCCGCCTCAAGCCGCTGGGCCCGGGGCCCGCCTACCGCATCGACCGCGTCACGCGCGACGGAGCCATCACCTCGCCCGCTTGGAGCTTCGGAGCCACGTAACTACACCATCACACATTTTTTTGGAGACTGTCCCGCCCTCAGACCCACCACTGTAACTCCTGTAAGCCAGTATCAACAGTGGCACGACACTATCACACTTATACACTATACATCGAGATATACTAGATGTATCTGTATCTGTATCAGTCCATATACGTCCCACTGCAGGGCACGGGCCTACTCTACAATCGAGAGTACGATTGAGAGTGGTGATACTAGATGTGCAAAAGGAATAAACAACAGTTTACTATAGCTTCTTGCCCGTTCTTCTCTAGTGAAAACCGCTTTCCGAACCGAGTGGTAGATAAAAAAAAATGTCTGAATCTAAACGATGTAGAACATCTTAATGGATGCAATAAATTATTTAATATTAAAACATTTATTTTAAATACTTTCTGTACAATTTGATTACAAATTAATGTCCTTGATTTGTTTTGACACCAACGCGCGGCGCTAGTAGTAATAAATGTTTAATTTGCTTCTTTTTTATCAAGAGATGGCGCCAGTTAAAAAATAGATCACAGTATGGTTTAGTCGAAAACGATAGTATAAATAGCGGTGAATATTTTTAAATAAGTTATCTTGTAACAAATAGAAAGTGTACGACACAAAGGCACAGAAAATAAAACCACAATTTTCGGAACACGGAAGATAACTTATTTAGCCGTTACCTTCACTAACACGGGAAGGTTAGTTGTTTGTTGCAAGAATTTAAATGACGTCACGTGCCAGTTTCGTCTCCTGTGTAGTTTCCCGACGCGCGCGACGCTCCGCACGCCGGGCCCGGGCGCGCACGCGCCGGAGCGCTGCCCGCCCATGCGCGAGCCGCGCGCGCCGGTGTACTCGATGGGCGCCCGCCTCGGCTTCGCGCTCAAGCGGCCCGGCCCGGCGCCCAACGCGTACGCGCTGCGGCTCGGCCCCGGCACGCCCGCCTATACGATGGGCGCCCGCGTCGGCTTCAACCTCAAGCCGCGCTCGCCCGGACCCGCCGTGTACTTCCAGCGGGATACCAACGTTTATAAGAACAAGTGAGCGCTTATAATAATCTTAACACTTTTTAGCGACAAAAGATAGCAACGACTGAATGAAACGACCCATGGAACAATACTAAAAATTATAATTTATTTTCTGACTATATATATACAAATAAGGTGCGTGTTTCAGTGTTTACGTCACATGTGGGTACTTATAAAGGTTGCGTGGGTATGTAGTTAAAGTTACGTTCCACGCATTCCTCAGGTATAAGTGGATGCATTCTTGGTACGTTACCACAACTTTAATAAATAATTATAATTAGTAATTATTTATGACCTACTCTGAATTCAATTGAGCTGCGACTCCTATATTGTAAACTTGTTTCGAGAAGAGCAACGGTAGAGTTTCTTGCCCGTTCTTCTCTGGCGAAGATGGCCTTGTAAACCGGGTGGTACAGACAAAAAGTAACTGTATCTAATTAATGTATAACATTTGGTGGTTGGTTTGAAAGTTATCAGCTTCAATGTGCCTGGCAAGCTGAAAGAACCGCCAAGTGTCTGAATACCAAGGAAACATTTTTTGATAATAATTAATAACAAACGCGTTAAGCCTGATTTTACAGTCACGCTGATCGCGTGCTGACCGTCAGCGCTGACAGTCGAAATGTATGAGCTTCTAAGGAGCGTTGTTGAACCCCCCGTCCGTAAGCTACGCGCCGACATTCAGCGTGACTCTAAAATCAGGCTAACCGTATGTGCGTTTGCGTCGCAGACAGCCGGTGTACTCGCTGGGCGCGCGGCTGGAGGGCGCCGGCAAGCCCACGCGCACGCCCGGGCCCGCCGCCTACCCGCCCAACCTCTACAACGTCAAGAAGGTACGCACACTCAGACACTCATATCCTCACAATATATCGCACCTTCCTTCATCATCATCATCTCTACAGCGTCAAGAAGGTACGCACAATCGCTACTCACTAAACTCACATCTTCACCATAGATTTACCCTTCCTTCATCGTCATCACCTCTACAACGTCAAGAAGGTACGCACACACTACTCACAACTCACGACCCTCACATGCTCACAATATATCGCACCTTCCTTCATCATCATCACCTCTACAACGTCAAGAAGGTACGCACACTCGCTACTCACTACACTCACATCCTCAATATACATCGCACCTAATCAAAAAAAAAATAGATTTTGACTTTAATCATATATCAGCCTACTCTCCACTGCTGGACATAGGCGTCTCCTATGGCAGGCCACTGGGCTCGATGTTATATCGTCACTCCACCTAGTTGGAGGGCGTGGCACGCATTACTTAAGGATGGTGAACGAGGCCCTATGTAGATTAAAACGGAAATAGGGATGATGACTGTTATAGAGAATTAATAATATTATGATTTATAATAATAATATATATTATAGAGAGTCTAAGAATATAATTTGCTTGAGATTATAATTACGATTAATTATATTTCAGTAAAAATAAAAGTAGGAAACCTAAGAATCCGCCATGTGCGATAAAACGCTAATAGGAAGCGAGTGACGTTTCACTTTCGTAAATATTATACAAAACATAGAACTGTAAAATGTTTACGAAAGCTTCACGTCATACGCGGACGCCATTACTAATCTAGCGTTTTGGAGCAGAGTATAAATTATTTTATTTGAAACGTATTTTTTTCCTGCAAAACCTAAGTTTTTTTCAGAAATAAAATGTATTTTAAGCTAAGTTATTGTATACGAACATTCTGAACTAGTTTCTCAAAAACAGTCATCATACCTATTACAACGGTCATACGTTGCATACACGAAACAACATATTTACTGGGCAGTCAATGTATTGGGAAATGTAATCACTTTTCCCACCATACTCATATATAAAATGACTCCAATGACATTATAACGTGGTGTTATTTACAGAACCCGTACGCGTATTCGTTCGGCACGCACCACTCGGAGTACGCGCCGCCCATGATCATCCGCGAAGACACCATGGACTGCTTGTAGTCGACACACTACCTACACTACAAACAAGCCCGAGTGTAGGCAAAAAAAAAGTAATCTCGCTGAAGGAAGCGTAAAATTAAACTTGCAAGAACGCCGCGCTGAATTGGCCGAGACTGGCAAAAACTTTTGCCAGGGGCATGCCTAAGTGTACGAGTCCTTCCGTTCATTGCCTGCGTAATATTATACATACGCTTTCTTGAAATGGCGTAGTCTTGCGTATGCGTACTCATATGCATCCGTACTTTTGTACGTGCGTACTTTAGCGCGTGCGTACTTTTGTTCGTGCGTACTCTTGCGCATGCGTACTTTTGTGCATGTATGCATACATTCGTGCGTGCTCATTAGATTATTGGAAAGTTCAAGTGTAAAATTGTGCAAATGTATTTCGTCTAGTAAACCAATGTCCCAATTTTGAGAAGATGTAACTTTTGTGAAACTGTTTTAATAAAAACGTTTTATTTTCAAATGTTTTATTTTAATTAATCAACACTTATACTACATTATCTAATTGTTTCTATATACAAAACAACACACCGTTTATATCTTTTCTATGAAGGTTAACAAATGCCACCATATCAAATGAAAATTGAAACTAGAGGAATTCCAAATTATAAAAGCCATGGTTGACTCTGTGGCCGAGTTGAACACTTATTCATTGAATCTCAAGAACTATAATTAATGATTGCTGCAAATAAATTTAAAAGAAATAGGTTTGTCTCTGACATTATTTTTAGGTATTACTATAGCCACCATTTCAGAGGACGCGTCACAATGCCGATAAAGGCGGGGACATACTACTGAAACGCCATGCGACACTACCCGACGCGACACGTACTGAATCAAATAAAGTCGAAATATTTTTTATTATTTTATTTGACCATAACCACACTACGAACACGCAACACAACATAGCATCGCGTGTTTATCGTGTGTGTAGTGTGGTTTCGGTCATAGAAATTACTACGATTTGATTTGATCCAACATGTATTGTGTCGGGTCGGGTCGCGTGGCGTTTTAGTAGTATGTTCCTGGCTTAATACAGGCACATGCAGTGTGTTTACCCTGCGTCCAGCAGTATAGAGGGGTGAGTGGGTACTATAGAGGGGTGACTGGGTTCGTATAGAGGGGTGAGTGGGTACTATAGAGGGGTGAGTGGGTACATATAGAGGGGTGACTAGGAACACGTGTGCATGAGTTCAGAACTTGCGCATGGATCGCAGTTTGTTGTTGCGCTTGATGGCGGCGGCGCGGACTCGCAGCCAGTACTGCTTGGAGTCGGGGTCCAACTCCTCCAACTTGGGGGGGCCTTGAGTACGCAGCGACCACAACCAGGGGGGGTACTCGCTGTCATCCTTCAGCTGCAATGTTATACAACACTTATTTATTAATAAATCATTTCAACAGTTACAAAGAAAAGGTCTTAAGTGGGTATTTACTCTATACTCCGACACGAACTTCGAATGTTCGGACGTTCAACGTTCAAACTCACGCCTTTTTCCCAGAAGGGGTATGCAGAGGTGCCAGGACACCCACATTTCACTTTGTATGTTTCGTCCCACAATGTGATAGGGGGCGAGCTTATCGCCATATCAGGCACAAATTCCTGACTCTGGGCTGATAATGAATAGAAAAATCCAATATCACTTTGCCCAACCTGGGATTCGAACCTGAGACCTCAGCTGTGTAACCGTACCCTAGTACAACTGTCACCTAGGTAGTCGCCATGTTTATATTTATTGGAAATATATATTTTACCCACACAACCTATCACTACATTGAGGCACAAATTCTTCGCATCGACACTATGTCTCATAGTAAAATGGGGATTCTCTTTTCCACAAGAAGTAATCATCTATCATAGGATAGTACTATTCAGCTACTACTAGTCACTACGCTTACTATCAAAGGGCTTGTGGTTATTCAATTCTATAACTATTTGTTTTAATGCTATTGTCCTTTCATAATAAAAGTCATTGTGAATGTACCTTAACATCTTCTCCGGTGATGTAGATATTAGATCCACACACATAATTGACAAGCTTCTCAGGGTCTGTCTCCACTGGCATCTCCTTCTTCTCCATGGCTCCGAGCTTTGCACCCTTCTTCTTGCCTTTACCAAGCCCCATCACACCTGCAATTATTAAACATACATATTGGTATGTCTCTGTGAATTATACAAATAATGCATACATTTAATAGTTATATTAAGTGATACCAATACTCTTCTCTTGATCTCCCTCGGTTTCAAAGAAGAATTAATAAAAGCTTGCCTTTTGTTGCTATAAAATAATTCCTAGTATGAAGGCATCTAGATACACCACCATAATTAATTATGTGTTTTTGGGCCGGCATGATATCAAATAAGTGACTTTAAACTTAATAATAATAAAGCATTATTTATAGTTCTCTATCTTTGGTAAAATTTATGTTTAGTAACTAATCAAGGTTTACACAGGTTAGTAACTAATCAAGTATAAATGAAAAAACTTCCTTCTGCGCAGTGTAGCAGTGCATCCAGTGAGAAATTACCCTGAGGTTAAATTTGGGTTATTTTTCATTATTTTATATACATTATAAATGTTCATCGCGAATATTTTACCTCCTGCAGCACTCGTAGTTTTCTTTGCGGCTAAACACGTAACATCCATGTGAAACTGGCTACTCTGTACCGTCATCACTTGCCCGACTCTACTTACTGTTCGTGCTAATAATGTTAAAGACATCTTTCGATGATGGGGCAGAACACGAATCGAAAAAGAATTAGAAATTTCACTTGATGGGATTTTACACTTTGAGGTTATGTTGATCAACTTGAAGGTGACGTTTGGTTGCGTTCCGATTTTCATATAGTATTATTCTACTCTTTGGTTTAGATACCATGAAAAAATATTTCATTGGATATAATAAACAGGACATGATGAAAAAATAAAAATAACAGATCATTGTTATTTTAATTGACATAGCAGCATTTAAGTGACTTACAAAAGTATTTGATGTTATTTTATATTTAAAGTAATAAGGCTATGTGATTCAATTTCCTTGGATATATCTTTTCTAAAAAATGTTCATAATTGATTTGACAGTGACGTTCAATACCCTTCGAAGAATAGTGTTGTATATGATTTTCTTACGATAAAGTATTTATATCGATGAAGTTATACATGTAAAATTGGAATCATCCACAAATTATAAAATTACTCTACAAGGTGCATTAAATATAAGTTAAGAGGAAAATGTTATAATGAGAGCCAATAGGCACTTCCGAAAATGATATAACTAATGCTTAGTTAGAACAGATATGAATTATGCACAGACCAACTAGAAAGAATTATGTGTTTTGTGAGTGGGAGTACTAACACGCCTACTTTGGTCTCTTATAGCCTTATTAAGCTCCCGAAACTGCGGGCAAAACATAGTTATAAATATTTTGTAGTCTAGTTTTTATCGTCATTTGTTTTGTGAGCAATGATGTATACCTAAAAATAGTCAACTTAAAATAAAACCAACGAAACGAAACGTATGAAACCAATTCACTACATACGCCTAGTGCTTCGCTTCGTATAAATAAATCATACGTACTTGATTATTATTTCTTCTAATTTCCAAACCAAATCCATTCTAATAGATAAAACATTATTGCAATCAAATACTTAATCGAAATATCAGTTAAGTATTGTACGTCACTAGTGTTCCTGTAGTTAGTCAATAATTGCGGTCGTAAGGTGTTGGACTTTCTGTAGGTATGTTATTATTTTTTTTCGCGTATTGGCGGCTAATTGATTTGTATGTTTGCGGGTAGTATGTAAAGGATCGTAACGGTTCACACGAAAGTCCCGGGCATAAGGCGCGAGTCACAAACCGGTATAGAGTGGACGTTTTCCTTGTAGCGGGAAGGCCCACCACTTGTTTGATGACTAATATTTTTATATGTTTTTGCATCTCATCGCTTATTTGATGTTTGAATTTAGTACAGTAAACAGTGTAGCGACTAGCGGTAGCAGTCGTGGAGCGTGCCTTGCTCATAGTGCGTGTGTTCTCTGTTTTGCATTATTTCGTTAGAATAATTCAGTTGTAATGTTTGATGACGACGATTTTTTCAATCACATTCACTCCAATTTCGACTCGGAGTCTTTCAACGTTCACGTTCAGGTTTGATATTTTTTTTATTTCCTATATTTTTATCTTTTTAATTCTTAAGAAAGTTGGCAAAGGTAGTGTTTTGTTTAATGAGAGGTGTGTCTGGAAATTTAATTATTGTGAAACATAAGTCCTTGTGATGTGTTGGTGAACTGTGTATGAGCTCTTCATGCTGTGTGGCATAATTATTATCAAATCAAACATGCTAGATGTTTGCTTGTAAAGGTGTGTGAGTGAGCAATATGGGCCTTCAGGTGTGCATGTGTGGGGTATTGTAAATAGTTTAATCTTAGTGTTTGCCACAGTTGCTGAGCTTCTGTAAACACAGATTGTCAACTCAGCAAAAGTTAGTGACGCATTAACAATATTACTCATTATCAACTGTTGTCAGTAGGTATATCATAAAACACACCAGTAATACTGTGCAGTGTACTTTATAAGCAAGTGTGTGAGTTCACTAACAGTAGTGCTATATCCTGGTGAATTGTAATATTTTGAATTACGGCTTCACCTTCTTAAATTTTTATTTCTGTAGTATTATATTTGTTGTGTCATCTTTCAAGTCAGGGTAAGCAATATAACTACTACAGTTTTTATTCCTAATGTTAATTTTGGCGCCATTTTAAAGTTAAACCTTTTTAGATACAGTTATAATCCTTTCCATAATTATAATAGAAGTTAAAATATTATACATGGTTAGCAAATATTCATAAAGGAGTCAGTTGACTTTTATAAATCACACATATAAAAATCTCCCAGAAACCTTATTTAAAAAATAGGTATTTCCTGAATATAAATTAATATGTAATAACTAGTTAAAGTAGACATGATGCAATTTGCAAGTCTGATCTTTCATTTGTTATTGTAGTGATTTGTCATAAGTCCTCTATAATTTTCTTTTTGATAAATAAAATGTTATTTCTCTGATATTTAATGGTGAGTCATTTATCAATATTGGCCAACATTAATCTGTTAGATAGAGACTGAGGGAAATACCTCTTCTATCACATTGACTCATATTTAAATTAAATTAAATTATTATCTGTAACGCAATTTATACCGACACAGGATGTGGACAGGCGGATAGTAGAATGTGTGGGACTATGTTATATTACAATAAAATATGTGTATGCTCATGTAGCAATGCAATTTAGTGATAACATGTATTATTGCAGAGTTGAGTGTTTTTAAATTAATGTTTTAAGGCACCTTTGACTAGTTCACTTAAGTTAATTATATGCAGGCCACAACAGAGAATTGCTCTTAAATTATTTCAAACTTATTAACAACAATTTTGCCAGCCTAACTTAGTGATGGACATCAGATTTTTTAAATCTAAATCAATCATATTGTAAGGTTTTTTTTTACTTTACTGTAGCCATTTGCTCATTCAGCAGTAATTTTGATGGGTTGTTGAATGTGGTGCTCGGTATGCAACTAGTGTCACATCCTAATTTATTTCTTTATTTCAATTTAAGTGTATTGAGGTAGCCTCCAATTCAGTCTGTTGATAGTTGGAGGTACATATGTGATGGTTGGGTGTATGTATTCATGTATGAATGTAATAATCAATAAAGCATGCGCAATAGTAGCCCTAATTGCTTTCGTTTTGCAAATATGTGATTTATCTAGGTTTATAGTCCAGATAGAGGTATAATTAAATTACTTAAAAAACTGTATTCTAAGTCACAAATTTCAGGTCAATATGGTGTTTATATATTATTGTTGGATATTGTACTAACTGTACAGATTTAATCCGTATCTGTATCAGCCGATATACGTCCCACTGCAGGGCATGACCGTCTTCTATAATAATAGATTGATTAGGCCATAGATCTCCACGATGTCCCAGTGAGATTCGCAATCACAGAAATTCTTTAAAATCTCTATAGTTTCCTCACGATATTTCCTTCACCATTAAAGTGCGTATTAACTACCTAGAAATAGACACATGACTCCAAAAAGTCAGAGTTTTGTCCTGGGATTTGAACTCACTATCACTAAACACTTTATCAGGGCAGGCACAGTTGTTATTTTATTGTCTACTAGCGGTCGGACCGGTCTTCGCCCGGGTGCAGATAGCTTTTGAGTCCAGTATTGATTTGGCAGCAACATATTATTTCGCGTACTAACTATATTTTTCCCGCGCGCCGTCGACTATATTTCCCGTCCCGTTATATTTATTTATATTATCATTTATTGTTAAATTTCTTTATATACAATATTTTGTAATTGTGATATTGATTCGTTGGTGCGAGAAGTGGAGGGAGGCGCCCGACGTGATGGCCGAATGGTAGCATGCGCGTGAGCTGCGCGCGGTACTGGACACTTGGACTTTGTTTTTCTAAAATAAATGTAGCCTAAGTTACTCCTTATTATATCAGCTACCTGACAAAAAAAGTCCCGTCAAAATCGGTCCAGCCGTTTAAGAGATTAGCCGGAACAAACAGACAGACAGACAAAAATTTTTTAGAGATCATTTTCGGCACAGGTATCGTGTATATAACGATATGTAGTTGGACATTATTTTTTATTTTCACTTTTAAAACAGACACTTCAATTTTATTTATATGTATAGACTAGTAATCATAAGCATTAAATAGCATGGTGAATGTAAAGAATAAATAAATGTAGGTAAATAAATTATTAGTATAATGTATAATGTTCCACCTCTTATCATAAACCTAGTTGTTGTTCTATTTGGAATTCCCGCACTATTGATTAGATGGTTTATCGAGAGAGATGTGTGGGTGGTATGTTTTGTAATATATAGATATATTAAACATCTAACAGTCATCTGGTCATCTAACATTTTGTTCACGATGGTCGCGGGTTCAAATCCCAGGGCACACCTCTGGCTTTTCCGAGTCACGTGTGTATTGATAGTTAATCACCACGCATTAAAACGGTGAAGGAAAACGTCGTGAGGAAACCGGCGTACCATAACGGTTTATAAGACTTTCTATGGTATGTAAGTCCGCCAATCCGCACTAGGCCAGCGTGGTGGACTATATGGCCTAACCACTCTCAATCGTACTGTCGATTGTAGAGTAGGCCGGTGCCCTGCAGTGGGACGTATATGGGCTGATACAGATACAGATACATCTAACAGGCACATAATAGTCCTGCTCACTAAGATCGAGTCTTGTGTCGTGGGTATCAGAAACTACGAGACACTTTTCTATCTCACAAACACCCAGACCAGACAACACTTGCGGATCACACAGTGCCTACATATTATGTACCATTTAGAGACAACTAGCGGTCCGGCCCGGCTTCGCCTACTTGTCCTTCCATACACATACTGTAAACACCAACCAATCAAAACAATCAGGAAAAACACTAACATTTATTCGATATTCATTCGATGTGAGGATCGAATCCGCGACTGCGCCACGAAGGCTGTTGAAATAGAGACATACGATGTTAAGTCTCAATATGTCTAGTAGTCACTCTGGCTACAAGGCCCTTCAATCCGAAACACAACTGTGCGTTTACACTGCTCTTTAACGGGAGAAATAGCCATTGCGGTGGTATCCACCCAGATGGCCTCTTACATATGAGAGACCTACCACCAGTAGTACCGATATACCGGGTCTATCAAGACTGCGACCGAAAACGAAGCCGCGTTTGGTTTTCGATAAAATACGTGACAATTTTTTTATTATTATTATTATTTTTTTAAATTATTTGCATTGTGTCTGCAAGTCAGTTATACTACCCCCTGACTGCGTTTTCGGTCGCAGTCTGGATATATCCTGTGTACATAGACTAGCGTTGCTCGTGGTTTTTAACCGACTTCAAAAAAAGGAGGAGGTTCTCAATTCGACTGTATGTTGCCTTTTTTTTATGTTTGTTACCTCGTTTCTCTGTACTGTGTGAACCGATTTCGACCATTCTTTCTTTGATTGAAAGCTGGTGCTTGTCGTTTGTTCCCATAAAAATATGGTGAAAATCTGATGAATATCTTCGGACTTGGAGAGGGGAACTCCTTAAAATTAAGTAGGATTCCAATGGTTCTTTTTGCATTACGTTCATTATTAAAGTTAAGTTACAGTGAGAGAGGGAAAAAGGGGTGGGGGTTAGGGGGGGGGTGTGATAAAATTAAAATACACGTAAATTCTAATATCTTCGGCAGTTTTTAACCGATTTTAGTGATTTCTTTTTCATTGGAAAGAACGTATTGACAGGTTAATCCCAGGAACACAACATGAAGATCTGATGATCATGTTCGGACCTGGAGAGTAGAACTCTTTAAAATTTACTAGGATTCCGATGGTTCTTTTTGCATTGAGTTCAATATAAAAGCTAAACTACAGTGGTGGAGGGAAAAGGGGGTAGGGGCGAAGGGAGTTGGGGGGGGGGGGGGGGACCAAATAATGAACATGTGAATACTCTAATATCTTCGGCAGCTTTTAGCCGATTTTCGCGATTTCATTGTCATCGGAAAGAACATATTCCCTGTGGGGACCAAATCTTCTTCATTTTAATTCCTATCAACACTCAAAAGATAAAAATAACTAAAATTTTAAATAAAAAAATAAAAACCGACTTCAAAACAAAACCAAAGTACCAAACATATAGATATTTAAACTAATATAAGGCATAGGTTCAAAATGTTTGGTACTGGGCGACCCGCCTTCATTATGTTACGCATATATTTTGATTTGTTGGCTAGTCAAGTCATTAAACAAATTAATGAACATGCACAAGTTGCATGAAATAAATATTATTTTTTTGCTTTGCAGAGGTACTTATTATTTTTCCCGTGTGCACTTTTTCCGGGATGATAAGTGCCTTATTCGGTCAATGGGCTATCCAATACAAAATGTTTTTTCAATTCTAACCAGTGGGTTTTGCGATTAGCGCTTTCAATCAAATGAATCAACTCTTCAGCTTTATATTATTTATATACATAAACTCACGCCTTTTTCCCAGATGGGGTAGGCAGAGGTGCCAGGGCACCAACATTTCGCCATGTATGTTCCGTCCCACAATGTGATAGGTGGCGAGCCTATCGCCATATCGGGCACAAATTCCTGACTTCGGGCTGATAATGAATAGAAAAATCCAATATCACTTTGCCCAACCCGGGATTCGAACCCGAGACCTCAGTTTTGTAAGCGTACCGTAGTACAACTACGCCACCGAGGCAGTCTTTATATATTAGTTAGTTAAGTTTTAAAATTGTCTTTAAACCTGTATTCATAGACAGCTTTAAAACCTATTTTAGCTATCAAACTGAATTGAAAAGTCGTTCAAAAGGGACGAAACATTCGCTAACTAAAATAGGTTTATAAACTGTCTGTGAATACAGGCTTATTCATATTCTATACTAGCGGCCCGGCCCAGCTTCGCCCGGGTAAAAATAGATTTCTGTACAATAATATGTACGTATTATACATATAAACCTTCCTCTTGAATCACTTTATCTATTAAAAACCGCATCAAAATCCGTTGCGTAGTTTTAAAGATTTAAGCATACAAAGGGACAGAGTAAGCGACTTTGTTTTATACTATGTAGTGATGATTATAGTTGAGTTTATGCCAAATATTTTACTACCTTTAACACATTGTATTTTATGGTATTGTATCAGCATATACATGTCCCACTGCAGGGCACGGGCCTCCTCTACAATCGAGAGTTCGATTGAGAGTGGTTAGGCCATATAGTCTAACACGCAAAGCATAAACTTTGTTAAACAATTTCATTTTCACGGGAAGCATTTATTAAATTAATAAAAAAAAATAAAAACCGACTTCAAAACAAACAATAACAAAATAACAAGTACCACTGCAAAGCAAAAAATAATATTTATTTCACTGTACTTGTGCATGTTGATTAATTTGCTTAATGACTTGACTAGCCAACAAATCAAAATATATGCGTAACATATTGAAGGCGGGTCGCCAAGTACCAAACATATAGATATTTTTCTTTTCTTTCTTTCTTTCTTTCATATTTAAATTAATATAATGCATAGGTCCTACATGTTTGGTACTTGATGGCCCTCCTTTTTTTGAAGTCGGTTAAAAATGAAACGAATTCCTAAACAAACATAAGCATTTGTAATATTGGGAAGGATGTTTATATTTAGTAACAATGCTTTGATTGTGTTTGAACATAAATAGTGGAACTTACATTCCAGTTACTGTTTATTTATTTAAGTAGGTGACTTTGTCTGCGCCCCAGTATCCTTAAGGTTATAAAAGTCATCCACACTTACGCTTGGGTCCCAGAGGAGTAGGCAGAAATTACATTAGTACCTACCATCTACAATTTTCGTGGTTATTCCCGTTTAAAACGAGTTAGCATACTTTTCGCCAAGTTATGTAGAAACTTCAGCCCCAAGCAACCTTTAAAGGATTTCCCTAAGTGGAAAAATAATTTAGGAGTTCGCACACGATAGACGCGTTGTCTATTGGTCGTTGTCTTTGAGGTGTATTTACCTTGATTTAAAAATTAAGGATAGGCCTTTCAGTAAATATGGAGTTGCAAAAAGATGACGTGAAAATCGCGTTAAAATAAATATCAAATTACTTAACTTAATACAATAAAAATGAAGAAAATATTTTTTATCACCGTTTAAAGGAAATTTATGTAACTAAGTTGATAAAAATATTTATTTTAGCGCGATTTTCACCGTCATCGTTTTGAAACTCCTATACTTATTATATTACTGCTATACCTCCTAATACTATACGAGGGGTGATCAAAAAGTAATGATAAACGGGTAATTCTAATAAAGATAAAAATTAAAAAAAAAAAACATTTCGCTTCTTCAGTCCTTCACCACTTCCCAGCTAAAAATTGTATAAATAGGACGTCATTTGGAGGAGCTACATTCATTTGAATACCAGCAGTCGGAGCGACAACACGAAAATGGAGAAACACGAAGTGAGATGCGTCATCAAGTACCTCTGTTTGAAAAAAATGTCTACCAAAGAGGTACACGCCGATTTGGTGGAGACACTGGGGGACTCTGCTCCTCCATATTCTACGGTGGCACGGTGGTGCAAAGAGTTTAAGTTGGGTAGAACATCCACAGAAGATGAACATCGCGAGGGACGCCCAACCTCGTCCCTCACGGAGGAAAACGTGAAAAAAATCGAAGATATCGTGTTAGCAGACCGAAGAGTAACCATCAGACATTTAGCTGAGGTCACAGGGATCTCATATGGCAGCATCCAAAACATTTTGACCAGCAAAATGAATATGAAGAAGGTCTCCGCGCGTTGGGTCCCGAGAATGTTAACGGACGAACAAAAGAAAAAGCGAGTTGACATTTCAAGAGCCAATCTTGCAAAGTTCCAGGCTGACCAAGAATTATTTTTGTCACGATTTGTGACCATGGACGAAACATGGATCCATCATTTTGATCCGGAGACCAAACAACAATCGATGACTTGGAAAAGGCCATCCTCACCGACTCCTAAGAAGTTCAAAGTCTCGAGCTCGGCGGGCAAGGTTATGGCGTCCGTTTTCTGGGATGCTCAGGGAATCATAATGGTTGATTACCTAGAAAAGGGAGCTACTATTACGGGCTCCTACTACGCTGATCAAATAAGACGACTGTGAGACGCCATAAAGGAAAAAAGACGGGGCAAACTCCGAGCGAAAGTCCTGTTTCATCAGGACAACGCTCCTGCACACAGAGCCGAAGTTGCGATCGCTGCCATTCGAGAAGCAGGCTTCGAACTGGTCGAACACCCGCCCTATTCTCCAGATTTAGCCCCCAGCGATTTTCATTTATTTCCTAGGCTCAAGGAACACCTCAGGGGCAAGAAATTTGAGGATGATAGCGAGGTGATGGATGCTGTAGAGGCATTTTGGGATAGTCAAGATACAGATTTTTTTTTAAAGGGTATTTTAGGTTTGGAGAAACGTTGGACTAAATGTATCGACTTGTTAGGAGACTATGTAGAAAAATAAATTAAATTTAAACTACAATCGTTGTTTTTTATACTTATTATCATTACTTTTTGATCGCCCCTCGTACATATACCTTTTAATTGTGTGTTTTTTAGGTACATGTTGTGTTTGTTTATAATTAGTTGTACAGTTCATATATGATAATTTTAATTGTTTTCTTTTCTGTTATATTTTTACTAATTGTATAACTGTAAACAAACCTTAATTTATAAAAAAGCTCCTTATGTACTGAAGAGCCTATCCTTATTTTTTTAAATCAATGGGTAAACCGGAATAATTTATGTGCGATGCGCTCACTGCCTTTAAGCTTAGCACGCACTGCGATTAAACACGCGCGGTTTAGGAATAGCTGAAAACGCATAAACGCGCATCAACACCCACTGCGGCTAGCGTTTTGCTAAAATTTATTTCATTTCACCATGGATTTCTGGCGATCAGCATGTGTTGTAGCTTTGATACTGAAATAAAAAAATAGAAAACGTAAACAACGCCGCTGCCATAGGTACTGGGTACATCCACTAACTGATAAAAGACATTTGAAAGGATACTTTTGCAAAATGTACAACAAAGAGCGTCAACATCCCGATAAGTTTTTTTTATTACTACAGAATGTCGATTAGCACTTTTGATGAATTATTATTATTATGATACCCATGACACAAGACTCGATCTTAGTGTGGGGTCAGGACTATGTATGTGACTGTTGGGTGTTATTTATTTATTTATTTCAAACCGCGGTAAAACCGTAACAAGTTGCGTTTTTAAAATCAGTTACTGAAAAAAGTCACTAATGCGTGCGCTTGTATAGAAAGCTATGTGTTACATTTTTTTGCGGTTTCAGAAATGCGGTTAAACGCGGGCGTTTAATCGCAGTGGGTGCTAAGCCTTATCCCTCGTTATCTATGTATCATTACATTTGTTTACCTTTATATATCCAACGAATGTACACGTACTCGTATATTAATGGTTGTGATAACTAAGTGCTTAATGTTATTAGCTTGCATGCCGGCTGTATGCGACTAGTCAAGGGTAATGAAGATCACTGGGACTTCTATAATCCATTAATAAATAAATAAATACTATTTCCTATTAAACTTATCATTCACTTCGAAGTTAGTCTAAGATTACCACGATACAGGACTCGAACATTTTTTTTATTGCAATGAATGGAGGGACGAGCATGCCGTTCACCTGATGGTAAGCGATACGACCGCTCATAAACAGTAGCAAAACCAAACAACACTTTGATTACAAAGCAATGCTTGGCATTCCATTGCGCTCAAAATCCTGAGACATAAGATGTTAGGTCTCAATATATCCAGTAGTTACTCTGGCTACAAAGTCCTTCAATCCGAAACAAAACAGTGCATTTATACTGCTTGCCGGACTGTTTGGCGGGAGAAATAGACACTGCGGTGGTACCCACCCAGATGGCCTCTCACATATGAGAGACCTACCACCAGTAAATACTTCTATAATCCATTAATACAATATGCATTCTTAAGCTGGAAACCTAACTAATAGTGTTGGAATAAATATCAATAGCAATCTGAAATAGCAAGTGAAGTCGATAATAACATTTCACAAGTTATACCCTACTAATGACTGCCTCGGTGGCGTAGTTGTACAACGGTACGCTTGCAAAGCCGAGGTCTCGGGTTCGTATCCGGGGTCGGGCAAAGTGATATTGGATTTTTCTATTCATTATCAGCCCGAAGTCAGGAATTTCTGCCCGATATGGCGATAGGCTCGCCCTCTATCACATTGTGGGACGGAACATACAAGGCGAAATGTGGGTGTCAGAGCACCTCTGCCTACCCCTTCTGGGAAAAGGCGTGAATTTATGTATGTATGTACCCTACTAATATCATAAACGCGAAAGTTTGTATGTATGGATGGATAGATGTTTGATTCCCTTTCACGCAAAAACGGCCCAACCGATTTGGATGAAATTTAGTATATAAATAGTTGACACCCTGGATTGTTCCCGTGGGATGGGTCAGGAATCTAAATATACATAGACCGATTTGGATGAATTTTGGTGTAGAGATAGCTGACAACCTTTTTTTTTTTTTTTTTTTTTTTCTCACCCACCCCCGAAGGGGCGGGGGGGTGTCGGACTCACCGGTGCGCCTTCCGGCCCAGCGAGACGTGGAGCTGGGTCGGGTCCCTATCGTAGTCTGCGCACCGAAATACCGACTAAAAACCCCGCGTTGGCCACCATCGGTGCACTTTGGAGACGGCCCCGGGATACCGCTCAACGGACGCGCCAGGACCGCCTCCTTGTGCACTGCCGCTTAAAGCGACGCGGCTTTTAACGCGTTTGGCGTTACGTCTCGGGGGCCGCCACGATAGGGACGGCGACCCCATGTGGCCTCTGCGGCGCCGGGTTAGTTGTTGTCCCGGCGCCTCCTACGTCTCCTGTGGCGACGAGCGGGATCGGTCTGCTCCCGATCCCGCTCGGCGCTCTCCTTCTGCAACATGACGCGTTCGCAGAAGGAGAGCATAGCTCGCCACGAACTCCGGCTGCTGACCATGGCGGCGACCACGGCCGGCAGCGAAAGGTCGCTTCCAACGACCGCAATGAGAGCGCTGCGCTCCTCGTCCCAGGCTGGGCACTCCTCCAGCGTGTGCTGGGCCGTGTCCTCACGGCAGTTGCCACAATGGTGGCACACGGCGGACTCCTCCGCTCCGGCTATGCGACACAGGTACGCACCGAAGCAGCCGTGCCCGGTGAGCACCTGCGTCAGCCGGTATGTCGGCGCACCGTGGCGCCTGTCCACCCACTGTTCGAGGACAGGTCGCACCGCCGCGACGGTCCTCGTACCAGCACTAGGGTTCTCCAGCCTGGAACGCCACTCCTCCACAGCAGACCTGCGGAGGGAGGCCAGCATGGCCTCGACCTCTCGGGGGACCAACCTCTGCCCACGCCCGGACGCCTCCTCTCGCCGGAAGAAAGCCGACGAAAGGGTTTTAGCGTCCAGCACCCAGGGCAGAGTTCCCGCCAAAACGCAGGCCGCCTCGTGCGAGACCGTGCGGTAGCCCCTGATTATCCGCTGCGCCACCATGCGTTGCGGACGATGCAGCAGGCGGACGCAACGATCGCCCAGGGACTCGGCCCAAACGGGACACCCGTAGAGGGCCATGGACCGCACGACTCTAGCATATAGATTTCGGCAAGGGATGCCAGGACCATCAGTGTTGGGCAGCAGGCGCCCCAGTGCGCCCGCCGCCCTCACCAGCTTCGGCGACAACTCCTGCACAAAGTGCGCGATAGCTGACACCCTGGATTAACACATAGGCAACTCTTTATCCAGAAAAAATATAGTGTTCCCGTAGATGATTAAGGAAATCAAATATAAATATTTGGTACTCTTTCAAATTTGAATGGGTGGCACGAGATAGGAGAGGACAACCTAATAGAGCAACAATAGAAGATAAAATCAGTATAATGTATTCAGTAAATCCCCAATCTATTTACATTATTCAGGGGAGATGTTGTAAAAATTAAATGCTCCGTTGCAACTTCCTGGCAGGAAATTCCTGGTCTATAAAAATAACGTGTTTCCTAACTCCGAGCGCATCATGCAAAAACTATTCCATTTAAGTATTATTTATTTTCTTTTCCTCGAATTGATGTATAACTAAATATCACGATATGTTGGTATCTGTATCAGCCCATATACGTCCCACTGCAGGGCACGGGCCTACTCTACAATCGACAATATGATTGAGAGTGGTTAGGCCATATAGTCCACCACGCTGGCCTAGTGCGGGTTGGCGGACTTTACATACCATAGAAATCGCTATGGTATGCAGGTTTCCTCACGATGTTTTCCTTCGCTGTTTTAGTGCGTGGTGATTGACTATCAATACACACATGACTCCGAAAAGTCAGAGGTGTGCCCAGGGTTTCGAACCCGTGACCATCGTGAACATATTGGCAGCCGCGTCTGGTCCGTTTACCAACAGGCCACCACGCACTTCATATGTTGGTACTCTATACATATAAAGTTAATAAAAGAACACGTAGATGACGTCAATACTTGTGTAATCGCTTTGCTGTGAGCGATACTGGTTTTAATAAAATTACCAGGCCGCCTGGGTAGGTACTACAACAATGCATCTAAAAATTTCGTTAAGAAACAGCAAATTTCTTTTGTGTTTTTTTAAACAAATTCATAGTTTTACTAAGATAATAATTTAAACCCTCGGGTACCAAAGCGTTTTTAAAAATAAAAGGGTGTAATATATTATTTAAAAAAAATTTAAACATTTACCATCCAAATACGACGATAGGGAGAAATGACACATTTTTGCAAAAAAAAAATAGTTGCATTGTGTCTGTAGTCACTAAAACGACTAGCCGGCTTCGTTTTCGGTAGCAGTCTTGATATACCCTGTACATTGCATCATTGGGTCCTACTTGCGGGTTATGGGCAGGCGGCGTGACGGCGTCCATCAGAATGACGATGAAACATGATCGGTGGCTAGTGACGCATTCCATGTTAGAGACTAAACACATGGAATCACCTCGATTGGTTCGCCCATTACCAATTTTGTATGGAGACACGTGAAGATCGCTTACCATCAGGCGAATGGCATGCTCGTGTCGCCATTCGTAGCAATAAAAATCTGTGTATACTTGTATTTTTTTTTTATTGCTATGAACGGCGAGACGAGCATACCGTTCCCCTGATAGTAAGCGATACGACCGCTCATGAACAGTAGCAAAACCAAACAACACCTTGAATTACAAAGCAATGCTTGGCATTCCACTGCGCTCGCCATCCTGAGACATAAGATGTTAAGTCTCAATATGTCCAGTAGTTACTCTGGCTACAATGCCCTTCAACCCGAAACACAACAGTGCTTTTACACTGCTGTTTGACGGGAGAAATAGACACTGCGGTGGTACCCACCCAGATGGCCTCTCACATATGAGAGACCTACCACCAGTAAACAATCAGGATACAATCAGGCTGATATAATTGTGTCGGCACGCGAGAGATAGCTGTCTCATAATGGACACTTTATTTAAACTTTGTTGCTCATACCACCAGGTGCATTAGAGCCAGTTTGCCGAGCCAACACGAAAAAGCATTCGTTCACTTTTCCGTGTCTGTTCGACCTTCGCGGAAAACAGACATGAAAGGTATCTAATCTTGCTGACAGCAATTTTCAACGCTGTACCGCCGCGTTCAGTGCTGTACGAGTGGAGCTGATCATAAATTCGCCCAACAGTTACATACGTAATCCTGACCTCACACTAAGGTCAAGTCTTGTGTCGTGTGTATCAGAAAGATTTTTCCACAAACAGCCAGACCAGAAATTGCATTTAATAGTAATAAATACATCGATACATACATAGTTCTGACCCCACATTAAGATCAATTAAGTCTTGTGTCGTGGATGTCAGAAACTACGAGAGATTGCGGTTTCTGGTGTCGTGTGTCGAGTCTGGTGGATGTTTAATCCACCAGACTCGACACAATTTTTTGTGGGCCACACGACATTTGTGGCAGTGGAGGGATCCGATCGAACCCGCAGCCTTTCGTTTCACAGCCGGTGTCTACCCAACTGCGCCACGGAGGCTGTCAGTATAAAGTTACTCTGTAAGCCTGTAGTCAGCGAAGCGTTTCTTGTCGGTGTTGGTAGTGATCACGCGCTCCGCGACTCAGTGGTGCGCGGAGTGTCGAAAACTTTTGTAATATTATTAATCTGATAAATCGACAGTGAATTTTCTGTGGTTTAACCTTCAGTATAAAATTCTGGCCAAGCTTATATGAAAGTGACGTCATAGTTTTAATTCTCTCAGTGGTGCTGGACGGAAAGACTTCAAAAAAGGAACGTGTATTCCAGGATTTTGATAGAAGGTAATAATGCAAAGTACAAATGCTAAGGTTATCCACTTCAGAACGCTGGAAGTTTTATGCCGTATTTTCCCTTTCCTAATTAAGAACTGCCTTGGTTGCGTAGTTGTACCGCAGTGTGATTACAACGCTGAGGTCCCGGATTTAAATCCGGAGTCGGCGGATATTGGATTTTTACATCATTATCATCGAATTGTGCCCGATATGGCGAGAGGTTTGCCCGTGGCATGTGAGGCATAAAGCATTAGGCGATATGTGGGTGACCTGCTTACACCTTTGGCTACTCCTGTGAAAATAGCGTGATGCTATAGTATGTATGTGTTTATTTGAGGACTGAAAATACGTGAGTACATACTGAAGTTAACTATGTAATATAGAGGAAAATACAATGACAATATATCTAAATAAATAAATGTATGAAATGTATGGTGGGGGAAGGAATATAAGTCTCATGAAAACAGTGTTGAGCTGCAGTGCGTCGCAAATATATTCATTTTAAGTGTATTGTGAAGTTACGTGCGGTCTAAACAAACTATAAAGTGAGTTGCAAGAGGATTGAAAGGTATGCAATTTAAAATAAATAAGACAAACGCCCAACACTTGGAGACTTTTCACTCCAGGGGGTTACTCCATAATCCGAAAGGAAGTTTGAATTTTCATATTTGTACGTGAAACAGTATGAATGTTACTAGGTACTCCAGGAAATGTTTGAATTCTCTATCGTGCGTCGTAACTATAGACTGAGTTAGGAGTGAGTGATAAGTATTTTAAGAATAGTGTTGATTTTTATAAGTGAAAAACTTTATAACTTACTTCGGACGTCGAACGCTAGAATATTCGAACTTTGTTTCGGATCAGAGAGTATTTTAATGACGCTAAGAAGTGAAGCGAGTCTCCGGAAATGACTAACTTGTCTTTAACCCGCGACGAAATCAATCATAAAGTGAAATAATTTAAACAAATGCCCAACAGTTACAAATATTCCTGTATCCACAGTGAACTTGTGTTGCGTCGTTGGTATCAGCAATTTGGCCTAACAGCTCCCAGTTCTGTAACAAATATTTGTGGTGCACAAACATTTGATTTGATCCAACTTGGTAGCATCCGTGGTGTAATTGTTTAGACACCCTGTGAAACGAGACTCGCGCGTTCAATCCTCGTGCGTGACAAACGTTTGTACGATCCAAAAGTATTTCCTTTGGGTATGAGTGGTTGTGAAACCGAAAAAGTCTCGTAGTTTCTAATACCCACGACACAAGACTCGACCTCGGTGACGGGTCAGGACTATGTAAATTGCATGTGAAATAAAAATCTTCGCCACAGAAACTGTGAAGCGATGGCGACCTCAGCACCTGTACCAAGCTGCTTCTCTACATGGGATGGCCATAAAAGGATCGGCGTTCTTTCATTCCATGTGTAAATCACTGACCACAAGCCGTTGCCGATTAGCAATCCGTGAAATATTGGTGATACTATTACCATCAGATGAGGTTCATTCTTAGGCAGTATATTAAGTGCATTTTCAACACCTTTTGTTCAAATTGATCTTGAGCTCCTCTGACTACGTATCAAGATTTTCCATCATCTAATAATTTCTCAATGATTATTAAATGCGTTGTGAGCTAAAGAGAAGTTAGAAATTCCCAGAGACTCGCTGACGAGATTTAAATCTCAGTGTCATTACATGCTGTAGATCTAATGAAACAGGATTGGCAGTGGGGCTAGGAGGGCGGGACAATCTCTGCTAAGGAAACACATGTTTGATCATATACTTGTTGCCTTTGGGACAATTTCCTTGAGGATTGATTTCTCAAGGAAGTATATCCAAGCACCTCAATCTGTTGTTAGCAGTATGAGGCTACTATTATTATCGTACATCCCTACTACTGACGTCATCTCAACTGCCTTCATTGGCGACAAATAAATTGCATCAGTGTTGGTCGATAAATAGTTGATTATTATAAATGGACATAATGCGCAATAACTATAGCATTACCAATGCATTAATATTTTTCCTGGTAATTGTAATAGTGTGGCTTGGGTGTGGTTCAGTCGATTTCGAGTTTATTCCTAGTCGCATGACGTCATGTGGGTAGTGTGGTGGTCCCAGCGGGGTGCTATCCATACCCTTCGGAAGGTAATACGAGTTGACATACAGGGGTCCTTAATTAACTAAATAATATCTAGATAGTAGATACATAGAAGGTCTCTCATATGTGAGAGGCAGCCAGGGTACCAACGCAATGTCAATTTCTACCGCCAAACAGCCGTGTAAACGCACTATTGTGTTCCGGTTTGAAGGACATTGTAGCCAGAGTAACTACTGGACATATTGAGACTTAACAACTTATGTCTCAGGATGGTGAGCGCAGTTAAATGCTAAGCATTGCTACTGTCCATGAGCGGCCGTATCGCTTACCATCAGGCGTATGGCAAGCCCATCTCGTCATTCATAGAAAAATATATATCGGAAAATCTCTTCAAACATTTCGGTAAATATCATTCGGTGACTGAGATTCGCGGGTAATTTTGAGGCTGGCTTTATCTGTCTGTCTGTCACTCAGTATAAAAGTGTGATTTTCCACGGGTATAAAAGTACATGTTAATCCTGATAAAATAACAAGATAAAATCTTATTTCTATAAGTACCTACTCTGTTTACCTGACTAAGCTGTCACTGCCGTTCATTGTTGGCAATATTAGAAGTTCGGTTGAACCGCTGCCTATCATATGACCCACACTATCTTCATGTCTATTTACAGTTTTAGGGAACTCCAAAATTCCATCGCAGAGCTTGATTATGTTATTGAAATATAAACCATATTTGTTACTACATAGAGTCGTAAATTACATATTTAGTTAAGTTCCTATGCAAGCTTCCTTATAGCTTTCAATATAATGCTGTTTGTATTTAGTGACTGTGATGTAGGAATAAATAATAAAGGAAAACAAAGTGAGGAAATCTGCATATCATAGCGAATTAATTAGCGATTTTTTATGGTATGTCCGCAACCCCGCACTAGGCCAGTGTGCTGGAATATATGGCTTAACCCCTCTCAATGAAATTCTCTATTGTTGATAAGGCCCGTGTTCTGTAGTGGGACGTATAAGGGCTGATACAAATACATCATAGAAAAAGAATATTGAAAGTTTCCAAATATTTCGGTTGATATAATTCGGTGACTGCGGTTTGCGGGTAATTTTGGGGCTGCAAAGAGCCTTTTAGTGTCGCAATATATGTTAATCTATCTGTCTGTCACTCAGTTTAAAAGTGCGATTTTCCACGGGTATAAGTACATGTTAATCGTGATAAAATATCTACCTAGGCTACCTGTGTGTAGTGTGCTTAACCCATCACGAAATGAATCAAAAAGTAAGGAGGAAGTATAGGTGTAGTTGTGTGGTAGTCCTCAGGCCCCGACGTGATGGAGATGTTGGTGCCGGCGCTGGCGGCGCTGGCGGTGCTGGTGGCGCTCTGCTGCCTGTGCTGCTGCCTGTGTCGCCGACGCACGCGGGGCCGGGTGCTTGCGCGTACGTACTAACTACCCTCCCTCTGTAGACGCTTGTCAATGTAATGTCGACTTTATGTCAGTTTTAATAAGGTATATTTTAAAATTGACATGTGCGGCTTGGCGGTCGGTGAACGTTCAAGCAGTTATGGACTATAAGGCTCACCCATTGATTACATAGTGACTTGTCAAATATGAGAAATGGTTATAATATACGATCAGTTTTTGTTTACACATTCTGTGAAAGGTAGTAATAGCATAAATATAGAGCATGCTAAGGCTTTAAAAATAACAAGGTGACTATATTAATTTGAAATAGCTATAATTGCCATTATTACCTGATGGTAGGTATGTGATTCTCAGATTCCCATTACTAAACGTAAGATAAGCAACGACGCGGAAGTTTGCGTGGCGATCTCTTCGCAAACGCTGTTATCTACTGCCGGCGGTGACGAATACGATAAAGGCGGAAACATACTACTGAAACGCAACGCCAGCCGACCCGATGCGACACGTGTAATCAAATCGTAATGGTGGCACTTCACATGGTTGTTTGTATTTGCTATTGGGTATTTGTCGTATTTGGCAAAATAAATGACGTTAAAAGCAAACATGCAAATAGAGGCAAATATGACACGTATTTGTTATTGGCCTTGCTTGTCAAATAGGCAAATAAGGCCACACTTTCTCAATTAAACTGACCACACATGGTAACTGTTTGCCAAATATGCCAAATACACAAATACAAATAGCCATGTGAAGTGCCAGCATAATATTTGCTTTGACCAGAACCAATTATCACTTTTCTGCTGGCGTGAACGCCTGCGGAAAGATCAAATGAAAAAAAAACAGAAGTCAGGTGACTGCCAAATGTCATTTCCATCGTAATATTTTCTATAACAAGTACCACACTACGAACACTCGATGCTACGTTGCGTGGCGTGTTCGTAGTGTGTTCTGATCATAGAAATGTGACATTTGTCTAGGGGCCTGTCCATTTATACTGCGAATAGAACAGTTGAATACATCTACATGGTACATGGTGGTAGGTCTCTCATATGTGAGAGGCCATCTGGGTGGGTACCATCGCAGTGTCTATTTCTCCCGTCAAACAGTAGTGTCAACGCACTGTTGTGTTTCGGATTGAAGGGCATTGTACCCAGAGTAACTACTAGACATATTGAGACTTAACATCTTATGTCTCAGGATGGCGAGCGCAGTGGAATGCCAACCATTGCTTTGTAATCCAAGATGTTGTTTGGTTTTGCTACTGTTCATGAGCGGTCGTATCGCTTACCATCAGGCGAACGGCATGCTCGTCTCGCCATTCGTTGCTATAAAAAAAAACATCTGTTCTGTGGTACCTACCCAGGCGGCCTCTCACATATGAGAGACCTACCATTAATAAGTACATTATGTTACGTGTTACACTGTATGTTGCGTGTTACACTACACGTTGCGTGTTGCATGTTGCAGCGCCCCCGCAGCCGTCGAGCGGACCCGCGCCCTACCCGCAACAGCAATTCACAGGTAAGTGAGCCTCGTCTTCAGCGGCGGTTCATTAACATGTGATAATCATATGTATGTGCCTTAACTACTATTCTGTATCAGCCCATATACGTTCCACTGCAGGGCACGGGCCTACTCTACAATCGAGAGTACGATTGAGAGTGGTTAGGCCATATAGTCCACCACGCTGGCCTAGTGCGGGTTGGCATAACTAGTATTAAATATTGATATAGATTTTTCACCATTAAGATGGCAAACAAGCTTATGACTCAGCTGATGGTTAGTTACTGTATGAAAGTGTTTAACGTCGACGGTGTCGCATTCGATCCTTTTTATTTTCCTACTCGGTTTTGACGGTATTTTTTGAACTCAAAAGGGCGGGAAAAACATTGTTTTTCTTTGTTTGTTCAACACTATGAAACAAAGCAGTAATTGCGATACAGACAGACAGCACATTGGTATGAATTAGAGTATCTTATTATGGGCGCTACAATTTACATTTCCTATAATTCCTATTCTATAACATGGTATGGGTTCGTGTCTTATCGTTGAGTGAAATAAATACGTCCAGAACGGAGGACGTCATACATGGTTCAGCCACACTCCTTAGTCAATAATAATCTGAGATCAATTTGCCTTTTGACAAGAAACAAAAGACATATATTTTTTGAAAACATTATATAAGTACATACATACATAAACTCACGCCTTGTTCCCAGAAGGGTTAGGCAGAGGTGCCAGGACACCCATATTTCGCCTTGTATGTTCCGTCCCATGATGTGATAGGGGGCGAGCCTATCGCCATATCGGGCACAAATTCCTGACTCCGGGCTGATAATGAATAAAAAAATCCAATATCACTTTGCCCGACCCGGGATTCGAACCCGAGACCTTAGCTTTGTAAGCGTACCGTAGTACAACTACGCCACCGAGGCAGTCGAATTATATAAGAACAGGCATTATATATGTATAAGTAGTAACGAATGAGTCTTGTAAATAATCTTGTATTGAATACTAGCATTTATTTTATTTTAATTCATTTCTTTTTCTGTTAACAAGGCGTGAGTATATGTATGTACGTGACTAGTATTTTTATTTATTTATTATTCTGAATAAAAAGCCTTAGGGTTTGCACGAGTATGTATGTGTTCAGTTGCAGTGGCGACGTACCCGACGCACGCGGGCGGCGTGACGTACGCACCCGCGCCCGCGCCCTACCCCACAGGAACTGCCGCGCCGTATCCCACCACTGCGCCGTACCCCACCGCCGCGCCGTACCCCACCACCGCGCCGTATCCCACGGTCACGCCCTACCCCACGCCGGCGCCGTACCCCGCGCCCAGCGCGCCTAACGCTGACGGTGAGTATTCACACCACACGGTAAATACACCCAACAGTCATATACATAGTTCTGACCCCACACTAAGATCGAGTCTTGTGTCGTGAGTATCAGAGTACTCTTAAAAAACGATACAAACTTCGAATGTACGGATGTTCGACGTCCAGAGTAAGATAAGTTTTCCATTTTTAAAACTCCGAGATTCAATCCAAGAGGATCCAAGAGGATTCCAAAATTTTCTGGGCACATTAGTGAAGTTTTACGTAGGGCATCCAAATATTCGGAGTTCACACAAATATTAGTCTCGGTGCGGGGATCGAACCCGCGGCCTCTCGTTTCAAAGGCGTCTCACCAACTGCGTCACGGAGGCTATAAAAAAGCCGTCTATGAATAATCGTGTCATTGTGTAGTTACATTATGGATGATAAGAGTAGGAAGTCAGTTTCCTCCGCTTATCACTCACATGCCGACTACTAAACCACCGGGAAACATTGTATAATGCGATTCAAATAAGAATAGGACTGGCCTGGCGCCATATTGGTTCATTATAGCTGTCAAATCGCACAATTTCGGCAGGGTGAGCAAAACAAGATTTCTTAAAATAATATTTTTGTTGAATAAAAATAATATTTTTAATATTTCATAAAAAAAATATGTATGATTAATGTCGTCCTATAGTTACTTTCTGCCGAATGATTGCCACTGAAATAAATAAAAAATGAAATAGTTGTATTTTTTTCAAATTATTTATGACCATTCTTGTTTATTTTTCCATATAACATATTGTAATTGTTTCAATTGATTTAGCTAATTTGTGTTTAGGAATAGGACTATGTGAAAAAAAATTAAATTGATGCGTAAATATTTTTTTGTTGCTATCCATACTTTTCGTGTGATATTTGACAACTAGAGGTCATTGACGTTCCTATTCTTATTTGAAACGCATTATAATTCTCTATATTATAAATAATTTAAGCTTAATGCATTCGGAATAATACAAAATAAAAAAATAAAATAAAAATCAATTTATTGCTTAATACTAATTACAAAACAAATAATCATGATACAAAAAAAAAGACAAAGCATTAAGACAAAAGGAAGTGGCTCAGCCTGTGCTAGCCGGTGCAGTAGCCTGAATGGCGCTGATTTTCAGCCACTCCTGGAGTTAGTATATTCACCCTCATTGCAATGCTTTAGGTACTGTGAATAGTGATGCGCAGGGATTCAGCTGAATTTTTTTCGTCAATAAGAAATATATTTTTTTTACTGGTGTTAGGTCTCTCATATGTGAGAGACCGCCTGGGAAGTTACCACCGCAATGTCTATTTCTCCCGTCAAACAGCAGTGTAAATGCACAGTTGTGTTTCGGTTTGAAGGACATTGCAGCCAGAGTAACTACTGGACATATTGAGACTTAACATCTTATGTCTTAGGTTGGCGAGCGCAGTGGAATGTCAAGCTTTGATTTGTAATTCAAAGTTTTGTTTGGTTTTGCTACTGTTCATGAGCAGTGGTATCGCTTACCACCAGTTATTTATTATTAATTTACATTCATATATGTATATACGGTTGTAAATAAATTTACTAAAATATGCAGCATAAAAGCTTTCTCACGCTCCCCTGATTCAATACTCGGAGTTTGCCGCACTATGTATATAATAATGTATATATATGTATATATGTATATATGTATAATGTGTGTGTGTGTGTGTGCAAGCCTTCGTGGGGATGGCGCCGCCCGGCTGGAACATGCCAGGTGAGCCGACTTACTCACCACTCACTATTCATTCCTGTATAATCTCACTGCTTTTAGCTTTATCCGCCATAACATACATACCGGGTATATCAAGACTGCTACCGAAAACGAAGCCGGGTGGTAGTTTTAGTGACTGCAAACACAATGCAACTAAAATGTTCGCAAAGAAACGCGACAATTTTTTTTATGATATTTTAAATGTTGTAATTTTTGGGTGTTAAATCCATAGCTTTTGCCAAAATAATAATATAAACTCTTTTATACGTTAGAGTCCTTATAAATAAAAGGGTATACATTATTATTTTTGGAAAAAATGAATATATCATCCAAATACGACCATAACAAAAAAAATATCCACGCTTTTTTGCAGCATTTTCTATTGCAATGTGTCTGAAGTCACTAAAACTACCACCCGGCTTCGTTTTCGGTAGCAGTCTTGAGATACCCTGCACTTATAAACTGGCAAAAAAGAGTACGATAAAATAAAAACAATTATGGCAGCACTGCTAAAAATAAATAAATAAATACACCCAACAGTCACATACATAGTCCTGACCCCACACTAAGATAGAGTCTTCTGTCGTGGGCATAAGGAACTACGAGAGACTTTTCGGTCTCACAAACACCCAGATCCGAAACAAATACCTATTATAGTGATCAACGCTCTAGGCTTGATCCTGTATATTGCATTTATATTAATAGCAAATTTTATTAATAGCGCCATCTATCGCGCATGGTGTTAAACTAGTTTCCCCCCGCGGCCGCTAGATGGCGTATTGACACAGGGTTTTGTTGCAGCGCATCCACCGCCGTACGAACAACTACCCGACATCAAGCACGCGCCCTACAACCCTGACTACCCGCGCTAGTTAAAATATTATCACACCAGACAGCCAATACAAGTATCAACCAAGCTGAAGGATTCATCATTACTATCCAACTAAACTAACAGGTACCGTTTGACGTTTCATATTTTTCAATTTTAAACATATTTGGACAGGCGTAACTCACACGATTTTAATTTCGCTTGTCGTAAAGCCACAATTCCATGGTTTTAGGCAGAATGTTATTGAAATTGTGTAAGTTCCGCCTGTATAAAGTTGAAAAGCATAAAACGTCAAACGGTACCTATTAGTTTAGTTGGATTATAATACAACTCAAATCGGATAACAATAAAGAAATTATGAATAATTCAACCGCAAAACGGCTCAAATTAGCTAGATATATTGAAAATAAATTGTTTAGCTTTAGTGTATGACCTCAAATTCAAGTGTTAGCTAAGGAAATTGTAACTACAATCAGTAGTTTAGTAGCCGATGGTTTTATAACCTAGAAAACTCAAATTAGCTAGAAGTGAATTAAACAATGAATGGTGTAATAGTTCGTGCTCTTTATAAAATGAATTTATGTAACCATGCAAAAACACTTGGAATTACATTCATCTTCGTGTTCGGCCAAAGAAGATGGCCGAAGCCGAATGTTCAGTCGGGTTGGAGTGCTGCGTTCGCTGTGTGTTCCAAGCTGTACAGCGAGCGTCGCTGTATATCAGTAAGTAGTTGTAGTTGTAGAATATTTCCGCCTGCTGACTGGCATGAGATGTCGCTGCGGTCGCTACTTGTAAGTTTTATTTGGACACGCCCCCCGCCTCCCCTCAGTGGCAAAACGTCAGTAGATAGCCGTTTTCAAAATCCAATTGCTAAGTATAAGTATTTTCTTGTCACAACATCACTCTACGACTTAGTTAGTTAGTTGGACTTGTTGGTAAACGGTATTACTTCCTATTAAATAAAACCATACTCCTCCGCATCTAGAATTATAAAAAGCGTCAAAAAATCCTAATAATAAAACTATACAATTAGGACGCTGACTCAGGATGATTATGAAACAAATTCGCGTGGTTGAATGGAACGAACATTAGATACTTCAATGCATATTGCATATGCCATCCATTACTATACTAGCAACTCGCTATGATAGCCGTTTTGACACAACAATAGTGAGGTGAAAAATGTCGAGTTATGTCGTAAAATTAAACATTCCATTTTTAATGCACGTCACTATTGACAACGATTGCTGGACAATCAGGTTGCCTACGATTTTCTCTCGCCAGAAGCGCTTTTGTCAAAATAATAAGAAAAGGTTTTCTTATAGATACTATTAAATTAAGACTTTTAATATTTGTTGTATATATTATGAAATAAAAATCAAACAATGCGTTAAAAATATATTATTAATTTAATTTTGTAGTACCAAGTATCGTCACACGTATATATATTTAAGATGATTTCTAGATATTTCAACGTAATTGTGAATGTATACTTACAGAACATATCTATTGGCGTGTGGGCTGTGGCACTATTTAGAAAAACAAATAAAATATTCTCTTTTTAACGCAATGTTTGAGATATTGATTCATAATATAAACAATAAGCATTTATACTCGTAAAGTATTAACACGACCAATGTAATTAAATATGAGAGAAAAACTATTACATTGAAAACAGCGGTTTCGGCGACAAAATGTCGTAGACCTGTAGGGCGATTCACGTAATTTGTTGACGCGCCATCATTGTTTAGCTGCGCATCAACTGTTCGTCACACGTGTTTAATACTTTTGACATTAATATATATTGATACGATTTGTAGGATGTTTCCTTACTATTAAAATCGAAACTGCACATGTGCTGCACGTTTTTAATCAGACTTAACCGTCATTTGAGAGGTCAAATGAATAAGTAAATACCTACCGATCAAGATGCGATCTGTATCAACGCGCAGCAGTAAAATATGATAAAGCGCTCACGTGACCCGAGCGTATTTGACAGCGGTTACGAAAATACGAAAAGGGCCGTTTTGATCGAAACTTAACCGCAACTGCACTGCAACTGAACTTGTTTTAATACGTGAATCGCTCTGCTGTGCGAATGCATGTACCGTCAAACTTCAAAACGGTCATCATATTGTGTCGCTGGTATAAACAATATGGCGGTTACACTGCTCGGTGCATCGGCGACGAGGGCGCGTCCGAAATTATGAGATTCTTATAATAAGTTTCCAGATAAAGTATTATAAGGTTAAGTTGTGTGAGTGAGAAAGATTCAGTGAGAGAAAGAGAGGTCCGAGGCATTATGTAATTATACGTGGTACTGTAAGTTCTAGAATGAAACCGAAGAACCAAAGCGTAATAGAAATGTACAGTCGCCTCCGGACCTTGGCACCGTCGACGTGTATTTGTGTGTGTGACTGTATGTTAGTGTGTGTGTGTGTGTGTAAGTACCGTAGTTAAATAAGTAATACACACACACACACAAGTTGTTCGTGTTTAAGCATTTAATGTATCCTACAGGGTGATCGTTATGTATTCTTAGTTTTTTTTAAATATTTTTGTATTTAATTTATAAATGTCCGATGTTTGAGGTTATGATTCACATGACTTGAGGTTGCCAAGATTTTCTTATATTAAACATTATGTATATTTACAAATAATACTTTGTATATTAATCAAACGTTATGTTTCCAAAAATACATAAATAACAGTAAGAGAAATATGAACATGAAAATAAATTTCTATGAAACTAAATATTGTGTTTATTTTGTTTAACCTGCCAATGTGCTATACAAAAACATGAGTATCAACTGAAAGTATCAATACATGTCGGAAGTTGTCTCAAAGGTATGGAAACTAAGCATTTGGTAGCTACTGTGGCATTATAGCGGTGTTTTTGTGATAACATTGCGCAAAATCGATTAAACTAAGTATGTTCTGCAGAAACTAATAATCGTTTTGCAATCAAAAATAAGCTCTTATTCATCAATAGCATTGTTAGGTGTCTCACATGTGAGAGGCTGCCCGGGTAGCTACCACGGCAATATGGTATATCCTTGCCAGACAACAGAGTAAATGCACTGTTATGTTCCGGTTTGAAGGACATTGTGCCCAGAGCAGACGCTCTGGCTACACTAGGTCCAGTAGTTACTTGACATAATGAGACTTAACATGTTATATCTCAGGACGGCGAGTGCAGTGAAAAGCCAAGCTTAGCTTTGTAATTCACGGTTTGCAACTTTGCTACTTTCCATGAGCGGTCGTGTCGCTTACTATCAGGCGAATGGCATGCTCGCCCCAGTTGTTAATAAATGAGACCCAATTGGCATAAACTCGCCTTATCCATATAAATTAATGTCTAAATAAATATCCAGTCACAAAGTATTTGCGGTGCTAGTAGTTGTCCGCGTGGTGCGGTGTAGATCCAGATGGCGCTGTCCGCGCGGCGCGGCGGACACGCTCGCTCTGTGCCTGCGGGCAGCAGTAGCTCTGTCTCGCTCTCTTGCCGCGTGCTACCACTGCGCATGTGCCGCGTCGCTGGGAGTCGGACACGACGCGCGACGAACTGCGATACAGACATTTTTATTTATACAGGATACTTATATGAAGAGTGCTACCGGAAAAGAAGCCGGGTGGTAGTTTTAGTGACTACAAACACAATGCAATTAAAAATGTCGCAAAGAAACACATTTTTTTATTATTTTTTAAATATCGTCGAATTTGGGTGGTAAATCCATAGTGTTTGCTAAAAAAATATTTAAAAAGCCTTGTGTGCCATAGTGTCTTTAAAAATAAAAATAAAACACTATTATCAAAAATTCGTCACCATTTTTTGCACAAAATTTAGTTGCGTTGTGTCTGAAGTCACTAAAACTACCACCCAGCTTCATTTTCGGTGGCACTCTTGATGTACCCAGTATACAATTTCAAACTTGTGTCAATGATATACACAAATACTGATATTTGAAGAAAAAAGAAGTTAAATCCAAAAAAAAAAAAAACGTTTAATACACACATAAATGACACGTACAACAACGACAAGTATTTAGTAAATTATGCATGAATATAAAGTGCGTTGTTTATATTTTATTGAGTCATCGATCGGAAGGCGTCCCCCGCGTTACAGCAGCGCGTTGCGCGGCATGTTGCGGCGCGCGTTCCGGGCCATGTTGCAGGCGAGTGTTGCGCGGTGCGGGCGGGGCAGCAGACGCAGTGTAGCGCTGCCGGTGGATAGCAATCACTCGATCGCGTTCCTCTCCCGTATTCAAGTACTTCAATATTTTGTCGTTTTCACAGTTGAAATTAAAGGTGCCCCTTGCCCAGGTCTACAAAAACAGTTAATTTTATGTTGTAACAAAATAATAATTAAAAGCAAAAGTGTTGCTAAAGTTCTTTCCTTTAAAAGTTTGTTTATATCAAACCATATATATGCTTGTCTACTTATATAACCACTTATTAATCGCTAGTCTATCTGGACAAAATTGCAATATGCGTCAAAAGGCAATATAATATTAAGGAGATATACTAATTCTCTAAATAAAATATAGAACATACATCTTGCGTTATTTCTTTCTCGGTGTCAGGCTCGCTTCGACTAGGATCACGGGCATCTAGTTGGTGCGGGGCCCCTGGGCAGTTGTCTAATTTGCCTAATGGATAACCCGGTCCTCCGTCTGCAGTCGAGCCGTCATCTACAACATCACACAGTTGTGTATTAGCTACTGCCTTGGTCTATCTCATAGTTAACAGCGATTTCGGCGATTTCGGCGAAGATTTCAGCGAAGGCGATGTCTAAATATGTAATTTTTGAGCATGAGCCCCCATATTGAATAGATTGTGTAAAGCAGTTTGGTGGTACCGCCGTGGTCTCCTCGGGCCTTAAGATATGATGAATAGTACTGACGCAGCAGCGACCAAGCAAACTACAATTTAATTTGAAATATAATACTGTTACAGTGAGTTGATTACCTGCTAGTGGAGGATGGAGCTCGTGCTCAGCAGGCGCGGGCGACGGCATCTCAGGCTCCTCAAACAAATCAAGAAAATATATTGTAGAATGGCTTGTAAAGCAAAAGGGGATGACTGGGAATATTTTATTTTGTTTAAATATTTTTTAAACAAAATAAAATATTTATTTCCCCACCGATCCTCATTCGGGGAACCTATAAAAGCGTCGGTTTATTTTGGATAGGGACACAGTCTGCCATCTGTCTTCCTGAGCACATCTCCCTCCGAGTCGCATTAATTTTTCTAAAACGAGTAGTTGTTATTAAACTCTGTCTATATATCGTGTTTATTTATAAATATACGATAGTTAGTTCTTAGAGATTAGTACTCATTTAAATACTTACACTTAAACCCACCAAAAAAGTACTAAAGATGAAATGAGTTGGAAGGTGAATGATTAACATGTTGAAGAATTATGGAACAGAATAGCTGAGGACGTTATGGTAGACGATTGAAGACGGAAGAAGAACGACGTAAAGGCGATAAAAATAAATATATATATATATATGCTCAAGAACATAGAAAGCAATATTTTTTCTTTGACCCCGAGATTGAACTATTCTTACATACATATATGTTAGTAGTTATAATGACGTAGGCGTATACTGATCGTCTTTGATAATTCAACTCTTATAAACATGTATTGGTTTCTTAAAACTTACACATAAACTCAATCCGCGATAACATCCCTAATTAATATGTAGTTTTATTTTAACGAAATGTGTTGGATGTTCAACATGTTTGTGTAAAGATGCTAATTAGATCCAAAATTAACGTCAAAAATAATCAAAATCTTTGCTACAGGCGTTGCCGGTTGTATGTTATTATGCATGAAATTTGTACCGTCGAGTCGGCTTCAGGGCCCCTACTACATAAATCCGAAGCCAAGTTCGAAACTTCGGATAATCGAAGTTTATATACGATACGAATGTACCTACATATACTTATGGTCGCTATTGACTTATGGTTACGATGTACGTTATACAAATTCGAATTTTTACAGAGTAGATACATTCATATCGTATAAAAAACTTCGATCGTCCGAAGTTTCGAACTTCGTTTGGGATGAATATAGTAGGGCCCCAGTTTGCTTTATTTTCGCCATTATAGTCCATGGTGATTTACTATCAATACACATATGAATAAGAAAAGTCCGATGTGTGCCTTAGGATTCGAAACAAAATTTAAAAAAATCGAAAGAGAGAAAACAATCCTTCTAAAATACATATAATAGCTGTAACAATTTCTATGGTAGGTATGTAAAGTCCGCCAACGCGCATTAGCCCAGCTTGTTGGACTACATGGCCGAATCACTCTTAATTGTAACATCGATTTTAGAGGAGGCCTGTGCCCTGCATAATGGAATATTTATGGGCTAATACAGTACTAAACAGTATTTATCAAAACTAATATTTTGATCGTGTCATGTCAACAAATACCTATAAATATTAACATTGAAGAAAAGTGATTGATTCGAAAACGTTTAATAAATTAATACATACATAAATTACACGCACTACAAGTATTTACTACATTATGTACATGTATATAAAAATGCGTTGTTTATAAGTTATTGCGTCATCGATATTGCACTATCGGTTTGTAGCAGATGTATGGGAAGGAGTTCTCCGCGTTACAACAGCGCGTTGCGACGCGTGTGGCGGCGCGGTTTGCGACGCGTGTTGCAGGCGAGTGTTGCGGGGCGCGGCCGGGGCAGCAGTATCGCGCTGCCGGAGGATAGCAGTCACTCGATCGCGTTCCTCCTCCGTACTCAAGTTCTTCAATATTTTGTCGATTTCACAGTTGTATTTAAAGGTGCCCCTCTACAAAACAGTTAATTTTATGTTGCAGCAAAATTATAATTATAAACAAAAATGTTGTTAAAGGAGAAACGAAAGTTTGTTTTGATTGAAGCACTTATATGCTAGTCTACTTATATAACATTGAGCCTTGTTTTTATGTGAAACAAATCGTATGTATTAACGTAACTCCACTTGCCAATCGCTACTCTATGAGGACACAATTGTGACACATCACCAAAGCGCTTTTTACACGGGCAAATATTCTCTTATGCCATTATCAAATGACATACTGCTGCCCTAACATTATCATATTTGACAAATGTTTATACGATGTATTTTATATATATATTCCTACGATACTTGAGTTTTCGAGACGATATTTCCCCGTGTAAATCGGGCTTGAGGTTTAGTGCAGTCATTATGCCGAGCCAGAATATAATAAAAGTAATGCGTGAACTGAACAGGCGTGGTCTTTTCGAGTAGAGAAAGATAAGCGTCTTTTTCATTGTAAACCACATAGAAAAACCATCAGGAGCATTTTAACTGACAAAAGCATTTATTATGCTTTTGTATATATTAAAAGTGTTGGTTACCGCAGGTACTAAAAATCCCTTCCCAGGGATCCGCGGAGAATCAGAAAGTGCAGTTGACGCTCCGGACGCCGCGTCTGCAGTCGAGCCGCCTTCTGCAACATCACACAACTGTGTATTAGCCACTGTTCTGGTCTATACCAAAGTTAACATCGATTTCGCTCAAGGCGATGTCTAAATATGTCATTGTGACTGGATTGTGTAAAACAATTTTCTGGCAACTGGCGTGGTCTTCGCGTGCCTGAAGATATGAGGAAAACTTCTGATTAAGCGGCAGCGACCAATAGAACTACAATTTAATTTGGAATAACATAGTGTTACAGTGAGTTGATTACCTGCTGGTGGGGGATGGAGCTCGTGCTGAGCAGGCGCGGGCGACGACTCCTCAGGCTCCTCCAATAAATTAAGAAAAGATAATGTAGAATGACTTGTAAGCAAAAGGGGATGACTCAGAATATGTTAATCGGCAACTCAGTACGGAACAGCATTGATTTCCAGCCACCCTTGTCTCTCTGTGATGTTAGGCGGCGGCTGGCCAGTTGGTTCGCTTGAAACGTATAGGTACAAAATCAGATCAACACATAGCCCAAACCAATGATCGGAATGGACTAAGATTTGGCACATAAATATATGAAGTATCTGAATGTTACGAGGAAGGATGAGTGGAATGAAACTTTGGAAAATCGATTGATATGGAATGTGGTTTATGTGAAAGAGATGACGAATGAAAATACTAAAGATGGAAGGAGTTGGAAGATGAATGGTTAACAACAGAAGAAAGGAATAGGGGAGGACGGTTTGGAAGAAGATTGAAGACGGAAGTAAGACAGTCGCCGGCTTTGATAATACACTTATTTAAGACAGTAGTCAATCCTCGGTCGGTTGCGATGCGCGCGCGACGTGCGTCATTGAAAGCTCTTTCGCCGCTGCGCCGTATCGATTGACTTCAGATTGTATCATCTATCAACACTGGAATTGTACTACCATGACGTGTCGGTATTCCAATATTGAATGTACGAAAATGGTCAGGATGCTCGCTAGTAGTGACAATGTGTCGGAATCCTGCCGTCAATATGGATTATGGTTTCCAAATTTACCCACACCATTAACTAAGCCGTGTATACTGTGTTGTGGACTCGGTGTAGGTGTATACTGCCTACTAATCCCGCGTACAATTTATATTGACTAGATACTTATAATAATCTGGCGAAAAGTGTGAGTCATTATTAATTTTGACAACGAATGCGCGAGTGAAAGTGCGTCTGAAAAATGTCACTGTAGCACAATAAAACTTGTACGTTACGTATTTATTTCAAAAGTAGTGGAATAAATGTTGTTTAATGGTTTCTTAGATTTACGCGAATGTTACACATTGAAATTAAACTATTATTTACAGATTTTATCGCGAATTTAGTTTAATTTTTACATTTTTGACTTTCCGACGTTTTGATTACTTTACAGCTTTCGTGGTCACGGGGCGGAAAATGTAAAAATTAAACTAAATTCGCGATAAAATCCGTAAATAATAGTTTTATTACAAATGTTGTTGTTTATTATGTTAGCCATGTAGTCCTGCGAGGCTGTTTCTGTTTTACAAATAACTTAGTAGGTATATATGCTCAAATATGAAAGCAATCTTCTTTTCTTTGACACTGAGATAGAACTATCATAAAATTCGCGAAAAAATCCAAAAATAATGGTTTTATTTTAAAAAAATGTGTTGGGGTTCAACATTTTTGTGTAAAGATGCTAATCAAAACTAAAATTAACTTTGCCTGTTGCATACGGTATCTAATTATGCATAGAATGTGTACCGTCTCGCTCCAATTTACTTTATTTTCGCAATAACATTGTTAGTTTTCGTATCGTGCAGTTATTCGGGAGCTGCTAAATTTAGTGTTGATGTCCTTGCATGACATTTACACATTTCTTGAGAGCTGCAATGGCTCATTATTAGTGTAAATATTCCTTATTATGCGGCGGTATTCATACACACCTGTTTAGTCAAAGTTGTTTAAAATGTTTTGAACTAAAATGCAGATACGAAAGTAAGATTTATTATGAACAAGTTACATTGATATGACAGCACAGGTTACTACTGACTCATTTGAACATATTAATGTATCAAGAGGCGTTATTATCTGTTTCGATATTCACAAGTTCAAACATGCTTTGCGGCAGAAACGTATGAACTCAGTGAATAATAAATAATCTAACTATAGCAATTACGAGTATTCAATAGAATAACAACATGAATTCTAGTCATTAGAATTGCCTTCTTAACTATTCTTATACAGAAGAAGCAAATATTACAAACTGAGCAATGTCAATTTAATGAGACTTTTTTCAATGTATTGTCTATTCGTCTAAAACCTAATGTTGGGCCATTACTATCATCAGTAAATTCTCCTACAAGACAGCATATTTTTCTACAAAAACATTCATTCAATCCATGCCAATTCGCTCGCCCTCTTCGGTTGATTCAAATTGCTTTAAAGGAATTAGTATTAACAATGAAGTGATCCAAATATCCCGGCTTTTGGGTTGAGGCGAGTGCAAGCTTTATTCTCATTTATGTGACAATAATATCAAGGTTTGATTGCACAGATATTTTTTGGGAACAGACAATTATACTCCATGATATAGGTACCTGTGAGAGTGGTATTTCTCGGTTCATATCTTCTGCGACATGTCTTTCTCCGCCACGCTCGCCGTCGCTGTACATCGCGCTCCGAGAGAGTCTCCACTATGCACTGACACACACTCAGCGACTAAACGATCCGACGTTTCAGGCAACAATGACGGGCTAACCTCTTCAATTCAGACACACATTGCACATTCAAATATAACGCAATTTAATGGCCGTAATTGTCGACCGGCATGATTGTTGTTTATCAGTCAGTGCCCACGTTATAAGCTGGAATCACACTTTAGTATTCCGTTTTACGCATCGAATAAAGAAGCGGCCATAAATACTAGAGAAACGTGTCTTAGCCGCTCTGAACAATGGATTCTTTTAATGTGCAGATCAGGGCCGTCTTTACCTATGATGGGGCCCTGGGCACTCAAAAATTTGGGGCCCTTATTAAAAATAAAGAAAAAAATCTAACATTTATCTACTATGATTCATTTCATATCGAAGTTATGTATCAATCTTGTCAGAATTGTCCCTCTCAAAGGGATGTAATGTAAGAGACTGTGTATAATGTCTCCAGATCTTTCTAGGTTAGCTCATTACATAGACTCACTAAAAAGTTTTTATTAGTTTTTACTGATTACCACTAAAATGCTATAATATATAAGTTTTTTTCTAAAACGATGTATTGTTTGCGATTGTTTTTGTTTATTTATATGGTATTAATCCTTATCAAAATAATTTCGTTTTTAATCGACTTAAAAAAAGGAGATTATGTATTTGATGTGTATGTATGTAATTTTGTTAGAGTTGCATAGTTTTTGGATATACCAGCGCCTGAACACGAATGTATATTTGTCCACGCGTATCTTAAAAAGTATAAGTCGGATTTCAAAACATATTTTTGCTTTCGATTAGATATAGTCCAACTTAGGAGTTGTATAAGTTTCATCAAAATCGGTTACCTACTTAGTTTTTAAGATAAAGCAGGAGTGTCTCCTATAGAATAAAGGTCTCTGTAAGGAATGTCCAACTTTTTTCAGTTCGCGACGTGCATACATGATGACTTTTTTGTCTCAGCGTCCTAACCTAGATAGGTAAGGGTAATAAGTTTCGATTACTACAACAGTAATTTAAAAAATAAGAAATAGAAAATAACAAAAGAAATAAACCGAAATAAAAGAATTAAACCGTCTTCAAAAATGTAATAAAATGAGAGATATATAAATAATCTTTTAATAGATCTAAAATACCTAAATGGGCCAACCATTTTTGAGGTCGCTACTGGCCTTAAAATTTGAGATCAGTGGAACCCCACGGTTCTACTCGCATAGTACGTAGCATGATGTTATAAAGCTTAATCGTAGTCTAGCTGGCACCAACCTCAAAAAATTGTTGGCCTATTTAGGTATTTTAGATCTATTAAAAGATTATTTTTTATTATCCGGAATTAATGAGATGGGACAGGAAAGGATATAACAGAATCGAGTCTTGTGTCGTGGGTATCAGAAACTACGAGAGACTTCGGTGTCACAAACACCCAGACCCGAAAGAAGTATTTGTGGGCCGCACAAACATTTCTCTCGGTGCGGGGATCGAACTCGCGGCCTCTCGTTTCACAGGCGTCGTAACGTCTAACCGACTGCGCCACGGAGGTTGTCAAAAGTTTTGATATAAATAATATGTTGCTGATAACTGATTTGGACTGGATTCATCATTCAGAAAGGATCTGCACACGGGCGGAGCCAGTTGGGTCTAAGTGTAGAAATAAATAGTTATTGACATTAACTTATCCATAAAGATATCTCCTCTAAAATATTGGTAACGGTGTAATTATTTTCACAAATTTTAAAATTAATTTATATAGTTATTTAATTGTCTTACAGGCTACTTTTAAACAGAAATCTAGTTTACATTTGATCGAACTCCATAAATCATATTTTTTAAACATCATACAACAGCACATTATAATCTCAACATTGAATATTTAAAGAATAAAGATTTTCCACTTTTAAACCACAGCAAACCCAAGGACGTGGTAATTGAGAAAAGCTTACAGAAACCACGGATTACGAACGTAAAAAATAGTAAGTAGTATCTTAAGAATTATTACGATTATTTCATATTGAATGCTCTATACTATTTTAGGCCCGTGGCAAAATCATCAGATGGGGCCCTCCCATACTATAAAAAACTTAACTTAACTTTATATATTCTATGAATAATTATATAATTGATATCCAAGAATTGGTAAATAATCCAGCTAATTGTTAATCTCTGCTTACGGCATCTCGGGCTAAGGACCCGTTCGGGCCTGAAGCCTTTCAAGCTCGGGGCCCCCTTGCTGTTATACAAATGTTTTTATGGTGCAAACATACTACCTATATAGTATAATTACTATTTCTGTGATAACACATTTATAGCATTAAACTTTTAGTTTGGAGATCACTTTTAGGATGTGGAGTTATATTATCACTAATTTACTGAAATAGATGATTATTACTTCTTACAATTTTGTAAATATACGTACACAGGTGATAGGAGTCGAGAAACGTGTGAGTAAATGTGTGAGGAAAATTTTCGGTTTATCTTTTTTTTACACTTGCTCTTCTTCGGGGCCCCCTGAGGATGGCCCTGGGCACGGGCCCCGTGTGCCCTTAGTGTAAAGACGGGACTGGTGCACATTATCAGTCATGCGCTTAAGACGTGACCGCAGACTACACAGACAGAACCTTGTTGTTTCATTGTCCTGATTGGTCAGTTGGCCACTTACTTACCGGTCTTTACTCTATGCGTAAGATGAAATACTATAGTATGATTTCACCTTTAGGCGCTATTGCCTACGCTTAAATAAATAAAAATTAAGTCGGATCGCAAAGTCTTTTTGCGTTGGATTAGGTAGATATAAATAAAAATAAATAAATAAATAACACCCAACAGTCACATACATAGTCCTGACCCCACACTAAGATCGAGTCTTGTATCGTGGGTATCAGGAACTACGAGAGACTTTTCGCTCTCACAAACACCCAGAGCCGGAAGAAGTATTTGTGGGCCGCACAAACATTTCTCTCGGTGCGGGGATCGAACCCGCGGCCTCTCGTTTTACAGGCAGCGTCTAACCAACTGCGCCACGGAGGCTGTCTAACTTCTGTTGGTCCGCACCGCAGCGCTACTTTTTTGCGAGTGATGTACCTTCTTGTCTCAGCCATGACGTGGAAACTTCGTTTTTATTTTTATTTACTTTTATTATTTTTGTACACCTGTATTTGAGTGTCGTTTTCAGTGTTTGTGACTAATAAGACAATTTTTTTCTGTCTTATTTCTACTTTGGAGTTATATAGTTATTATTATAATCGGTTCTGTAGTTGTTGAGATAGAGCAGTGGTGTCCAACCTTTTTCAGTCCGCGGCGCGCATACGCGTTAGCTATTGTGTCTTGGCGCCCTAATCTATCGAATTGTTCGATATAAAGTAGTATCATTATAATAGTTTCATAAATAGCAATAATCATTGGTCCGCACGCGCTCACACACTGACTATACGCGAGCCTCACAGGATCACTTGATTTTGAATCTTAATTTCGTCATTATCATAAAAATCATTGATATTTTTAAGCCTTTGGTGTTGTGGTGACGCACCAGGAATGCATCCAGTTATCCCTGAGGAATGTGTGGAACGTAACTCTAACTACATACGTACCCACATAACAACCCTTATAAGTAACCAAATGTGGTGTGTACAAAACGTCGTGAGGAAACCTGCATTTCATAGTGATTTGTAAGAATTTCTATGTTACGTGAAGTCCGTGAACCCGCAATAGGCCAACGTGGTGGCCTATAATCAGTGGCGGATTTACATATATGCCGCCAGTAGGCTATTCAAATTTTACCGCCCCAAGTTTATCTACTGTAAACGAAAACAAAAACAAAAGGTCCAAATTTGCCGCCCCCTAAAATCGGCCGCCCTAGGCTCCAGCCTACTCAGCCTATTGGTTAATCCGCCACTGACTATAATTATAGCCGAACCACTCTCAATCGTACTCTCGACTGTAGAGCAGGCCCGTGCCGTGCAATGGGATGTGTCCTTATCAAAACCAATTTTTAGATCATACACACAGATAAATATTAACATTTGAATAAAAAAATAGGTTAATTCGAAAAACTTTAATACATACATAAATAACACGTTCTACAAGCATTTAACTACATCATGTTTTTTTTTTGTTATTGGTCTTGTAAGGATTCCGATAAGTTAATAAATAAAATAAAATAAATAGTTCTATTTTTGTTCTGTCATCGATATTGCACTAGCGGTTTGCAGTAGATGTGTGGGAAGGTGTGTCCTGCGTTACTGCAGCGCGTTGCGGCGCATGTTGCGGCGCGCGTTGCGGCGCGTGTTGCAGGCGAGTGTTGCGGGGCGCGGGCGAGGCAGCAGTACCGCGCTGCCGGAGGATAGCAGCCACTCGATCGCGTTGCTGCTCCGTACTAAAGTAGTCCAATGTTTTGTCCATTGTGAATTCGAATCTCATACTGCCCCTCTACAAAACAGTTAATTTTATGTTGCAGCAAAATCATAATTAAAAGCAAGAATGTTGCTGAAGGAGAGAACCACGTTTGTTTTTATTGAAGTACTTATATTCTAATCTACTTATAAAACTTTGAGCCTTGTTTTTATATGAAACAGATAGTATGTATTAACACAACCCCACTTGCCAATCGCTACTCTATGGGGACACAATTGCGTTAACCATCACCAAAGCGCTATTTACAAGACTAAAGTCTCTCTTATGCTATTATCGTATGACAAAGCTGCCATAACATTATCATAATAGGCATGATGACTGTTTTTGAGAAACTACTTCAGAATGTTCGTATACAATAACTTAGCTTACAATACATTTTATTTCTGAAATAAAGTTAGGTTTTGCAGGAAAAAAATACGTTTCAAATAAAATAATTTATACTCTGCTCCAAAACGCTAGATTAGTAATGGCGTCCGCGTATGACGTGAAGCTTTCGTAAACATTTGACAGTTCTATGTTTTGATGTATAAAAGTAAGTGCGCGTCAAGGGAAGCAGAGTGTCAACTGTCAACTAAAGTAATATTTACGAAAGTGAAACGTCACTCGCTTCCTACTAGCGTTTTATCTAATATGGCGGATTCTTAGGTTTCTTACTTTTATTTTTACCAAAATATAATTAATCGCAATTATAATCTCAAGCAAATTTATATTCTTAGATTCTCTATAATATATTATAATATTATGATTATAAATCATAATTTCATTAATTCTTTATAACAGTCATCATCCCTATTGACAAATGTTTGTACGATGCATTTTTTTTATATCCTTACGATAATTGTATCTTTGATACGAGAAACTCTCCCCAATTGGGTTTTAAGATGTAGTGCAGTGACTATACCGAGCCAGAATACAATGAAAGTAATGCGAGAATTGAGCAGCATGGTCTCTCCGAGTAGTGTCTTTTCCCCTGTGGACTGCATTCAAAAAAACATCAGGAGCAGTTTAAGTGACAAAAGCATATTATATATTAAAAGCATTGGTTACCAAAGGTACTAGATCCGAAAGTCCCTCCGTCGCGGGAGCATCAGAAAGTGCAGTTGACGCTCCGGACGCCGCGTCTGCAGTCGAGCCGCCTTCTGCAACATCACACAACTGTGTATTAGCCACTGTTCTGGTCTATACCAAAGTTAACATCGATTTCGCTCAAGGCGATGCCTAAATATGTCATTGTGACTGGATTGTGTAAAACAGTTTTCTGGCAACTGGCGTGGTCTTCGCGTGCCTGAAGATATGAGGAAAACTTCTGATTAAGCGGCAGCGACCAATAGAACTACAATTTAATTTGGAATAACATAGTGTTACAGTGAGTTGATTACCTGCTGGTGGGGGGTGGAGCTCGTGCTGAGCAGGCGCGGGCGATGACTCCTCAGGCTCCTCCAATAAATCAAGAAAAGGTAATGTAGAATGACTTGTAAGCGAACGGGGATGACTCAGAATATGTTGATTGGCAACTCAGTACGGAACAGCATTGATTTCCAGCCACCCTTGTCTCTGTGATGTTAGGCGGCGGCTGGCCAGTTGGTTCGCTTGAAACGTATAGGTACGACATCAGATCAACACATAGCCCAAACCAATGATCGGAATGGACTAAGATTTGGCACATAAATATATGAAGTATCTGAATGTTACGAGGAAGGATGAGTGGAATGAAACTTTGGAAGAATGATTGATATGATTTGATTTGATTTATATGATTTGGAAGAATGATTTTCTATATGGAATGTGGTTTATGTGAAAGAGATGACGAATGAAAGTACTTAAGATGGAAAGAGTTGGAGAATGAGTGATTAACATGTTGACGAAAGGAACAGGGGAGGACGGTATCGAAGAAAATTGAATACGGAAGAGGAATGACGTAAAGACGATAAAAAGAGAATTGAATATAAACAGGGTCATTTGTAAAACATTGACAACCTCGGATGATTACATAGCTAACAGCATACACAACATTTGTTCTACGAGTTTTGGTAACACGTTAGATTTTATTTTCGTACAAAAGTAAATATTAATTTATTATGCCGTTTAAATGCTCTTATCACTACGTGTAACGCTAAGTTTAGGAAAAGCAAGCCGGGTTGGTGGGGCGACGAGCAACGCCTTTGAATTTGACCTATTTTCGATCGCCAGACGGCATAGATAATACACAATATTTAAGACAGTCGCCGGCTTTGATAATACACTTATTTAAGACAGTTATCAATCGTCGCTCGGTTGCGATGCGCGCGCGACGCACGACATTGAAAGCTCTTGCGCCGCCGCGCCGTATCGATTGATTTCAGATTGTATCATCTATCAACACTGGAATTGTACTACCATGACGTGTCGGTATTCCAATATTGAATGTACGAAAATGGTCAGGATGCTCGCTAGTAGTGACAATGTGTCGGAATCCTGCCGTCAATATGCATTATGGTTTCCAAATTTACCCACACCATTAACTAAGCCGTGTATATTGTGTTGTGGACTCGGTGTAGGTGTATACTGCCTACTAATCTGGCGAAAAGTGTGAGTCATTATTAATTTTGACAACGAATGCGCGAGTGAAAGTGCGTCTGAAAAATGTCACTGTAGCACAATAAAACTTGTACGTTACGTATTTATTTCAAAAGTAGTGGAATAAATGTTGTTTAATGGTTTCTTAGATTTACGCGAATGTTACACATTGAAATTAAACTATTATTTACGGATTTTATCGCGAATTTAGTTTAATTTTTACATTTTTGACTTCCCGACGTTTTGATTACTTTACAGCTTTCGTGGTCACGGGGCGGAAAATGTAAAAATTAAACTAAATTAGAATAGAATAGAAAAAAAGAAATTCGCGATAAAATCCGTAAATAATAGTTTTATTACAAATGTTGTTGTTTATTATGTTAGCCATGTAGTCTTGCGAGGTTGTTTCTGTTTTACAAATAATTTAGTAGGTATATATGCTCAAATATGAAAGCAATCTTCTTTTCTTTGACACTGAGATAGAACTATCATAAAATTCGCGAAAAAATCCAAAAATAATGGTTTTATTTTAAAAAAATGTGTTGGGGTTCAACATTTTTGTGTAAAGATGCTAATCAAAACTAAAATTAACTTTGCCTGTTGCATACGGTATCTAATTATGCATAGAATGTGTACCGTCTCGCTCCAATTTACTTTATTTTCGCAATAACATTGTTATTTTTCGTATCGTGCAGTTATTCGGGAGCTGCTAAATTTAGTGTTGATGTCCTTGCATGACATTTACACATTTCTTGAGAGCTGCAATGGCTCATTATTAGTGTAAATATTCCTTATTATGCGGCGGTATTCATACACACCTGTTTAGTCAAAGTTGTTTAAAATGTTTTGAACTAAAATGCAGATACGAAAGTAAGATTTATTATGAACAAGTGACATTGATATGACAGCACAGGTTACTACTGACTCATTTGAACATATTAATGTATCAAGAGGCGTTATTATCTGTTTCGATATTCACAAGTTCAAACATGCTTTGCGGCAGAAACGTATGAACTCAGTGAATAATAAATAATCTAACTATAGCAATTACGAGTATTCAATAGAATAACAACATGAATTCTAGTCATTAGAATTGCCTTCTTAACTATATTTTTATAAAGAAGAAGCAAATATTACAAACTGAACAATGTCAATTTAATGAGACTTTTTTCAATGTATTGTCTATTCGTCTAAAACCTAATGTTGGGCCATTACTATTATCAGTAAATTCTCCTACAAGACAGCATATTTTTCTACAAAAACATTCATCCAATCAACATGCCAATTCGCTCGCCCTCTTCGGTTGATTCAAATTGCTTTAAAGGAATTAGTATTAACAATTAAGTGATCCAAATATCCCGGCTTTTGGGTTGAGGTTATGTGACAATAATATCAAGGTTTGATTGCACACAGATATTTTTTGGGAACAGACAATTATACTCCATGATATAGGTACCTGTGTGAGTGGTATTTCTCGGTCCATATCTTCTGCGACATGTTTTTCTCCGCCACGCTCGCCGTCGCTGTACATCGCGCTCCGAGAGTCTCCACTATGCACTGACACACACTCAGCGACTAAACGATCCGACGCGTTGAGGCAACAATGACGGGCTAACCTCTTCAATTCAGACACACATTGCACATTCAAATATAATGCAATTTAATGGCCGTAATTGTCGACCGGCATGATTGTTGTGAATCAGTCAGTGCGCACGTTAACACAGCACGTTAAGCTGAAAACACATTGTAGGTTTTTATCTTACGCGTAGAGTAAAGAAGCGGCCATAAATACTAGAGCAACGCGTCTTACAGCGATCTGAACAATAGATTCTTTTGTTGTGTGCACACTGTCGGTCGAAATTCGAGGGCATGACCTTCAAAAACAAAAAACGTCTAAGACATACAGCGCAACTAACATAAATTGACAAGTGGTGAAATTAGGAACTAGAAATGAAAGTAAAAAATATCTTCAACGCTTTCATTAAAATATTCTTTCATAATTTATACAATGTACATTTATACTAGTAGTCTAATAGTAGTAATGATAATAATGTCCAATGTAATGAAATTTGAAGAGAGAAAAAAATAATAATTTCTCCCTGCACTACAGCGCTTTTGGGTGATTTGCGATTGTGGACAAACTTGAGTTTACACAAAAATGGGTTTGGTAAATATGGCTACCAACTTTTTAAGCCAAACTAATATAACATTTCTTAAAACTTACAATTAAATTAGAATTTATAATATATACAAGGTATAATTTTCTTCATTCAAACTGCATACAAATTAAAATTGTTGAATACAATTTGGACATTTCTAATTATTTATATGAGGTGTTGCTGGGAATCTAACTTGACTTAATAGAAATAAACACCGCAGTTTTTTGACCAGTTGTTTGTAAATACTAGACTGGACGTAATTGACAGCCTCCGTGGCGCAGTTGGTTAGACGCCGCCTGTGAAACGAGAGGCCACGGGTTCGAGCCCCGCACCGAGACAAATGTTTGTGAGACCCAGTAAGTATTGGTCTCGGGTCTGGATGTTTGAGAGACCGAAAAGTCTCTCGTAGTTCCCGATACCCACGACACAACACTTAATTGATCTTAATGTGTGGTTGAGTGTATTTATTTATTTAATTATCAGTAATTAGCCAAAAGTTCGTCTGTGCGTTCATTTAAAAAAATGGAAGAAAAACGATTAGAGTATGTGCGTAATAGAGACATTATTTATAATGTTAAATGTAAAGAATACAAATATGCTCACTTAAAGTAAGAAGTATGGGAACAAATAGTCAGTACCTATTTGTACTAAAGATAATAAAGTATCATACTAAGGATAACGGAGTAATTTTTTATACAATCAAATATTAAGTTATTGATGTTAAAATTTCAAAATACACGCGCTGTTTTAGGAATTATAATAGGAAAAAGTTAACCTTGTTATTTGTCTTCAGGTAGTCTCTTTTTTGTTTTCTTTTAAAATGACACTGGTAGTAGAAATATATAAAAAAAAAGACAACAAGAACAAGACGTGTGCTCGAAACACGATCTTGCCTACTTTGGAATTCACACATTTTATACATAAGTATTTCTAATATGTGTACACGGCATTGTTGCTTAACATTTTTCCACAGTAAATTTATTCTCAATATGTAATCTATGTTTGTGTACAGAATTTAATCAATCACAGTATTATATAATTGATTGATGTATGATTTAACGTTAATTGAATCATTGATTTTGACAATAAAACAGTTGCAAACTCGAATGTGATTCCGAATGTGATAGTACCACAGGTTATCACAGATAAGAACTGTTTATAATAAGCGCCAACTAGGATTGATTTCATTTAATAAAATATATTATTTATTTGTTTATATAGAGATGAGATAAAGAGTACATAAAAATCGACTCTTCCATCCCTAAAAGCTTAGTCATTGGCAGACGAGAAAACCGTCCTTTGTCAATGAAATTAAAAAAATAAAAACGTACGTGGGCCCTCTGACGACCCGTACGAACCATGTAAGATGTGCTCTTTACCATAGTTTTGTACTCTTTACTCTATGCGTAAGACAAAAACCTACAATGTGTTTTCAGCTTTAAGCTGAAATCACACTATAGTATTCCGTCTTACGCATAGAGTAAAGAAGCGGCCATAAATACTAGAGAAACGTGTCTTAGCCGCTCTGAACAATGGATTCTTTTAATGCACACATTATCAGTCATACGCTTAAGACGTGACCGCAGACTACACAGAAAGAGCCTTGTTGTTTCATTGTCCTGATTGGTCAGTTGGCCACTTACTTACCGGTCTTTATTCTATCCGTAAGACGAAATACTATAGTATGATATATATATGTATAGTATTTAGTAATGTACTCTGTGAATGAAGGGCTAACCTCTTTAATTCAGACACGTTGCACATTCAAACATAATGCAATTGATTGGCCGCAAGTGTCGACCGGCATGATTGTTGTGAATCAGTCAGTGCGCACGTCAGGCGCTATTTCTGCCTACGCTTATCTCAAAAATGTTAAGTCGGATTGCAAAGTCTTTTTGCGTTGGATTAGGTATAGTCTAACTTCTGTTGGTTCGCACCGCAGCGCTACTTTTTTGCGAGTGATCACCTTCTCGTCTCAGCCATGACGTGGAAACTTCGTTTTTATTTTCATTTACATTTTTTTATTGTTTTTGTACACCTGTATTTGTGCGTCTTTTTCAGTGTTTATGACTAATAAAACTGTTTTTCTTTCTTCCTCCTTTTAACTTAATGTTTTATTAGTTTTATTGTAATCGGTTCTGTAGTTTTTGAGATAGGACAGGGGTGTCTAACCTCATTCCGTCCGTGACACGTGTTCATGTTGACTATTTCGTCTCGGCGCGGCGGCGTACTAACCTATATAGTTGGTCGGAATTGAGAAGTATTATTGTAACAGTTAGGTAAATAGGCACAAAAAATAAAATTAAAGGAGACTGGTGTTACTGCGCAGCGATCTCTTACACGCGCACACACAAATTAAAGTTATGAAAATAAATAATAAAAAGTCATAGGTTTCACTCAGAGTTGTTATTTTCCAACCGTGCAAGATATTTTTAATTCGGATTTGTAGTTTCAGATATATCATATAACGCACAAACACTCTTCAAATAATATAGGTACTTAAAAAAACACAAAAAAATACTTACATTGTGTCGCTGTGTGTGTAGCTGTAGTCACTGAAACTGCAAACTGGCTTAGTTTTTAGTTGCAGTTTGTATAACCTTGTATATTACTATAGATTTACTTCACAAATGATATTTACATTATTGAAGAGAAGTTACTTAACGAAGGTATAAGTAGACGCAAATGAAATATATATTTCAATTTTATCTATACAGTTTTAATATTTTATAACTATTGTATTCGATTATGTACACGTCTACAGAAGTATAAAGCTAACAGTAAGTTTAATAAATTGTAGCAGAGACACGCTGTTGCCAGTCACGACTCTGCTCAGAATGTATGGACCGTGGCGGTACCACTGTCAGATAAGATATTGGCGTGAAGCGACAGCTTAGCAGTCGTTTTTTGTTCGCTGAGTGAGATTACTAGATGCCGGTGGGGAGGGGCCCCTCTTTCTATCCTTACTTCCCAATGGGCCGGGAACATATCCTTGATCCTAGCATAATGGGTGTTCCTGGGCAGCATTGATCACTTACCAATTAACCTGCTTGCTAGTGTGTCGAACCAACTCAATAAAAAAATTATTGTTGTCTGATCAGTCTAAAATATCCATCCGACACTAGGTGTTAGTAGGAGAGTAGTGAGGCGTTCGCTGCGTGCTCTCCGTAACACGTTGCATTGTATGTTGCAGAGAATGTTGCGTTCCGTGTTGCAGGCGAGCGTTGCGGGGCGCGGTGACACTGCGTCGGCTTCGGATAGCAATAACTCTACTGCGATCTTCATTTGTATCAAGCAGCGCCGTGACGTCAGCAGAGCGGCTTGCCGCAGTTTTACGCATGTAACCTGCATAAACATATTGTTTACGTTTCACTGAATAAAGGAAAACGTAATTTAATAGTTTATTAGTGAGATATTTGCACTCAACAACACAAAAAAATAGAGAAAGAGTTGCATCGACCACATTACAGAATGTGGTCGATGTGAAATACCCGCAAAGCAAAAATTGAATTGACATAAAATAAATAATACATTCGATTTTAATCCTGGGTCCTTCTGCCGTGTGAAGAAGCATCTTAGCAGGCCGGCATAATTGTATATCGACGGCGAAGTGCTAATAACACTTAACTGACAAATTCATTTTACGCAAAATGAAAAAAGTTTAATTTTTAATTAATTTATAAAGTAGTTAATATATTTACTAATGAGGAATTGTAATAATTTAGGCTTTATATTATGTTATATTGTATTCTTGTATTTTATGATAGTATAGTAGGTATTCGGTTAGATAGGAGGTATATATATACTTCACCGTCGATATGTCGCGCACCATCGGGCGATTGGCATGCTCCTCTCGTCATTCATTGCAATAAACAAATTAAATAACAACAAAACACCTACATTTCCGAGTGACTTCCATCCAACTCTTCGGCGACAGTTTTCGCCGACGTCGCCGAGGCTTACTTGGTGGTAAGATGAGCACGTCCAAGCCGGGGGGCGGGGTGGAGGGCGCGCGGGAGGCGCGCGGGGCCTCGTGTGGCGCCACTTCTGGAAAATGTATAGTACTTAGGTAATTAAGCTAGTATTACTCGTATCAACTGATATTGACAGCCACTTTAATGGTGGCAGGGCGTCATATGTAAGATGCAACCTGGGTAGGTATCACCGCTATGACTATTTCTTATTTAACGAAAGAAAGAAAGAAAATGATTTATTTGTAACAAGTAGCAGTAACAAAACCACAATATTATAATAGTGCTCGTTACAAAAACGGACCACACTCAGCATGTGCTGGTGTTAGCAGCGCTGGTTTTCCGTGTGGCCGTGATGTGAGCTCACGGGCGTCAAACAAACAATATATGTTCATATCTTAAGAAAAATAATAATAATAATTTAAAAAAAGTTTGGTATCCATTGTTGGTATTAACGCTAAAGTGCGTGGTAACAATATACATGTTTTCAAAAAGGTGTGCTCCGCCTTTGCCCATCACTAACACGTGGTCACGAAGATTACAAAGGATATGTATGTAATTACCATTTCTATGGAGATCTTCGTCCGAGGAAGAATCGGAGAAGGTAAAGTAATCAACAGTCGGCGCCTCTCTGTACGGATCTTCATCTGAAACAATTTAGATACAAGTATTAAACAGTAACAACATAATTAAGAGGAAAGCGTGGTGTGAGTTTGCGTAACAGAGAATGAAATAGTGTGGTGATGAAAACTTGTGGGGTGGAAGTGCAGTGGAATAAATAAATACACCCAACAGTCACACACATAGTCCTGACCCCACAGTAAGATCGAGTGTTGTGTCGTGGGTATCCTATATAGTCCACCACACTAGACTAATGCAGGTTGGCGGACTTTACATTACCTACATAAATATTTATTTTATTATTTATTCGTCTTTATAATTATATGATTAGTACAGTTGTGTTTTAATTTGTTCGTACCTGATGACGGACTCCGGCGCCGTTTACGAGTCGGGATAGGTGCTGGTGATAATGCTGGAGACATCTCGGGCGCGAAGATTTCTCCCTCCTGAAAATTAATGAAATTGCAGTCACTATGCAGTCTTACATAGGCTGATGTACTAATGGCGATTGTGTATGGCGAGACAAGCATGCCATTAATCTGATGGTAAGCGATACTACCCCTGATGGGCAGTAGTAATGCTTGGAATTCCACAGTGCTCGCTGTCCTGAGTCATAAGATGTTTAAATGTGTCCAGTAGTTACTCCGGCTATAATATCCTTCAAACCGAAACAACAGAGCAATTACACTGCTGTTTGACGGAAGAAAAAGACATTGCGGTGGTACCACTAGTAGTCTCAGAACTTGTTGCGCGCACGTCGGTTTCTTCAGATATTTCTATAAAAAATAATATCAAGATTTAGCCGGTTACTCGACATTTCTGGAATGTGACGTGAACATTAGTCATGACTCATGAGTCAACTGGTCTTGGCAACAATAATATGCAAAAAGCAAATGTGTTATTGAAATTTTGTTGTGACGAGCGTTGGGATTCCTCATCATTGAATTTGTACTTTCCTGTATAAATTATATCACTTATGCACAGTTTATAATGCTTGCGTAACATCCATGGCAATTCTTTAAGAATTTCTGTGGTATGTAAAGACCGACAACCCGCATTAGGCCAGAGTGGTGGACTATATGGCCTAACCACTCTCAATCGTACTCTCGATTGTAGAGGAGGCCCGTGCCCTGCAGTGGGAAGTATATGGGCTGATATAGACTAGACGAAAATCTCATCACAAATAATTGTGCGACAGATACATATGCCTTAAGTTTGATGTGTCCCGGATTGGCAATTCAACCCTCATCCAAATTTTTTTTATAAACAAAAGCTTGTAAAGATATTTACGCATACGCCGTATGTTTACTGGTACTGCCATCTGGGTGGGTACCACCGCAGTGTCTATTTCTCCCGTCAAACAGCAGTGTAAACGCACTGTTGTGTTTCGGGTTGGAGGGCATTGTAGCCAGAGTGGCTACTGGACATATTGAGACTTAACACCTTATGTCTCAGGATGGCGAGCGCAGTGGAATGCCAAGCATTGCTTTGTAATTCAAGGTGTTGTTTGGTTTTGCTACTGTTCATGAGTGGTCGTATCGCTTACCATCAGGCGAACGGCATGCTCGTCTCGCCATTCATAGCAACAAAAAAAAAAAAAAAAAACACTGATGCAATTAGATGACATTAAAGGCGTAGGCTTTAAAGCTATCTCATAAATGCCTTTTAATAACTTTCTCCTAAGAGTTATGTATGGGATACATTTATTTAATGTTGCGATTTAGTAACATTTAATTTACTACTAGTATTTTAACCTACATTTTCATAACATTTTATTTTGTCTTTTGTATTATGTTTCGAATAAGTTTATAGGCAATTACGTCACTTCTTGTACTGTTTTTATCATTTAAATTTTATAATATAAATCTTATTAGTGTTGTTTTTCGCCTCACTTGTCTATTATTTTGTATTTTTATAAAAATTATGTACGTAACACTTTAATGCAAGTCTTGGTCACTGTTCACATAAACTTAAATAAACCAAATCCGCGATATGTAATATCCGTAAATAATAGTTTTATTTCAAAGAGTAACATTCGTATAAACCTAAGAATTAATTATTTAGAAACATACAAAAATCAGTATCTAATGATATTTCATTGGATATTGATTTTGGCATATAAAGTTTTGTGGATCAAATAAAAAATAACAAATAAATAATACCTGTAAGTGTTCGACGTGTTTCTCTCCGCCGCGCCCGCTATACATCGCGATCCGAGCTAGTCCGCGCATGCGCACACACTGACTAGACGCGCACTTCGCAGACAAGAACTGTGACGTACACGTGACGTCATAAACGAGTCGCAAAACAACTGCTGAGTGACGTTTCAATGTTGTTGAGTTTTAAATAAATAACACCCATCAGTCACATACATACATAGTCCCCGACACTAAGGTCGAGTCTTGTGTCGTGTACTAGAAACTACGAGAGACTTTTCGGTCTCACAAACCCAGACCAGAAAGAAATATTTGTGGGCCGCACAAACATTTCCCTCTGTGCGGAGATCGAACCCGCGGCCTCTCGTTTCACAGGCGGCGTCTAAACGCCTGTGCCACGGAGGCTGTCAAGTTATGTCATAACATGTAGGAGTTCAATGGATAAAGTTTAGTTTATGATTTGTTCATGCTATGCGGATAAAACCGCGGGGAATAGTGATTAATCCAGGCACCGACCCCAAAAACATTTTTGCCATATTTAGGTGTTTTAGATAATTTAAAATATTAGTTTTATTTCTCCCTTTTTATTACAATTTTTAAATTATTTTTTATTTATCCTAGTAATAATTATTCTCTTGTGATATATTTTTTCTTTCATCTTTTGTCAATAGATGTCGCTGGTATCGCCCGAATGGCATAAAAATTCTCTGTTGTCCCGATACGATAATTCGCTTTGTGAGGTGGGTTTGAAAACTCAAATAATATGATCAATTACTTTGTAAATAAGTATAGAACATGTATTGACTTGTCATAAGAGCTATTTAATTGTCTGATCAATAAACCAATTTCATTTCATAGGTATTGGAGGGAAACATAACCATAATTGAAGCTTACAAGCGAGCAGTTTGTTTCAAACAGGAAAACACAGACTTTAATAAATTATTACTAAATTAGAATAATTATAACAGTATAGAGCATAGTTTCCCAAAGTGGGCGATATCGCCCCCTTGTGGGCATTGGAGACTTAGAGGGGAGCGTTAAGGATTCCAGAAAAAAAGGGGGGCGATGGTTGATATGTAATTTTAATTACTTTATATTTTAAAATTCACTAAAATTATAACCTACCTACTACTCAATATCGAATAATTAGTTTATGTTTCTGTCCTATAAGATGGTTTAATCACTAAAAATACTCAAGTACAATCAAGTTGTAAATATATTTTTTGGGTAAGAATCGGCTCATTGTAAGTTTAAACACCAGAGCCGATTAATATATCACATTATAACTGAATAAATTAAAGACATGATTTTTTTGTTAGGAGTGTATCAATTGGGGGCGCTGAAAAATAATAGACTTTCAAAGGGGGCGGTAAAAGAAATAAGTTTGATTATCTCTGGTATAGAGTAATGGTTCCGACGAGAAGTTAATCCTGTGAAGTTCAGTGAACATGGTTTTGGACGAAACCACTGTGGGTCTGAAGGATACTTATCCTGTAAGTATTGTGTTAAAATATATTGCATCTCTCGATTTAGATATAGACTCTAGTAGATATACCGCCATAATTATGACATTTGGATGAACATGTTTAATTTTATTTGTTATGTTTACCTGTTACTAATTGTGCAATTAAGGTTATTTTTGTTTTATATTTTGCAAGCAAACATCATTGTATCAATTGTAAGTAGACTTTTTCATTGGAAATAAAAATAAATAAATTAGACATGAACCTAGTAGCTTTATATGGCTTTAAAAAAATCAATAAAACACGAAGACAACAACTCGTGGTAGGTCTGTCATATGTGAGAGATCGCCTGGAACCTCCGCAATGTCTATTTCTCCCGTCAAACAGCAGCTTAAATGCACTGTTGTGTTTCGGATTGAAATACACTGTGGGACATATTGAGACTTTACATCTTATGTCTCAGGATAGCGGCGCAGTAGAATGCCGAATATTGCTTTGTAATTCAAGGTGTTTGGTTTTGCTACTGTTCATGAGCAGTCGTATCGCTTACATCAGGCGAGGGCAAGTTCGTCTCGCAATTAATTGTAATAAAAAATTGGTGATGTTAATTTAAAAATAGCAATCATTCTCATGACTAGTAGGTAGGCATGTTGCGCAGCTCACGCGCGACAATGGCCACGGACAAGGCGTTAAGTTTATTTATTTTATTAAACACAAAACAGGTTACAATCTTGTAAGCATCACACGTAATATAATACATATTATTGGACAATAATTATAACCTAAAACATGTGTTACAAAAAGTAATCAACAAGTAAAACTTCACACTGCAGAGTTAAATGAGGTAACAGATAAATAGAGTAACAAGTAAAATTTAACTAAACAATATCTTTGTGCGGTGTATGGGATGTGAATCTTTGAGGATATAGTGAATTTGTGGTTTGTAAGAGTTGATATTATTATTAAATAAGTCGACATTAGGATATTCTTTGCTGACTTCGTTATATTGTCTACACATACGTATTATGGGATTATAATAAGAAGTATTATTGCGATATACTCTAAGGGAGAAAGTATTTTTAAAATTTAAATTTATGTATGTAAATTGACACCAGTGTTGGTGTTTTCCAGGGCACCTGTGACGTGGTAGTGGGGATTCTGTGGGTGATTGTGGCGCTGGCGGTGGTGGCGGCGTATTGGTACTACCATAGTGCTGGATGCCGGCGCAAAGTTCAAGACTGCTTGGTCTACGTGTAACCAAACTATGAGTCTTCGTGGCGCTGTCTAGTCACCAACCGTGAAGTTAGAAGCTATTGTCTCCCCTACACGTCCAAAGATGTATCTGCAGACTTTGTCTTCGGATGGGTTTCGTATCAAGTGGAAACTGGAAAGCACGGTTTAAATACAATAATAATAATACTGCCTCGGTGGCATAGTTGTTCCAGGGTACGGTTACAAAGCCGAGGTCTCGGGTTCGAATCCCGTGTTGGCCAATGTGATACTGGATTTTTCTATTCATTATCAGCCCGGAGTCAGGAATTTGTGCCCGATATGGCGATAGAACCGCCACCTGTCACATTATGGGAGGGAACGTACAAGGCGAAATGTGAATGTTCTGGCACGTCTGTCTACCCCTTTTGGGAAAAGGCGTGGGGTTATGTATGTATGTTTAATAATAATAAAAATTTATTGAATGACCTGAGCTGAGCGTTTCACTGTAGGAGGCATAAGACCAATGAAGATCTCACAAGACAGCGGGTGGGACGGCACGGCGACGCGACGCTAACGAGTCGGGAAGAGATTTTTATGATATAGTTAGAAACGAGCATGCAGTTCACCTGATGGTAAGTAATTACTGCCGCCCATGATCCTTTGCAACAGCATGCCCTATGAGAGAGATGATGTGTTGCTCGCCGTTGAAATATTGATTGATAAGTAACATATCACACAGAAGTCCGTGGTGGCCTGTTGGTACATGGACCAGACGCCGCTGCCAATATGTTCACGGTGATCGCGGGTCGAATCCCAAGATACACCTGTGAATTTTCGGAGTCATGTGTGTATTGATACTCAATCGCCACGCATTTTTACGGTGTAGGAATACATCGTGAGGAATCCTGCATACCACAGCGATTTGTTAGAAATTCTACGGTATGTATACTAATGATATTGTTCTATACTATCAGAACTGCAGAGGAATACGCACAAAATTACATACATTATTTATGAACATTCTATCTTGTTCTTATGACGTTATCATACTGACTGAAACTTGGCTTATTCCGGAAATTTTGGATAGCGAATTTATTGACGACCGTTACCTTGTTTTTCGACATGACCGCGATCGATCCATCACTAATAAACGCGAAGGAGGCGGTGTTTTGATTGCTATACTACGACAATTACATCCTACTACAAGAATTATGCATTTTCGTAATTGTGAAATTGAACAGATAATGGTTCAATTTCCGGCGAAGTTACCGAACAAAAGACATGTAATCTGTGCAGCTTACATTCCACCTCGGACTCCTGAAGACTCATATTCAGAATATTTTGATACTTTAGAGCAGGTCTGCAATGATCCTACTTGCTCCTCATACTTCCTAGTAGGTGACTATAATATACCTGGCATCAACTGGATAAACCATGGTAATCACGTAGTTCCATGCGCCTCTACTACCACCGGACGTCTCTTAGCGAATTTAATATCACAAGTAAGTGGATCGCAATACAACAACAATAATAATATGTTAGGTAGAATCCTTGACGTATTTATTTCAAACCTAAACTGTCAAATTGAATGTTGTAGTCCCTTATTATTAGCCGATAGCCACCATCCGCCCTTTTGTGTCACTACTAACCTAGATATTTATTCAACATATTTGAACAGACGTCCTATATACAAATATAATTATTTTAAAGCAGACTTAAGCATCGTTGCATCTGAACTTTCTGACATTGATTGGGAAAACTCTCTTCAACATCTACTTTCTGAACAAGCTGTTGATATATTTTACAATAAACTATATGGTATTATCAAGTCACATGTTCCATTGACTCGATCCCGCAATTCTCGTTTCCCTGTCTGGTTCTCTCCTTCACTCGGGCGCATTTTCAAAAAAAAAGAGTGTGCCTGGATAAAGTGGAAGAAATATCACAATCTCTCGGATTACAATAACTTTTCTAAATATCGCCGCCTCTTCCGACGTGAGTGTAGAAGTTGTTATAATAATTATATAATCTCAATTGAAGATAACATTCCTAAAAATATGAAAATATTCTGGTCATATATATCAAGCAAAAAAATCAAGTCCAACTATCCCTCCGAAATGTTTTTTAAAAGCACAGCATCCGATAACCCTTACACTATTTGCAACTTATTCTCGAATTATTTTACCTCTGTTTATGAGTCTTCTTATTTTAATCCAGAAACTTGGCAACCACCAGATTCAAACTCAGAAAATTGTTTGTCCTTGTGTGATATTCACCTTTCTCAGGAAACTGTGCTTAACGGGCTCAAATCCCTGGATGCCTCTAAAGGAGCTGGACCAGATGGCCTTCCACCTATACTATTTATTACGACTGCAAATAGTATGTACAAGGCCCTATATTTCATTTTTAATAAGTGCTTGCGTGAAGGAACGTTTCCCAATATATGGAAGAAAGCTTTTATTACACCCGTATATAAAAGCGGTGAAAAAGCTAATATCGAAAATTATCGCCCAATTTCCATACTTAATACTCTATCCAAATTATTCGAACGCCTCGTACACAATGCCATTTATCCCAAATTGCACCATGTAATTATACCAGAACAACACGGGTTTGTACAAAAACGCTCCACTACGACTAATCTCATGATTTTTACTAATTATCTTTTTGAAAATATGGATCGTAGGGTTCAGGTAGACGCTGTATACACAGATTTCAAGAAGGCATTCGACAAAGTAGACCACTCCTTACTTCTAGATAAAATAGCCTACAACGGCATACGTGGCAACTTACTGAGGTGGTTTGCGTCATATATACATAATAGGACCCAGAAAGTTGTAATAAGTGGCTACGAATCTGACTATGTCACGGTTCAATCCGGAGTTCCTCAGGGTTCTATACTGGGGCCACTTCTCTTTATCTTATACATTAATGATATCAAATATTGTTTCCGCAATTGCAACTTTCTCATGTATGCGGACGATTTAAAAATATACAGAAACTGTAAAAATGACAATGACTGCAAGCTTCTTCAGGATGACCTTAACCGTTTATACAATTACTGTGTTATTAATAAATTATTTCTCAACACTAGTAAATGTTATGCAATATCCTTTACAAAAAATAAAAACAAAATTAATTTTAATTACACTTTAGCCACCGAGATTCTTACCAACATTAATTTGGTAAAGGATTTGGGTGTCATGATGGACTCAAATTTACACTTTGATTCCCACATAGATTATATTGTCAATAAAGCTTTTCGTCAGTATGGTTTCGTCATGAGATCTACATCAGACTTTGTGAGACCTTGTACTTATCTTCTGCTTTATAAAACTTTAATTCGTTCTCAACTAGAATACGCTGTCCAAATTTGGAACCCACATTATAAAAAATATATTAATCAACTTGAGAATGTTCAAAAAAAATTTTTACGTGCCATGAATTATAAATGCTGTAACAAGAAAATTCTATATGATCAATTATTAAAACGATATAATATTTTGAGTTTAGAAGCGAGACGATCACTACTTGATGTTATGATGCTGCATGGTTTGTGTAATAATAAGTATGATTGTATAGAACTTACGAATAAGATATATTATAGAGTACCAAGAACTGTTATTAGGCGAGGGGTGCGCGTGCCTCAGTTATTTTTCACTAGTTCATGTAAAAGTAATGCCGGGGTACGTGCACCAATCCGCCGTCTATTAAATAGCTACAACTTACACTTTGCTAATATTGATATTTTCTCCCTCTCTAACCCAAAATTTAAGAAGATGTCTATTCTTGAAATAACCAAATAAATTCCTAAGTAACGAGTATTCGCGTTTAATATGACTTTCCTAGACATTAATTTTATCTGTCAATATGTGGACAATGGTGTGGGCTGTATGTTTATTTATTTTTATTATTAAGTTTATATTTTTATTTTAATGTTTTAGCATACTGCCGTTATTTGTCCCTTATAAATAAAAAAAAAAAAAAAAAATGTAAAGTCCGCCAACCCGCACTAGGCCAGCGTGGTGGACTATATGGCCTAATCACTCTCAATCGTGGGACGTTTCTGGGCTGATACAGTACATTACAAGGTAAAAGTATTCTACTATATTCGTTTATGAAACACAAAAATGCATCGCCATAAACGAATGGTAAATTTTAAGTACATATGATTAAAGATAGGTTTTAGAGATTAAATGAGTTAGGTAGGAGTGCGGAGTAAATGTAATATTTTGTTATTTATGTGTTTCCCATTTATGAGCGTTTGAGGTGAAAATTAAACGTGCTGTACAAATAATTGTATTTTATTTATTTCCATTTTGTGTACACGCGCCAATACGGCCGTATATACAGGTATATAAACTGTGACCGAAAATGAACCGGGGTATTTTTAGTGAGTTCAGACATTGCAACTAAATTGTTTTGGAAAAAAATTACGATTTTGTTATTATTTCCAATTTTTCCTATGGTCGTATTTAGGTGGTAAATACATAGTTTTGAAAAATAATAATGTACTCCCTTTTATTTTTTAAGACACTGCCAAATTTATAATTACATTTTGTTTGTAGTTACTAAAACTACCACCCGGCTTCGTTTGTCGTCCCAGTCTTCATATACCCTGTATGCTTATTTAGTTTATGGTATAATACATTTTCTGAAGAAGCTAAGGCTAGTTCAGACGGCGCATGTTTTGCCGCTCTCGTCTTCCGAAATGAAACCAAATTATTCTTCATTTAAATAGTCTTTCACGAGATCTTTTGAATCGTTAATTTACCGGCTTATTGGAACGATCTCAGCATGAGGTACCATCCTCCACCATCAGGTAATAAACGTTTCAATACTATTTAATTTCAAACTAACCTGGTCTGGCTTTGTTCGAGTGTAAATTAAATAAAAAGCAACATATTTCATGAAAGCTCCTATTGGTCATGATGTTATTTAGATTAAGTCGCTGAAAGAGAAAGCGAGTGTCCCCACTGCACCACTAAAAACATTAATATCTCAGCCATTTTACGCGCAATTTTGGTGCTGTTATGTGTTATAAAGGATATTTTGCAGTGATTTTATTAGTCTTATAACTATTTATTATACTATTGAAATCCATTGTAAACAGCCGTATTGTGAGTCATAGACCATCTCGTAAGATATAAATCTATTAGGTTTGTGTTAGTTCAGTAGTTCGAGTGCGGTCTGGCTCGGAGCGCGATGTGCGGCGACGGCGAGCGCGGAGAGAAATACGTCGCACGTAATGTGCACCGCCAGGTACCACACCGATGCGAGCTACAGGTATTTATATAGTAATAATAATAATAATAAAAACTTTATTTATATAGAACTTGATTACCTACTTAAAATCTATTACCAGGGGTTCCCAAACTAGGCACAGCCTGTGTCTTGGGATACCAACTTATAATGTAATTACACAATTATACCATACAAGTAGAAGAAAAGCAATACATAATAAAAATCATAATTAATCAAGCAAATTAAAAATATTAATATATACTAGTAAATAAACAAATAAAATTAGGAATTTAAGACATGTTTTTTTTAACATATTCTATTTAAAAGTGCTTCAGTATCTTCGTAATTTAGACTTTGAAGCCAGTCACGAATTTTATTTTTTAATTTGTTGATTGGACAGTTTTTTATATCTATTACTTTTGAGACTCGATTGTAGATAGACAAGAAGGCGTAAAACGGAAATCTTGAGGCAAAACAAGAGTATACTCTCGGTAAATCTAAACTATACACTCTTCTCTTCAATAGATCAGTATAAATATTAGAGTTAATTACTGTTTTGTGAGTGGAGAGACAGGCCTTATAGTTATAGTGGGTTACCACTACATAGTATAAAACAAAGTCGCTTTCTCTGTCCCTATGTCTCTATGTCCTTTTGTATGCTTAAATCTTTAAAACTACGCAACGGATTTTGATGCGGTTTTTTTAATAGATAGAGTGATTCAAGAGGAAGGTTTATATGTATAATAATAATACGTACATATTATTGTACATAAATCTATTTGTACCCGGGCGAAACTGGGTCGGGCCGCTAGTACTAAATAAAATAAATACACCCAACAGTCACATACATAGTCTTGACCCCACATTACGATCAATTAAGTCTTGTGTCGTGGGTATCAACAAATTTACGGTCTCACAAACACCCAAACCCGGAAGAAATATTTGTATATTTTTATATTTGTGGGCCACACAAACATTTCTATCGGTGCGGGGATCGAACCCGCGGCCTCTCGTTTCACAGGCGGTGCCTAACTGCATGCGCCACGAAGGCTGTCAAATCATAAAATGATATCAACCGCACATAATGATTGAGATAATTATGACTGCCTCCGTGGTGCAGTTGTAGTACGGTAAGATTGTAAAAGGTCTCGACTTCCAATCCCGGGCCAAACAAAGTCATATTGGATTTTTCATCAACATCAGCCCGGAGTTAGATTGTGTCTAATATGGCGATTACATCGTGAGCTTATTGTGGGGTCAGGACTATGTATGTGACTGTTGGGTATTAGTTAGTAATCAAGTATAACTGTGTCGATTGGGGAGAGGTAGCCTTCTCGATATGTGCTACTTCTAGTCTCCGTTATCATCAGGTGATTTGCATTCATTTTATCAACTAGAATTTATTAGTTAATAGCACATAGGAATATCAAAACCTATTAATAGAAGACACATAATAGTTTATCGGCACAGGAAAATAACTTCGAGTTACTCGTATGATGTGATGTGCGCTAATTGGAATGAATCAAAACAAATTCTATTTAACGTTCAACTAGTTTAGAATATAATCAATTAAACATTCACTTATCATTCCAGCGGTCCAAAAATCCTGTAAATGTAGCATGCGATTTTTATATCCTACAAAGGCTATCTATCGGTCAAAAGATCACCTGTAGATAAATCGCACCTTTAATATTAAACTGACCCAATCCAAAAAAAAGAGACAAGATAGAATAGATCTTATGTTACAAATCTTTAAAGAACGTTTTCCAAAAAATGATTTTTTTTAGTTAGGTCTCTTTAATACTAAGCGTGCGAAATGATCAGTGCCACCCATGAACATTCATAATGCTCAGATTTTATAGACCTATGCTGGCACCTTAAGTTGGAAAAGAAGCCGGAAATAAATAGAATGGAGAGAGGATTACCAATACCCCTTGTATTGGGAGTCCGACAATCTCATGCAGCGAACGAAACTGTCACTTCATTTCATTCTTCTGTGAGACAATGGTGTCCAGGACGAGCCTGCCCATTCAAACTGAGTCTTGACTTATGACTGACAATAGCTCTTCTACTTTTTACGTGTAAGATCTGACTATTCCTAAGGGAGTGTAAATACCATGCCTGTCATAAAAAACGATTGAGCCATATCATCTAAATCGTGGATAAACTACTTGTCTCTGCGACGGAACAGCGCGTGGCGTCGTTTCAGTCATGAATAACGGCTGTAAGCGGGTATCGATACACATGTAGATGGGAGACATCCAAGTCCCTGCGTACAGTGACTAGTCTCTGATGAATTTATCTAGGATCCAGCTAGTTATGTATTGCCTATGCAGGTAGAAGCAGATCACCAATTATGGACCTTCACAGTGCCAGTAGTCTAGCACAACCAGATCACTGCCTGTCGTAAAAGTGACTTTAACCCTCGTTTAAAGATGGACAGATCATAGCATCGTCATAATTATGTTATTTAATTTCCTCAGCGGTCGGCTAGGTGGGGGCCAGTGAAGTCATCACGGGGGCCACGCAGACACAACCGCGCGCCCCGCGGACCTCGAAGACAACGCCTTACCCAAGCTCCACCAGGTAAATAACCACTCTTATTATAGGGCTATCTTGAATTTTTATTTTTTATTTTATTTACACAAAACAGGTTACAATCTTAAAGCTGCTAAATAGTTACAATAATGTTTTTTATCTTGAATATAACCCAAAACTTGTGTTTCACGAACAATATTATACTACGAGGCGAATATACTGCTATATAACTATATACTGGACATACAATAATAAAAAAAAAGAAATTACAATACAAAAACCATGATAAAATAAAATAAAATACGGTACAAAAAATATATAGTTCCAATTCATTGTTGATTTTTCGATTGACATGATTAATTATATATAATCATAAACGTATGGTTGTATCTGAATCAGCCTACAATCGTACGTTACTGAACATGAATTCCCATCAATGATTTCATTAAGAGGGTTTAGATCATCATTCTTCATCATCAATCTCATGGATATATTTTTAGAGAGATTCTTATGGTACGCAAATTTCCTAAGTTTTCTTAAAATAATTTGGTTAAAAATTGCCTTAATTACACATGACTAGGAAAAGTTATGTGTATGTTGAAGTCAAACGTTGAAGTACAAGTTTTTATAGTGCTTGGTCGCCTGCTGGCAACGGTCTAGATGCGGCTGCTGAGACGATGGTCACGGATGTGTATCCCAGGGCACACCTCCAACTTTTCATGGTCATGTGCATTTTGGACCAGTTATGGTCTGATTCAGAATTCTGTGCTGTACTGTATTAGCCCATATACGTCCCACTTAGGTTAAGGGCCTTTTCTACAATCGAAAGTTCGATTGAGAGTAGTTGGTTCATACAGCCCACCACGTTGGCCTAGTGCGGGTTGCCGGACTTTATATGTCATATAAATTTTACAAATCACTATGGTATGCAGGTCTCCTCACGATGTTGTTCTTCACCGGAACAGAAACATGATTCATTGAATCAATCACCAAGCGCTATAAAGGCGAAAAAAACATCGTGATGAATCCTGCATATCATAAAAATCTCAAGATCTAAGGTGTGTGAAGTCCCCTACTCGCTCTAGACCAGCATGGCTTGTATCATAATTCATAAGTCTTCTGGACTATCGATTGTAAATTCCCCAGTAGTGGGATAACGGGCTGATATTGTTACAATATTGCAGGTGCTGTGACTCCCGAAGCGCCGAACTCCTTCGAAGTCATCCGTCCGACGTTTATAGTGAAACCCGCCCTGAGAGCGATCTCGCCGCCGCCAGTCACGACGAAGACAGTCTTACCCGAGCCGACTGTGTGCAGCCCTTTAATGACTTTGCCGCAGTTGAGAATATGTATGTAAACGCCCTACTAGATATAGCTCATTCACCACAGAAAATTGTCACATAGTTTTTACTACCCGATAAAAGAGTTAACCTTAGTGTAACCTAACCACTCTCAATCGTACTTTCGATTGTAGAGTAGGCCCGTACCCTGCAGTGGGACGTATATGGGCTGATACTTAGTGTGGTACTAAGATTAACTCTTTTATCGGGCCTATTTATTAGCTTTTATTATTTTATCAAGGCCGAGTCTTGTGTTTTTGGTATCAGGAACTACGAAACGCCTTCCGGTCTTAATAACACCCAAACCCAAAATAAATATTTGTGAGCTATGAATATGACAATTAGGTGCATTGATTTATTAACAAGTTGTTCTGCGATACCGTTTTCAGAGAACTTTCAGGCAGTGCATGACAGATCTATTAGATCTCGTAACCATCTTAATGAGTAGTATATGATATTTTACTGGCTACGGCTGAAAGTTTCATTAGAGACCCTTTAGATCCCCTAACGCACTGAATATGTTAAACCCGCCATATCTTGTTTCACAGAAGCATTAACCACACTAAGCTTCATAGTGTTTTCCTCCAATTATCAAGACTCCTTATCACATACTTGTTGCATAAACACGAAGCTATTTGGTCAGAAACAATGGAATTACCCAACTTGTTTGTTAAGGATAACCGCACTCGCATAGATCTGTGACTGTGACTCAGATCTGTAGGGCGATTCACGTAATTAAATAAGTTCAGTTGCGGCGCAGTTGCAGTTACGTTTTGATCAAAACAGCCCTCTTCGTATTCTCGTAATACGCTCGCGTCAAGTTCGCGTCACGCGAGCGCTATAACGTATTCTACTGCTGCGCGTATATGTCAATGTCAAACAAATTTCATACATCTGACGTACAGTTGACGCGCAGCTCACGCGCAGCTCACGCGCAGCTAAACATGTACAAGAATACCATTTTGTACCAAAACGTAAACTTAATTGTAACCGCACCGCAACTTGATCGGTGCGTCAAAAAGTTACGTAAATTGCCCTACTGTTTCTTATTACACACTAGTGCCCGACCCAGCTTCGCCCGGGTGCAGATAGATTATTTACAATAATATTTATGTATTATACACATAAACCTTCCCATTGATGATTCAAGAAAATGAGTGATCTTCATCAATAAAATAAACCGCATCAAAATCTGTTGCGTAGTTTTAAAGATCTAAGCATACATAGGGTCAGACTTTATACTGTGTAGTGAAGGTCTCGGCTGATCATTATAACCCTGATTTTAATATAATCCATTGGTTTTGAGAACGAGCTGCAGCCGTATTTGTGACCATGCATTCACCTACACCCTAATTTGCCCGCGAGGCAAGATAGTCAGGCAGAATGGTCGGAGAGAATCAATGAAGACCATCAATTCGCATTAGGCCAGCGCGGTGGACTGTAGTCTAATTCTTCTCAATTGACCTGTCGATTGTAAGATAGTCCAGTGTTGAGCAATTGGCGACGATGGTCCAAAAAACATATTTTTAGTCGGTAAGAGATGGCCTTGAGCGATACGACTGCCATTTGTACTCTTATATTAAATATTAGTTTAGTTTAAGATTTATTTGGTGTTAAAAAAGAATAAAATAAATATTTACTCTTAGGTCGTCAGCGCATGACATAAAATTTCGAAGCGCCAATGCAGAAGAAAGGGTCGCGACCGAGTACAAGCAACACGCAACAAGTGAAGCGTAACGAGACTCAGCGCGGCCCGCAACATACGCCGCAACATGCTTCTGCAACACGACCTGAAGCTGAAACACGCTATGCAACGCGCTCTGCAACTGGTTACAGACAACAGGCGGAGCGCGCGCCATAATGCCATGATAGCAGTTGTAAAATAAATAAATACGATAGAAGTTTCATGGATATAGTAGTATTACCTATATAATTTGTGAATACAACATTACATTCTTTTTTATTTCTACATTTTAAATGATCTACACAAAAGACAATACAATAATGAACTTAAGTATACATACAATGAATTTAAGTTGAAAATATATTGTTCAGTTAGTCAAAGGTAGACATTAAACAAGTAAAAAGCAGATAATAAAAATAATGATAAAAAAATAAATGATTTTCATAAAAATATTTTTATACTGTATTTTGGGGAAGCAGTTAAGAGAATAATAACTGAAAGCACATATAACTAATAATAAAATCATTTAGATAAATATAACTACGATTTAAATATAACTAATCAAACATATAAATTTAAATATAACTAAAACATAACACATCGAAATGTAAATAAAATACATTATACATCACCAACATTTTTATGAAGTCTTAGTCAAAGAGACCGCTCCTAACAGATGATCTGTGGCCCCGAACCGTGCCTGGTAGGAGAATGTTCCCATTATGCTGTCAACATTGCCTCTTTGGATTGCCAGGGATATATGATGCACCAGGAAGAATTCCGCGCGGTGAACCTGACCATGTTTTGAATTAAAATCGAGTATGTCATGTTCTTTTATTTATTTTTCTACATTCATCAGTCACTGGTGGTAGGTCTCTCATATGTGAGAGGCCATCTGGGTGGGTACCACCGCAGTGTCTATTTCTCCCGTAAAACAGCAGTGTAAACGCACTGTTGTGTTTCGGGTTGAAGGGCATTGCAGCCAGAGTAACTACTGGACATATTGAGACTTAACATCCTATGTCTCAGGATGGCGAGCGCAGTGGAATGCCAAGCATTGCTTTGTAATTCAAGGTGTTGTTTGGTTTTGCTACTGTTCATGAGCGGTCGTATCGCTTACCATCAGGCGAACGGCATGCTTGTCTCGCCATTCATAGCAATAAAAAAAAAAAAAAAAATTACCTCTATATACGTATTTCCGCGTGTGTGGTGGCCTGTTGGTAAACGGACTAGTTGCGGCTGTCAACATGTTCACGGTGGTCGCGGGTTTGAATCCCAGTGCATACCTCTGACTTTTCGGAGTCATGTGTGTATTGATAGTCAATCACCACGCACTAAAACGGTGAAGGAAAACATCGTGAGGAAACCTGCATACCATAGCGATTTATAAGAATTTCTATGGTATGTAAGTCCACCAACCCGCATTAGGCCAGCGTGGCGGTGGACTATAGAGGAGGCCCGTGCCCTGCAGTGGGACGTATATGGGCTGATATAGATGGAGAGATACACGTATTTCTCAACTAAGAAACACCAGGAAGAAAAGCTATTAAGCTACCCTTTCGGAAGCTAGGTAAGGCTGAAAGGGGTATGTCAGTGTCACTGGCCTTCAAGCCTGGCACGTTGCAGATGTTGTGGTCGATAAAAAACCACTGACCATCCCAGGACGAGAACTGCACTTAATCGATTGTAATGTAAAAAAGTGTCTTGATTTAGGTCCACAATACTTCATAGTTCATACGATTATGGGGACATCCTTGTACCCAAAGAAATATATTGTAATTCCTTTCTCTCTCTATTATTATAATCTAGAGACTAAGGATAGGTCCTTCCGTACATTTGGAGATTAAAAAAGTTGGCCGTGAAAATCGCGCAAAAGAAAATAAAATTAATCGAATGTTCGGTATAGATTTTGACCAAATGTTGTTTAAAGTTTTTTTACTAATCTTTCAGTTATAAGAACAGAAGCAAGTATTTTGAAAATCACTGTGAGCGACGACAAATTTCAGTAACGTTCCACTGTAGATGCAATGGAGTGTCGCCCCACTTACATCAGAACACTTTACCCGCTCTTCGCCCTGTTCATATTTATGTCAATGACTTTAGCGTAATAAATAATCATTACGCTAAAGTCATGTTCTTACTTCGTATGTACATGGATATAGCAATCACTGCAACTCTTTGCAGTCAGGATCATAATATGCAATTTACATTGAATTCAGAGAACGTCTCAATGAAGCTAGCTTATTTAACAATAATGAATAACCTCTGTCTTTCGGTTTGAGGTAATTTTGTTTTAAGTTTATAATTAAAAAACTTGAACGTAAATATTAGAGAATACGTTTTTATAAATATATAAAACAATGAATAAAATAATAAATCGGAATTTATTTCATAAAGAGGAGGTAGACACAATTATTTGTGTAGTTCCGTATAGCAAAGCGGCAGGTATATTGTGTAATGATTAATTAGTATTTTCCGCTGTTACTACTCGTATGATGTGTTGTGCTTACTTTTGTTAGATGTTTGTGTGCAGTCAGTGTGTGCGCATGCGCGGACTCGCTCGGAGCGCGATGTACAGCGACGGCGAGCGCGAAGAGAAACGCGTCGCCCATAACATTAACTACTTACAGGTATATATTCTAAGAAATAATAAATCAATGGTATAAAACAGTATCATAATAAATAAATAAATACGCCCAACAGTAGTATACAACAGTAACATAGTCACGACCCCACATTAAGATCGCGTCTTGTGTTGTGGGTATCAGAAACTGCGATAGACTTTTCGGTCTCGCTAACACCCGGACCTGAAACAAATACATATGGTTCACACAAATATTTAAAATAATTTCCAAAAGCCTAGTCAATTGAAATTATCTGGCTTGGAAATCACTGGGGTAATATAACTTGAAATTAATATAATTTGCATATTGTCTAGTCCTGTTTCCTAGTAACACAAAACACCGGCAGAGGGCGCTAATGCCTTTAATCTTGTTAGAATTAATTCATATTATTTGTATCACAATAAAATTAGCGCCTTACTCAATCTTTATTTATATTTTTAGTCTGAACATTTTGCATTGTCTTTGCTTTGTATTAATTTTTTTCTTGTCTGTGTGTTCCTCCTCTTTTCTTTGTGGTAACCGGTATAACTAATATGTGCTATTCTCGCTGTAATACTTAAAATTAGTAAAATAAAAGTAATCCAACAACAAGGTTATATTTAATTTATCAAATCTGATAGTTGACGATCTACTTAGTATATATGTTATGGGCCAAGTGATTAATGCAAGCAGTATTCATAATGCCCGGGCAGTATGAATAATGCCAAGCCATATCGGGCCAAGTGATTAATTACAATCTAAACTCGCCTTTTTATCACATTGCTCGGGCATTATGAACATGGCTACATGATGATCGGGCAATGTGATTAATAGGTAAATTTTTACGTGGTGCGCTGCCGCATTGTCACATCTGCGATAGACCCATAAATTAGAAAGGTGGAATTGATCTGCTTATGTTTAGTTGTTTTTTAACGTCCGAAAAATTATCTTCAGAAGAAAATTAGTGTACCCACTTTATGGATCAGTTAGGTCGACTGTGCCCCAAAACCGACTCGGGACACCCCTACTTCACGTAGTCTTTTGGCTGCCGACCCTAGAGTGTATATAAAAAGCCGGAGGAGGGAGAGCAGGCCCCGCCCGCTGTAACGAAGGATAGGCAACCGTGCGAGCCGTAGCGGCTGAGGCTGGTCGCCAGAGGCGACCAGAAAGCCGAAGCTGCGGAGGTGAGCATGGGTGCCTATCTTTTGTTACGCAAGGGCGAAGGGGCTGAACTTCCCGTAGCGCCGGAGACGTTGCAGAAGCAAATTTGTATTGACAACAATTGTTTTGAAGTTAGGTTACTATAATTGATATTTCTCAGGAATGGTGCGTTACCTTTTCATGGGAGTAGTACCAAATGAGGTGCGTGACCTTGCAATAGCCGCACGATGCCACTTCGGCTCATTGTTTTGATTTCGATTCGCTTTACATCACTGTGCCCAATAGGCACTGAGCGTTATTCATAATGCCCGGGCAATGTGATAAATTTATTGTTTATAATCACATTGCCCGCTCGTATTGGGCATTATTCATATTGCCCGGGCATTATGAATAACGTCAAATTAATCACTTGGCCCATAACATATACATACGCATACATTGTAATGTGTGCTATAAATGTTTAGCTTTGTAGGATATCATAGATTATACACGTAGGATATGTTTACTTTTTGTTACTATCTTGTAGGTTCTTGATACAGTTATACATGCCTATAACTTCTAAGTAAGTGCATTGTGAAGGTGTAAGGTGTGAGATAAGTCTTGCTCTTGGGGGAGTGTTGTGGAACTTGAAAAATTACTTCCCCTAGTAGAGGAAATACTAACATAATAACAGTCAATATCATCCGCCTACAAACTTTATTAAAGCCATTATCATTCGATACAAGGAAATCATAATATGGTGACGTAAATCGAAGTTAATTGGGTTTACAATTCTATCTAAGTGAACATTTTGTTGTTCCATGGTTACAACACATAAATACCATCTCGTTACTACACTATTATAATATACTAGCGGCCCGGCTTAGCTTCGCCCGGGTACAAATAGATTTCTGTACAATAATATGTACGTATTATTATTATACATATAAACCTTCCTCTTGAATCACTCTATCTATTACAAAAAACCGCATCAAAATCCGTTGCGTAGTTTTAAAGATTTAAGCATACAAAGGGACATAGGGACAGAGAGAGCGACTTTGTTTTATACTATGTAGTGATGATATATATAAATAATAGACAAATTAATTTATCGTCTATGTGGACTAGACTTGGATAAATATAATTTCTGATTGTATGAATTCTGTCTCCGATAAGTTCATGAGTTAGACATTCATGGGCCTATGTTTAGTAGGAGAGACCTAAAGAGAGAGTGTGTGTGAGAGGGAGAGAGAGAGGGAAATATTGATATGAGACAAGTTTCTAAATGTATACGTTTTTTATAATAGTGTATTTATTTAAGGACGCAGAAGATGCCCCGACCGTGCAGATACCAATACCAAGTGAAGTTTGTTCGAAAATTCCTCGGGGAGTTCCAGGAGCTTCTCTTAACGATGAGAGGGATTGGGGGCGCGTTCTCGCTGCTCGCAGACAGAGAGGTAGCACTGTATCTCCTGCCCAAACTCGAGTTCAGCGCGCTCGACAAACTGTCGCGCTACACTCGCAACAAACTGTTGTAGAGGTTTGTAGTCTGGCATAAAAATACATTATAGTGCGGATCAAATTATTACCAGTGCGATCAAAATATTTTAGTGTGTATCTTCATTTAATTTTAGAACGCAGACAAGATTCTTGCCCCGCCGTCCTCGCCGCCACCACCGCTACCAGTACCTCGGACGTCGGGGAAATGGAGTCAAGTAATTAAAACATCAAGTACGCCTAAACATGATCACTCTAAAGTATAATGAAATGAAAAGAAAATGAAAATTATTTATTGAATCCATTAAAATGTTCAACATCATTTAGATTCTTTTTTTTTATCTACCACCCGGTTCGGAATGCGGTTTTCACTAGAGAAGAACGGGCAAGAAACTCTAGTGTTGCTCTTTTCAAAACTAGTTTACAATGTAGTGAATTATTACAAAATTTACAAGTAGGTTTAAATCAGAGAAATTTAATAATAATTTGTTGTAAATTTACAATAAATATTATTGATAAGAATATTATTATGTTATAATTACTATGGCTGAGTGAAGCGAAGTCGCCCAGAACGAAGAATCAGTATACTCTTTTTCGCCAAAGCAGTGAATAATTGCGAAAGTCTTATGTAATCCATCAATCAAGCCGTTACAATGTAAGCAAATCGGATAGACCAGTCTACGCAAGCAGCACCCGTTCACGAGTATGACGCATGTGCCAGCCATCGGCCTCCTCAACCATGTTACAGGGAAGTGACCGACCTGGCACACGACGCCACCGCAAGCACAGACTTTTTAGCGAGCATGACATACCCAATCACTTACACAGAAAAACAATGGCAAATTTGACAAGTTACTTAAATTTAAATGATATTTTAAAGAGCACACCAAGACTTCCGCTCCGAGATACTACATATTTATTTTATTTTATTTTATTCCCAAGCCTTGTTATCGTCTAAATATTCCGAAATTTTATAATCCCATCAAAAACATCCTTTAAAAAAATTCCAAGTCTCGCAGCTCAGGTTTTCTACTGCAAAAAGTTGTGAGATCTATATATGTAATACCAAGTCGATTGATTTATTTAGTCCTTGCTTAAGGGATCTTCTGTATAAAGTTATTACGTAAGTTATTACCATATCAATATTAACAATTCTTTACGTTTTAAATAAAGAGATCGACTTGGCCATCGCATGAAAACTTAATGTATCGTACAATTTATTCATAATGCTGCTGGCCAAGTCGATCTATTGATTTAAAACGTAAAGAATTGTTAATATTGATATGGTAATAACTTACGTAATAACTTTATACAGAAGATCCCTTAAACAAGGACTAAATAAATCAATCGACTTGGTATTACATATATAGATCTCACAACTTTTTGCAGTAGAAAACCTGAGCTGCGAGACTTGGAATTTTTTTAAAGGATGTTTTTGATGGGATCTCACGTCTTTTTGTAGAGTTCTACTTTTTCCTTTTCGGTACTTTTTACTTCTAGAATATCACTAACGATTTTTCTTAAAGCCTCTGCCTTATGGCTTTTTCTTATTTTTGTAGGTATTATCAATTTATCATAAATATAGCGGATTTGATTATTAATGTTCTTTCTTTCATGGTAATTGAAATTTTCGAGCTATTTAGTCTAATATTTGTTTGCAAGTTTTTTTAGAGGTATGTTGTACAATTTCATGGGCTGAATACACCCTTTTCCTCTCTATACTCCCTTCTGTTATGCCTGATATATATAGATACCTATCTACAGCTATGGTTCCATTTAAGATATTATCAAAATGATAATCCTTCTACTTATATCTGTCGATAAAATAATTATATCTATTGAAAACATGCACCCCACGCTTTTTTTACAATAAAAAATATTTTTTTCTTATATACAATATTCTTAATTCAAATTTTTAAAAATTTATTTTCTATTTTTTAGTTGGGTTTTCTATATAAAGCGTGTTTTTTAGTTTTTTTAAACTATTATTTCTTTCATCTTGTCTCAACAGGTGTCACGTGAATGGCTTTATAGTTTCTATGTTGTTCCGATACGATAATTCCCTTTGTGATGCGAGTTTAGTAAATTAAAAATAAGTTTTATTTACAGCGGACTGGTCTTTGGAGTGAAAGAGAATAAAACTATGCGGTAAAATCTGTTGACAAATGAACACGATATTTGAAAATAACTAGGTATAGCAACCTCCTCGGCAGAGATGTACAAAATACCCTTTACAAAGTATCTGGAATACAAAATACAAGATACTCTTAAATTAAGTATTTCAGATACCAGATACAAAATACTTTCGAAAATGGTATCTGAAATACTAGATACAAAATAAGTATCTTCTAAATACTTCCTTAAGATGAAAATACTTTTGTAATAAAACAACATTTTGTTTGATAAATTTAATTTTATTATTATAATTTATACTAAAATGGTTGAAATAAAACAGAGAAAAAAACAATTTTCAGGCTTGGGCAATCAAATCAAAACCTTAATATTCACAATATTTTTAATTAAAAGATTTTAGTAAAACTAGTTCTTAAAACATTTGATCACTCATTTTTCTTCGGTGAGGCCTCAAAATCATACCCCCAAAAGAAAAGAGTCGCTCCACAGGGGCAGAACTTGGCAAATAGGTGTTATATTTCAAAAATATTTTTTGTACTATAGGGTAAGTTTTTAAGCTCTTCAGGCTAATATCTTTATTATTTAGGTATTGCAGTGTTTCTAAGTCAGCGGTGCTGGCAGTAGATCCTGTATTTTCACCATTTTAATTTTTTTGATATTACTGCCGATTCGGTTCTACTGACTATCAATTTCAGTAAGTTTTCTTTTTTTAGGGGTTGTATTTTTTACTTTTTCATAGTCTTGCAACTGATCTGTGTGACCTTTCCTCTGTAATAAAACAAAAAAGTAAATTATTTACAGTTATATTTAAAATAATAAAAATTCATGAAATTCTTAATTTCTCATGACAATAATCTTAATGAAATAGAAATGTATTAAGTAAACATATTATCTTCTATACAAAATATGCATCAGTATAAAAAAAAACCTACCTTTAAATGCTTCAAGAAATTTGTAGTAGAACACAGTAACACTAGTCTACGGACTAAAAACACGTTCGCGTAAAACACGTTCAGTTTTACGCACTTATTTATTTATTATTATTTATTTATAAACTTTATTGTACACCAGAAAAAATAAAATAACAGAAATTCAAACAATATTAAAAATAAGTACAATCGGCGGTCCTACTTATTTTATAAATGTGAATAAATACATTGATAATTTGATTACATATTACTAAAAGTATTTTATCAGAAATAGTATTTATAAAATACTAAGATACAAAACAAAATATATTTAAATATAAGATACAAAATACATTTTTAAAAAGTATTTGAAATACAAGATGGAAATACGTATCTTGTATCTTTTATCTGTATTTCAGATACTTGTATCTTAGATAAGTCACATCTCTGCTCCTCGGTGGCGTAGTTGTAGGTACTACGGTACGGCAACAAAGCTGAGGTCTCGGTTTCGAATCCCGGGTTGGGCAAAGTGATTTTTCTATTCATTAACAGCCCAGAGTCACGAATTTGTGCCCGATATGGCGATAGGCTCGCCACCTATCACACCGTGGGACGGAACATACAAGGCGAAATGTGGGTGTCCTGGCACCTCTGCCTACCCCTTCTCGGAAAAAGGCGTGAGTTTATGTATGTATGTAGGTATATCAAATAAGTCAAATTAAATAAAAAGTACCTGACAGTCACGAGCGCGTCGCAACTAATTCACATTCGACAGCCTCCGTGGCGCAGTTGGTTAGACGCCGCCTGTGAAACGAGAGGTCGCGGGTTCGATCCCCGCACCGAGAGAAATGTTTGTGCGGCACACAAATATTTCTTCCGGGTCTGGGTGTTTGTGAGACCGAAAAGTCTGTCGTAGTTCCTGATACCCACGACACAAGACTCGATCTTAGTGTGGGGTCAGGACTATGTATGTGACTGTTGGGTGTTATTTATTTATTTATTTATTTATTTAATTATAAATAGTTTTTTGTTACTGACGCCGCGCTGCTATGCACAGGTGACGTAAGACGTTTACGATGATAACAATTATTTTAAATGCACGTTTTTATGTATTTAAATGTTTATGTTTACTCTTAATATTGGTGTTGGTAGATGCCTTGCCGAACAGACGTCACTTAAGATATTCACTTAAAATCAATATTGTGTCGTGGTTTACACCATTGACTTAACAGTTCATTCATTGCCTTTTTCTTCTTTTTGGAAAGATTTCACTAGTGTTAGGTCTCTTATATGTGAGAGGCCGACTGGGTAGGTACCACCACAATGTTGATTTCTCCCGCCAAATAGTAGCGTAAATGCACTATGGTGTTTCGGTTTGAAGGAAATTATAGCCAGAGTAACTACTGGATATATTGAGACTTAACATCTTATGTCTCAGGGTGGCGGGCGCAGTGGAATGCCAAGCATTGCTTTGTTATTCAAGGTGTTGTTTGGTTTTGCTACTGTTCATGAGCGGTCTTATCACTTTCCATCAGGCGAATGACATGCTCATCTTGCCATTATTTGCAATTTAAAAAAAAAAGATTTTCCAAATTGCAGTATATATTGTTGTTCTTGGTTGTTCTCAATAACTTTGCTTTACCCCTTGACCTCGAATTCTTTGTTATCACGATGATACTACGATTGAAACTCTGGACACCGATTCGCTTAATAATTAGCTCTCCGTTGACTTGGTAAACAACCGCTAAACTGTTATATTATTTGCCTCAACACGTACGCTAAACATTTTTACTATTTTAACTAATATAATTTCCAAAACCCTACTCAATTGAAATTCTCTGGCTTTGGAAATTACTAGGTAAATATAATTTGAAATTAATAAAATTAGAATATTGTAAGTCCTGTTTCCTTGTTACGCAATACACCGACAGATGGCGCTAATACCCTTATACTGACTGTTGACTCTATATCCATGAACATGACTCGAACATTTTGTAAAGGCATATTCGTACAGTTTAACTTACGATGTTCGAATATTCGTCCTTGTGTCGGAATACAGAGTAACTCCCTGACCGCTAGTTATTAACGATAGGTATTGGGAACATTACAATAACTCAAGCTTACAAGTGAACAGCTTGTCACAAACAGGAAAACGTACTTTATTATTAATAAACTAGAATTTGAACAGTATAGAGTAATGGCTCCAGCGCGAAGTTTCCTAATCCTATGAATTGTGAACATGGTTTTGGACAAAACCACTGTGGTTCTAAAGGATACTTGTCCTGTAAGTATTTTTTTAAATCTATTGCATATTTTGATTTAGTTTAGACTCTAGTATGTTGTATACCGACATGATAGTCATATTAGACATGAACAAAAAAGAAACAAAAAACAAGTACACAGTTCGTGTTGCTTGGGGAGTTTATTACCGTTTTTCCTTCACAGCTACCTTGCATTCAATTTTTCTGGCATATTGAAATAACCATAAAAGTTCTGAATACCAAAAGTACTATACTTTTTGACAGTTCCTTGTGTAACAATAATAAATTCAAGTTATTACTATAACAATGGTAGAAACATTTCTCCTTTAAACTTTAGGTAGTAAAATGTTATTCTTAATCAGCCCTGACTTAGGAATATATGCCTGATATTATTTTATTTATTGCTATGAATGGCGAGACGAGCATGCCGTTCGCCTGATGTTAAGCAATATGACCGCTCATGAACAGTAGGTAGTAAAACCTAACAACACCTTTAATTACAAAGCAATGCATGGCATTCCACTGCGCTCGCCATCCTGAGACATAAGATGTAAAGTCTCAATATGTCCAGTAGTTACTCTGGCTACAATGTACTTCAATCCAAAACACAACAGTGCATTTACACTACCAAAATATTACAATGAAACATTATCACAATACATTTATATAGCTAATAATTTTTACATAATCATTGCACTGCGGTACTACACTAGGTTCTTGGCCTGTATCGCAGATACCAAAAAGAATTATCATAATATCCTTGTTTTTGTTATGTTAACTGGTTAGGTTTACATCGATACGCAAAATAACAAATGTAATAAATAATAAAAAATATCATTGCAAACATAAATCTTTACCTAATATATTGAGTCCACAATTGAGTCATATGTATGAGAGACCTACCACCAGTACAAATATGGCGATAGGCTCGCCCTCTCTCACATCGTTGGACAGAACACGTAAGGCGAATTATGGGTGTCCTGGTAGCACGTCTACATATCCGTTCTGAGGAAAAAGGCGTTTTTTTTTTTTTTTTTTTTTTTTTTTTTATAATGGCCCGGCATAGTGGCGGCATTGCACCTGATGGTAAGCGCAAATGCCGCCCAGGCAGAGTATCCATTGGCATCGGACGGCAGTCCCATGCCAATGGAAACAATTATGCCGGCCTGCTAAGGTGCCTCTTCACACCACGGCGGAAGGACCCAGGATTGTAGGAAGGAGGGAACACGTGAGATGGCAAACAATTCCACAGCCTGACGGTGCGGCACAAAAAAGAATTATAGAACCGTTTGGTTCGCGCCGGGATGGTTTGGACCGACAAGCTATGGCTTCGCAAGCCAGCCCGCGTGGTTCTGGTAAGGAATGGAGAGGAGGGGATCAAGTTATACAATTCCTCAGAGCATTCCCCGTGATACAGGCGGTAGAACACGCTTAGAGAGGCGACATCCCTCCGGAGTTGTAGCGACTCTAAGTTGCTCGTAACGTCTGCATCATTGACAATGCGGATGGCCCGCCGCTGCAATCCATCCAAGGCATCGAGCAGGTACTGGGCGGATCCATCCCAGAGGTGCGAGCAGTACTCCATACCCGGCCGGACCTGCGCTTTATATAAGCGACAAAGCTGACCGGGCGTGAAAAACCGACGCACCCTGTTCAGGACTCCAACCCTGCGTGATGTGGCAGTTATTACGCCCTCGATGTGGTCCCTTGGATTGAGATCACAGCGGATATCCACACCAAGGATACTTAGGTCATTCCGCATTGAGAGGGGAGCACCCTGAAGAATGGGGAGGGGAGAGAACGGGGATTTTTTGCACGTGAACGCACACACCTGGGTTTTCTTGCCATTGAACTCAACCATATTCCTAGAACCCCATGTAGAAATGAGATCCAAGGTCCGGTTGAGCTCAATGACAAGATCTTCGCGTCCCTTCACAGTTTCGACTCGGCAACCTGGAGGCCCGCAGTGGTATCGCCCATGAACCGTGCTGTCATCTGCATAGCAATGAATGTTGCCAAGCGACAACATGTCATTGATATGCAGAATAAACAAGGTGGGCGACAGCACCGAGCCCTGAGGAACTCCGGCATTTACCGACATGAGCGCCGAAGCGTGTCCGTCAACGACTACACGCATTCTACGCCCATGCAGAAAGCCGGAAATCCACGAACACAGGTTGCCGGGCAGACCGTATGCCGGAAGCTTGGACAGAAGACCTCGGTGCCAGACCCTATCAAACGCCTTGGCAATGTCGAGGCTCACAGCAAGAGCCTCGCCACGCCGGTCAATCGCCTCACCCCAGCGATGCAGGACAAACGCTAGAAGATCACCCGTTGATCGATTTTGACGGAATCCGTATTGTCGGTCACTGATCAACGAGTGATCCTCCAGGTAGCGGACCAATTGAGCGTTTATGATCCGCTCCATGACCTTACACATCACTGAGGTGATAGCGATAGGGCGGTAATTGGTAGGGTCCGACCGATCACCCTTTTTAGGGATTGGTTGCACATTGGCCTCCCTCCAAGATTCCGGCACAGCACCTGTGCGGTAGGACGCTCGGTAGAGGCGAGTCAGTACAGGAGACAACTCGGCTGCACAAGCCCTTAAAACCACCGCTGGTATCCCATCCGGGCCACTGGCTTTCCGCACATCGAGAGACCGTAACTCACGCCGCACATCACACTGCCTGATGCGAATATCCGCCATTGAGAAACCGCAATCAGGCAGTGTGGGCAGCGTCTGGGAACCACGGTCTTCGAGGCGGGAATTAGCCGCAAAGAGATTTGCCAGTAAGGCAGCCTTCTCCTGCGGCTTGTGGGCCAGCGACCCTTCTGGGTACCTCAGCGGTGGCAACGCTGGGCGGCAGAAGTTAGATTGGACGGCCCTGGCCAACCTCCAATAAGCACGGCTGCTAGTTGGGTGATCGGCCAACGCACGCCCAATCCTGCTAACGCGCTGGGCATCCGCCCTAACGTACGCCTTCTTGCAGACCTTGGTGGCACGGTTGTAGGCTTTTTTGAGGGAACTGACATTCGGATCCTTCATGGCGCGACCCCTGATCCAAGCGCGATACGCCGCCTGTTTGTCACCGACAGCATCGGCGCAAGCACGATTGAACCAGGAGCGTCCACGGCCCTTACTGGCGATCTCAGAGGATGGAATGTAATATTCCATTCCAAGTCTGATCTCGTCAGCAATAGCGTTGGCACTCGCTGAGGGATCTTTACCCTCAAAGCAGCGCTGCCCCCAAGAGATGGATGCGAAATATTCCCGCATACCATCCCAATCTGCCGACGAGTAATGCCAGACCTTCCGCCTAACCTGCACGGGACGTGGAGGAGATGCGAACGGTACTGACGACCCAACCAGGCAGTGATCGGAAGTGCCCAGAGGCGCACTAACGGTCACATGATACCCGGCTGGGTGACTCGCCAGCAGAAGGTCCAGCAGAGAAGGCGCATGACTCGCCACATCTGGGATCCTGGTGGGCTGGTTCACCAGTTGTGTCAAGTCATGAGTCAGAGCGAATGCATGGGCAGCTCTGCCAGCATGATCAGTCTTGGAGGAGCCCAGCCACAGTTCGTGATGAGCATTGAAATCCCCCAAGACCACCATTTCGGCTGACGGGAACTGCACCTGCGCGTCATCAGCCGCCTGGCTAAGATACCTGAACAGCCGAGTCGTCTCATCATCCCCGTTGTGAGACCTGTAAAGGCACACGTAGATGCGGCTCAGGGAACCTAGATCCACGTGCACCCACAGAGCGGAGAAGGAGGGGTCCTCCATGCAGTGCAAACGGCGACAGCAGATGTCCGACCGAACATACAAGCATACCCCGGCTTTAGGCTTGAAGTTTGCTTCAAGCGAATAACCGGGATACAACAGGTAAGAATTATCGGCCGGACAACGTATCTGCGTCTCCGTTAGGAAGAGCAAAGCAGGCCGGGCCGTCTCGAGATGGTGGTGGACGGCATTGAGGTTCGTATGGAGTCCACGGATGTTAGTGAACTCCATAGTGAAGGCGGTGGTGGGGTTAAGCACCGCTGAAGGACCTGCTCTGTTTGGTTGCACTGTCATGGTAGAAAGGATGGGATTGGTGAAGAGGCAACGAGGAGCTTAAGTTCGGGCACTAAGAAGGCCGAATGGGCACCGGCACGAAAGGGTCGGCAGGAAGAGAGCTGATCCGCCGGACGGAAGGGCCCCCGTACCCTCCCGGGATGGGCCGCCGGGACCCCACTTCCGGTCACCAACCGGCACGACGGACCCACCCAAGATTATGCGCGGCATGGTGAGGCAGCCTCTCGAGGTGGTTAGCCCCGATTGGGCCCCTGTACTATACCGCGGGCGGCCAGCGGACAACCGTTTCTACGGGTCTCCCTGGCCGGCGGATCAACATTCTTCCCTTCGACAAACGACCGAAAATACCCACACGGTACAACCTCATGCCCAGACTCAAGATCCTCGAAGAAACCGGAAAACCATAGGCTGATCCCGGAACGCGATCCCCGTACGAAGATCACTATGGCGGTCTTTACGCCTCGTGGACGGTGGTCGCTACCCGGGCGGACACATAAGTCCTACCACCACTAACTGTGTCACTCATTTGGCACTACCCAGGGGTCACGTGTAGGGAATCTAGAGTCAAAGCCTACGGACGCGAGTGACGTTAACGTTAAGGCGTAATGTTTATGTATGTAATTAATACAGTGTAAATGGTGATATTTTTCAGGGCAACTGTGACGTGGTAGTGGGGATCCTGTGGGTTCTGGTGGCGCTGGTGCTGGCGGCGGCGTGCTGGTACCGACACAGTGCCGGATGCCGGCGCAAAGTTCAAGATTGCTTGATCTACGTGTAGCCAAAGACGACAGTCTTCGGGATGCAGTCCAGTCACCGACCATAAAGCTTGAAGCTAAGACAAATGAAGATCTCGCAAGACAGCGGGTGCTGGTCCAAATAATAGCCATCGTTTCAGTTCCAAGCAGTCTAGTCGCCGAGTATGAAGCTACTATACTGGTGGTAGGTCTCTCATATGTGAGAGGCCATCTGGGTGGGTACCACCGCAGTGTCTATTTCTCCCGTCAAACAGCAGTGTAAACGCACTGTTGTGTTTCGGGTGAAGGGCATTGTAGCCAGAGTAATTACTGGACATATTGAGACTTAATATCTTATGTCTCAGGATGGCGAGCGCAGTGGAATGCCAAACATTGCTTTGTAATTCAAGGTGTTGTTTGGTTTTGCTGCTGTTCATGAGCGGTCGTATCGCTTACCATCAGTCGAATGTCATGCTCGTCTCGCCATTCATAGTAAAAAAAAAAGCTAGAAGTTAAGACAAATGAAGGTAGCTCCGTGGGAGGGACGGGACGGCGACGCGACGCTAACGAGTCGGGAAGAGTTTTTTTATGATATTTATTTATTTACAAGGGACAAAAAACGGTTGTATAATAAAACATTAAAAGAGAGAGAAATTCTAAAATCCATTAAAGAAAGAGAAATTATACTAAATAATAAAAATTGACAAACATACAGTACACACCACTGTCCACATATCGTCTAATAAAAAAGCATTTAAAACGTGGATAACTCGCTTTTTTAGAAAATATTTGGTTAGTTCTATACTGGAAATTTTCTTAAATTTAGGTTTAGAGGGAGAAAATATAAATATTAACACAGTGTGAGTAGTAGGTGTACAATAGAAGGCGGAGTGGTGCACGAGCTCCGGCATTCTACATGAGCTAGGAAAAAATAACTGAGGCACGCGCACTCCTCGCCTAATCACAGCTCTTGGTACTCTATAACATATCTTATTTTTGAGTTCTAGACAGTCAAATTTATGATTGCATAAACCATGTAATAATCATCATGTCATCAAGCAGTGAACGTCTCGATATAACATTCAAAATATTATGAAATGAAAATAATTTATTGAATCCATTAAAATGTTCAACATCGTTTAGATTCAGTCATTTTTTATCTACCACCCGGTTCGGAAAGCGGTTTTCACTAGAGAAGAACGGGTAAGAAACTCTAGTGTTGCTCTTTTCAAAACCAGTTTACAATGTAGTAATTATTACATAATATACATTTAAATCAGAGCAGTTTATTAATAATTTGTTGTAAATTTACAATCAATATTTTTTAACGCATATGTTTATGTTATAATAAATATGGCTGAGTGAAGCGAAGTCGCCCAAAACGAAGAATCAGTTTACTCTTTTTCGCTAAAGCAGTGAATAATTGCGTTATATACTCGATCAATCAACCCGTAACAATGTAAGCAGATTGGATAGACCAGTCTACGCAAGCAGCACCCGTTCACGAGTATGACGCATGTGCCAGCCATCGGCCTCCTCAACCATACTACAGGGAAGTGACCAACCCGGCACACGACGCCACCGCAAGCACAGACTTTTTAGCGAGCATGACCGGTTTAATAATTGTATATTGTGGAATTTTCATGTTACAAGCACGTAAAAAAGTCTGTAAACTTTCAATTTGATTATTGTATATTTTATAAAAAGGGTTCCAGACCTGTACAGCGTATTCCAATTTTATGTATAAAACGAATATATTTATAATTTAAAAATTAAAATAGAATAATATCTCTGTGGGAATCCAAGAGGAAATTTGAGTTCAAAATAACTCCCAAATCTCTTACTAAAGTAACAGTGGTGAGAATCTCGGTGGCTTAAGAATAATTAAAAGAAATTTTGTTTTTATTTTTTGTGAAGAATTTGGCTTTACATTTACTAGTATTGAGAAACCATTTATCAATAAGACAGTAGTTATATAATCAGTTAAGGTCTTTCTGAATACGTTAGCAGTCTACTACGTTAGTAGTGTCTAGGGGAGAGTCCCGTTCTCTCCCCTCCCCATTCTTCAGAGTACTCCCCTGTCAATGCGGAATGACCTGAGTATCCTTGGTGTGGATATCCGCTGTGATCTCAATCCAACGAATCACATCGAGGGCGTAATATCTGTCACATCACGCAGGATTGGTGTCCTGAACAGGGTGCGTCGGTTCTTCACGCCCGGTCAGCTTTATCGTTTGTATAAAGCGCAGGTCCGGCCGGGTATGGAGTACTGTTCGCACCTCTGGGATGGTTCCGCTCAGTACCTGCTCGATGCCTTGGATGGATTGCAGCGGCGGGCCATCCGCATTGTGAATGATGCAGACGTTACGAGCAACTTAGAGTCGCTACAACTCAGGAGGGATGTCGCCTCTCTAAGCGTGTTCTACCGCCTGTATCACGGGGAATGCTTTGAGGAATTGTTCAACTTGATCCCCTCCTCTCCATTCCTTACCAGAACCACGCGGGCTGGCTTGCGAAGCCACAGCTTGTCGGTCCAAACCATCCCGGCGCGAACCAAACGGTTCTCTAATTCTTTTTTGTGCCGCACCGTCAGGCTGTGGAATTGTTTGCCATCTCACGTGTTCCCTCCTTCCGACAATCCTGGGTCCTTCCGCCGTAGTGTGAAGAGGCACCTTAGCAGGCCGGCATAATTGTTTCCATTGGCATGGGACTGCAATCCGATGCCAATGGATACTCTGCCTGGGCGGCATTTGCGCTTACCATCAGGTGCAATGCCGCCACAATGTCGGGCCATAATAAAAAAAAAAAAAATATTCTACAATCACTGCAAACTTAGTCCAGAGGTATTCTTTATTATAGCGATGCATTTGTATGTTCCAGTAAACAAATATGATGCAGTGATATAGTTTAATACATCAGATTTAAATGTGGATTTAAGGTAAAGAAGTGCGTGGTGGCCTGTTGGTAACAGACCAGACCCGGCTACCAACATGTGCACGGTAGTTTCGGGTTCTAATCCCAGGGCACACCTCTGTCTTTTTGGAGTCATGTGTCACAGAATACTAACAGAAGTCAACTTCCATACAAAGCGCGCGAAACCAACGCACACATAGACAGCGTTCACCGACACGATATTTGAGACCAGTCGAAACCACGGCGAGCGCGAGTGTCACTCGCTTCGGACACGCATCTAGTGATATTTTATGGGCAAAGATTGGAGCAAATGAATAAAAGTTATTACACTTGTATATAAAACTTCAGATTATAGTAATTGAATATAAATTTCTTAAAATAAAACACAATATTATGATAATGAAAAATCTAAAAATGATAAAAAAAATCTTAGATTATGACATACACATTCTCAACGACTATATAAATAAAATTACCATTTATTCATTTTGTTATTGTTTTTTATATTGTATTTTAACAATCAATCAAACGATACGAGTGCTATTACCACGATACTTGTTTTCGTATAAGCCAGAGTCAACAGCCCTGGCGCAAACGCCGAGCGTAGTGTGAGTGTGGCAACAAAAGTGAAGTACATACACAAGCTTGACTTCTGTTAGTATTCTGTGCATGTGTGTATTGATAGTCAATCACCACACAGTATAACGGTAAAGGAAAACATCGTCAGGAAAACTGCATACTATACCGATTTGTAAGAATTTCTATGGTATGCAAAGTCCGCCAACCCGCATTAGACCAGCGTGGTGGGCTTTATGGGTAACCACTCTCAATCGTACTCTTGTTTGAGAGGAGGTCCGTGCCCTGCAGTAGGACGTATATGGGCTGATACAGATACATATACAAGTCAATAAGCTAATTAATCAATGTAAATACAATGAAATATTATGTTTAGCTTTACAGTGATATTTTATTATTTTTTTAATTTATAGTGTTTTTTTCATTTGAAGTCGGTTTTTATATTTTTTACTTTATTGATTGACACTTGTTACACTATTATATAAAAGTAAATTATGAAGTCTGAACAATATTAAATTAAGTGTAATTTTTTTAACAATAAACTTTAGGTACATGAATGTGAATAAATTATGCACTAATGTCGCTCTATTTTCGCCAGTGAAAAACGGGTAAGAAACTCTAGCGTTGCTTTTTCAAAACAAGTTTACAATATAGTGATCATACAAGAGTTGCTATTTAGCAAAATTCAGAGTAGTTCATAAATTATTTATAATAATATTTGAATAATGGTTTTTTTTTATTGCAATGAATAGCGAGACGAGCATGCCGTTCGCCTGATGGTAAACAATACGACCACTCATAAACAGTAGCAAAACCAAACAACACCTTGAATTACAAAGTAATGCTTGGCATTCCACTGCGCTCGCCATCCTGAGACATAAGATATTAAGTCTCAATATGTCCAGTAGTTATTCTGGCTACAATGCCCTTCAATCCGAAACACAACAGTGCATTTACACTGCTGTTTGATGGAAGAAATAGACACTGCGGTAGTACCGACCCAGGTGGCCTCTCACAACTCTTAAATTGTTTACACAGAGTGCATTTTACATACTGAGTTTTTCAAGTAATTTTGTACAATTGAGTTAAATACCTTATCAGTGTACACTGTACAGGCACAATTGAAATAAACATTTCCTTATTGCCTAGGTTCGGAATACGACCTAACAGGTCACCTGATTGTAAGTGAATGAAGGTAACATTATTCAAAATTGTCTATAGAAAATATTTTTAAAATCTGGTCGCTAATAAAGTGTTGCATATTTTTCAAATTATTGGTCGGAGGAATAGAAAAGGATGCAATTATCGTGCTATGACGTCATATTCCACAATAGGCGTGACGACAGTATCAAAATATCAAATATTTTAAGATGTTAGGGGGAAATACATATTAGAAGGGTTTAAAACGATGTATTAGTTTTAATCCAGAATTGGAGATTAACAAGATTTTCAATAAAATAAAAGTACAAAATAAAGCAATCGGCCATTTTGACAGAAACGCTAGTCACGACGCATGATGTCACGCCTATTTAAACCTGCCGTAAACATTACCAATTTCTTTAGAAATGTGGAATGTATAAACTTTACCGGAACCACTTATTAGACTTTAGAATTCATTTTTATCAAACGAAATATGTTTTGTTTCGTTAACTTTCTTCGCTGCGCATAGACACAATTACATGTTTACCTAGGGGTGACGTTATAACGGACGCCATGACACCTACTAGCTTTTTCTGTGCACTATAGAAATATGATTAGAAAAATGGCTTAAAACTGTGTTAAACCTTTCTTAATTCTTGAAATATAGATTATTTCGTATATAATAAATGTATATACATATTATAGAACATGATTTTAAAATAATTCGTCATGCCTATTCGCGTTAGTACGAAAGAAATAGCGAGTGTCCCCACTGCACTACTAAATATTATTAACATAGCCATTTTACGCGCAATTTTGTTGCTGTTATGTGTGTAATAAAGGATATTTTGCAGTGATTAATAAATATTATTCAAATTCATTGTAAACAGCCGTATTGTGAGTCATAGACCATCTCGTAAATTCATAAATGTATGAGAGGTTTGTGTGTATTCAGTAGTGCGATTGCGGACTGGCTCGAAGCGCCATGTACAGCGATGGCGAGCGCGGAGAGAAATACGTCGCACGTAATGTGCACCGCGAGGTATCACAACGATGCGACTTACAGGTATTTATATAACTTACTAAATAAATAAATAAATACACCCAGCAGTCACATACATAGTCCTGAGTACACATTACGATCAATTAAGTCTTGTGTCAGGAACTACGAGAGACTTTTCGGTCTCACAAACACCCAGACCCGAGAAAATACTTGTGGGCCTCACAAATATTTGTCTCGGCGCGTGGATCGAACCCGCGGCCTCTCGTTTCACAGTCAGCCTCTTACCAACTGTGCCACAGAATCTGTCAAATATTACTATTGAGATAGATAGACAAGATATTAGTATACTGTCATTTACCAGAGTATACAGCGGATAAGGACCCGTTGTAACCAAAAATTGACACTTTGTCAAGCCTGTATTTAATTTACTCAGCGGTCGGCTAGGTGGAAGCCAGTGAAGTCACGGGGGCCACGCAGACACCACCGCGCGCCCCGCGGACCTCGGAGACAACGCCCAACCCAAGCTCCGCCTGGTATATAAGATTTTTTTTCAAATAAATAAATATATAACAGTCACACACATAGTCCTGACCCCACACTAAGATCGAATCTTGTTTCGTGGGAATCAGGAACTACGAGAGACTTTTCGGTCTCACAAACACCCAGACCCGGAAGAAATATTTGTGGGCCGCACAAACATTTCTCTCGGTGCGGGGATCGAATTCGTGGCCTCTCGTTTTACAGACGGCGTCTAACCAACTGCGCCACGGAGGCTGTCAACATCTATGGTGTTTGAATTTCCCCTACCCTGTCTAGACCAGAATGGCTTGCATCCTAAGTCTTTTGTACTATCCTAGAAGATTCCCCATTAGTGGGACAACGGGCTGTTATTGTTGCAATGTTACAGGTGCTGTGATCCGAGAAGCGCCACGCTCCGTCGAAGACATCCGTTCGAAGTTTATAGTGAGACCCGAATCGAGAGCGATCTCGCCGCCGCTAGTCATGACGAAGAAAGTTGCTTTAATGTCGAGATCACATATGATAATATGTATGTATACGCCCAGCAATTATTTTACTTTTACATAAAATCTAGCTTATTAGCCACAGAAAATTCTCTCGTAGTTTCTGCTACTGAATACAACACTTGATCTTAGTGTAGCATGTGTTTTTAGAGGACTTTCAGACAGTGCGTTAGTTATCTATTGGATCTCGTAACCCTCCTAATCCGTAGTATATCCTATTTTACTAGGAATGGCTGAGAGTCTCATTAGAGACTCTTTAGATCCCCTCACGCATTGAATGTGTTAAATCCGTAAAATCTTGGTTTACATAAGCGTTAACCACACAAAGCTTCATAATATTTTCCTCCAATTATCAATAGCCTATCGCATACCTGTTGCGTAAACACTATTTAGTCAGAAACAATGGAATTACCTTATTTGTTTGTTAAGGATAACCATACTCGTATAGATCTGTGACTGTGACTCAGATCTGTGACACAAGGTCTCGGTTGTTCATTATAACTCTGATTTTAATAAAAATCCATTGGTTTTGAACCCGAGCTGCAGCCATATCTGTGCCCATCCATTTATCTATACGCTATACCCACCAGACAAGATTGTCAGGCAGAATGGTCACGTAAATCTATGTATGCATAACAATTAACATATAACCATTGATTGCCATCAACTCGCATTAGGCCAGCGTGGTACACTATGGCCTAATTCCTCTCAATCGAACTCTCGTTTGTAGACAAGTCCAGTGCTTAGCAGTTGGCTATTACAGTCTGATAAAATACAATATTGATGACTTCTAGGTAGTGAGCGGATGAGAAAAAAATCCGAAGCCCCGATGCAGGAGAAAGGACCGCAATCGAGTTCAAGTAACAAGCAACAAGTGCAACGTACCAAAGCCGGAGGCCCGCAACATGCGCCTGCAACACGAGCTGCAACACGCTATGCAACGCGCTCTGCAACGGGTTACAGACTACGGGCGGAGCGTGCGCCACAATAGTGCCATGATAGCAGTTTTAAAATAAGTAAAGACGATAGGTCATTCATGGAGAAATAATTATACAATATTGTGATAATATAAGGTTTTTTTTAATTTTAACATTTTACGTTATCCACCAACCAAATTATTGTATCATTAATTAATTTAAGTAAACAATGAATTTCAGTTCAAATTATGCTGTTCACCTAGTTAAAGGCGGTTGTTTAATGTAAATGAGTACAATAAAGAACTAAAAAGCAGACATTAAATAGAATGATAAATACTACATTTTTTTATTAACGTTTTAGTGACATATTTGAATGCTATGTTAGTAAGAAGTAGATAAGTAAACAATAATTTAAAACACATATAAGAAATCAAACACGTATAAAAAGAAATACATAACACATCGAAATATAAATAAAATATGTACATTACACATCACCTCAATATTTTGGCTCGTAGAATGTACCATAATGTTGGCAACATTGCCTCATTAGATTGCCAGAGATATATAATGCATCAGGAAGGATTCGGCGCCGTGATCAACACCATGTATCAATTAAACTCGAGTATATAACGATTCCAATTTAGTTCTTTGGTTTTATTCCCACATTTATGACACAGTTACTGCAATATATTTCTATTCCTCAAGTAAGAAACACCGAAAGGAAAACCTTATCTCTCTTGTAATCTTCTTAGGCGGCTTGAAGAAGGTTTTAATAGAAGCACGCTTCAGGATATAACCAATTTTGTCTGTGACTCCTTTTATGTATAGCAATACAACCGGTACTGGAAAGCTTAGTCAATTTAAAAGGAGATTAGTAAATTTTTCCCACCTGTCAAGTGTCATATGCCTTTGCAAGAACCGGAAGTATATAAAATAGATTGCGACTGTGGTCTCTCCTTTATCGGTCAAACTAAACGAAGCATAGGGACCCGCGTAAAAGAACACATAGCTGACGCGAAACATCGACGCTCAACGAAGTCTGCAGTTGCTGAACACACGGAAGAAGGCTCCAAGCATTACCTTCGTTTTGACCAGCCCCAAGTCCTCGCAAAACACCGTTTCCTGCCCAGGATGTTTCGGGAGGCTATTGAATTAAAAAAACCATCATGATTTCAATAGAGAAGATGACTTGAAGTTTTCACAAGCATCTCCAATTCTACATTTAATTAAATCGGAACCCAAAAGACTAAACTGCCAGACCCCAAGACACAGTGAGCTCCTTATGCGTAGATTGGAATGCAAAACATACTAACTTTTTAATTTGTCTGTCTGTATCAGCCCGTATACGTCCCACTGCAGGGCACGAGCCTATTCTACAATCGAGAGTACGATTGAGAGTGGCTAGGCCATATAGTCCACCACGCTGGCCTAGTGCGGGTTGGCGGACTTACATACCGTAGAAATTCTTATAACTTTTTTATTTAATAATTGTAAAATAAGGGTAGTTAAATTGTAACAGTCAATGAGCGGATGACAATACCTCAGTCCGCCTCGTGACCATGAAAACTGTAATCGAAATGTCGGGAAGTAAAAAAATGTAAAAATTAAACCAAATCCGCGATAAAATCCGTAAATAATAGTTTTATTTCAATGTGTTACATTCGCGTAAATCTAAGAGACCATTATGGCAGTTTATTCCATAAGCATTCGTTTTGTGTAAGGTTTAAATGTAGTCAGTATGTGCGCATGCGCGGACTCATTCGGAGCGATGTACAGCGATGGCGAACGCGGCGGAGAGACACACGTCGCTCAGGACACATACCACTTACAGGTACCTATTGTAAGATATACAAATTCAATGTTATAAATCTGTGTCTTAATAAATAAATAGAAAGAGAGAAAAACTATTTATTAGTCACAGACGCAACGTAATTACAACATAGAGTAATATAAGATTTAATAATGAAAATATGGTTGGTCGCGACTGTGGCCGGTAGGTGGCCACTTAACTTAATGTTATGATGTGGTGGAAACCACAACACGACGCTGATTTTCAAATCAAATCCACCCAATAGTCACATACACAGTCCTGACCCCACACTCAGATCGAGTCTTGTGTCGTGGGTATCAGGAACTACTAGAGCCTTTTCGGTCTCACTAACACCCAAACCCGAAACAAATACCTGTGGATCACACAAATATTTGTCTCGGTGCGGGGATCGAACCCGCATAGTCAATAGTTAGTAATACTTTGATTTTTCTACGGTTTGGAAAGATTCTTCCATATTGCAGTAGATGTCGCTGTTCTCAAGAACTTTGTTTTACCCCTGGACCTCGAATTCTTTGCTTTCACGATGATATTCCTACTGAAACTCGGGACACCGATTCGTTTAATAGTTTCCCTTCATTCACTAGGAAAATAAACGCTAAACTGTTATTTTATTTGCCTAAACACCTATGCTAAACACTATTATTAATTTCCGTAAAATAATTTCCAAAAGCCTGCTCGATTGAAATTGTCTGGCTTTAGAAATCACTGGCGAAATATTATATATTTTGAAATTAATATAATTTGTATATTGTCGAGTCCTATTTCCTTGTAACGCAATACACCGATTGAGGGCGCTAATGTCCTTATACTGACTGTTGACTCTATCTCCCTTACTGGTCTATTCCATAGATTAGTATAAAAAGATAGATGCGCAACTCTACTTTTTTAAATTTTTCAACGTGATTTCGCCATCAGAGGGCGCGCTAGGCAAACGAGCGAAATTTCATATTTGTTATGTCAATATTTCAAATTGTATATCTTTCGCAACCTCTTGTAATTTTAACCAATATCAAGTTGAAATAGTTTTTTATATTAAGATAGTTTATAATATCAACATACAAAACGTATGTTTTGGTTTAGTGGCACATTACCGCCATTTAACAATGCCATTTAAACTACTTACACGATAAATTATCGGTATCACCGGAACGTGGCGCTAGAATCGAAATAATCATTCTCAATATTTTTCATGTACGAAGTCGCACCCCTATGGTCTATTCTTTAATCTCCAAATATACATTGTACTCTGTGCTATAAATGTTCAGCTTTGTCGGTTGATTTGTTACTAGCTGGTAGGTTCTCGAGACAGTCATATTACATGCCTTTATGTCAGTGAATTGTGAAGGTGTAGAGACAAATCATGCTTTTAGTGGAGTGTTCTGGAACTTGACAAATTACCCCTCCTAGTAGGGTAAAGAGTAATATAATAATAGTAAATAACATCCGCCATCCATACAAACTTTATTAAAACTATTATCATTCGATACAAGGAAATAACAATATTGTAATGTTAATCTCAGTTAATTAGTACTTATTACAACAAAATTGAATTGGAAGTGCGCGGTGGCCTGTTGTTAAATGGACTAGACGCGGTTGCCAACATGTTCACGGTGGTCGCGGGATCGAATCCCAGTGCCCACTGATTTTTCGGAGTCATGTGTGTATTGATAGTCAATTACCATGCTCTGTAACGGTGAAGGAAATCTATACCATAGCATACCATAGCAATTTGTATGAATTTCTATGGTATGCAAATTCCGCCAAGCGTCAAGCCAGCGTGGTAGACTATATGGTCTAACCACTCTCAATCGTACTCTCGATTGTAGAGTAGGCCCGACTAACATATCCAAAAACTGTGCAATTCAGACAAAATTACCTACCTACACATGGAATGATGTATGTTTTAAGTCTAATAAAAAAGAATAAACGACTTAATTTATCGCTTAACGGCCGTTCTCTATGTCCTATCTATCTTTAACAAGAGGTAAAAATAGCTACCACTACAATCTCGATATAATTATACGCTTCATTAAACAAAGATACACATATATATTTATGTTACCTAGCTATCTACGAGTATAAATACATGTACCATTAGTGCACCATAGCTTTACCACTGCTAACATATAACATATAGAGCATCGAAATATCTAATGAAATCTAATCTAGTTAAAGATAGATAGATTATAGAGAACGGCCTTCGATCAAATATACACTACATACACAGTTCCTTGTAAAAGTTCTGTTAAAAAGTGGCACCGATGCATGACATGAAAAAGAGTAAACAAAAAGATCACATGTTCCAAATATATTAACACAAATTCCACCTTATTCCTGGAGCTTAAAGTAGCTTTTCGCATAATATTGTCTAAAGTTCTGCGACGTTTTGGAAGCAACGGTCGGTGCGTGACTGAAGGCGAAAGAGTGCTTAAAGCACTCTTTTTTGGTGCCATTTTCTAAGCGCTCATGTTGTATCTAGTGTATATTTGATCGAAGAGAACGGCTGTAAGTGGATTAGACGTGGATAAAGATAATTTCTCACTGCATGAATTCTGTCTCTGATAAGTTCTGAGTGGAGACCCCGTACTTTCAAATAGAACGTTGGAATATCGTGGGACTATGTTCAGTAGAGGACATACATAGAGAGAGAGATATATATATTAGATATAGACTGAGCAAGTTTCTAAATGTATACTTATTTTATTATTATGTATTGAGGACGCAGAAGATGCCGCGGCTGCGTTAATACCGCAGCCCCCTCCGCCCCCACTATCAACGCTGTCTGCAAAACGGATCTATCGGAAAGTAACAAGTAACTACTATTTTTATTTAATCTTGAGTTTTTCAATATGTACAATAAATCGGATGTGGTTGTGATGCAAGCAATTTAAAATGCAAATTGGGTGAGCAAACATTTTTGCTTATCAAAACAGCTGGTGTTTGGATTATTGTCACTAGTGGAATGAGCAGAGTGAAAAACGTTATTCAGAAGCTTATATCAATGTGAAGTATATCAGTTTGTGTATATCACCAAGACTAAAACGGAAAAGCTGAGTAACCAATCCAGCTTCCATTACTGCAGTGGAATCACAAAACGTGTTCAACCATCAACCAACTTCGTTAAGCAGATCATTTCGTATTCACTTGAAAAGACTCGTAGAAGAACTTTTTTTGCAAGTTCGAAGAAAAACTACCCACTTAAGATAAAATCACATACACTTCTTCATACCACATAAGACGCAGTTTTGCCATTCCCAATAATAATCATCATCATTATTATCTCAGCCACAGGAAGTCCACTGCTGGTCGATGTTGGAAGCGGCCTGAATCCAGCGACTTCCTGCAACTTTACCCAGGTCGTCCGTCCACTTTGAAATCTATACTAATATTATAAAGCTGCAGAGTTTGTTTGCTTGTTTGTTTGTTTGTTTGAACGCGCTAATCTCTGGAACTACTGGTCCGATTCGAATGATTCTTTCAGTGTTGGTTAGTCCATTTATCGAGGAAGGCTATAGGCTATATATCATCACGCTATGACCTATAGGAGGAGAGCAGTAGTGATATTTCTAGTAAATACGAGGACATTTTGTTCGTTTTTCGTGGTCCGATTGGTCGATATTCTAAACTGATAGTCAGAATTAAACATTTTGACCGCCATTTTAAAACGTGTATGCACCGACAGGCCCGACCGCTAGTAATAAATAATCCCACAAATTAAAGCATACACTTTGGTTTTGCAGAACGTGATATCTGTTCGAACACTCCTTGGGAAGTTCCCGGGGATTCTGTGAACAATGTGAGGGATTGGGAGCGCGTCCTCGCTGCTCGCAGACAGAGAGTCAGGGTTGAGGCTACCGGTCTTGCGCATACTCGAACGCAGCGCGCTCGACAAACTGTCGTGCTGCACTTGCAACAAACTGTCGCGCTGCACTCGCAACAAACTGTTGTTCAGGTTTGTGTTTTACTGTCTACAAACATTTATTTGTGCCCATAACGCACGCTCGTTTACGGATAATATTTGGTCTGATTTAGCAATTAGGCACGTATCACCTTAATATATAAGCATCATTTGTACGGTCAAATAAACAGTCTCATACAGAGACACAGTGGGACTCACTACATCTTTTGTTTCCATTTTCAACCCTGGCCTAACTACTGGCAAACTGGTATGCGATGGCGTATTATTCATTGCAAAATTATTTGATAGTTATAAATTTGTACAGCATTTAAATATAAATTTAAAATAATATACAGTATAAAAATATAATTACTTAATTTACTTAGATATATTATTTTATGTATTGACAGCCTCCGTGGCGCAGTCGGTTAGACGCCGCCTGCGAAACGAGAGGCCGTGGGTTCGATCCCCACACCGAGAGTAATGTTTGTGTGGCCCACAAATATTTCTTCCGGGTCTGGGTGTTTGTGAGACCGAAAAGTCTCTCGTAGTTTCTGATACCCACGTCACAAGACTCGATCTTAGTGTGGGGTCAGGACTATGTATGTGACTGTTTGGTGTTATTTATTATTATTGATTATGTTTTTATTTTATTCCAGAGTGTAGTAAAAGTACCGCCGCCACCACCCCCACCTCGCCCGCGGCTAGTCGTCGCGCCACACTCGCAACAAACTGTTGTACAGGTTTGTATAAGAGTTACTTAAAAACCCTAATAACTTGCAAGATAGACAGTTATGAACGGGTACAGTAGTAGCATTCATATAAAAAATAACAGTATTGTAGGTAATAAATCTGTTTTGATCCTAGTAAATTAAAACATTGTTGACTGCCTCCGTGGCGTAGTTGTACTAGGGTACGGTTACAAAGCTGACGTCTCGGGTTCGAATCCCGGGTTGGGCGAAGTGATATTGGATTTTTCTATTCATTATCAGCCCAGAGTTAGGAATTTGTGCCCGATATGGCGATAGGCTCGCCACCTATCACATCGTGGGACGGAACATACAACGCGAAATGTGGGTGTCCTGGCACCTCTGCCTATCCCTTCTAGGAAAAAGGCGTGAGTTTATGTATGTATTTATGTAAATTAAAACATTGTAACGGGAGTTTACCGCCGCTCGCTAAGAGATGGCGCCACCGTAGAATTAGATCGCGGTATGGTTTCGTTACAAAGGTTCTTATATAAGGTCTAGTGTGTATTAATTTAATTCGAGGAAAGTTCGGCTGAAGCTAACGACCGTAGTGTATCCGATTGTATCCACTCCGCTGGTTCTCTCTGGATCGCTGCTCTCTAAAGCCTAAGCCATAATATTGTAATTATTGTTCTACCATAAAAATCTCTTCGATCACTTACCTTGGCGTTGTTATTTTCAACCTATGAGGAAGCCCACTACAACATCTTATTTTGTATCGCCGGTTGATTTGAATGAGTTATAAAATATACTCATATCGTATCGCCGACCTTGCACTTTGCATTTTCATATAATTTGCCAAATATTATAAATACGTCGTTAATCTTTATTTCAGAATGGGGAAAGAGCACCGCCCCCGCCTCCCGCACCGCTCCCGCCTCCCGCACCGTCCAGTAGTAAGTATACATATACACGATAATTCTAAGTCACCCACACTAAGATACTACGCTTTTCAATTACATAAACACCTATAGCTGAAATATATGTTTGTGGACCAAACATTTGTAGCGATGCATGAACCGAGCCTTCAGCATCTTTTATTTAATTATACATACGTGTTTTATTCATCTTTACGGATACTTACATATATGCTATGGAGGCTGAATTAGATATTTTTTTATTTAACAGGATGCCTCCCTCCTCCATTAATACCAACAACATACCGCAAAGCTCCAGTCAGTAACATAGACTTAGAAAGCGAACGAGATCGTCTTGTCGCCGCTCGCAGGCAGAGAGGGAGCGCTTTGTCTGTCGATCCTACGCAGACAGTTCAAGTCCATCGCGCTCGACAAACTGTCGCGGTACATTCGCAACAAACTGTTGCACAGGTTTGTGTTTGTTTGTTAATAGCCTTAAAATACATTATAGTCGGAAAAGCCAGATGTGAATAGTGAGATACCACAGATCAATTTATTACCAGTGTGATCACTTGTAAAATATTTTTGTGTGTATCTTCACCCAATTTTAGAAGGAAGAAAAGGGGCTTCCTTCGCCGCCGCCGCCGCCGCCACCACCACCGCCGCCGGTTCCTCGGTCTTCGGGGGAATGGAGTCACCTATTTAATATAACAAGTATGCTCAAACATGATCACTCGTAATAATATCATTATCAATAATTATTTTCATAGTATTGGTACCGCATTAAGATAAGTCAACAATTCAACAACAAGTCTTGTGAAGTGAGTATCTACACCAGACTTTTAGTTCCATCAAAATCATACAGCCAAAACAAATATTTGTGATCCACACAAACATATGTCTCGTTGTAGGGATCAAGCTCTCATTTTCTTGTTCCATATTAAACCTCTAACCGACTGCGCCATAATGGATATCAAATCAAAATAATTTTATTTTTTCAGAATGCCTTGCTTCTCCGTCAATACCAAATGCATACTGCATAGCTCCCGTCGGTAACATAGACTTAGAAAGCGAACGAGAGCGTCTTGTCGCTGTTCGCAGACAGAGAGGAGGCGCCGTCTCAACCAACACTATGCAGATGTCTCGAGTGCAGCGCGCTCGACAAACTGTCGCGCAATACTCTCAACAAATTGTTGCACAGGTTTGTGTTACATATAGAAACTATTATAATTTATAGCTTAAATGTTTACAAGTACAGGAGGTAGGAATAGGAGAGTAAGCTTTGAAATATAAACTATACGTGTGAGTCCATGTAGGTCCCACGGCAGGGCACAGGCTTCCTATAAAATCGAGAGTACGATTGAAAGGAATTAGGCCATATAATCTACCAAGCTGGCCTATTGCAAGTTGATGGACTTTCGCAAATGCAAATTTTGCATACCATAGAAATTCTTACAAATCGCTGTGGTATATAATATTCACGATGTTCTTCACCTATATAGTGTAACTTATTAACTAGCGACTGTAGTATAATTTCAGTAACATCACCTGATTTGTAATGTCTGTGTGTTTATTTTATTTCAGAATGCAGCAAATGGGCCAGTCATCAGTCAGTCACCCCCACCCCCTCCTCCACTCCCTCCTCCTCTACTAGTCTCACCACAAAGTTTATAAAAGCCAACTAAAATAGCCCATAATTTTGAGACTTATTTGTAACAAAACCCACTCAATGAGGAGATCCGTAGGAGAACTAAAGTAACCGACATAGCCCAGCGGATTAATACGTTGAAGTGGCAATGGGCGGGGCACATAGCGCGGAGAACTGATGAGCGATGGGGCCAAACAGGAAGTCCACCCACAAGGTGGTCAGACGACCTGGTAAAGGTAGCGGGACGTTGCTGGATGCAGGTTGCCTCCAATAGGTCACTGTGGAAATCATTAGGGAGGCCTATGTTCAGCAGTGAACTTCCTTTCGCTGATGCATGGATGTAAAAAAAATGCTCAATGAATAATAAAGTTGTACTAAGTGAGTGTACACTTTAGAAGATATCACATAACCAGCTCGTAGTCACAATGAGTATTACTAAAGCAATACTTGTCGTTTAGCGCGACTGAGCGGAGTATATACTAATAAATATATTTTGAACCTCAAATGACATTGCATTCTCATTACTGTTTATTTTACACAAAATCTTGGAAATATTGCAAGATTCCAGACGTGAACTAATAGAGCGAAATAGATTGTCTTGTTACTTCTCGCCGCCAACTCTCTCTACACAGTCAACTCGCGAGCTGCGCGCTCGACAAATTATCGCACTCGAGTCGCAGCGACCGCGTGTCGACCAACTTTTTGTTAGGATCACTTGTAACTACAAATATAAAATAGTTACATTGTCTTGTCACATTAACGTGTATTATAAATAATAATGAAATACATAAATATGTCAGTAAAATAGCTCATTGTTTTATTCTTTTAACGAAGAACACATCCATTAATAAAACATAATGATATTCCAGGCTTAAACGTCCCTCTCAAGGCACTGGCCTCCTCTACTGTCCATGAGCGGCCGTATCGCTTACCATCAGGCGAAAACCATGTTCATGTCACCATACATTGCTACAAAAAATGACATAAAAAATAAACCGACATCGCTACGCTGAGTTAAAAAGGTGGCGTAGGCGCTACGGCGTAGCCATGTTATTTAGTTTTGCGTAGACACGTATTTCGAGATAGTTTATAAACCTACTCTAGCTATCGCATGTATTGTCTCTTTCTAACGACTTTTGTATTTGAATTCATCGAAGAAGACAAGAATTTGATAAAAAAAAATAGGTGTATAATAAAATAGGTTTCAAATAGGTATACGAATCAGGCCGTTTATGTTTAGAAAATCACATGAGTTAATATATTTTATTGCTATATCTAAATGGCGAGACGAACATGCCACTCGCCTGATGGTAAGCAATATGACCCCTTATGGACAGAAGCAATACTTGGCATGACACTGCGCTCGTCATCCTAAGAAATAAGATGTTAAGGCTCAATATTTCCAGTAGTTATTCTAGCTACTATTTCCTTCAAACCGAAACATAACAGTGCATTAACACTGCTGTTTGGCGGGAGAAATAGACACTGCGGTGGTACCTACCCAGGCGGCCTCTCATATGAGAACCTTACATTAAGTATTAAATGTATTTTTATTTTGTTTTCTATACATCAGCCCATATACGTCCCACTGCAGGGCACGAGCCTACTCTACAATCGACAGTACGATTGGGAGTGGTTAGGCCATATAGTCCACCGCGCTGGCTTAGTGCGGGTTGGCGGACTTACATACCATAGAAATTCTTATAAGCCGCTATGGTATGCAGGTTTCCTCACGATGTTTTCCTTCACCGTTTTAGTGCGTGGTGATTGACTATCAATACACACATGACTCTGAAAAGTCAGGGGTGTGCCCTGGGATTTGAACCCGCGACCACCGTGAACATGTTGGCAGCCGCGTCTGGTCCGTTTAAATTAATGCTTATAGTTAATTAAATTAACAAAGAAAATGGATAAAAATGTAACACATAAAAAAAAATATAGTAAGGACAAGAAAACCATTGCGGCACTGTACAAATTAAATATGAATACAAGAATGTAATAATTTTCGAAAGCTGTGTAATGTTTTGAATGCACATCTGTTACATGACTTGGACTACATATCTGCCGTCCTCAAGCTAAAACGCCGTTAAGTACAAAAAATCGCTTTTTTTTATAGCAATAAATAGCGAGACGAGCATGCCGTTCGCCTGATGGTAAACGATACGATCGCTCATAAACAGTAGCAAAACCAAACAACACCTTAAATTACCAAGCAATGCTTGGCATTCCACTGCGCTCGCCATCCTGATTCATAAGATGTTAAATCTCAATATGTCCAGTAGTTACTCTGGCTACAATGACCTTCAATACGAAACACTACAATGCATTTACGCTGCTGTTTGACGAGAGAAATAGACACTGCGGTGGTACCCACCCAGATGGCCTCTCACAAATGAGAGACCTACCACCAGTTTGAGTTATGCACAAAAAAGCGATATTACAGTTCTAAATTGAAAGTTTCGCTATTTGAAAATACCTCCTGCGATATTATTCAGTACTCCAAGGTCTTAAAGATGACCACTTGTTATTAAGTAGCACATTTAAAAAAAAACATCGCTTTTTTGTGCATAACTCAAAAAGTGATTTTAGTACTTATAACATTTTAACTTAAGGACGGCAGATATGCTGTAATATACGAATAATATACGATTTGAATTGGAACTATTTCGAGACAGCGTTTTTATGAGATTGACATTGATTTCAAGAGTAATCGTGAAGGTTCATTGTAACAAATCTATACTAATATTATAAAGCTGCAGAGTTTGTTTGTTTGAACGCGCTAATCTCTGGAATTACTGGTCCAATTTGAATGATTCTTTCAGTGTTGGGTAGTCTATTTATCGAAGAAGGCTATAGGCTATATATCATCACGCTATAACCTATAGGAGGAAAGCAGTAGTGATATTTCTAGCAAAAACGAGGAAATTTTGTTCGTTTTTCGTGGTCCGATTGGTCGATATTCTAAACTGATAGAATTAAACATTTTGACCGCCATTTTAAATCGTGTATGCACCCGGGCGGAGCCGGGCCCGACCGCTAGTTAACTATAATTTGCAGTGTAGGTGTAAAAACTTAAATACGAGTATTTACAGCTCGGATTGGTTGACCTTGAATCATGATATATAACATCAAACCACAATGTACGTGCTCTCGATCTCAATAGGTAAACGTATCGAAAAATGCTTGACACAAAATAGATAATTTAAAACTCTGAAATGCAAGTATCATTTAACAATGGACTTTTGAGCAAAATTTAAAACGACACAGCAAACATTTATGGTTGTGTAGGTTGCTTTACATTCCGTTCTAAGGTTGATTAGAATATTTAGTTTTATTTACTTGCATGATACGTAATACTTTGAAAAAGACTGAGAATTTTGATTTAGTGATGGGGGGTTACTCTGTAGTTCGACACGACGAGGAATGTTCGAATATCGCACGCATATGCCTAATGTGCATTTATTTTTAACTTATATCTGCATTCTACAGATGATGCGGGCTCGCAACCGTGGCGGACGCGGGTGAAAACCGCTTCGTGAGTTCGTAGCCTAAATACTTTAAATGTTCAATTTTCATCGTATGTCGTAATCTTAAACTAAGTTTTAAATATACTTCGATCAAATATACACTAGATACACAATTCCCTGTAAAAGTTCTGTTAAAAAGTGGCACCGATGCATGACATTAAAAAGAGTAAGCAAAAAGATCACACATTTCAAATATATTAACACAAATTCCACCTTATTCCTGGACATTAAAGTAGCTTTTCACATAATATTGTCTAAAGTTCTGCGACGTTTTGGAAGCAACGGTCGGTGCGTGACTGAAGGCGAAAGAGTGCTTAAAGCACTCTTTTTTGGTGCCATTTTCTAAGCGCTCATGTTGTATCTAGTGTATATTTTATGGAAGGAAATATATGATAAGTTTCATAGAGAATAATATTAATTTGTATAAGTGGAAAACATGTATGCTATATTTTGACATTCAACATCCGAACATTTGAACTTGGTGTCAGAGTTTAAAGCCTGGCCTGATGTATCACACGTCTCGAATTTACGTGACCTAATTTAAAAAAATGGCTTTGGCTTTTAATCATTTATTGGCTCAAAATGATCTCCATCGACCCTTAAAGAAGGACCTATTGACGCGTGAAAGATTATATATATTTATTTCTAATATGTATACTTCGGTCTTCTCGATGTATCTTCTATAAGTACAAAATTTCTTACGTTACAAATCTTTAATGAAGGTTCCCAAAAAATAAAACTTTTTTGTTAGGTCTCTTTAATTCTAAAGGTGCGATATTATCCGACAACCTCCGTGGCGCAGTTGGAGCACCAGCTGTCGAAAACCACATATTTGAGTTTGCGGTGCGGACTCTGTGAAGAAGGTGACGTCACGTTACGTCATAGTGTATAACTAGTATAGGTTTAGAGTCAGTAGTGCGAGTGTGGACTCGTTCGGCGCGCGATGTACAGTGACGGCGAGCGCGGCGGAGAGACACACGTCCGTCGCTGTGATCATACCACATGTACACGGGCCGGTACAACACAAACATGACTTACAGGTACCTTTTATATACAAGACTAGCTGTACCCGCGACTTTGTTCGCGTGGAATTTAACAAAAACCAAATTTTTCTAAAATTAATGAATTTTTCTAAAATGAATGTAGCCTAAGTTACTCCTTATTATATCAGCTACCTGACAATAAAAGTCCCGTCAAAATCGGTCCAGCCATTTCAGAGATTAGCCGGAACAAACAGACAGACAGACGAACAGACAGAGAGACAAAAAAATACTAAGGCCATTTTCGTTATAGGTATCGTGTATATAACGATATGTAGTTGGACATATATTTTTTTTTATTTTCACTTTACAAACAGACACTTCAATTTTATTTATATGTATGTATAAATTAGTGATAAACGGTGTATGCCCGTGCCCTGCAATGGGACGTATATGGGCTGATATATACAGCCAATAGGTGTATTATGATTGCCTGATTCTCACACATTTTCGCCCCGCTATTCCTCGTTAAATCAAAACGCAGCTTAAAAAAAACTTTTAGTAACTGATTTGAACGGTCGTATCGCTCAACATCACGTGAATGGCATGCTCGTCTAATCATTCATTGGAATAAAAAAAATACTAACAAAAGAATTTGTGCACAGTCATCATCATCATCATATCAGCCACAGGAAGTCCACTGCTGAACATAGGCCTCCCCCAATGATCTCCACAATGACCTGTTGGAACGGCCTGCATCCAGCGACTTCCTGCGACCTTAGCCAGATCGTCCGTCCACCTTGTAGGCGGGCGTCCGACACTTCGCTTGCCTGTACGTGGCCTCCACTCGAGAACCTTTCGGACACACATGTGCACAATCATGTGTTTATAGAAATCATGTTCCATGGCTGTTGGTATTTTACTTGTCTTAAACTGAATTTATTGTGAAACCCACTCATAGCATATTCTAAATTACGCGTTCTAACGATTGAACTCCTATTTTTTAAATTATAGGACACAAACAATTTATTCAATGCAAAAAAAACACTACAAGGCAAAAAAAAACCAGTTTCTTAATCAAATATCAACTTTTACATGTTTCGCGTAAGTATGGCTGCCCTCTTGGTAGGTAAGAAATCAATAGAAGTGGGTTCAAATCCCAGGGCAGATCCTCTGACTTGTCGGGGTCATGTGTCATATTATGTTTTGAATAAATTCAAAACACAATTTAACGGTTAACAAAAACATCGTGAGGAACCTGCATACGTTAGTGAGCTTAACAAGATTTTCTATGTTACGTTAAGTCTGGCAACTCGAATTAAGCCAGCGTGGACAAGCCCAAGCCCAAGCTGACTCAAATGAACTATCGGTTGTAAAGGAGTTTTGTGGGCGGTAATGGGGTAATAAAGTACCTATTTTCCTGTAATGTCTGTCTATCCTAATGCAATAACCACAAAATCAACTGAATGGAATTTTATACTGTTTTCACTTTTCACGTTGTGGGACGAAAGTTGGAAAGTCGAAACGTGGGTGTTCTGGTATCTCTGCCTACCCCCACTGTGAAAAAGGTTTGAGTTTATGTATGTATCTCAGCAGGCCGGCATAATTGTATGTATTGGCATGGGACTGCCGTCCGATGCTAATGATACTCTGCCTTGGCGGCATTTGCGCTCACCATCAGGCGCAATGCCGCCACTATGCCGGGCCAGAATAAAAAAAAATATGTATTTGTCAATTGTAGTGATTCACGAGGAAAGATTAACAATAATAAATGGATGTTCTGAGTTAATAGGTTAAAATTATGGTTTTGGAAAAACACCCATTGTTTGACCAATATAATATTATCACAACCCAAAACTACTGAATTTAATCGAAGCAGAAACATATCATACAATAACAGGGATTAGCAACGAATTAGTTGTTATTGTACAAAAGTACTCCTATACCGAATTCTTCTATTTTGTATACAATATAACCAGAAAAAAAGTCACTTAATGATAAGTGATTACTGATGGCAGGTCTCTCATATGTGAGGGGCCGCCTGGGTATGTACCACCGCATTGTCTATTTCTCCCGTCAAACAGCAGTGTAAATGAACTGTTATGTTTCATATTCAATGATATTGTAGCCAGAGTAACTACTGGACATATTGAGACTTAACACGTTCTGTCTCAGGATGGCGAGCGCAGTGGAATGCCAAGGATTGCTTTGTAATTCAAGGTGTTGTTTGGTTCTGCTACTGTTAAGCAATCTTCCTCACCATACGAAACGTGACAGCTAATCTGTCACTTTATAAGATCATTCACTATCAAGGATGGAAAAGGCAACATTTTCGCTTATTGATTTATGTAGCACAGTGAATACAAACATAAAAATTGGAGACCGGTTAGACTAGAAGCCTGTAAGCGTTAAACCTTGGTCATTTAAAGCTAAAGCGTCATCTGGCCTAAGATGTTTATAAAGCATAGATGCGTTGTCCGAGCTTTATAATGGCAACGACGTTTGGAGGTAATTGCCTCACGTGCAATCAGTCACGCTTCAACCTGTGGCGCGGATACACGTTTCCCTGACTATTTGTATTCTCAAAACCAATTGCGAAAAAATAGATTAGACTGATTTAAAATAACGTACAAATTATTTTGAAACTGTGAAACAAAATAAATATTTTATTTAGTGCGCAAGTACACACAAATTTATTTTTTTATGTAATAAAATTACTAAATTCGCTCTCATGGCGACGTTTGACAACTCTCGCCACGTCATCCCGTACTTGATGCTTGGTGCTACGTCACACGCGCTTTAGCCAATAACAGTGCGGCACTTATTGTTACGTAACTGGCGATGTCTATTCATCGCGTTTCATCGCATCGCGCCATTTTTTTGTGCCATTATGTTAGTGTATGACGCGTCTATTTGTAAAACGTCATTGCATCTGGCAGTCTCCGTGGCGCAGTTAGTTGGACGCCACCGGTGAAACGAGTTGCCCTGGGTTTGATCCCCGCACCGACATATATGTTTGACGCACAAATATTTCTTCCGGGTCTGGGTCTTGTGTCACGACGATCTTATTGTGGGGTTATGTGACTGATGGGTGTTATTTATTATTTATTTATTTATATTATGTAGTTTGGATCTTTGTGACATTGGTTCTATATATACGCATAATTTTTCATGTTTTCTGTAACATAATATTTACAACACAGTACAGTGACGTCACACGTTTGTAACTATTGTATAATTACGGGCTTGGTTCATTGGAAAAACACATTATAGATGATTCTCATAATTTTAAGAATAGGACAACATTTTGAACTGGACAAAAGGTACTTGATAACTTCCGACACAATTATTTTCTAATAACAGTAAAGCCACCACGATCATAACATCATAGCTGATGTTGTTGTTGATATGTTGACGCATGCGCAGACAAATTTCCAGCTTATATAAAATGGAGTCTAGATATACGGGCTATTTTCTTAACATTTTTGTTAGCAGTTTTCATTTCAATGAACAGCGAGACGATTATGCCATTCTCCTGTTGGTAAGCGATATGACCGCTCATGGACAGACGCAAAACCAAACACCATTCTGTATCAGCCCATATACGTCCCACTGCAGGGCACGGGCCTACTCTACAATCGACAATACGATTGAGAGTAGTTGGGCCATATATTCCACCACGCTGGCCTAGTGCGGGTTGGCGGACTTACATACCATAGAAATTCTTATAAATCGCTTCAGTATGCAGGTTTCCTCACGATGTTTTCCTTCACCGTTTTTAGTGCGTGGTGGTTGACTATCAATACACACATGACTCCAAAAAGTCAGAGGTGTGCCCTGGGATTTGAACCCGCGACCACCGTGAACATGTTGGCAGCCGCATCCGCAACCGACAGGCCACCACGCACTAGAACCCACCATTAATGTGTGTTTGTTTCAGTGCTCCAGGTCCCGCCTGGGATGTATGCTGGTGCTGATGACCACTATACTGCTGTGTTTGTTGCTGGTCCGCCATTTTGCTGACTTCTGCTATCTCTGCCAATGTTGCGGTGAGTTCAGAATCAGAATCACAAATCCTTTATTTGCATATAATGTAGGTAAACCGTGTGAGGTGTTACAATATTATATAAATTACATACATACATACATAAACTCACGCCTTTTTCCCAGAAGGGGTAGGCAGAGGTGCCAGGACACGTATATTTAGCCTTGTATGTTCCGTTCTACGATATGATAGGGGGCGAGCCTATCGCCCCATCATAATCGACGCATGAAAGCAATTTTGTCGTAGCTTGAAAAATGCGAATATGAGTTTTATACTTCATTCAATTCAGAAAAAATACCGCATTGAATGGCCTCGTGAAAATGGAAGGTTTTATTTTAAAATGTAATTACTAAAAATATGGTATAGGAATACCATTTTTTCTTCTTCTACTTTAGAAGTTATTAATGATTGAAATAGTTTTTTTGGCTCTGGTTTAAAGTTGTATTTTTCGTGATACCACAAGATTGCTTTCTTCTGTCGATATGTGCGTGACTGTCAGGTGTATTATTTATTTATCATTCCAGAACATCATGTCACGTCCCCCGATAGCTCAGAAGATGGTCAACTCTCTCTTCGACCTCATACAGAGCAGGACATACTTCAGTTGTCTCCAATTAGACAGATGACAGTAGAGTACGCCCCACCGACCACAACTGAGAAAACTCCACAGTTTGTCGACGATGGAATAAAATGCTCTGCCCTTACAGGTACTTATTATATATATATTTTTTAATAAATAAAAACCTCCCAACAGTCACATACATAGTCTTGACCCCACACTAAGATCGAGTCTTGTGTCATGAGTATCAGGAACTACCAGAGACTTTTCGGTCTCACAAACACCCGGAAGAAATATTTGTGGGCCACACAAACATTTCTCTCGGTGCGGGGATCGAACCCGCGGCCTCTCGTTTCAAAGGCGGCGGCTAACCAACTGCGCTACGGAGGCTGTCATTTTTTATTCCAATGAATAGCGAGACGAGCATGCCGTTCGCCTGATGGTAAGCGATAATACCGCTCATGAACAGTAGCAAGACCAAATAACACATTGAATTGCAAAGCAATGTTTGGCATTCCATTGCGCTCGCCATCCCGCCCTGATCCAAATCGGACAAGTCATGCAAAAATAATGGATTTCTTTTTTCCCGACATATTATTATTTAATGTTACTTAAGAGCTTCATTGTAGCTCTGTAATCAAACCATGTGTATGTGTCTGTGTGTTTAATATAAATTAAATACATCGCCTATTTTCCCAAAAACTTCTGGTACATTTTGAATAGAATTTTCATTATAATCATTATTATTGATATATAAAAAATATAACCACTGCTTTAATTTTCTTACCTTCCAGGTTGCAAAGATTTCCACAACACGGAGGCAGACCGGCTGCGAGCTATAGCGGCCCGGAATCGAAGCCTGAACCGCGAGGTTTTGGCCCGGTCTCGAGTACAACCACTACATCGATCTCTTTACAACACTACACGACACAGTCACAACACGAAATAATTAAATTCATTCCTAGCAAATATGTAGCTTCTATTATTTATTTGAATGAAAAAAGGAAATATACGTGTTTTTATTAATAATTGTACGTATACATAGGTACATATTATACAAATTAATATTAATTACAAATATGTAGGTTCCATTTCTAAGTTTTAAATTGTTATCACTACATAGTATAAAACAAAGTCGCTTTCTCTGTCCCTATGTCCCTTTGTATGCTTAAATCTTTAAAACTACGCAACGGATTTTGATGCGGTTTTTTTAATAGAAAGAGGAAAGAGGAATTTCAAGAGGAAGGTTTATATGTATAATACGTACATATTATTGTACAAAAATCTATTTGTACCCGGGCGAAGCTGGGCCGGGCCGCTAGTTTAAAATAAGTATTGACTTATAGAAATTAAATAATGTTTCTACTCTCTGATATCTTTGTATTGGTTGATTGGAGCGAAATATATACACCTAACATACATACTGTATCAGCCCATATACGTCCCACTGCAGGGCACGGGCCTACTCTACAATCGACAGTACGATTGAGAGTGGTTAGGCCATATAGTCCACCACGCTGGCCTAGTGCGGGTTGGCGGACTTACATACCATAGAGATTCTTCTAAACCGCTATGGTATGCAGGTTTCCTCACGATGTTTTCCTTCACCGTTTTAGTGCGTGGTGATTGACTATCAATACACACATGACTCCGAAAAGTCAGAGGTGTGCCCTGGGATTTGAACCCGCGACCACCGTGAACATGTTGGCAGCCGCGTCTGGTCCGTTTACCAACAGGCCACCACACACACTAACCTAACATACATGTATAATAATAAATAATAAATAACACCCAACAGTCACATACATAGTCCTGACCCCACACTAAGATCGAGTCTTGTGTCGTGGGTATCAGAAACTACGAGAGACATTTCGGTCTCACAAACACCCAGACCCGAAAGAAATATTTGTGGGCCGCACAAACATTTCTCTCGGTGCGGGGATCGAACCCGCGGCCTCTCGTTTCACAGGCGGAGTCTAACCAACTGCGCCACGGAGGCTGTCAAATAGGCTGTAGGCTATACATAACTGGGGTCTATGTATGTATATATAGACCCTAGTTATGTATAGCCTAAGAAATAGTAAGAAAATCAGTGACGATTATTTTTATACTAGTGAATGGTGAGACGAGCATATCATTCTCCTGATGGTAAGCGATACGACCGCTCATAGAGAATTGCAAAACACCATGAATTACAAAGCAATGTCTGGCATTCTAATGCGCTCGCCATCTTGAGGCATAAGATGTTAAGTCTCATTATGTAAAGTAGTTCACTCAAACTAAAATATCGTTCAAAACGGAACACAATAGTGTATTTACAATGCTGTTTGGCGGAAGAAATAGACATTGCAGTTGAACCTAACCAGGCGTCCTATCACGTATTCATTGTTTACTTTATAGATATCGCTCAATTTATTGAAGTAAAATAAAAAAAAAATACACTCAACGGTCCCATACATAGTCCTGACCCCACACTAAGATCGAGTCTTGTGTCGTGGGTATCAGGAACTACGAGAGACTTTTCGGTCTCACAAACATCCAGACCCGTGCGGGGATCGAACACGCGGCGTCTCGTTTCACAGTCGGCGTATAACCTACTGCGCCACAGAGGCTGTTTTTAAAATATTATTTATTTGAATGTAAAAAGGAAATAGACATGTTTTTATTAACAATTGTAAGTATACATACATATTATACAAATTAATAATGAACATCAATATTAAAATACTGTATCTGTACCAGCCCCCACACGTCCCACTGCAGGGCACGGGCCTCCTCCACAATCGAGAGTACGATTGCAAGTGCTTAGGCCATATAGTCCACCTAACCTACTATATGTGTGAACTGTATCACAACAATTGTGTAGGTTGTGCAAAGCGATAAAAATTTGACGAACAGAGCTGCGTCGATCGTGGCGGCTCGCAGTATCGACATCTTGAGAGGCCGCGACTCCAGAAACCTCAGCGAATCTTCAACTACGTCCATGTAATTGTCATCTGAAGAAATAAATATTGCATTTATTCACTGTATCAACCCATATACGCCCCACTGCAGGGCACGGGCCTCCTCTACAATCGACAGTACTATTGGTTAGGCTATATAATTTATTCATTTAAATTATTTCATAAACACTTTATTGTACACTACACAAATTAACAGAAATAATAACACAAAGCTATATGGCCTAACCACTCTCAATCGTACTGTCGATTGTAGAGGAGGCCCGTGCCCTGCAGTGGGACGTATATGGGCTGATACAGTATACATAACACAAAGCGCTTATATATGTGTAACAAACAGCGGTTTTATCGCTGTGAGCGATTTCTACCAGACAACCTTAAGATAGACTGGAATGGACGGAAGCACGGAAGAAATGGATGGTCATGGGATAGAAAAAACAATACTTACTGTTCATGAGCGGTCGTATCGCTTACCATCAGGTGAACGGCATGCTCGTCTCCCCATTAATGGCAATTTAAAAAATCTAAAAATTGAATTAAAACCACTCAAACCACCAAACATACCTTTAGATTGTAGAATTTCTCTGGTCAGTAACAATTTGATTTTATTCACTTCACTCGTTACACCGGTTGCAAGAAACGACGTCACAAAGGCCATAATAGTAACAAAACAAACAAGCCCGACCTTTCCAAACAGTGTCTGTAATAAATAAACACACCCAACAGTCACATGCATTGTCCTAGCCCCACCATCGAGTCTTGTGTCGTGGGTATCAGGAGTTACGACAGACTTTTCGGTCCCGACCCGAGACAAATACCCATGGATTTGTCTTACACAATTTCAATTTCAATTTATTTTTTGTAGAACATTCTAGAAACATTTTGCTAAGTATTTATTCATATAAATACTGGACATATTGAGACTTAACACCTAATGTCTCCGGATGGCGATCGCAGTGGAATATTGAACATTGGTTTGTTCGTGGCGTTGTTTGGTTTTGCTACTATCCATGATCAGTTATATCCCTTACCATCAGGCGAATGGCATGCTATACTCGCCATTCTTTGCTATAAAAACAAAACCTAAGAAAAAATAATATAACAACATCAGTTGTGTGTGCATTTGAACATATTGATACTCACCACAAAATCAGCTTTATCTTTGAATAAAATGATATCGTAAATCCATACCAGTATTCTAAGAAACCGCCCACAGTAAGACACGACCGTCTGGAATAAAACAACATACATAAATTCACGCCTTTTTCCTAGAAGAGGTAGGCAGAAGTGCAATAGAGGAAAATCCAATAACGCTTTGCCTGACCTGGAATTAGAATCCAAAATGTAAAATAAAATAAACAAAAATATTTTGTGTCTAATTTTGTAATGGATGGGTTTGTAAAAATTAAAAATATGATATTACTTTGCCTACCACAATTTTAATATAACTGAAAGTTTGGTGCACAAGTGTACGGACAATTTCGTATTTCCGCAAGTATCTGCGTACTACAATGGTTTTCTTGTGTTCTTGTTCTCCGTTCACGAACTCAGTGCGTTTCAATTCCTTCGTGAAAGCTATTCGAAATGTCTTCATCCCTTTGTACATCAACTCAAAAATCATGATATTAGAAAACAAACTCATATTAATTGCAAACCCAGAGATTCGTGCCGCTAAAGAATTGACAAACACTCTTCTATCAAACAGTATGAGAGTCCAAACACAGAGAAACAAAATAAATGTGAAATTCGTGATGGTACTCTTATATCTCCTCTGAATGTCATTAAATAACAAAGTTTGCATGGTTTTGTAATAATTGAAGAAGTATTTGTGTCCAGTAATAACGCAGTCTAAGACATTAGACACGTGCTCGATACTACACATCACCCTGATGACAATGGTGGACGGTTGGTTTTTAGAACTGCAAAAAAGGAAACAATTCGTAACAGCACAGAAGCATAGCGCGTACATTCTCCCTGTTATGGAGAGAAACTTATTGTTCGTCAAATCGAAATAAAAGCCGAAGATCCATCGCGTGAAGAAGATGACGTGGGTCGTGGACATCCATTGCTGAAGTCTACGCACAATATTTCCAGCCATGTGTGCGTATGAAGCGACGGTTTATAATTTCACTGGACAACTATAATATTGTACTAACACTGCGCCAGGCACAGCTAAATACCGATATCGATTATTGTGTTATTTGTAACTTCTGTTATGATAGATTAAAATAGACTGGCTCGTGTCTAAAGTTTCTTTCATTACGTACGTAATTTTCATTTCCATGTATATAGATTATTCACTACAGCGAACAACACAAGTTATTAGGCTGATTTTAGAGTCATGCTGACCGTGCACTAACCGTCAGCGCTGACAGTTGAAATGTATGAGCTTCTAAGGAGCGTTTTAGACCAACGCGTAGTTGTCAGCGCTGACCTCCGTCCGTAAGCTACTCGCTGTGCTGTCAGCGCCGACAGTGAGCGCGCATTCAGCGTGACTTTAAAATCAGCCTTAAGCCCAAAATAATTTCGTGTACCTATTACATACGAACTCAGATGTTCCATGCTTTCTGATACTTCAGTCCCGCATGTTCTAAGGTCATACTCCGAAATTCTTCGAATGTCAATCCTTTAACTTTTAGATGCGAATGGATGATCCATTCACAATTTGAGAGCTACAACTCTAATTTAACTTTTCTTTCGTTCTCGGTATACGAGTTAAATAAAGTACTTTTACTCGCTCTTTTTTTTTAATTGCAATGAATGGCAAGACGAGCATGCCGTTCGCCTGGTGGTAAGCGATACGACCGCTCATGAACAGTAACAAAACCAAACACCTTGAATTACAAAGCAATGCCTGCCATTCCACTGCGCTCACCATCCTGAGACATAAGATATAAAGTCTCAAGATGTCCAGTAGTTACTTTGGCTACAATGTCCTTTCAATAGAAACACAACGGTGCATTTGCACTGGTTTTTGGCGGGAGAAATAGACATTGAGTTGGTACCTATCCAGGCGGCCTCTCACATATGAGAGACCTACCACCGGTAAATCTTCTTTCTCTCTTTCTCTCTTTGTTTCTCTCTCTCTCTTTCACACATACTCTCCAACCACAGAAAATATACAGCTATTCAAGCTATAAAACGTACTTAAATATCTTTATATTTTCCAGTCTCGTAATAATTAAATAATGATTGAAGTCTCATATTAAACTTATTATTATTATATTAGCTGTGCCCGCAACTTCGTCCGCGTGGAATTTAACAAAAACTTTATTTTCCTAAAATAAAAGAATTTTTCTAAAATAAATGTAGCCTAAGTTACTCCTTATTACATCAGCTACCTGACAATAAAAGTCCCGTCCAAATCGGTCCAGCCATTTCAGAGATTAGCCGGAATAAACAGACAGACAATAAAAACCTAACTTTACAAACAGACACTTCAATTTTATTTATATGTATAGATTATTTAAAGGCAATAAAAATACCGTTTAGTTGGCGGAAAGTCGCCGGTATATCATATGTTAGTCGTGCGTCATTGCTTGTAATGCGCGTTATCACTGAAGAACTAGTTCAGTGTGTGCGCGTGCGCGGACTCGTTCGGAGCGCGATGTACAGCGACGGCGAGCGCGGCGGAGAGAAACACGTCGCAAACGACACAAAACTCAACATACAACTGCTACAGGTATGATACTGACTTACTATGTAGTGCCTAATGTATCTGTATCAGGCCATATACGTCCCACTGCAGGGCACGGGCCTCCTCTACCATCGAGAGCACGGTTTAGAGTGGTTATAGTATATATAGTTTAGTGAAGTGCCAACGTTCTGATATATATGGGTATAGAGTGTGACCGAAAACGACGCCGGGTAGTAGTTTCAGTGACTTCCGACACGATTCAACTAAAATTTTGTGCAATAACGCGGCGATTCCTTTTGTATTTTTTTTCCTATCGTCATGTTTGGATAGTAAATACATACATAGGGCCTTTTATTTTCAAGATGCTTTTTATTTACCACCCAAACACGACATTTAAAACATCACAAAAAAATTGTTATTTTGCGGAAGTTTTAGTTGCCTTGTATCTGAAGTCAATAAAATTATCAGCCAGCTTCGTTTTCGGGCGCAATTTTGATGTACCCTGTATAGAGTATACCTACGTTTTTTTTTTCAGTCAAATAAATAGTTCTGACCCAACATTAAGATGCAAATCTTGTGTCGTGTATCAGAAACTACGAGACCATCAGGCGAACGGCATGCTCGTCTCGCCATTCATAGCAATAAAAAAATTAAAAAAAGAGACTTTTCAGCCTCAGTACATACACCCGAGACAAAAAAATTGTGGTCAACAAGTGTCATTAACATTTGTCTCGTTGCGGGAATCAACCCGCGACTTTTTATTTATCAACCGAAATGTAACCGACAGCGCCACATAGGCTGTCAAGATAAATCAGGTATATATTGCTAGTGGTAGGTATATGTGAGAGGCCATCTGGGTAGGTACTACCGCAATGTCTATTTCTCCCATCAAACGACAGTGTAAATGTACTGCTGTGTTTCGGATTGAATGACATTGTAGCCAGAGTAACTACTGGACATATTGAGACTTAACATTTTATGTCTAAAAATGGCGAACGCAGTGGAATGCCAAGCATTGCTTTGTAATCAAGGTGTTGTTTGGTTTCGCTACTGTTTATGAGCGGTCGTATTACCATCAGGCGAACGGCATGCTCGTCTCGCCATTCATTGCAATAATAATAAAAAAAATGAAATTCCACCACTTTTTGACTTATACTACGATTTAGTTCTAAAGTCCATGAATTACGTGTGTGTTAATACTCATATAATACAAGGATGTTACAGCTAACCCTGACGGAAACAGCTTATCGTGTACAGGAAAATACCAGTGTATGTGAACAATGAAACCCGAGCAACTGGGAAGTGATAACTATTATAACAAACTATAAGGATCACGTGCCATTTTGAAATAAAACTATTAACTTTTTTAAGAACTATATGGACTATATGGCCTCTCAATCGTACTGTCGATTTTAGAGTAGCCCGTGTCCTGCAGTGGGACGTATATGGGCTGATACAGACAGACTTTTTTCAGAATATAAATTAAAAAACATCCTCATTTTAATAGATAATATGGTTTAAAGCTTGCACCAGGATGGGTTTATCAATCGATCAATACGTCAACGAGGCAGTCGGCACTCATCACATTGTGTGACGGAACATACAAGGCGAAATGTGGGTGTCCTGGCACCTCTGCCTACCCCTTCTGGGAAAGTGGCGTGAGTTTTATGTATGTATGTATGTAATTGCAGGTGGTAGAGAGTCTGCCGCGCGCTGTGTCGCCGCTGTCCCCGCCACCTCGGAAACGGCGGCTCATTCGATCAGTATCAGGTATTTCAACACACAATATATTTCTTCCTATAATTTATTTTTTTTGTTTTTAAAATGACTTACAGATTAATACAAATATTATATGGTCACTAGGTCGTATTTACTGTATTTATAATACTGGAACGCAACTTAAATATAAATTGCGCTTAGCTACGTTAATCTCGCTTAAATGTATTGGCTAAGTGGGTCGTGCGCTGTTAAGAGCAACTTATTATTTGAATGGCGTTCCAGTATTCGGGTGTTAATCCAGAAATGTCTATGGTTTCAGATGACAGTCCGTACGACGAGCAATCAGCAGACGATTACGCTTCGTCCAGCGATTCCGACGATCGTTCCAGCGAAGACTGTACGGTGACCATTCACTTTTTATACTTCGCTTTTTATTTCTGAATCTTGGTTTCTATAGTTTAAAGTCAAAAAATCCGCACTAGGCCATCGTGGTGGACTATATGACCTAATCACTCTCGAGTGTGGAGGAGGCCTGTGCCCTGTAGTAGGATGTATATGGACGATACAATTCAATTCAATTTCTGGATCAGATTATCCAAAGAAAGCAAGAAGTAGATTAACATGTGAGAGGCTTATACTTTTTGAATACAGGCTGAGAAAAAAACGATGTGATGGTGTGACCATTTCAGGCAATTATTAATTTATTTGTAGTGCCAATTAGGAATACAATGAAGTCAAAATTATAGTGTAATAATCTAACTGACTTTTTCATAAGTTTAATAAATAACCAACCGAGTATATCGTCAAGAAAAAATATCATATATTATATTTTTTGATTTCACAATGCAAAAAAAGTGGTCCATTCTAAATTCTAGACATATCTTATGTTTTGATTCATGATATCATTGCGTACAAGTAACTGAACGAAAATATAATCTAATTTAAAAATTTGACGTAAAAATAAAAAACAACTATTGACTGTTTACAGGTATTCCGTACACTGGCCCATCAGTGGACGCGCCAAATGTCTCAGAATTCGTGCTTATGACTTATGCAGAAGATCGCGAGCGAGTTAATTTGTTCCGGCGGCAACGCAGGTCTTCCTCCCTCCCCGCGCCGCCGCCCGCGCTCCGCAACGCTCGCCCGCAACAAGCTCTGCAACGCAGTCCGCAACAAGCTCTGCAACACAGCTCGCAACACGTTCTGCCACGCAGCCCGCAACAAGCACCGCATGATGCTCTGATACATGAACTGCAGCACGAACCTCAAGATGAACTGCAACAAGAATCACAACAAAGCCCGCAACGCGATTCCGAAAACACATAGACTGTCCCTACGTAAATTATCCAAACTGTAAATTCGCTACTTTACACCAATATTTAAAGTGGCAAATTCGATCTTTTATTATCATAATTATATGAACTTTGAATTTTATTTTGTTCATAAACAATTGGAAGAATAACATTTGTATTTATTTTACTATAAAGTCTGGCTGTCAGACAGTCTTTTTTTTATCTGCTTCAAACTTTGCTTAAAAAAGACTCTCGCCCATTTTAAAGTTAATGAGCTGTTAAATAACTGATTAGTGATTTTTGACGTCTATCATAACACTTTTAAGTTCATATTAATGTTATTTGAATACTGCGTTATGTCTTTGTAAATAATAGGGTAATACTAACTCCAAGTGTAGCAATAAGATAATAAAAACAATTGAATGTTCTAATTAATGCAAATAAATTTTATAATACAGATTAAATAATGTTAATATAAGCTCATAATACTCTAGTTTTCTTTCGTTTGTAACTGTGATTTTTGGAGTAATGTCTTTATCGATAGTCAAGTGCCACTAAAGCAAGAAATATGTTTTGTATGTTGATATTATAAATTTCTGTAAAATAAACCAAGGTCAACTTGATATTGGTTAGAGTATAAAATTGTGTCGTATCGCTTATCATCAGGCGAATGGCATGCTCGTCTCGCTATTCATCGCAATAAAAAAAAAACAAGGGACGAGACGTGGCAAGACATGTTCCTTCATTCGCTGATCGCTCTTGTTTACTGGTCTGTGCTGATCGCGGGACTCTGAGACTGGTCGAAACATGTCAAATTGACTCTTGACAGTTCTGAATTTATACCTTGTGCAGAAGTGAGTTCTGCGTTTCAAGTTTTAGATAAAGATAAATATAAAGATATTTATTTTTTAAAACATGAGTGACTATTTTGTACAAGATTCTCAGTTAAAGAAAATAGCAGTAGTTTAAGTAAAGAAAAATTACAAAACGATAACATTTCTTGTGCCAATTGCGTATTTGTGAATCTTTGCGATATTCATCTAGAACACCACTATCATGTCCATTTGTATTGTATAAAAAGTTATTTATGAATGAAACAGAATTTCGCATTGAATTTGTCATGCCTAGTAATTAATCATTTCTAAATACGCCCACCCAATAAATAAATACACCCAACAGTCACATACATAGTCCTGATGCTACGCTAAGATCGAGTCTGGTGTCGTGGGTCACAAACACCCAGACCCGAAACAAATACCTGTTGACTACACAAATATTTGTTTCGAAGCGGGAATCGAACCCGCAGCCTCATGTTTCACAGGTGGCGTATAACCAACAGCGCCACGGTCGAGGCTTTCGTTCAAATACTGGATGAAGCAATAGCGATTCTAGTATAAAGCGCGGAACGTGTTTAATTGTGTATATGTGGTGGCTCGTCATTAGCAATTACACAACTTAGTTGAGTAAATGAATATAAAGTAATTAGTCTGTAAGCGTTCCAAAAAATAAAATAAAAAAAAAACACATTTCCTGGAAACGCTCGCTCGAGAAATGCAATTGTATCGAAGATTGCCGTGTCGAATCATCGGCGACAGTGAACTGTGAAGCTGCGCCAGAGTTGTAAGTTTGCGACGCTTATGAAGTTATGACTCATCAATTTTCTTATCTACATGTGATTCGCCTGCAGTCAGTGTGTGCACGAGTGTGGACCCGTTCGGAGCGCGATATACAGCGATGGCGAGCGAGGCGGAGAGACACATCGTAGACAATATGAACCCTCAACACGAAGACTCCACACAAACATGCGAGGTATTTATGTTTTTTTTTTTATTGCATTGAATGGCGAGACGAGCATGCCGTTCGCCTGATGGTAAACGATACGACCGCTCATGAACAGTAGCAAAACCAAACAACACCTTGAATAATAAAGAAATGCTTGGCATTCCACTGCGCTCGCCATCCTGAGACATTAGATGTTTGATCTCAGTATGTCCAGCAGTTACTCTGGTTACCATGCCCTTCAATCCGAATCACAACAGGGCATTTACACTGCTGTTTGACGGGAGAAATAGACACTGCGGTGGTACCCACCCAGATGGCCTCTCACATATGAGAGACCTACCACCAGTATTTTTTAATTATTACATATGTTACATCTTTTGAAATGAAAACACATTGTAGCCAGGGTAACTACTGGACATATTGAGATTTAACTGCATAAGCCTCAGAATAGCGAGCGCAGTGAATTGCCAAACATTGCTTTGTAATTCAAGGTGCTGTTTGGTTCTGCTACTATTCATGAGCGGTCGTATCGCTTACCATCAGGCGAACGACATGCTCGTCTTGCCATTAATAGCAATAAAAAAATGTTCTGATTCAAACTTAGAAACATCTTTGCCACTTTAAGTTCATATTTTTTCTATTCGTAAATAAATATTTGTTACTGCATATTTTAACTAATATTGCTATTTCAGAGAAAAAAGTGATGTCATTCAATTGAAAGTAATATCAAATGTGTGAACAGCTGGCAGACATCCGCCATTTAACTGCATCAAACTTCGATCAAATATACACTAGATACAACATGAGCGCTTAGAAAATGGCACCAAAAAAGAGTGCTTAAGCACTCTTTCGCCTTCAGTCACGCACCGACCGTTGCATCTAAAACGTCGTAAAACTTTAGACAATATTATTTGAAAAGCTACTTTAAGCTCCAGGAATAAGGTGGAATTTGTGTTAATATATTTGGAATATGTGATCTTTTTGTTTACTTTTTTTAATGTCATGCATCGGTGCCACTTTTTAACAGAACTTTTACAGGGAACTGTGTATCTAGTGTATATTTGATCGAAGGCATCAAAGCATAAACAAGGCTCATTTCAAGGTTCATTTTAAGGTTGATGGGCTGTTAAACAGCTGATTAGTGTTTTTTCACGTCTATGAATAACTTTTTAGAGACAGCTCTAATTCAATTTTTTATTTGAATTTTGTAATCTATTTTTGTTTACGTATTTTAAATTAAAAATAGTAGTAACAATATCAAAAAGTGCGTGGTGGCCTGTTGGTAAACGGACCAGACGCGGCTGCCATCATGTTCACGGTGGTCGCGGGTTCAAATCCCAGGGCACTCCTCTGACTTTTCGGAGTCATGTGTGTATTGATAGTCAATCACCACGCACTAAAACGGTGAATGAAAACATCGTGAGGAAACCTGCATACCATAGCGGTTCATAAGAATTTCTATGGTATGTAAGTCCGCCAACCCGCACTAGGCCAGCGTGGTGGACTATATGGCCTAACCACTCTCAATCGTATTCTCGATTGTAGAGTAGGCCCGTGCCCTGCAGTGGGACGTATATGGGCTGATACAGTAACAATATCATATTATATTCAAAGTGGCGGTATAAAATATCACTGACCCTGATACCGATAATGCTTAAAATTAATTCTAGCATTTTTTATGGTTTGTTCTTAAACGTTTTCCTGTTTTATCCCAGGCGACAGATTTTTATAAAATAAAATAATTATCATCACATTTTGCCTTTTGTTGACAGAGCCGAAGACAAAAAAACATTTTTATTGGACTTCAAGTTAATTTCTCTAAGAACTTCGGTCTTTGGTCGCAACTATGATGATATTTATTGAATTTTTTTTTTTTGAAAATATGTATTTTTCCCTACACAAAAAAGTAGGTTTCATCGAGGCACAAAAATCTTCGAACCAATACTAAGTTTCATAGTAAAATGGGTATTCTCCTTTGTTCTATATTTTATTAAGATTATTTTTTTCGTGTTTATATAGGCCTATCTACTAAATAAACGCGTATATAGTCAACACCACTATTCAACACATCTTCGTGGTTAGGCTTTCCGTGACCTTGGTAACTTTTTAATAAGTGTTTACGATGACACATAATAGCGTTGTACTCATACCCACGGTAACATGATTGTTTCATTAAAAATATTTTATTTCATGCACACGTTACGTGCACTGTGCAGAGGCCCTATATTCATCCGAAACGAAGTTCGAAACTTCGGACGATCGAAGTTTTTTATACGATACGAATGTATCTACTGAGTATAAGTTCGAAATTGTATAACGTACATCGTAACTATAAGTCTATGGTTACGACCATAAGTCAATAACGACCATAAGTATGTGTAGGTACATTCGTATCGTATATAAACTTCGATCATCCGAAGTTTCAATTTTCGTTTCGGATGAATATAGTAGGGCCTCAGTATGCGCCTGCGACGAACCTTACCGAAAAATGCTGCGTGGACGGCATTCACGTCATAACTAAATTATAAATAGTTTTTTGTTACTGACTCCGCTTCGCTATACGCGCAGATGACGTAAGACGTTCGTTGATAACAATTAACTTAAATGCACTTTTTTTTTTTTTTATTGCATTGAATGGCGAGACGAGCATGCCGTTCGCCTGATCTGCAGCAAAACCAAACAACACCTTGAATTACAATGCAATGCTTAGCATTACATTATTATTTGACAGCCTCCGTGGCGCAGTTGGTTAGACGCCGCCTGTGAAACGAGAGGCCGCGGGTTCGATCCCCGCACCGAGAGAAATGTTTGTGCGGCCCACAAATATTTCTTCCGGGTCTGGGTGTATGTGAGACCGAAAAGTCTCTCGTAGTTCTTGATACCCACGACACAAGACTCGATCTTAGTGTGGGGTCAGGACCTATGTATGTGACTGTTGGGTGTTATTTATTTATTTATTTATTACACTACGCTCGCCGTCCTTAGACATAAGATGTTAAGTCTTTGTTGTCCAGTAGTTATTCATGCTACAGTATCCTCAAAACCGAAACACAACAGGGCATTTACACTGCTGTTTGGCGGGGGAAACAGAGGTTGTGGTGGTACCTACCCAGATGGCCTCTCACATATGAGAGACCTACCACCAATAAAATATATATAATAATGCAGGGATTGTCAATATAAACGTACATTCAAATAATAAGCCGTATTCAAATTTTACTATTAATATTTCGACATTTTGGTAGTAGATATAATCCGATGTATATGTTGTCTTTATGTCTTTAGATTTCAATGAATGTCGTCGGAGTACGAGTATGTATGTATCAGCCTATATACGTCCCACTGCAGGGCACGGGCCTACTCTACAATCGAGAGTACGATTGAGAGCGGTTAGGCCATATAGTCCACCACGCTGGCCTAATGCGGGTTGGCGGACTTCCATACCATATAAATTCTTATAAATCGCTATGGTATGCAGGTTTCCTCACGATGTTTTCCTTCACCGTTTAAGTGCATGGTGATTGACTATCAATACACACATGACTCCCAAAAGTCAGAGGTGTGCCCTGGGATTTGAACGCGCGACCACCGTGAACATGTTGGCAGCTACGTCTGGTCCGTTTACCAACAGGCCACCACGCACTTACAAGTACACACACGAGTAGTAACAGTTTAATAATATCTCCGTAGTAAAATAATGATTTTAATCTGGACAGCTGGGATGGTATACAATATAAGGTGTATAAAATGGGACAGAAGAATACAGTATGGTATTCGATAAGCAGTATAAAGATTGGCAGTCATATTGAGTTTAAATAAAATATGGATGGGAATATCTGTACCCGGGCGAAGCCGGGCCGGGCTGCTAGTTTATTTATTAATATCTTGTTACAGGACGTGGCAGGAATGAATCCGGTGGAATACGTGACACCTGCAGGGATCGGGAAGCGCAGGCCAGACGACAACCGAAGCGGCATCGTGAAATCAAAAAAAATACGTGAGTATTGCCAATAGACTAGTGTCATTAATTCATATTACCGTTAATATCGAAAGGTTAAGTTATGCATAATCATAAACAGGAATAATTTTTAAAATCCGTTTAATAATAAGTGAGTTACAAATATGAGCGCGGCATAAGTGACAGTGACAGCCTCCGTGGCGCAGTTGGTTAGACGCCGCCTGTGAAACGAGAGGCCGCGGGTTCGATCCCCGCACCGAGAGAAATGTTTGTGCGGCCCACAAATATTTCTCTCGGGTCTGGGTGTTTGTGAGACCGAAAAGTCTCTCGTAGTTCCTGATACCCACGACACAAGACTCGATCTTAATGTGGGGTCAGGACTATGTATGTGACTGTTGGGTGTTATTTATTTTATTTATTTTTATAAGTTGATAATATGAAAATGTCTTAAATGTGACCATTTCCATTTAATATCTTATTGTGTAACTAATAATAAATACAGACATTTACATTTTCATATAAGTTCTTTTTTTTTTCAATTAAAGTTATATAAGGAACAAAATACGTAACATATTCAATTGTTGAATTATGCGGTCAGTGCATCTACCTATTAATTTATTTTTTGCAGCTTTACGGGCTGAGTATGTTCCCTGTAAAAGTCCAGTAGCAAGGGATTTTTCCGACCTTGAAGGAGAGCGGGAGCGAGTGACAGTCGCTCGTAGTCGCAGAATAACCGGTGCGAATGCCCCCGCGCCTCGGGTACAACGCCCTCTATTGGCCGAGAGCGACACTACGCGAACAACTAGAACTGCACGGAATTCATAACTACCCTCACATGTCCAACGCTCATGATATTTGGATCACATTGAAACTTTTGTAAACCATCGACAGAAGCATATATATACAGGGTGATAATGACATATGGTATATAAATTAACATGTTCTAAGCCAACCTAGGTAACATTGTACCAATTATAAACAAAAACCGCCTGGTAGTTTTGTCAAAAACTTTGTCATTTGACATTTCAAGGCATTTGACATACAATAGATACGAAGTCTTTTTCGGCTCAGGTAAGTTCTCGAACTGAACATAAATTCAGCTAAGCGGTAAAAATACTCGTATGTGAGATTCCCAAAAATCGACTAAACCAAAATCACGTTTTTTGACAAAAAGACTTTTCATATTTTTTTCTAATTATGTATCATGTCGCCTGGGGTAAGGAGAAACATGTCGGTTAAATTAAGTAGGTGCCATGTGTCAAAATCAACCAGTATTTTCATGGTGCCGAGTATTATAGCTAATCAAGATTTTGAGAATAGCTTATTTTCGTTTGTGTATATTTTGAGGCTTACGTAATATAATTGTAACATACAAGGTATATCCAGATTATGACTGAAAATGTAGCAAGGTCTTAGTTTTAGTGACTTCAGACACAATGCAACTAAACATTTAGCAAAAAAAACACGACAAATAGTTTATCTTTTCCCTTTAGTCGTATTTGATAGATTTTCTTAAAATAATAATGTACACCCTTTTTATTTTTGAAGACGAAATAATATGGAGAATGAGAAAAGTGTGAATTGTAGGTAAAGTCAAGAGCACATGAAGCTTTTAACTTGTAGTACGAGCCTTACATCTACAGCGATATGCAAAAATAATTACCGTATAGTAGGCAAGTTAAATCAAGGATTTTGGTTGCTTTACATTTGGCAATATTTTTTAATCTGTAGGGGGGCAGTCGCCTCTACCTGCCCCCCCTTGGCTACGCCCTTGAGTCTAGATATACTATGTATATACCGACTGATATACATTTATTTCCTATTGCGATGTATGTAAGCTGTTGGTTTTCTAAATCTATACTAATATTATAAAGCTGCAGAGTTTGTTTGTTTGATTGTTTGTTTGAACGCGCTAATCTCTGAAACCACTGGTCCGATTTGAATGATTCTTTCAGTGTTGGGTAGTCCATTTATCAGGGAAGGCTATAGGCTATATATCATCACGCAATGATCTATAGGAGGAAAGCAGTAGTGATATTTCTAGCAAATACGAGGAAAATTTGTTCGTTTTTCGTGGTCCGATTGGTCGATATTCTAAACTGATAGTCAGAATTAAACATTTTGACCGCCATTTTAAAATATGTATGCACCCGGGCGGAGCCGGGCCTGACCGCTAGTATAAAATAAAATGTTTTTTTTTTGTTTCCCAATAAATTATAGATAATATAATCACCTACTTTTCACAATAATTCATTCTGCTCAGGCGTTATCCCGGCCGGTACCAAGGTTCGCCTTCCGGCTGAGTCGCCTCCATTTCTAAGCATCCTCAATAGTATGGTCATTAGCTTTCACCCTGACCATATCAGGCTAGCGCTTCTTCAATCTAAACTCCTACCCTTCATTAAGTGCTAAGTATAAAAATCATTAAAAAGACTAAACAGAAGAGAAAGAAAAAGCCTCTTTTCCTGGAAGAGAGAGAGAAATAAATGGAAAAAAAACCGTAGGGATTGGGTTTCTATCCTACCTTCTTTCCCTACCCTACCCCTTTCTGTTAAAATGCACCATTAAAAGAACAAGTAAAACCAAAGTGTCACATCGATGCGGCGCGCAAACTCCTTCTAAAGAAAGAAAATTCATTTATTAGTCACATAAGACAACGCACACACTAATTTAACATAAATTTATGTACCTACTTACACCAAGAAAAAAAATAAAAATAAAGTTTGTACGTCGCATAGATGTGACACGTAGGAGACCACTCAGCTTAATGTTGCACTGCGACGCGAGCCACAGCGCAATGCTTGTTTTCAGTGGCCACCTTGAGTGGCATGCAAACGCCAGCCAACACACTGACATAATTTAAATATACTCGTATTATTGTATTCGGTTTGAAGGACATTGTGGCCAGAGTACTGGACATAGTGAAGCTTAACATATGTCTCAGGATAGCGAGCGCAATGGAATCCCGAGCATTGCTTTGTAATTCAAGGCGTTGTTTGATTTTTTACTGTTCATGAGCGATCGTATCGCTTACCATCAGGCGAACGGCATGCACATCTCGCCATTCATTGCAATAAAAATAAACTGTTGTATAAAAATCTCCTTCGCATTCAAGAGACCTACCAATGAAAGTAGTCATAAAGGAACAAAGTATGATGTCATAATGATTAAGCATCCTGCGTCATTACTTATCTGTGCAAGGCTTGTGCGCAAGGAACTAAGAGTATAAGTCCTTTGCTTATGCGTCAAGTCAGTGTGTCAGTGTGGACTCGTTCGGAGCGCAATGTACAGCGACGACCGCGGCGGAGAGACGCACGTCGCGCACAATATGAACTTTCTACACGACCGCACCACTCCGATACCAGAGGTTTTTATTTCACTTATTTCTATATATCGCCTTACCTTAGCTTTAGAATAGAGAATATGCACGAGACTCCAAAATAAGTCTTTTTTTTGTAATATTTATTGATATAGAAATGTACCCTCAAGATATTTGTTAAATTCATCAACTCTAAATCGGTAAAATAAATACTTACAAAATGACATTTCAAATTTGCCGCGCAATTTTTTCGAAACGCGGGGCTATTGCTAGAAAAGGAAAGTGACGACAGAGTACACTATCTTATGAAGTTTAAGCTTGTTGGGTGTGTTGTTTTACGTTTGTTTAAAAGTTATTTTGTGTTTTAATTATAATATTTAAAAAAATGGCTTATTTTGCGACGAAATACAGTTGCGTAGCAATTAATGAAAGAAACTTAATCCAAACACTACGTTGCTAACATAGTGTACTCTGACGTCACATCGAGTTCGCGCCAAGACGGCGTTTAAATGCTTCGAAACTGATAGCAGTTTGGATAATTTTTTTGTACTTTTTTGATTAATATTTTTAAAGCCTTATATTTTTGTGGTAATGTAATAACATACAGAATCGATTAAAAATATAAAAAAAATACATGCATATTCCCTATTAAAGAGACTTTATTAAAAAAAACTTATTTTTTGGGTAACGTTCTTTAAAGATTTGTAACATAAATGTACTTATAGAAGATACATCGAGAAGACCGAAGTATCTTTCTGTCTTTCACGCGCCAATAGCTCCTTCTTTAAGGGTCGATGGAGATAGTCATTTTGAGCCAATATATGATTAAAAGCCAAAATTTATTTTCTTGGATTGGGTCAGTTTAATTCTAAAGGTGCGATATTTGCTTGTCACTGCTTGTCAACAAACGCCTTATGCTCAGCTTGTTCTGGTAATAAAACCAACGCTGGTCTTCTGCAAGGCCGGTAAATGTAAACATGATCTGTATCAGCCCATATACGTTCCACTGCAGGGCACGGGCCTACTCTACAATCGAAAGTACGATTGAGAGTGGTAAGGCCATATAGTCCACCACGCTGGCCTAGTGCGGGTTGGCGGACTTACATACCATAGAAATGTTATATAAGTCGCTATGGTATGCAGGTTTTCTCACGATGTTTTCCTTCACCGTTTTAGTGCGTGGTGATTGACTATCAACACACACATGACTCCGAAAAGTTAGAGGTGTGCCCTGGGATTTGAACCCGCGACCACCGTGAACACGTTGGCAGCCGCATCTGGTCCGTTTACCACCAGGCCACCATGCACTTTTTAACATGATAAAAAATTAAATTAAAACAAAATAACATCAATCACATTACACGATATTTGCTCAGATGTGGGTTGGTGAAACATTACAATTTATTATTTCATATAGTACTGCGTACAAAATGATAGCTCTAATCTATACTATATTATAAAGCTGCAGAGTTTCTTGGTTTGAACGCGATAATCTATGGAACTACTGGTCCGATTTGAATGATTTTTTCAGTGTTGGGTAGTCCATTTATCGAGGAAGACTATAGATTATATATCATTACGCTATGACCTATAGGAGGAAAGCAGTAGTGATATTTCTAGCAAATACGAGGAAATTTTGTTCGTTTTTCGTGGTCCGATTGGTCGATATTCTAAACTGATAGTCAGAATTAAACATTTTGACCGCCGTTTTAAAACATGTATGCACCCGGGCGGAGCCGGGCCCGACCGCTAGTATAACATGATATTTCAGTGCAGTACGAAATAAATATATTTTATTTAGTTAATATCTTACAAAAGAACAATAAGAAAAGCCACGGGACACGGACAAATTGTAGCCAAAACTTCATACAAAAACTAGGGATACTAATTATTAAAAATTCTACTCATTACATCCAATAAGCCTCGAATCTGTGGAAAAAGTAATTTTAAATTTAATATTGAATAATTATATTTTTTCTTTCAAAATAAATTAAAATAATAAAATTATTTATTAAATTACAACGATATACAAGTACAGTAATTAAAGAAGATGATATTTACACAAATACAAATGACGCATACATAATTATAATAGGGAAAATAAAATAAAGGGATATAAGCTTCACTCACATTTTACCCAGAATTGAGCGCAAACTATCCTGTGGTAACACCATTTGTCAATAAACACGTCACAGTGCGCAGTACTGACCAGGGTAATAATTGTTAAGAATTACATATTTATATACATCAGCCTCCGCGGCGAAGTTGGTCATACGGGCTGTGAAACGTGAGGTCGCAGGTTCAAGCGGCACAACTTGGGCTGGCAGCCTGACATTTTGCTGTTCCCGCACAGGACTCTCCTCCACAACAATAGACGGAGACGAACTCTGTGCTTGTGTGTATACGCCGGTGCTTCAGGCTGCTCCGCCTGAGTCCCCTCTGGAGTTGCATCGGAAGATAAAGACTGCCGTTGCGTAGAACCTGTCGGAATTACAAGCGAACTCTTCGTCCTGCGCCTTAATTGATCGATATGTCTATGCACCTGCCTGTAACTGTCATCCTGTACTCTAAAATCGTTCGTACCACTAGCATCAACTATCTTCCCAGCTGACCATTTCTCCCCTTTTAAGTATTGACGATACCAGACGTCGTCCCCTACTTTAAAGTTCCTTTCTGTACCCCCTGCTGCCCTAACTTGTCGTTGTTGAGCCTGTTGAACTCTACGCTCCTTATCCGGTCTCAAAATATCTAACCTAGTGCGCAAACGCCTACCCAGCATTACTGAAGATGGACTTGCTCCTGTAGTACAGTGTTCTGTATTCCTATAGTACATTAAAAATACATTTATTGCCCTCTCTATATTACTTTTTTCAATAATTGCTTTCTTTATGACATTCTTTAGGGTCCTAACAGCATTTTCCGCGGCTCCGTTGGATGAGGGATGGTATGGCGCTGTGAATATGTGGTGAATTCCATCATTTTTAATAAATTGTGCAAATTCACTACTAGTAAATGGTGGCCCGTTATCGGAGACAATTTGTCTTGGTAAGCCCCACCTACTCCATAACTCGCTTAGCTTGGATATAGCACAGCTTGCTGTAGTGCTTGTAACGGGAAATACCTCTATCCACTTGGATGTTGCATCGACAACAACTAAGTATGTCTTCCCGGCTATTGGGCCCATGAAGTCCAAATGAAGTCTCGACCAGGGTTTAACTGGCCAAACCCAGGGGCGTGGTGTTGCGCGCGGTGGTGCCTCCGATTGTTTGGCACAAACCTCACAAGCACGACACTCTTTTTCCACCGCCTCATCAATCCCCGCCCACCACACATAGCTGCGGGCCAGACCCTTGGACTTGACGATGCCCATATGTGGTTCATGAATTATCTTTAAAACCTTATTTTGACAACGTCCTGGAATCACTACCCTATGCCCCCACATGACACAGCCCAATTCCTCATACAATTCCCCTTTTCTATTAAAATATGGCTGGAGATTCACAATTTCATTTGTTTCAGGCCACCCCTCACGGATGTAACGAAGTACTCTACCCAAGATTGGGTCTCTTTCAGTTTCTTTTTTAATTTCACTATACTCCAACAGCAAGCCATCTTGTGCAAAGTGAAGGTACGTCTGCTCTGGAATTGACTCTTCGTCTTTATTCCGAGCATGGTTATTAATAGGGAGACGTGACAACCCATCAGCGCAGTTTTCATTAGTCTTGACATATTCTATGTCGTAATTGTAAGCGGATAATATCACAGCCCACCTTTGCATCCTACTTGCCGTCATGGTTGGTATACCGGTATGGGGGCCAAAGATGGACACGAGTGGTTTGTGGTCCGTACGCAGTGTAAACCTCCTTCCATAAACGTACTGATGAAATTTACGCATACAAAAAATAATGGCTAACGCTTCGCGATGAATTTGCGAGTAATTCTTTTCTGCTGGGGTGAGCGATCGTGACGCGTACGCTACCGGCCGTTCACCCTGTGGTCCAGGTTGCGCCAGGACTCCCCCAACTCCCCATGGACTTGCATCACAAGTAACTATAAGTGGTTTTTTAGGATCGTAATGTGCTAGTACCTCAGCCCCTGTTAAGGCATCCTTTATCTCAATAAACACCCGCTTACATTCATTATCCCAGTTCCATTCTTCACCTTTACGTAACAAATTATTTAATGGTACTAATAATGAACTAAAGTTTTTTATAAATTTAGAAAAGAAGTTTACAGTCCCCAAAAATAAACGCAATTCGCTAACATTTCCCGGAGGTTGGATATCACGTATAGCTTCAATCTTAGACCTATCCGCTTTAACGCCTTCTTTCGATATGATGTAGCCTAAGTATTTAACCTCGTCGACTAAAAATACGCATTTTTGTCTTTTTAATTTGAGCCCATTTTCCGACAATCTTTGTAGGACAATTTCGAGTGCTTGCAAATGTTCTCCTTTAGTTTTCCCCCCTATAATAACATCATCTAAAAACACTTGCACATTCGGAATATTCCCTAATAAGTTAGTCATTATTCGTTGAAAAATTCCTACACTTGAAGATAAACCATACACTAGTCTGTTATACCGGAAAAGGCCCCTATGTGTGTTAATAACTGTATATTTCTTTGAATCGTCTAACTCAATCTGGTTGTATGCTTGTGATAAGTCAATCTTACTAAAAAACTGTGCCCCATTAAGCCCCACCAGCACATCTTCTATTCTCGGTAGAGGATAACGATCGACCAATAAGGCTGGATTAAGAGTAGCTTTATAATCCGCACAAATTCGCAACGTTCCGTCCGCCTTATTTACCGGCACCAGAGGTGAGGCCCAGTCGGAGCAGTCCACAGGCTCGATGACACCGGTGCGCAGCATCGTGTCGAGCTCCGCGTCAATGCGCTCGCGTAGCGCATAGGGCACGGGTCGCGCGCGGTGAAACACCGGCTTCGCCCCGTCCCGCACCCGAAGCGACGCCTTACCACCCGTGTACCGCCCCAGCTCGCCATTAAACAGTGCTTCATACCTGCCGAGAATATTTTGTATCTCGTTATTCGCTCCTACATGATACAAATTAACATTGGAATAAAATCTAGGTATTTTTATTTGTAATTCGGCTAACCATTGACGCCCTAATAAAGATGTATTGCCATTATTAATTATAAACAAAGCTAATTGTTTTTCCCGACCCAGATAACGCACCTGAGGCTTAATAATACCCAATGGTTTTATTTTAGTGCCATCGTAAAATTTTAAAACTGTGTCGTCTTTCTGAATTGGTAAATGGGACAGATATTTCCTATACGTAACATTGTTGATACAGGAGATGGCTGTACCCGTGTCTACCTCCATATGTATATTTTTACCCTCTATTTCAATTGGTAAACTCATGGCTTTATAACTATCCAGTCCCATAAGATTCAGACTCTCCACGATTTCTTCCTCTTCACCCTCTGTTGCCTCCCGACCGGCATCATTGTAGTGGACGCCCTCCTTTGATCTCCCGCGACGATGCGCGACATTGTCGTTCCCCGGGCACACTCGGCGCAAATGTCCAACACTCCGACATAAGCTACACTGGTATCCTTTGAAACGACAATATGCATAAACGTGATTTGTAGCTCCGCACGCCGCACAGTTTGACTGCTTGGACAATGTCGCCGTGCTTGGGCGCATTGCGCATTGCTCCTGGCTGAGGCCGCGCAGCCGCCTGTCTCGACTGCCTCCGCTTCCCGCCCGCATAACCGCATGCACCGCGCTGGTCTTGGTCAACTCCGCCGCAACCCCCGCTGGAGCTCCTTCCACCAACGCCGCATCCCTCTTCGCTGCCTCTAAAGAGGTAGCTAGCTTAACCGCCTCGACGAAAGAAATGCACTCCTCTTCCGCGAACAGTCGTTGTCTAATGACATCACTTTTGAGTCCGCACACGAACTGGTCACGCAGATTTTCATTTAAATTACCCGCGAACTTACAATTACGGGCTAATCTCTTCAATTCTGCGACATAAACCGAGATGTCTTCCTCCGCTCCTTGTCTTTTTTGTCTAAATCGGTATCGCTCCGCCAATGGCGATGGTGTAGGTTGGAGATGATTTCGCATCAATTCGACCACTTCCCTGTAACCAACCTCCGCAGGCTTCCTGGGACTAGAAAAGTTCACGAGTAACTCGTACGCTTCGTCCCCCATGGTAGCAATCATTGTTGGCAGTTTTAAATCTTCCGTTATTTTATTCACTATAAAATACATGTCAAGTCTGTCAACGTACGACGACCATTGCCCCGTTCGCACATCAAATTCACTCAACCAACCAATCGACATTTTTTTTTATTTCCAATATTCTAACGGCCAAGATAATATCGTTTAATGGACACGTTATTGTTATGTGTTCGTATCCTCGTCGCCACTGTAATGTTTGTAAGAAAGGAGCTCAAATAAACGCATGTGTCAGGTTCCACCATTTATTCCGGACTGTCAACTACCCAATAGACATAAATATACAAACTATACATCATAGACAATCGCATATACTACAACAATTAATTAAGTATCAAAAATGTGGGTCCCAAAGTAGGCAAGCCCGTATCTTGGGCACCCATCCTAGAATAACTACTGCCAGTGCAAACAAAATAAAGTACAAACAATAGATATCTAATCATTTAACAAAACAAAAATTAACAAAATAAAATAGAATAAACTTAATCCAGTATTTATTTTTTTAGTATCAGAGCGCGGCTGGAGTGAATCCGCCGGCATACGTCATTCCTATAGTCGTCGTGCTGTTGATGTTGTTGTACATCCTGTATGTGTACGTACGCTGCTACTTCGTATCTGAAAGGAAAACATGTGAGTATTGCTCATTATATGACAGCCTCCGTGGCGCAGTTGGTTAGACGCCGGCTGCGAAGCGTGAAGCCGCGGGTTCGATCCCCGCACCGAGAGAAATGTTTGTAGGAACTACAAGTATTTTTTTCGGGTATTTGTGATACCGTAAAGTTCCTAATACCCACGACGCAAGACGCGATCTTATAGTGGGGTCAGAACTATTTATGTGTGAATAAATACACCAGTTTTTTTTTTAAACTTTAAATATCTATTTTATTTGTTTCAGCGCGCCGTGATTCTTTCTTCTCCGAAAAAGATTTGGATTACTACCGCCTGACTCTCCCTTCAAGTACCGAGCGAGAGAAGGTCCAAGTCACTCAAAGCGAAGAACAACCAGTCGTGGTCCCGTCGCGCTCGAATCGCACGACAACCCGGCGACAAAAGATCGACTCCACGCAACAAGAGTCGCGACGGATCGATTAATAGTTTTAGGTATACGAGTACATTCTGTGCATTTTTTATGTGTGTAAACAAAACGATATAGAAGCTTAGTTTTAAAAATAAAAGAAATTTATTCCCGATATGGCGATACGATCGTCCCTTATCACATCGTGGGATGGAAAGTACAAGGCGCTACGTATTTGGTCTGGTTGCACCTCTGCCTACCCCTTCTGTGGAAAAGACTTGAGTTTTTGTATCTATGTATGTGTAAAATAAACTAATAAATACATCTAATACTCGTAGTACTTAGTCCAGACACCAAGATCAAGTCTTGTGTCTTGAGTCGGGTGTATAATAGCATAGGCGTGACGACAGTATCAAAATATCAAATATTTTATAAGAAGGGTTTAAAACGATGTTTTAGTTTTAATCCAGAATTGGAGATTAACAAGATTTTCAATAAAATAAAAGTACAAAATATAGCAATCGGCCATTTTGACAGAAATGCTAGTCACGACGCATGATGTCACGGCTATGTAAACCTGCTGTAAACATTACCAATTTCTTTAGAAATGTGGAGTGTGAACTTTACCGGAACCACTTATAGACTTTAGAATTCATTTTTATCAAACGAAATATGTTTTGTTTCGTCAACTTTCTTCGCTGCGCATAGACACAATGACATGTTTACCTAGGTGTGACGTTATAACGAACGCCATGACACCTACTAGCTTTTTCTATGCACCATTGAAAGATAATTAGAAAAATGGCTTAAAATTGTGTTAAACTTTTGTTAATTCTTGAAATATAGATTAGTTCGTATATAATAAATGTGTATCCATATTATAAAACATGATTTTAAAATAATTCGTCATGCCTATTGTATTATCGTTTAAAAATATGTAAAAAATTTAATATGATTTATTCTAATACTAATTCATAAGATTTTTAAATGTTGTTTTTTAAGTGTTGTAACTGTGATGAAGAAACTAATCCAAAATTAATGAGTAGTAAATAAAAAAAATAAAGAAAGTAGTCTATTGCTGCATTTATTTATTTATATTATTACTCACAGGCGTAACAAAGAAAATAATTAATTCATCGTGTCCTGGAAACTAGCCTTTTGAGCCGCGTTACAAAGATACTACGGGGAAAAGTAAACAAATAATTACAATATGAATGTGGTGTTAGGAGCTCAGACAAACTTGCGACTTTTGACAGCCTCCGTAGCGCAGTTGGTTAGACGCCGCCTGTGAAACGAGAGGTCGCGGGTTCGATCCCCGCACCGAGAGAAATGTTTGTGCCGCCCACAAATATTTCTTCCGGGTCTGGGTGTTTATGAGACCGAAAAGTCTCTCGTAGTTCCTGACACCCACGACATAAGACTCTATCTTAGTGTGGGGTCAGGACTATGTGTGTGACTGTTGGGTGTTATTTATTTATTTTAGCGTCGGCGCTCTCCGGCCGTCCCCTATGACCTATCTATCTCTAACAATGGGTTAAAATAGCTACCATGATTATGTCAACAAATATCTACGACTTATTAAACAAACGTATACATATTATATATTTATCTCACATAATTACCTACAAACATATGCACCAAATCTATACCCCTTTATCTTTGTCAACTGAAACATAAATTGTATCGAAATATTTAAGGAAATCTTTTGTTAAAGATAGATAGATTATAGAGAACATGAGAAAATTTGAGCATGGGACTGATAAAACTTAGAGTCCCACTGAAAGACCATAGTCACAGCGCTGGCCTAGTGCGTTTCCAGACTACACATAAATAATAAATACACCCAACAGTCACATACATAGTCCTGACCCCACACTAAGATCGAGTCTTGTGTCGTGGGAATCAGGAACTACGAGAATTCTCGGATTTTAAAGCACCCAGACCCGAGACAAATACTTATGAGCCTCACAATCATTCTTTTCGGTGCGGGGATCGAACCCACTGCGCCACGGAGGCTGTCACATATCAGGAAAAAAATAAGACCTCCATGCTACCCGGGTTTTTTTAATAATGTTTTCACCATTTTACCGGGTAGTGATTATGTATCACACATGACTTCGAAAAAACGGACGTGCCCTGGGATTTCCCTACCTATATCTTTGCAACCGCACTCTGCCCGCTACCTCCACGCACTTACACATTCGATCACTGATGCTAGATGTCGCTAGTTTGTATGGGGTTTAAGAGGAAAAGTACGTACAAAGACCATATCACATCGACATACAATAATTATGAGTGCAAATGTACTTAAGCATTAAACATACACAGAGTTATGAGTCATTTGTGTTTGTCGAGTCACAGAAGTCAGTCGTGTTGTATTTCGTGTCTCGTGTCTCGTGAAGTGCAAGAATGAATTACAACCATAATTTCCCATTCGGAACGGATCCGTTGCACAATAACTTCGGACACAATAATATGCATACTACATTCAGGATCAACAACCAAGTTGTTAAGGTTTTCATTTATATCTATTTTTTTAAATTGCTATGAATGACAAGACGAGCATGCCGTTTGCCTGATGGTAAGCGATACGACCGCTCATGAACAGTAGCAAAACCAAACACCTTGAATTACAAAGCAATATTTGGCATGCCACTGCGCTCGCCATCCTGAGACATAAATTTGAAGTCTCAATATGTCCAGTAGTTACTCTGACTACAATGTCCTTTAAACCGACACACAACATTGCATTTACACTGCTATTTGGCGTGAGAAATAGACATTGCGGTGGTACCTACCCAGGCTTCTCACATATGGGAGACCTATGATCAATAAAGAATTCGCAAAGTCAAAGTGATAGTCGATCACTACGCAGTATAATGGTAAAGGAAAATGTAAGGAAACCCGCATACCATAGCGATTTGTATGAATTTCTATGGTATGTAAAGTTCGTCGACCCGCTCTAGGCCAATGGTGGACTATATGGCCTAACCCCTCTCATTAGTGCTCTCGATTATAAAAAGTCAGTGATCAATCGTTATTTATTATGGACTTATGTATTACATTATAGTCTATTTAACTCTCATATACAATATTTCGTGTAGTCCAAAAGATATTGTTTCATAGTATATAAGATTGATAAGAATTTTATATATATAATACTATAAAAAGTATTTAATTATATTAATACATAAAATTAATAATATGGCTTCCTCCTCTCTCCTAAATTGTTGCCGTGCCCAACAGGGTCCACAATGTACCTTTTATAAAATGTTATCATCTTTATAACATGTGGTGTGCAATAAATATATTGAGTACTAGCTGTACCCGCGACTTCGTCCGCGTGGAATTGAACAAAAACTTTATTTTTCTAAAATAAAAGATTTTTTCTAAAATAAATGTAGTCTAAGTTACTCCTTATTATATCAGCTACCTGACAATAAATTTCCCGTCAAAATCGGTCCAGCCATTTCAGAGATAAGCCGGAACAAACAGACAGACAGACAGACAGACCGACAGACAGACTGACGGACAGACAGACGGACAAAAAAAAATCTAAGGTCATTCTAATCCAATCTAAGGTCGTTAAGGTATCATGTATAACGATATGTAGTTCAACATTTTTTTTATTTTCACTTTACAAACAGACACTTCAATTTTATTTATATGTATTGATTGAGTATTGAGTATTTTGTAAATAGTGATTAAGTGCTATGTGTATTAACTTGTCATAAGAGTTATTTAATTGCCTACGTATCCAATAAACGAATTTCATTTCAATTAATTTTATTTCTAACCACTAATAAATGCCTTAGTTATACTACGATAACTTGAAGATGAGGTATCGGGTTCGAATCCTGGGTTGGGCAAAGTGAATTTGTGCCGGCGATAGGCTCACTTCGTGGGTGTCCTGTTAGCACCTCTGCCTACCCCTTCTGGGAAAAAGGTATAAGTTTTATGTATAAACAACTGTAGTAACGACACAGTTCACGCACAAAACATACTTCATATTCATTTAGTGAAATTTGCGTCAATTCATATTCAAATCAGAAAATTTAAGGTATGTTTTGTTTACAAGGGGGGTTTTCTAAAACGAAAAACGCTAACTCCCATACAAGTGCTATCCAAGATGGAATTTGATAAGCGCAAACAAAACTACCTTAAACTATGTCATACATATATAACGAAATATATGGACTATATGGTCTAACCACTCTCAATCGTATTCTCGATTGTAGAGGACGCCCGTGCCCTGCAGTGGGACGTATATGGGCTGGTACAGAAACGAAACTATCGCTTACGTCCAGGCGTTAACGATTGTAGAAACAGAATAGATTGGAAACGCTTGTAACTTGGCTAAGGAGGCTCGAGTAAAATGTAATATTCTTTTTATTTCCTCATTTTATATTGAATGACGTCATAGCGTATATCCCTCTGCCTCATTACGGTCTCTCCCACTTCTAACACCATTTGACCACAGGAAAATTAACTTAATAATAAAGAATGTGTAACATTGTTTACCGATACATTATTATAATTATTAAACACGGGAATGGACGCAGTTGTCGAGACGGTGTCGCGGATTCGAAGCCCAAGGCACCCCTTTGACTATTGGATGTTATATTTATTTTGAAAGTGAATTATGAAATACTTTAAATTAAAATCTTTGCTGTATAACAATTGAATATTGCAGCTTGCAGCGTCTTAAAAAAAGCGTCTATACCCGTGTAGAGATTCTTGCCTCCAAAATACGAATCGTAGGGATATAAAACAATTGTAAGGCAAGAAACATACAAATGAAATGCCACGCGACCCGACCAAATGCGACACTATGCCATGCAACGTAGCATCACGTGTTCGTAGTGTGGTTCTGGTCATAGAAAATACTACGCTATGATGATTTTTTTTTAATGTATAGCGAGACGAGCATGCCGTCCGCCTCGACGCAAAGCGAAACAACACCTTGGGTTACAAAGCAATGCATTTACTTTCCTGTTTGACGGCAAAAATAGACATTGCAGTGGTACCTACCCAGATGCCTCTCACGTATGAGAGACCTACAATCACCATGTGATTCAACGCGTGTCGCGTCGGGTCGGGTGGCGTGGCGTTTCAGTAGTATGTTTCCGGCCTTTATCGGTTATGTTATTGTACTAAATGCAGCACTTTAAATTACTGCACTGTTTTGTATTGCTAATGTATTGCGCATCCTTTTCGAACCATTTATTAATTCAGTTTGAGCGAAAAATACAAAAGACTGTCTTAATCAGGGTGTGAAAGCTAATAATTATGTTGTGTTTCCTCAGTGGCCGAAGAACAATCATGGACCTCCTTCGATGATGCGGATAGTCGTCGCGGTGGTGATAATATCAACCTTGATCATAGCGGTGTGTGTGGTGATTCGGTGCTGGTGCATGGCCAAGAAATGCAAAGGTGAGACTTCATTGAACCTCTATAAGGGTGATATTTAAATGTGGTATATAATTTAATCCTAACCACTCTTGGTATTGTTCTACCAGTTCCCAAGCATTCCCAGGCACCCCTGCCTACCCCTTCTGGGAAAAAGACGTGAGTTTATGTATGTATGTATGTGTAAAATAAACTAATGAATACATCTATTACAGCTAGTACTTAGTCCAGACACTAAGATGGCGTCTTGTGTCTTGAGTGGAGTGTATAAGCTAGGTATTATTGTATAAAATATATAAGAAATGAAATATGATTTTTTCCAACAGTATTTCACAAGATTTTTTTAATTACTAATTTCCACTATCACTGATACGGAACGTGTTGTAGCTGTGATGAAGAAACTAAGCTATACGTACGAGAACATAAATCGATGGCTCCAATGAACACTCCTCTAACTTAAAATGTTTAATTTTTCTTTCTTCGCGTAAAATGCTTTACTCATCACGCGAAAAACGAAAATTTTAAATTTTTAAGTTAGAGGAGTGTTCATTGGAGCCATCGAAATAAATAATAATATAGCACACTAAGATCGAGTCTTTTGTCGTGCGTATCAGAAACTACGGGAGACATTTCGGTCTCACAAACACCCAGACCCGAAATAATTATTTGTGGGCCGCACAAACATTTCTCTCGGTGCGGGGATCGAACCCGCAGCCTCTAGTTTCACAGCCGGCGTCTAACCAACTGCGCCACGGAGACTGTCTGTTATAATGTATAGTGTTTATGTTACAGCACGAAGACGACAATGTCAAGCCCCCGTGAACCCTTCTATTCCCGACGCCCCCCCGGGTGAAGACAACCCCGTCGCTGCAAATCCGATCGCTGCAAATCCGATCGCTGCACATCCGATCGCTGCTACCCCCGCCAGATACATAGGTAAGAATACTGCATCCATCTATACATATAAATAAAATTGAAGTGTCTGTTTGTAAAGTGAAAATAAAAAAAAATGTCCAACTACATATCGTTTTATACACGATACCTATAACGAAAATGACCTTAGATTTTTTTGTCTGTGTCTGTCCGTCTGTCTGTCTGTTTGTTCCGGCTAATCTCTGAAATGGCTGGACTGATTTTGACGGGACTTTTATTGACAGGTAGCTGATATAATAAGGAGTAACTTAGGCTACATTTATTTGAGAAAGATTCTTTTATGTTATAAAAATAAAGTTTTTGTTAAATTCGACGCGGACGAAGTCACAGGTACAGCTAGTACTAATATATAAAGGTGAAGAGTTTGTTTAAACGTGCTAATCTCTTATCTCAGGAACTACTGGTTTGAATTGTTGGTTTTTAGTGTTGGATAGGCCATTAATCGAGAGGGCTACATGGTAATAATAAGAACTCTTTATTTAAAACACCACAAAGTACAAAAGTAAAAAATAATAAGCGTAAATTTGCATATACTTTTTGCTGGAAATCCCAGCTTCGGTGTTTCCCGAGTGTTATGACTTGTTTTCCTTAAAGGCCAAAAGAGAGTCATATCCTTACGGTCAGCAGCGAGCTAGTTGAGCCCTGGTATTGTGAAGGTTCATGAGCGGTGGTGACCGCTTATGATCAGGCGGGCCGCATTCTCGTCTGCCAATTTACAAACAATTTACAAAAAAGATATTTACCAATATAAATTATATTTCTTTTCAGTAATGGCGTATCCTCCACAACAAATGCCCAACCCTGCATACATGATGCAACCTGCACAGGGCGGTTTTCCTGCACAGATGGTCATACCTGCACAGGGCAATATGCCTGTACAGGGAAGTGTTCCTGTACAGATGGCTGTCCCTGCACAGGGCAATCTGCCTGTACAGGGAGGTGTTTCTGTACAGATGGCTGTCCCTGCACAGGGCGGAAACCCTGCTCAGGTTAATTTGCCTGTACAGGGTATGATGACGCCGCAACCAGGCGGTCAATGGAACCATTTCTGCCCACCACCTTCATACACCGCCGTGATGCAGGAAACTAATGCCCAATCTCGAGATGAAGTAGCTAAGAGCACACAATAAATGAAATGCCTCGTAAATATGAAGGACGTACCAAATTAAAGAAATTTTAGTTTTTTAATGTGTAAAATTAATTTAAGCTATTATTATTTCTATCATATAAACACTAAAATTCAACTACGGTTAGTAAAAATTTTGTACATATATACATAAATGTCACGCCTATATCCCATAGGGGTAGGCAGAGACTATGGACCGCCACTGCTCGATCCTGACTTTCGCTTCGTCTACTTTCATCAATCTCTTCATGCATTCTCTTCGCTTCAGGTTATTTTTTCTGGCCTTACACAAAACATTGTAAAAAAATACTAATATAGTTCTAATTTAGTATTTTATTAATTACTTATACTATGGACTAACAGTTGAGTCTGAAATAAATAAAATTATGATTATTTGCCTTGGATGCCATCGATCTCGTTGAGTTAGGTCCGATGGCTTCAAACCCTAACGACTTCCATTCCCTCACCTCATGTACCTGTTTTGTCACCTTCCATCCATCGTCTTCACATTTTCAAACCATTTTACCTTCCTTTTTCAATTCTAAGACATTTCGTACCCGTCAATATATCAAAATCTCTAGATCTGGGTATTGGCCTCATTATTGCTTGTCACAAGTTTCTGTTCTGTGCCAAGGGAATCCACTATTTTCCTGTGACTCTCACGATGTTACCCGACCATCTGGCAAGTGATCTGCCAATTAGTAAAAAGAAAGAAAGAAAAAGAAAGAAAGAAACATTTATTTGTTACAAGCAATGGTTTACAGCTTTCCTTATATTTATAATTAACTTATATTGCTCTAATTCAACATTGCTTCTTTTTATTGCAATGAATCGTGAGACGAGCATGGTGTTCGCCTGATGGTAAGCGATACGACCGCTCATAAACAGTAACAAAACCAAACAACATCTTGAATTACAAAGCAATGCTCGGCATTCCACTGAGCTGTATATCAGAATAGATGGACTTAAACCATCGTCACAAGGCGTACACGTGGACTAAAGGGTTCACACAATTCTGCCAATAAGAACAATTTGTCTTTCTTCAGTACCATTGGTCAACTTGGCTGACGATTTGCAATATCGACTACATGGTACAGAAATAATGATGTGATTAACGGTTAAAAACATTTAATTGTTATAACTTAAATGTTAAAAATAAATAACACTTTAAATTAAACGTTATAAATATAACATTTAAAGAGTAATGACTTAAATTAAAGATGTAAATGTTAAAAGTTAAAAAGTTGTATTCTTTTCAAATATTAAAAATGTTTATCGTTGGAATTTTAAATTAACATCATTTCCTACGTCCCGTCAGAGAAATGAAGGACGAATTGGTCCATGTAGACCCATTCCTAACATTGTAAGAAATTGATGGAAATGCTCCAGAGCTGTCAATACTCAGCTACTACAATATTTGCGATAGTGTGGATGTGTCATTACCCTCCCGTGGCTGTGGGAGTGCGCATGCGTCCCTCAGGACCTCCGGCGCCGACCAGGCGCGCCTCCCGTCGTCACCAGGGCTGCCAATAACTAATATAATGTCACTGCAAATATACATGTACATAAACTCACGCCTATTTTTATAAAGGGTAAGCAGAGGTGCAACCAGAACATCGAAGTTTTACTTTGTATTTTTCGTCCCACGATGTAATAGGGGGAAGACTGTTGCCATATCGGGCACAAGTACCTGATCCCGGGGTGATATTGAACAAAAAAATCCAATATCACTTTGGCTGATCCGGGATTCGAATCCGAGGCCACAGCTTTGCAATGCCGTAGTACAACTGCGCCACGGAGGCAGTCAATATAACAATAAATACATCCAACATTAACAACAAAACTGCTCATAAATAATAGCAAAAGCAGATAACACCTTGAATTACAAAGCAATGTTTGGCATTCCATTGCGCTCGCCATCCTGAGACATAAGATGTTAAGTCTCAATATGTACAGTAGCTACTCTGGCTACAATGCCCTGTAATCCGAAACACAACAGTGCATTTACAATGCTGTTTGACGGGAGAAATAGAGATTGCGGTGGTACCCACCCAGATGGCCTCTCACATATGAGAGACCTACCACCAGACATTAAGACAAAAGTTTTATATAGCGGGTATACTACAAGATTTTTTCGGACTCTTCTAGATACCCGATATGGCCACAGGCTCGCCCCTTATCATATCGTATTGAATCCATTAAAATGTCCAACATCATTTAAATTCAGTATTTTTTTGATCTACCAAGTTCGGAAAGCGGTTTTCACTAGAGAAGAACAGTCAAGAAACTCTAGTGTTGCTCTTTTCTTATATAGAAATAGTGTTCACAAGGATTCCAGGTCTACCGAACCACCCCTAACTAATAGGTGTCGTGTCAGGCGCCGCGCTGTCGGCGACACTTGTTGCGAGAGCCGACACGCCCCGCACAACCCCTCACATTTCATCTGGTTATTATGGTGCTCTCCCACAACTATACGGTACGAGATAGGAAGTGTACAGTGAGGAATCAAATCAAAATAATTTATTTGTAAATGTAGATGTTTTACAATATGTTACAAATAAGATTAAGGCTGATTTTAGAGACACGCTCACCGTGCGCTGACCGTCAGCGCTGACAGTTGAAATGTAAAGGAGCGTTTTAGAACAACGCGTAGTTGTCAGCGCTGACACCCCGTCCGTAAGCTACGCGCTGAGCTGTCAGCGCTGACAGTCAGCGCGCATTCAGCGTGACTCTAAAATAAGCCTAAGTTCTCTTCATTTGACTTGTATACTGAAATGCGTAACTGTAATGGGCAGTGGTCAGTGACTCCGATACATACGAGATATGACAGGATTGGGACATACACCATGCGTGACGCCTCAGTTTTAATGGATATAATCATCATGGATTCCTGCACTTAGAGGGAATACTGAATTTTTACGGGTTCAAAACCCCATATAGAATCATCGGCACTTTGGAAAATCTCCGGGACCTACTAAAGAAGCAAGTTGAAAACAACACCCTGGCCAATTGCAGGTTGGTAAATTTGTAGCAAAGTATGGTGGTTACAGTGAAATAATAAATTTCTATAAACAGCATGAATAAGAAAGAAAGAAAGAAAATTATTTGTAACAAGTATGTAGCAATAACTTAACAAGATTATTTTAACATAGATACAAATAGTGTTTGTTACAAAAACGGACTAAATAAAGAGAAGAATGTGTTAAGTGGTAAATCTAACGGATTTTAATAATAGTGGCAGAATATTCTATCGGGATAGTGATCATTGTACACCGCGGTTATGGGCCCGTAACAGGTTTTTGGTATGCTCGTCTCGACTCATTCAATGCAATAAAAAAATCTTAAATATAGGCGGGGCTTCGAAAAGGCTTGTATTGAAGTTTCGATCAGTAGATCTATACTATAATATTATAAAGCTACAGAGTTTGTTTGTTTGTTTGTTTGTTTGAACGCGCTAATCTCTGGAACTACTGAATGATTCTTTGAATGATTCTTTCAGTGTTGGGTAGTCCATTTATCGAGGAAGGCTATACGCTATGATCTATAGGAGGAAAGCAGTAGTGATATTTCTAGCAAATACGAGGAATTTTTGTTCGTTTTTCGTGGTCCGATTGGTCGATATTCTAAACTGATAGTCAGAATTAAACATTTTGACCGCCATTTTAAAACGTGTATGCACCCGGGCGGAGCCGGGCCCGACCGCTGGTCTTCAATACGGATTGCATTAAATTTTCCATCAGGCGCTTCGTAGCCATCTTATGGCACCTTTGTAAAGTATTTGCTCGATTGAGCGCGCTGACGTCAGTGCTCGGGCGGCACATAAAACATAGTTATTTCGATATACTGCGAGACTTTGTTACGGATCGTCGACGTAGATTAGTCACGTGACATGTTAGATTTTTTAAGCGGGAATTTTGAAAACTATTTTTGTTTACAAACACACAACACTTTATTGAACATCACATAACATAAAATAACAACAATTAATAGAAAAACCTTACAAATAGTGAACAACTAGCGGTCTTATCGCTAAGAGTGACCTCTTCCAGACAACCATATAGCAATAGAGTATGAAATTAAAAGAATTTTAAAAGTGGGTGTTTATTGTGTGTGCGTTATAACAATACTTAAACTTTGTTTACGTATATTTTTATTAAATTTTGTATTTAATTAAGTAAAATAAAATGGAAGTAATTTCAAAAATTATTCAGCTTCCCTATTGTAATAGTACGTGGTGGCCTGTTGGTAAACGGACTAGACGCGGCTGCCAACATGTTCACGGTGGTCGCGGGTTCGAATCCCAGGGCACACCTCTGCCTTTTCGGAGTAATGTGTGTATTGAAAGTCAATCACTACGCACTTAAACGGTGAAGAAAAACATTGTGAGGAAACCTGCATACCATAGCGATTTACACATATAATAATTACCATGATAATTACATGATAATTACCATGATACGATTTGTAAAATTGTTATGGTATGCAAAGTCCGCCAATCCGCACTAGGCCAGCGTGGTGGACTATATGGCCTGACCACTCTCAATCGTGTTCACGATTGTACAGGAGGCCCGTGCCCTGCAGTGGGACGGATATGGGCTGATATAGATATAGATTCCCTATTGTGTACATTGAACGTACTAAAACTTGCCATACTGTCCTCCATGCTCAGTGCGTGTAGACAGTGTAGTAATGTGCACAGCTCACAAGTCGGCCAGCGCCGGCGCTGCGCAGTAACCCGCGGACGTCGCGTCGTGTCGCTCTCCGCAACCACTGAGCTAGAGGTAACCTTTACTTGTTTGTGATGTGTAATTAATGTTCTGTGGAGTGATTACAAGTGGTTGTTTTTGTGGTGAAGTCAAATTATGACTATTTAATTTAATTTTAGAGGTTATTAAAAAATATTTAATAAATTGAAATTGTCATATTTCCCTCAATAGCTTAATTTCTTGGTGTTTTTTGTTAATAATAGTGATGTGTAATTTATTTTTATGTCTTAAAAATTTTGAAGTTCAGTTGTGAATATAGTGTACCGTGTTTGGCCAATACCAATATTTCTTTCGGGTCAATAATACTCGTATGCTATCTACTCTACTAGTGCTCAATACAACAATTAGTAATATTAACTGAGCTATCTAAAAAACGCAACAAAATATCTTAAAGTCTTTACTAATTTACGGTTCCACTTCCGGGCACGATTGTCGACAATTGAGGCAAAATGGGTCTAAGTCCACCATATGGGCCTACTGTAAATTGTAAGAGTACACGCATCTATGTACTCTAGAATTAATAAGGGGGAAATTGATCGACATACATTATGCGTGGATTAACAGCCGCTGCCCATAAACAATCCCAATCCAAAATGTGCCGTTTGAGATTGACAGCTCAATCTTTTTTCTGATACTATATTGCCAATAATCAATCTCAGTAGTGAAAAAACTATGGCAACATGGTAGGAGACAAATCGAAAAGTAGAAAACAATCCAGATTGACTTCAATCTAATTTTTTCTTATTATTATTTTCATCGGCCGTATGACGTCAATATTTTAAAACTCAGAACTACTTCTTCAAGTCCTTTTGTGTGTGACAATGGAATTATCTAGTTCGCTCCGGTCTATACATACGATAACTTTTGTAATAATCACTTTAAGATCTACATCTGTATCAACCCATACACGTCCCACTGCTGGGCATGAGCGTCCTCTACAATCGAGAGTGCGATTAAGAGTGGTTAGGCCATATAGTCCACCACGCTGGCCTAGTGCGGGTTGGCGGACTTTACATACAACAGAAATTTCTACAAATCGCTATCGTATGCAGGTTTCCTCACGATGTTTTTATTCACAGTTGTAGTGCGTTGTGATTGACTATCAATACACACATGACTCCGAAAATTCAACATGGATTAAAGTGGAGCTCTAACAGTTACTTTTTTATACATACATACATAAACTCACGCCTTTTTTCCCAGAAAGCCTAGGTGCCAGGACCCACACATTTTGCCTTGTATTTTCCCTCCCACGATTGGGCGGGGGCGCGCCTATCGCCATATCGGGCACAATTTTGATGATGATGCTAATAATCAATAGAAAAATCCAAGATCATTTTGCCCGACCCGGGATTCGAACCCAAGATCTCAGCTTTGTACACTTTTAGTTGCATTGTGTCTGAAGTCACTGAAACTACCACCCAACTTTTTGGTAGCAGTCTCGATATACCCTGTATATACAGAGTATATCAAATTTTAGCAAAAAATATGGATTTATCCCCAAAAATGATATCTAAAAAATCATAAATTATTAGTTTGTTGTCACTAAAACTATCACCCGGCTTCGTTTTTGGTAGCAGTCTTAATATACCCTATATAATGTGTGGATGTCTACAGATGCGCTGAGGCGAGATACTGGGGCGTCAGAGATGAGCGGGCGCGGCGTGCAGTCCTCATCCGCAGCCAGTTGAACACACACTCAGGTACGCGACAAGTCCACATGGCAATTTTCTAGTGATGGAGTACGTACCAAGTAGTTTATATCGATATTTATTGCAACGCATAGAATAAAAATATATGACAAAATATTTCTTCTACAATTTGTTACTGATCAATGCCTGCACGTGGAAGATAGTATATATGTCGCGTACTGTACGTTACATTCTAATAAAAAACATAGACTACTACGTATAAGTGAAATATAATACAAAAACACGTGACAGGGTAATCTATACTAATCTATGTTAATATTATAAAGCTGCAGTTTGTTTGTTTGTTTGAACGCGCTAATCTCTGGAACTACTGGTCCGATTTCAATGATTATTTCAGTGTTGGGTAGTCTATTTATTGAAGAAGGCTATAGGCTATATATAATCACGCTATGATCTATAGGAGGAAAGCAGTAGTGATATTTCTAGCAAATACGAGGAAATTTTGTTCGTTTTTCGTGGTCCGATTGGTCGATATTCTAAACTGATAGTCAGAATTAAACATTTTGACCGACATTTGAAAACGTGTATGCACCCGGGCGGAGCCGGGCCCGACCGCTAGTACGTAATATATTTTCACATTTGCGCGTTACAATAGGGAAAATTACAAATGATGTGGAATCAAGTCTTTTTTTTTTAATTTTATGTAAATAGCAATTACCCTATACTTTCTTAATACTATGTTTTTAGTTCCTACCATCCAATATATTTTATTACAAATACGAATATTAAAATTTTAGTAACTAGATGGATATCGAAGATCTTATTTCTCAAAATAAAACAATTTTTTATAACTTCAATATTAAGCTGTAAAAAAAATCTTTACACTGTTCTATAATGTATGAAACATTAAATTATTCGACGCTTCGAGAAAATCTCAGCCTAAAATCCTGACATCTTCATAAAAAGCCAATAAATAAGTCGATCCCATTTTCTTCCTACGCAGTAGACATTCACTAAAGCTATTTGGCTTGAGACGTCAGCTCTTCATACTTGCGACTATTTTTATTGCTTTAATTAAAGGCTAAATCATAAACAATGCCAGATATTTTATTTTATTTTTTAAATTCATAAAACTAACAGCTAATACAAGCAGTAAATTAAGAAAAATATATAACAGAAGGCCAATTACAAGTTTTCACTTATAAATACGTTAGTAAAATATTCAAATGTATCTCACAGTATATAAATATATGGAGAAAGAAAAGTAGTTGCTACATTACAGACAGCCTCCGTGGCGCAGTTGGTTAGACGCCGCCTGTGAAACGAGAGGCCGCGGGTTGGATCTCCGCACCAAGAGAAATGTTTGTGCGGCCCATAAATATTTCTTCCGGGTGTGGGTGTTTGTGAGACCGAAAAGTCTCTCGTAGTTCCTGATACCCACGACTTAGGACTATGTATGTGACTGTTGGGTGTTATTTATTAATTAGACGAGATTCACAAAAAGAAAGCATCGCTCAATATCATCTACAGCTTTAGGATACTCGTACAAAACAGGTCGATGTCCTTATCGTGCATTATTGAGTTAAACTGTTTACTGCTTCCAAATATATCCACAGTATTGTCTCATAATTTAAAAAAAAAATATCTGGCTGAATTAAAATGTCTGATAGATGGTCAACAAATCAATAATTCTCTGGGTTAATTACAATACTTTAATATACGTTTTTTCATTGCACATGATTTTTTCTCACAATTTTACTAAAACCATCATAGAATTGATTTATACATTACTAGTGGCCCAACCCAGCTTCGCCCGGGTACAAATAAATTTCTGTGCAATAATATGTACGTATTATACATATAAACCTTCCTCTTAAATCACTCTATCTATTAAAAAAACCCGCATCAAAATCTATTGCGTAGTTTTAAAGATTTAAGCATACAAAGGGACATAGGGACAGAGAAAGCGACTTTGTTTTATACTATGTAGTGATGTAGCTACGAATATTTCTGTGTTATGAACTTGTTATGCTACGGTGCTACGAAAGGGCTACCCGCGCTACGAACTTGCTAACTCTGCTACGAACTCACTATCTTTGCTACGTAATTGCTATGTATGCTACGAGCTCACTATTCCTGCTACGGTTGGTCAAACGAGAAACTGGTGGTAGGTCTCTCATATGTGAGAGGCCATCTGGGTGGGTACCACCGCAGTGTCTATTTCTCCCGACAAACAGCAGTGTAAATGTACTGTTGTGTTTCGGATCGAAGGGCATTGTAGCCAGAGTAACTACTGGACATATTGAGACTTAGCACCTTATGTCTTAGGATGGTGAGCGCAGTGGAATGCCAAGCATTGCTTTGTAATTCAAGGTATTTTTTTGGTTTTGCTTCTGTTCATGAGCGGTCGTATCGCTTACCATCAGGCGAACGGCATGCTCGTCTCGTCATTCATCGCAATAAAAAAAAAAAAAAACGAGCGAATGTAGCACCGACCGACCATGATAGGAAAGTTCTGTTCGATTCGGTCGCCCCTTACTCATATACTGTGGAAATCTTAGATTTCTTATCCGTGCAATAACTATAAAGCCTGCATCACATAGACCTATGCAGATTCTATGGCTATCCACCCAAACAGCCTCCGTGGCGCAGTCGCTAATGTGCTGGCTGTATAACGTAAGACCACGTGTTCATTCCCGAAAGAGAAATATTTATGTGATTCACAGATATTTGTCCGGGTGCTTGTACGACCGAAAAGCCTATCTTAATTCTGATATGATGATATCAGTTTTTCTCATTTATCTTCTATGTGCAGATATCTATCGGTTACAAACATATTATATATATAGCTATATAGAAAATGTAATGGTGCAGTATGGGGTCGGGCGTGCCACGCGGCGCGCGGCCGCCCTCGCACGTGGCGTACTACGTGGCGCTCGCCGGCATCGTCGGCCTGCTCGTGCTGCTCTGCTTCTACTTCTTCTACTACTTCGTCAAGAAGGTCAAAGGTTAGAACGCTTCAGAACTCAGCCTTGGAATTTAAAAGCTCAGGAGCCTCCTGTGTATCATAACTATTACCTGTCCTTCAAACGAGGCTTAAAGAGAGTACTCTCCTTAAGGTAGGCAGAGACTTTGTTGTGCTGGTACCCTGGCACAAAAGCAATAAAAAAATATATGCATTCCTATAAAATGGTTGCCTGTAAAGTCGGTTTTACGGCCGAAGATTTTACGTGACAACGTCTTTTTCTCGGTAGAATATTTATTGATATGAATATAATTAAATTAATCACTCAACTATAATTAGATCATAGTTGAGTGGGAGAGAGACGCAAGGCATTCGGCGGGCCTCTCTCTCGTTCGGTGACTCATCGTAACGTTACCGGGCGTTACACTTTTTCATAAGTGACTCCCAGCCGCAACCTAATTTAAGACGTTGTCACGTCAAAAATGCCATAAAACGCAATATAATGTATCTAAGACTTATATCTCGTCTCGCCATTCATAGAGATAAAATACACAGAGGCTATATTGGCTTAGTAATGTATGTTTATAATGATTTGTAGTTTTTCATATCCATTCATAATGTCGGTGATAATAAATAATCAATTTAGGAATTCCATGGTTTCATTGATATTTGAAATGAAGGGAATTTTTAAATATTCATAATTATCCTCATATTTCCGAACATAGACCTCCACAAAAGCCTGTTGTAAGCGGCCTACATTCCCTAACCTTTATAAGTCCTCTATCTACAATATGTAATTATATTTTGTGTTTATTCCAGAGTTATCTCAGCAAGAGACTCCGCTGCAGACGCCCACGTGTCGCGCGCCGCCGCCCACCGTCGCCACCTACCCAGTGCAACCAGGTACCATCATCACACTCATTGCAACTTTCGGGATGTTTCTATATACCAGGATATTAAACTGATATAGCATTTGGCAAGAACGTCAATTGGTGTGGAATACCGCCACCCAAAAATTAGCTTTCCTCTGTAAATGTGAGAACCAGGTACCATGATCACAATAATTGCAATTTTCGTGATGTTTTTACATCTCAGGATGATATACTGATCAGGCATTTGTTAAAGGACTAAAAGGGCCAATTGATGACGAATACCTTCGCCCAAGAATTAGCTAGCCTCTGTAAATTTACTGGTGGTCTCTTATATGTGAGAGGCTATCTGGGTAGATACCATCACAATGTCTATTTCTCCCGTCTACCACCAGTGTAAATTTTCTGTTGCAGTTCAGATTGAAGGACATTGTAGCTAGAGTAACTACTGGCCACACTAAAACTATTAAGTCTAGACATAAGATTAATATCTTATGTCTCAGGATGGCGAGCGCAGTGGAATGCCAAGCATTGCTTTGTAATTCAAGGTGTTGTTTGGTTTTGCTACTGTCGATGAGCGGTCATATCGCTTACCATCAGACGAATGGCATGCTCGTCTCGCCATACATAGCAATAAAAAATTAGAGAGAAGAGATACGTAAAAAAGACGAGAGCAAATGTTGAGACACAAGAGGGCTGGGCTCCGTGGCGTACCTTGGGAGAAGCCTATGTCCAGCAGTGGATTGCAACAGGCTGATGACGATTAATCCCTCACAAATTCAATAAACAGCTTTCAGTACTAAGATAAGCCCCCCACTCTTTACAGTAGTCCGCGACAGCGCCACTGCCATGGCGAAACTCTGCAAGCAGCTGCCAGCGCCGACTAGCAAGGGAGGGACGGTGTTCCCGACCTCCACCTCTCCCGCCGCGCTGCACACCGACACGGGGGGTGGCGTGCCAGTCCCGCCGGTGCCGATGCCAGATAAGGTCCCCGCGCCGGCTGCTGCCACCGTGCTGGAGACTGCTGTTGCCAGGTAAAGATGGCGTGGATATTTGAAAGTCTGCCAAATAATAAGAAGTGAGACGCAATGAAGCTGCGAATTCAGAATTTTTTATTTGTATATGTTGTAAAGAAAGGGTTGTTATACCCTTCTGTAACCAGTAATGATAAGTGCAGTAAAAGGTGATTAAATAAAAATATGTTCTTATATTGCAATGTTCAAGCGTTATTTAACTTTTTTCTTTTTGATATAGTAAATTATAAATACCAAATTGTAAAGCATATTTTTTGTTTATATCATCATGGTATATATCATGGCAATTTCGGCTTCCAATGCGTTCTTTTTACAACCTGTCCACAAATAATTGTCTTTGATAAAAATACCATGATTTTTAATAAACTCAATTAATTATGAAAGTGTAGATTTTAGTGTATAATCATTAGATAATTTTCACTTTAGAAAGATCATGGACAAAGATTCTAAATTCTCATGTTATTATAAATAATCCTAAAATTGTATAAAGAGATACTGAACTTTTCTCGGGGGAACAGATTATTAACAAGGCTATATTAAGCAAAGTTTTGGGCTCAGCCAAAGCCACTCTGAGCAGCTATTGAGAATTTAGTTGGTAATGCAATAAAAAAATCTTTATTGATCATTCTAATGACAGCTTTAATGGTACGTTTAGACTACGACATAAATTCTAACATAAATGTCCGACATGAATGTCTGTACTGTTTGACACTAGTACACTTGGACACAACGTGTTCACACAGCGTCTGATGTGACACTCATTATCGTATCACAATAATTTTGCATCAGAGTCACTCGTGCTCATACAGAGACACTTCGATGTATACACTAAGTGTACTGTGCAAGTGTCATAGTCTAAAAGTACCTTAATGCCACACTTAAGTTTCATAATGATTAAAAAAAAAGCATACATTTATTAAAAAAAACATATATCTCGTTTTTTACATACAAATATTGTTGACATAATTATGATAAATATTGTATGCAATGAATTTATTACAATTGCTAAGCCTTTTTAATAACTGCTTTTGATATTGTGTATTTAGTAACATCTTTAATATAGAAAATGATCATCACGTATTTAAATTTGTATTTGGAAATATTTAAGCCATTTGTACTAAAAGGCATTATGTATGATGGTAGGAATTTGTAAGTGTATAGATATTCTCCAATTTGTTGTTATCAATTTACCAGATGTTTGTTAATATATTATAGGGATATATTGTTGAATTGTTACCTCATAAAATTAATAATATCTAACGGTATATTGTCCATGCGCATTTTGGAAACATGTATTGCTTAACAATTATTCTAACTTTTGTAAATTATACTTTTCCTATAATAAAGCCGTTCATAGTATAGGACCAATGATTATAGTATTTAAGTACGATTTCATAGAAAAAATACAAAAATGGCTAACAAAGATTATTCTAATGACGTTCCAAAAGTACCAGGATATTATGAATGATAAGGAGGTTGGAGTTTCGATGTTCGAAATTCAAACGAACGCCTCCGAAACTGACGATAGAGAAGGAATATGTGCCAATAAGGAGTTGGAGAGAGATAGTTACAGGTTTGTTATTACACCTTTTACTATACGTAACTTTAGCTTGTAATTAGTGAATGAGATAGAAGATACCTCTAACTTAATAAAGAAAGAGACGGATGTATCGACTTCAATGTCATTGGAAAGGTGAGGTGAAGAATAGGTTCACGGAATTTGCTGAGACAGAAAATGTACCAGATACGAGTTAAAATGAGATAGTTACGGGTTTCAAAGTGATAAAGGTGGTATAAACGATCAAACTTTATTGAATTTTTTTTCAGTTTAAAAAATATATTTTGTATTAACTACGGTCTGTTTTCATTACTTATGTTTCTGGAGTAATAATACTAATTCAGATTTTTAAAGGCTGACATAGCAATTAGCACAGCCCCTCTTTAATCTTTATTTTACCTGTATTAAGTGAAATTAATATAATATGAATGCTCACAGGTATATGACTTCTCTTGTGAATATTTTTGTAAAGAAAGAAGGTATTTTGACCGTCCATCACTCGCTCTTGTGTATTAGTCGATGTTTATAAAAATATGCTTCACACAGTGTTGATCACACCGATTTATTCCTAATTATAGTAAATGTGTATTTAGATGTATTTAAAACGCTTGAAAATGTATTTAATTAAATATTAAATAAGGTATTATAAAATATTTGTACATTGCAATCAAATCTAAAAGGCATTCAAATGAAGTGACTCTTATATAGATAGTTACCAATTATGTGAAGAATAGATTATTACCTATATATTTATGAAATAAGAAATAATAATATTGCTTGAAAAAAAATACGCCAGATATGAATGTATGAAATAATTATATTCGCATATAATTTATAGAAATGTATTTCATATGTCCATTAAATTATGATGTCGTTACAAAGACAAAATCTATAGCTTTTAAGTACTTTTATTAGCGTCAAAAAAATTGATAAATCGATGTACAGGGCCGTACCGGGGGCACTAGAACGGGGGTCCGAACTAATGTGCTCATTTATATACGTTTATATGCTTCGAAATAATAATCGTTTTATAATAAATGTTGTTTACTTATTTAATGTGTGTTGTTTAATTATTGTCCCTTTCTTTTTATATTATTATTACTGTGTAATGGTTTATCTACATCCTATTGTAGATACTTACGTTTCACATAATCCTGAGGTAATTGAAGCAAAGATGACATTCTCAAGTGGTATGATATGCATAATGTATATGCAGATTGATCTACTAACTTAAATAAAACTAATGTATGTGTATTTCCTAAAAACTCAACAACTCTATAGTATGTCATCCTCAAAGTTCAACGAAACACCTACAAATTACAATTAATAATACATAAAGGTAATTTTGTATTTCTGCTACTTGATAATATGTCTCTGCTAGCGCCAGGGGGGTTTCTTTATAATCCGACACGAAGTTTGAATGTTCGAACGTTGAAGTCAACTATTAGGATAAACGTTTTTTACTTCTAAAAATCAATATACTTATCGAACTTAATCTAAGATTATGACGAATGATACAAAATTCGAGCATTTTGTAAAGTATTAAGGCGTATTCGTACAGTTTTACGTGTTATATACGAACAGTCGTCGTCATGTGGACTACAGAGTAACCCCCCTGGATTCGCTTTTTTAATTAATCTTCTACATTTTGTCCATCAGCTGGTAAATTTATTGTCGAACAATATAGGTCAGTACTAAATATAATAGATGATAAAGTATACATTTATGAGAGACGCAGGGGTTAAATGTAATAGGCGACATAGATGGCTTAGGAGGCGACCATGCTTAAATAATAAATACACCCAACAGTCACATACATTGTCCTGGCCCCATACTAAGACTTAGTTTTGTGTCGGGTATCAAACACTACGAAACACTTTTCGATCTCACAGATACTTAGACCTGAAACAAATAAGGCATCTCGTTTCACAGCTGGTGTCTAAACAACTGCTCCACGGAAGCTTTCATAAAATAAATATAAAAACATAGTAAAGGTGTGAATAAAACAATTGGTAAATAACATCTGATTTTTATTTTTATTTCAAAACATAAATACAACTATACAGGCTTTGTTTAAACAACGAAACTTATAAAAAAAACCTTCAAACCGAGTGGTGGGGACATGAGTTAAAATGAAACTGAAAACAAGGTGTAACGTCAGAAGGTCGCAACCAAAAATAAAAAGTTTAAAAAAAATAATAAACTGAGAGCAATCGTTTTTTAATTTTATACCGTCATGTCTCCACCACTCTTGATGTTTATAATTATGTTTTAATTAATCTTCTTAACATTAAAAAAATAGCTTTAATAATTTAAATAATATTTTGGCTTATATTTGAGAAATATTAATTTAATAAAATACATTTTATTTTATTTTTCTCCATGCACTTTTTGCAATATATAAACGTTACAATACATATAAAATAAAATAACATAATACTAAAATACAAAATAATTTGAGGCACACGTAAAGGCCTGAATCCGTCCCTTACAACTGAAAGCATATACAACGATTACTTATAAAGCTATTAAGTTATTTTATAAATCTTCCCTTAGTCATATTCGGGGTTTTTGGGCTATGGGGCCCATTTTTAACATCAATAGAACTTAATTGTTACAACAGGATCATAACATTTGACACAATTTTAAATTTAATTGACGAACTAATGGACTATTAACCTGGCATGCAGGGCCGTAATAAGGCGGGGGTCGCGGTACTGACCTCCATGTAAGCTTACTTACACTATACACGTTGTTAAAATATTTTATTTATCATACATTTGTAAAAAATAATGCATTAATGTGAATTTTCGAGTGCTATCTTTTTTTGGCAAAAATATATCTTTATATTTTTAATTATAAATAGGTTTTTGAGTTGAGGCAGTTTTGAGTTGTGTCAAAAATATTTTAATCTGTTTGATTTCATCAAATATTTTGCCTTTGGCTGCTATTTTGTACGTTATTTGAACATTTGGCCTTTACAATATTTTCGATAGAGAGAGAAACCCTGTGTGTGAGGCTTTTAATTTTACATACTAGATTATTTGTGCTAATAAATGCAACTTATAGTCGGCAAAGTCTGGATAAAAGCATGTTAGAAAAATAATTTATTGCAAAAACATATTTTACTAGGTATATATAAAAATAATTAATTTAACTGTTTGGAGCATTTCAAAATATATTATAATTTCACAGAATTTTTGCAAAGATGTGTTCCGAATTTCAGATATATTTTGGGCATAGTCACATTTAGCAAAACAAAATATATTTCTGTAAAATAATATTTCGAAACAACTATGGAATTATGCCAGAGGTTTTTCTCTCCTATATACATTGTATAGTTTATATGGCAGTTTCCTTGCGCTGCGGCGAGCCGTACTGGTGCAGCTCGTCGTAGGGGGGCGGCCGCTCCTCCACCCCCTCCACTTCCAAGTCTAAATCACTCTCTGGACAAAAAAATGTGAAATGGTTAAAATTGAATTTCTATATTTGTATTTTTATTCTTATCCGACCTTCGTCTAGTAATTAGCTACTTGTATTTAGTTAGTTTTTTTTTATTATTTCATTACACCAGCAAACCTGCAAACACGTCACCCTATGGTAACAGATCTTTGCCGCTCATGAATATCTACATCGCTTGGATCATAGATGATATTACCGGAATATTAAATCGGGAAGCGAGCGGAAAGAAAAAGATTGCGAACAGGGCATTGGGTTTCCGGCAACCTCACTTACCGAACGAAACGCGACAACAAAGCTGTCACCTAATCTCCTGTGAGACAGTGGTAGCGCCCCAAACGAGCCTATTCGTACTGCTGAGTCATGATTGTCAGAAACGTGGCTTCAAAATATATTGCAAAATCTTAATAGTAGATACTATTTTATGTCTTTTTGATGCTCTAATACCATCATCATCATCAAGATAGACCTCCCAAAAAATAATTTAAGAGTGGAGTTCACCAATACTTCACAATATTGGCACCATAGCTGTTGAGTGCAAGATGTAGTTTCCCACACTAAGTACATTGCTGTCTTTCATTTCGCCTGTCACTGCGATAATTATTTGCAGAGTCTCATCCCTAAGACGAAGGCTAGCAAAGTGCAAGCAGATAAATTGAGCTTAGGAGGATTGAAGTTAATCAGAGCCGTATTATCCAAGAAATGAAATGAAAATGAAATGATAATATTTTATTGAATCCATAAAATGTCATACACTATTTAGAATCAGTTACTTTTTTTTCCACTACCACCCGATTCACAAGGCAGTTTTCGCCAAAGAAGAGAGAACATTCATGCAATAATGCGTGACATGCAGCTTACCAGAGAAAGCGCCGGACTCAGGCCGGCACGGTGGGGCCAGTATGTCCCCATCGCTGGCGTGGCGGGCGCGCCAGGCTCCGATGCCCACGCCCCCCGTACCCTCTCCACTTCCCGCAGACACTCGCTCATCGCCAGAGAGGTAGTAAGCACAGCCGTCGTAGCCCACCGCCTCTGTCGTGAGCGGGCAAGCCAAGCAACTCAATAAGCGAAACACATTGTATAGACAATTTCAGACCAAGCTTATGAGCCATGCTTTATTAGAAGTCATGCATTTTTCCCCCGTTGTTTTTGTTTAGTGGGGATCTGGAGATTTTTATAGGGTTATCTAGTAAGTGATAACCGTCGACCTAAAATATTTGGGGCTTATATTGGTCGTTTGAAAATACATAGAGAAAGGAAGCTTTGTATTAAATGAAGCCGGTAACTCCAATTGTGCCTCCGACAATTATTTGGAGTTATATTGTTAATCAATTTACAGATTTTACATACATATACGTCACGCCTTTTTTCTAGAAAAGCTAGGTGGAGGTAAAACCAGCACACCCACGTTTCAGCTTCTGTGCTCCGTCCCACGGTGTGATAGGGGGTGAATCTATCCCCAAATCGTACACAAATTCCCGACTCCGGGTTGAAAATCAATAGAAAAAACAAATATCATTTTACTCGACCCGAAATTCGAAGCTGATACCTCAGCGTTGTGATCGTACCGAAGTGCAACTACACTTCTGAGGCGATCAGAAAAGATTTTTAAATAAATCAATAGCAGAAAGAATGTGATCAGTTGAGTTTCGCACCACATAAACCAGATACATATTAAAAGTTATAAGATTATATTCTGATAGAAATTCCATGCATTGACAGGCTCACGTCTCTCAAAGCAGACATCCAAAACATCCGAAGCAAAAACTTACCAACTGAAGGTGGAGGGTAAGTAGACCTGGTACCACTAACCCTGGACTCGATCCCATGATGCACCGCCCCGGAGCGATCCATAGAGCCCAGAGTATCCAGTCTCTCTATCACCTCATCCAGGCTGAAGTTAAAAGTGTGTTGGTGTTCTTGCAACGGGATTAACGTTGGCTTTGGGCGTTCTTTGGACCTTATCGACTCATTCAAAGACTGCTTTGCCTCTTTAGCCTTGCATACAACTTTGGGAGACTTTTCTTCTATTTTCACAGTATTATCAGCATCATTTATGGACAAGACATCGTTCACATCATTGGTAACATCTTCAGCATTTGTATTGGTGATAGTGTCTTCAACGTCTCCTATATAAAAATCAGTTTGTTCAGTAACATCGCAATCTTTATCATCACTAATCCTTTCTTTCTCTTTGCTGCTTTCAACCTTCTTGCCTTTAGAAGATTTGATGTTAGTATGATGTTTCTTACAAGGCTTGGCTAAATTTTCAACGCTTTTAAGGCATTCGATGCTAGAAGATTCTGGTTCGGCGTGGGGTGCTTTGTCAGGGCTATCTGAGGCGGCAGAAGTTCTTACTGGATTGAGAGGAATGTAGAGTTCTTTATTAGATCTTTCCCAGTCCCGGCGATGGAGAACTTCGTCGATGACGCTTGGTGCTGAGTGGTATCTTGTTTCGCTGTTGTCATGGTGGGACTTGCGTCTCCCGATTTCTTCGTGACTTCTGTGGGCGGAGAGCGACTTTTTGTGTCCTGGGAAGGATTGGGCATTGTATTGGTATTTTTATGACCTTACATACATTTTGCTTTAGCATATGGAACAAAGGTTACTTTTGAATTTAATTGGCGTTCGAATTCAACAAATAGGTACACAAGTACGAGTAAAAAAGTAAAGTGTTTTTCTTCCTGCACAAGGATCCAACTGCTAAACATAACCTATGTACCCGCAAGGTTTACTATAGGAACATAAAACACCTTTATAATAATTCAACATCGTTTATGTTTAGCAAATTATAGGTCGTAGGTACCTGAAGTACTAGGTAGATGCAGAGAGACAGCACTGCTACCAATGCGTCGGCTGAACAACTCACTGGATCGCCGACGATTACCATTATCTGCAGGCAAGAAACAACGAAACATGGATTAAAATGCCACAATTTTTAATGACTGCATTAGTCAGTTTACTCTTACATTCTTTACAAATTATAATCATTGAAATTGGCGGAAATTCAATATCCTTAAAGGAATGGATTACATTTTACTTATATGTATACTCGTCAAAACAAAATAAGGGCCACCAATATTTTTCGACATTAATTCATTTTAAGCAGGATTCAAGGTTAGAAATAGTCTATATATAATAAAACAAATTGTTGTTTTTTAAATAAAATTATTTTGAATTAAATAAAATGAAAAACTAATTGTTTTTATAACATTTTATATTTTTTACAATTTTTTTGAAATTCTTTCATAACATTAATATTAAAATTTTAACTTATAGGTAAATAACAATCGGTTTTTTTTATATTCTAATATCGGGTATGTCCCCCTCTTTTTGAAATGCATTCTTGGAGCCTTGAAGGCATGCTCTCCACAAGATTTTTGACAATGTCATCAGAGATTTCTTCCCAACAACTTTTTAATAAGTTTATTAGCTGCTGTTGATTATGCACATCTTCTTGAGCTGCCCTAACCCGTCGTTTGAATTGATCCCAGAGTTGTTCAATTGGATTTAGGTCAGGACTGTTGGCAGGCCACGCCAAAACCTGGATATTGGCTTCGTCTAGGACCGCCAAAGTTGCTCGCGCTGTTCGAGCACAGATAAATAAACGAACTATACGTAAAACTATCAAAAACAACAGCAGCAGTCAGTATATTGACGCTAAACTGATCTAACGTTAAGCTCCAAAATTTTGTGAATTAAAATTAATTAAATTAATTAATTAAAATTAAGAACATATTGTTCAAAAAGCGTTTTAACTGCACACTTGACAGCAACATCGGCTATACCTGACCGTCGTCGTTAACTCAAGCACTTAAGACCATAAAAAAACTCATTCGAAAACACGGGGTACCAAAAATCTTTCTCAAACTGAAAAAAATTAGGTGGCCCTTATTTTGTTTTGACGAGTATAAATTAAATAGATTGAGCCCTATACTAGTGGTAAGTCTCTCATATTATGTGAGAAGCCGCCTGGGTAGGTACCGCCGAAATATCTATTTCTCACGCCAAGCAGCAGTGTAAATGCACTGTTGTGTTTCGGATTGAAGGACATTGTAGCCAGAGTAACTATTGACAGATTTAACTTCTTACTAAATAATTTGTACATGCTAGTCACTCACCGTGAGTTATCTCTGTCCTGCTAGGATGTCGGCTTGGATTCTCTGAAACAATAATTTGTATTGATTTTAATATAACACTAGCGGTCGGGCCCGGCTCCGCCCGGGTGCATACACTTTTTAAAATGGCAGTCAAAATGTTTAATTCTGACTATCAGTTTAGAATATCGACAAATCGGACCACGAAAAACGAACAAAATTTCCTCGCATTTGCTAGAAATATCACTACTGCTTTCCTCCTATAGGTCATAGCGTGAAGATATATAGCCTATAGCCTTCTTCGATAACTGGACTACCCAACACTGAAAGAATCATTCAAATCGGACCAGTAGTTCCAGAGATTAGCGCGTTCAAACAAACAAACAAACAAACTCTGCAGCTTTATAATATTAGTATAGATGTATTTTGCTGCTGACTATACTTTGTAAAGAAAACGCAATAATCAACAAAAACATTGGATTAAGGATATGGACGTGAAATAAAATTTAGTGTGAATATTTTAGCGTAATCTGGCGACCGTATTATTAAAGGCGCTTTATGTTGTACTCAGTGCTATTCATTGAACTTGTTTTCGTATATAATAATCCCATCAAAAACATCCTGTAAAAAAATTCCAAGTCTCGCAGCTCAGGTTTTCTACCGCAAAAAGTTGTGAGATGCATGAAATACCAAGTCGATTAATTTATTTAGTCCTTAAGGGACCTTCTATATAAAGTTATTACGTTAGTTATTACCATATCAATATTAAAAATTCTGTACGATTTAAATAAATAGATCGACTTGGCCATCGCATGAAAACATAATGTATCGTACAATTTGTACATAATGCTGCTGGCCAAGTCGATCTATTTATTTAAATCGTAAATAATTTTTAATATTGATATGGTAATAACTAACGTTCAAACTACTAACTACTAACTACTGGTTCAAATTGGATGAAATTTTAAATATACCGTGTTTACACAATGCCTGCTTAGTAACTGAAAATTCAGGCTTCATGCTTTAGCCACAACAAAGTTATAGGGGGTTGAAAATGGTCTGAATTACTTCGAGAAAAGGATGTTACGGCCTATAGCTCGACTTGGAGGGGGCTGGGCCGCGCCCCCAGATATACCTCCACATAATATAGACTTCGTACATGTTAAAACTTAACTACTGAAATATATTTGACTTCCATATTTTTGAATTAATTATTGATGTAGATGTGGACGTCAGATTGTCTGTTTATATCATACTAGCGGCCCGACCCAGCTTCGCCTGGGTGCATATATTTTTTGATTCCACTCCACACCAAATACATGTTGTTTTTCGTATAAACTCTTGTATGCCTAAACTTGACGTAGCTATCCTACTGTCCGGCTCAAACCCGTCTCATCTGCCTGTTCAGTCTCTTCCCAATCCGTCCCGTCCCTTCTCTTTATTATCCATCCCGTTTTATAACGTGCGTTTAAATTTCGTCCTAACAAATCTGTGATCTATCCCAGCCCTCTCCCGTACCTTTGATTCTATTTTACTTTATGTCCCTTCTCTCCACAAACATCCATATATATCTTATACAACGGGCCGTGCAGCAGCAATCGTAATATTTTAATTTCACCACAACTTCAAAACCAAACGTCCAATTTTAATCATTCAAAGACCAAATATTATCAACATAAACTGTACTTATTGATGAAATAATTTATTTTGACAAGGAATTATAGCATGAGTAAAATAAGCGCGTTTAAATGTAGTCCAAAAAAAAATTCAAGATTTTTAAATAAAAATGTGGTTGTTGTGCCTCACTCGACATAGATAGGTATAGTGTGTCGCGGACTTTTTTGTAGATATTTATAAGATCTACAATTAATTATAACATTTTATAGTTCTATCTTTTGTAGTTTAGGCAGCGTACGCAAAATAAGTAACTTCTTTGGTTGATTTTTTTCAGTTTGTGTCCGAAAAATCCAAATATCTTACGGAACCCTATATTTTTCCAAAATAAAATATAGTCTATGTTACTCGTGGATAATGTAGCTTTCGAATGGTGAAAGAATTTTTAAAATCGGTCCAGTAGTTTTTGAGCCTATTCATTACAACCAAACAAACAAACAAAGTTTTCCTCTTTATAATATTAGTGTAGATAACCAAAACATTCCTTAGTTGGTATGTCTATCGCACAATCAAGTTGTGGAAAAGTTTGCCACTCAAGTAGCCGATGAGCGGTGGTGACTGTAATGTTACGAGGCCATTAGATCGTCGTCTTCCACAGATAATAAAATTTTGGTGTGTATATAACAAAGTAATAAGTATACAAGGCAACAGTAATGAAGAGTCGGCAGGGATTCGTAGTATTTGATTGAATGGAATTCGTAAAGTTAGTCTTAGGGCGAAGAGTAAGAAACTTGGCTCTACATGAGATCCGATAACTTTTTTACAGCGAGCATTGAGGTTTATAATCTGTAATGGCTCAAAGATTGTGAGTGATATAGTAACGTATTAGCAACATTTTACATGAAAACGTTTTGATGGCATACATGTTGACTGATTGCGTGAAGTAAAGTGAAGGTGAATGTAGTGGCTGTAGTGTATGCTTAGTCTCTGCCTACCCCTTCTGGCTGCAGGCGTGATGTATACTCACCGGACTTGTCCTCGTACCACATGCAGCAGCAGAGCCAGTAGACGAGCACCAGCATGCCGCACGTCTTGGCGTCCACCACGCTGCCGGCCTCGCTCTCCATCGTCGCCTAGCTGTACTAAAACATGACCTGGTCATTAGCAAATATGTCATAACACTTTTAGCCTTCAAGCAATCCAGGTTTGGAATGTTCTGCCATCAGAAATAACCGCCGTTCTCAGAGACATTTAATGTTAATTAAATCGTTCCTTAGTAAAGATTTTGTTCGCAAAATCTACACTAAGTAATGAGTTAATTGACATCAAATGTTGTTGAGTACGGCAGTAAGTCAAAACACTTTTACTGTTCAAACAGTCCAGATTTGGAACGCACTGCTATTAGAATATGTAAAACTGTCAAAAACTATAAAGATATTCGAAAATCAGGTACGAAATCACTATCTGAAAAGTCTATAGCATCACCTTTCTTGTCGTTATTGATGTATTTTTTATTTTATGTATAAATTTATTTGATTTTGGTATATAAGTAGTAGTATGCTATTAATATTTTACCTCTTTTGTTTGCTTTCTTTATTTTCAATGATTACCGCCATCTACCAATATTTCTGATTTTATATTATACATCCCACGGTTGTCTGGTAGAAATCGTTATAATCCATTGTATTACCTAAAATAACTGATCTTTCAGATGAATACTGTAATTTGCGGTGACCTTTAATACCATTGAAAATTAAACATTGGAAACAATATTGTATGCTGTAATTGCTATTCTGAGGGATTTCATACAGTAAGTATTATTCATTATATGGCCCTATATAAATAAATAAATAACACCCAACAGTCACATACATAGTCCTGACCCCACACTAAGATCGAGTCTTGTGTCTTGGGTATCAAGAACTACGAGAGACTTTTCGGTCTCACATACACCCAGATCCGGAAGAAATATTTGTGGGCCGCACAAACATTTCTCTCGGTGCGGGGATCGAACCCGCGGCCTCTCGTTTCACAGGCGGCGTCTAACCAACTGCGCCACGGAGGCTGTCTATATTAAGTAGTATATATTAAGTATATTAAGCTGTATATATTAAGGAAAATCGATAAATCCACACAATAGATTTTCGAATCTGAGAAACAAATGCAAAACGTCGAAGTTAACATCCCGTAGAGGCTTCTACTAAAGTACAAAGTCGACATAAAATCACAAATACCTAAACATAATTAGGGAGTCGTTGTCGCTATCCAATTCATTAATTACGATCAATCTATCGATGTTGGACAGCCTGACGTCACCATAAATATATCAAATCATCTATACATATAAATAAAATTGAAGTGTCTGTATATAAAGTGAAAATTAAAAAAATGTCCAATTACATATCGTTATATGCACGATACCTATAACGAAAATGACCTTAGATTTTTTTTGTCTGTCTGTCTGTCTGTCTGTTTGTTCCGGCTAATCTCTGAAATGGCTGGACCAATTTGACGGCACTATTATTGTCAGGTAGATGATATAATAAGAAGTAACTTAGGCTACATTTATTTTAGAAAAAATCTTTTATTATAGAATAATAAAGTTTTTTTTACATTCCACGCGGGCTAAGTCGCGGGTACAGCTACTCTTCAATAAGACAATAATCAATAATTTCATTATCATTGTGATAAATTGATTTACTATTTTTTTATTCTTGCAGTGAATGTCGAGACGAGCATGCCGTTTCCCTGATGGTAAGCGATACAACCGCTCGTAAACAGTAGCAAAACCAAACATCATGAATTACAAAGCAATGCTTGACATTCCACTGCGCTCGCCATCCTGAGACATAAGATGCTAAGTCTCAATATGTCCAGTAGTCTACATATCTGGCTACAACATCCTTCAAGCCGAAACACAACAGTGCATTTACACTGCTGATTAGCAGGAGAAATAGACATTGCAGTGGTACCTACACAGGTGGCCTCTCACATATGAGAGACTTACACAGGTTAAAATATAATTATTTAATAATCTGGCATTTAAGTCTGAGAGATAACCGTCTGTCGTCGATGAAGGTTCTATTTAAAATGCTTTGCACTTAGTGCATTAAGACAAAAATAATTGTGTTCAACATTTTTAATCTCACCCTTAGAAGAACCTTTTACTGGTGGTAGGTCTCTCATATGTGAGATGCTGCCTGGGTACCACCGCAATGTCTATTTCTCCCGTCAAACAGCAGTTTAAATGCACTATTGTGTTTCGGATTGAAGGACATTGTAGCCAGAGTAACTACTGGATATATTGAGACTTAATATCTTGTGTGTCAGGATGGCGAGCGCAGTGGAATGCCAAGCATTGCTTTGTAATTCAAGGTGTTGTTTGGTTTTGCTACTGTTCGTGAGCAGTCGCATCGTTTACCATCAGGCGAACGGCATGCTCGTCTCGCCATTCAATTCAATAAAAAAAAAACACCTTTGATCTGCGAATCCACGGCTAAGAACCACTGATCTAGGCAATTAATTATGCCAGGTTTGTCAAACCATTGTAATTAGAATATGCATCTGTATCAGCCCATATACGTTCCACTGCAGGGCACGAGCCTCCTCTACAATCGAGAGTACGGTATGGTTAGGCCGTATAGTCCACCATGCTGGTCTAGTATGGGCTGGTATTGTAAACAGTAAATACACGAAATTCAGAGGCATGTGAAGGATGTGAAAATCATATATTTAAGTTTGAAACCATCTATACTAATACTATTTTTCTATGTATTGTACGTACCTCAAACTCCTTGGACCTAAATGTTCATGGCAGGAATGTAAACACAGTTATATTTCGTGATGTTGTTAACTCAGAGGACAGATGCGGACTGGATGCTGTGCCAAAACTCTCGCCGCTCATACTGTGTACCGCGTCTGGTACACACTGAGAGCAAATCAGTAGACACGAAAATAAGTATTTTTTTTCCAAAAGGTTGATATTGTGATCTTGGGGAATTTTTATTAAAAAAATATACTGTACTGCATCAGCCCATACACGTCCCACTGCAGGGCACGGGTCTCCTCTACAATCAGGAGTACGATTAAGAGTTGTTAGGCCATATACTCGTAGTCCACCACGCTGGCCTAGTGCGGGTTGGCGGAATTTATACATACATACATACATAAACTCACGCCTTTTTCCCAGAAGGGGTAGGCAGAGGTGCCAGGACACCCAAATTTCGCCTTGTATGTTCCGTCCCACGATGTGATAGGTGGCGAGCCTATCGCTATATCGGGCACAAATTCCTGACTCTGGGCTAATAATGAATAGAAAAATCCAATATCACTTTGCCCAACCCGGGATTCGAACCCGAGACCACAGCTTTGTAACTGTACCATAGTACAACTACGCCACCGAGGCAGTCGGAATTTATATAATCAAAAATATTAAAAAATTTCTATGGTACGCTGGTTCCTTTACGATGTTTTCTTTCATTGTTATAGTCCTTAAAAAATGTTAGATAATCCGGCCTATGAATTAAATCATGATTCACATGATCTCAGGCTAATCTATGGCCACAAGGAATTTAATAAAACCAATATTAATTTCCAAGTAATCTAAAGTCTGAATAAAGATATTGTCTTGCTATCGTATTATCGAAGTTGCTTCATCATAATGACTCGAAAATGTTTACATAATATTATGAAATTGAACATATCAGAGAGAAAATACATTAATTAAACACATTTCTCATTTATTCCAAGCTTTTTGAAACTTATACGATAATTTGTTCGAGTTTATTAGAAAGCCTCCTTACCACAATTGGCTAAACACTGCCTGTAAAACGAGAGGCCCTAGGTTTGATCCTCGCACCGAGATAAATTGATTTAGCGGCCCACAAACATTTCTTTCGAGTCTGGATATTTGTGAGACCGAAAAATCTCTCGTAGTTCCTGATACCCACGACACAAGACTCGATCTTAGTGTGGAGTCAGGACTATGTATGTGACTGCTGGGAGTATTTAATTACTATTTTTATTAATAGATCCAATGCTTATTACATTAGTAGTGATCTTGATATGATAATCGCAATGAGCAATCCATTGTACCTCATCTGATGGTAGGCGCAATAATGTCCTGATGAACATCGATTAATTATTTATTAATTTTGTCAATTAAAAGGAGAGTTTTGATAACCTAATAGCCATGAGGCTAAGTGGGGAGTATTTTGTAGTTTAGCTGATAAGAAAAAAGCTTCTATGAAGTTTTTCCATTCAGTGCAGCGGTGGGGAAAGCGTAAAATAAATCATAGTTTAAAATAGGTGTCAGACTCTTACTTATTTGAAAATGTACACGCGTATTATGAACTCATAGCAATACAATTTTAAAATAATCATAAAGAATAGTACAAACTAAAAGAACGTGCGTCATTAATCCACGACCAAGGCGTAACTTGTGCAAAGTTTAATCTTCCCTATAATTGACTTAGGTGATGTGTGCTATTTTGATCAGAATGCAGACTTTCTCAAAAACTCGACCGACTTCTTAATAACTGCATTCGATTCATTTTTAACCTTCGCAAATATGACCATGCGTCTATTTTTCGGTTCCTGACTCAAGTATGTCGTGTATCAGAAAGTACGAGAGTCTTCTCAGTCTCACAAATATCGAGATCTATAAATCGAGTTGTTTTCAATAATCATCGTCACCTCATTTGACGATACTAACAATGATTAATTCTGCATGACTAAAGATACAGTGTGCTAAATAATAAAAACTATCAATCAATGTTATTGATAAAGTAGTAACACGAATAAATTATATCGCTACTGATAATATCTAGTCTAGTCTTTTATTTCAATAAATTAACACAGTCACACACATAGTCACATAATAAGATACTAATATAGTGTTGCGGCTATCAGGATCTAGAGACTTTTCAGTTTTATAACACCCAAATAAAATCAAAAACACTTGGAGTCACCTCTGGGCAGGTGACCCAAAATACCACTTGACTCCTTGCTGCGACGAGCTTGTCGAATAGTCGATGATCCCAATACAATTAGTCGTCTCATGCATGTCGCATGCTCGTCGCGCCATTCATTGAGTTAAAAATATATTTAAGAATTGTTACAGGTTGCTCCCGGTACGTCCCGGGTTCGATCCCCAGGCGCCGGAGTGTCGGGCCGGCATTGATTCGCGGCGGGTCGATCGCGGCACCCTTAACTGGGTTAAAACCGCCCCTTGTGCGTCGCTGTTTACCATCGGAAAAATTCGAACAAGCGTAGACTCCCATAAACACATGGGGAAAAATTCATGGAAAAAATATTAGCTAATAGAGGGATGAGAACATGTAAATAGGCCATAGGTGACCGCCTGCGTGGTTAATTGGTTAGACTTCGGTTATGAAACGAGAGACCGTGGATTCAATTCATAGAGACAATTTTTTGTGAAGCCCACAAGTATTTGTCTCGGGTCTAGGTGTTTGTAAGACTGAAAAGTTTCTCGTAGTTTCTGATACACGACATAAAACTTAATTGATCTGAGTGTGGGGTCAGGACTATCCAACCAACTGCGCCATAGAAGCTGCTAAAATTCCACTTTTGGAATTATTAATTTTGAAAATACCAAATGATTGGTTAGGTACTGTAATTTCTTAGGTTATATACAAATTACAATGTACTCTGTGGTCGAAAATAATCCATATGTGAGCTGATGGTTTTTCGGAAATACTCAATATAAAAGATCATTAATTATCGTCAAGTATTCGTGATCGACCTCATTACGTCTTGCTGATGTCAGTGCCACCCGTATTAGGGAGTTTGTATCTGTATCAGCCCATATATTTCCCACTGCAGGGCACGGGCCTACTCTACAATCGAGGGTACGATTGAGAGTGGTTAGGCCATATAGTCCCATAGTATTAAGGAGTTTGTGTCATTTTATATAAATATTCGTAATTTTAATTAAATATGTATTTGAGCTCATGGGTTCATTCAGTCAGTAATATTTGTAGAAGTTCAAGGAAAGTTCAAGCGGTGAATAAAGAAAAAAATTAAAAATTGCGAAGAAAATACTAAAAACAAATTGCAATATAAGATGATCTTTGTTTGGTTTACGGGAGACGTAGAAGGCAGTCAAGCTTCCACGACCAACCACCGTAAAATGATCTATCTTTCCCTTGTTTTTCATTGACGGCTGAAGAAACAGAAAAAAATCCAAAAATGTGTACTTTGTATACGTATATATACTCGTAATATCTAGACACGACGTCTTTGGCGTAATTTTGTAAAATGTGAAATAAAACGATATCCATATCTACAAAAATTGCCCATGGCTTTTTGAAATGATTGCAACAGTTTTGAACAAGGTATACTTTATCGAAACGTTTTGCCGGAGTACACCAAAATATATCTAATTAAAATTTTTCGTTTTCATAAAGGACATTGTTTATTGAATTTATACTCTTAGGTGTGCTGGGGGACAAATTTAAATTCAGCATCAGTATTGTTTTCAGACACTAGAACATAGTTTCCCAAAGTGGGCGTTATCGCCCCCTTGTGGGCATTAGAGACTTAGAGGGGGGCGTTAAGGATTCCAGAAAAAAGGGGGGCGATGGTTGATTCTTAATTTTAATTACTTTATATTTTAAAATTTACTAAAATTATAACCTACCTACTACTCAATATCGAATAAATAGTTTATGTTTCTGTCCTATAAGATGGTTTAATCACTAAAAATACTCAAGTACAATCATGTTGTAAATATATTTTTTGGGTAAGAATCGGCTCATTGTAAGTTTAAACACCAGAGCCGATTAATATATCACATTATAACTGAATAAATTAAAGACATGATTTTTTGTTAGGAGTGTATTAATTGGGGGCGCTGAAAAATAATAGACTTTCAAAGGGGGCGGTAAAAGAAATAAGTTTGATTATCTCTGCACTAGAATAAAAAAATATTGGCACATTGATGCCGTGTCTAGTCTACGATATGCAGTTTTTTTTTTCTGTTGCTTACGTCACATGGTATGAATGTTTTATTTCTTTGTATCTGTATAGATATTCTTCTCAAATAAATAAAAGTAATTCATAGAAACGTGTGGTAGCCCGTTGGTAACGTACCAGATGCGACTGCCACCATGTTGTCGATGGTCACGGGTTCAAACTCCAGGTCGTGGATAGTTATACGTTGCTATCTCGAGAGTAGGCAAACCATTAGCACTATTTGTTTTCTCTCCGGAAGGAAAAACGAAAAATGTTGTTCATTACAATGCGATAAAATAATTATTGAAATTTTAGACTTTAGACAGTATTGATTGCAGGAAATATGGCGAAAAGTATTTAAATAAAACTAATTCATTCAGCTTTTATTTATTTATAAACTTAAGGTACATCAGGAAACAAAAAGAAAAATGTAATTTAGAAAACAATGTTAACAGAGAGCACAATGGCGGCCTTATCGCTCGAGGCGATCTCTTCTAGGCAAAGTACTATAGGATGGATGCATCTTTTGCACAGGCTCCGTAGAGCAATTGGTTAGACGCTGTGAATCAAGAGGCTACGGTGAAAGTGTTTTTAGTATATTCCTCGGAACTTTTCCATTTTTTCTCACACCTAAAACCTTCCCTGGACTTCTACGAATATTTCAAGACAAAAATCAACCAAATCGGTCCAGTCGCTCCCGAGTTTTGCGCTTAGCAACACATTCAGCGATTCATTTATATATTATAAATTTATATATTATAGATTTGCTTAAGCATAATTTAAAACTTTTATGCCAATGATAAGAAATTAAACTAGAAAATAAATAACAACGATATCAGAATAATTAATCAGATTGTTCTAATATGTCAGCGGACAACGAACTAAGTAAACAAAATAATAATCTTTAACACTAATTAATAATTTCATAATCATTTTAATACAGGCGACTACATAATCTGCAATATCAAAGATTTACAATTTGAGGATTATGTACTAGATTTTGGTCGCGACTTCGCTTTTTAAGATAACCTGCGTTTTTTTTATAGATATCAGATATTTGTCCAAAATTTCATGGTGGTAGGTCTCCCATATGTGAGAGGCCGCCTGGATAGGTACCACCGCAATGTCTACTTCTTATGCCAAACAGCGGTGTAAATGCACTGTTGTGTTTCGGTTAGTAGGCTATTATATATAACTAGAAATATTGAGACTTAACATCTTATGTCTCAGGCTAGCGAGTGCAGTAGATTGCCAAGTATTGGTATGTAATTCTAGGGTTGATTGGTTTTGTCACTGTTCACGAGCGATTGTATCGTTTACCATCAGGCACTAAAATATTTTTGCAATTCGAAACCTTCTTTATATTTGAAACCTTCTGAATATTTCTTCAGCTTTAGTATTAGTATAGATTAAAGATATAATAAACGATCATAATTCGAAGCTTATGTGCATTATTAATCAATATATTAATCATTATTTAAATTATAAAAATTGAAATAAACCTGGGAATTAGCAATCTCGGATTAAGCATAATCAATCAAATATATTAGCAGTATATGAGAGATTATATTCCGGTTTGAAGGACATTAGATATTTTGGGCATTACTAGTGGTAGGTCTCTCGTATGTGAGTGGCCGCCTGGGTAGATACCACCGCAATATCCATTTCTCCCACCAAACAGTGTGTAAATGCACTGTTGTATTTCAGCTTGAAGGACATTGTAGCTAGAGTAACTATTGGACATATTGAGACTTGACATCTTATGTCTCAGGATGGCGAGCGCAGTGAAATGCCAAACATTGCTCTGTAATTCATGGTGATGGTATTGCTACTGTACGTAAGCGGTATCGCTTTCAATCAAGCGAATAGCATGCTCGTGTCGCCTATCATTCCATTAAAAATAAGTTATATTGAAAGAGTCATAGTCTCTACCCTGGCCTTGTATGGGTCGGCGGACATTCTTAAGAATAAACAAGAATTAAATACAAATAAATAGTTAAATGAAATATGTACGAGTCGCAGCTACATTGACCTTCAAAACAGAAATAAAACGACATAGTTAATAGTTTTTATGAAACTGTTCGCGAGATTACGAACTAACCATAACCGGAATATTTTTTTTTGCCGCCTCAGTAGGCAGCAGACTGGAACTGTTTTAGTGACGTGTTTAAAATAAATTAAATTTTATACACATACATAAACTCCGGCCTATTTACTACAAACAGTAGACACTAGACAAAGTGCTTCCAGGACACCCACGTTCAGCGGATCCAGGTCGGAAATCATGGGAGTCATGACTAACGTGACCATTTATATTTTGTGCCAGAGCGAGAATACTGTGGAATTAAATAATAATAAAGTTTTTGGTGTTTTACAAGTTTTTAATAAAGAAGATTGAATTACAAAAATAATCATAACACTAAACACAAAATAGTTAGTTAGCCACGATTTATAAGCCCCAGTAGTGGCGTGACTTCCAGGCAGACACATAACGTACTCAATAATTGTGTTTTTTTTTTAAATCAAGATTATTTTTTACGAAAGTGCTGGAATAATTGGACCCAACCGTTTTCAGCAATAGTTCGATAAAGCATTTCGAGCAGGAAATACTTTTTAATCATCGTTTGGTCTGTTTGCAAAAGCGGGACTATGTCGGCCTTGCTGGGGACACCGGGACAGACTTCCTGAAAGCGGGACTGTCCCGCCTAAATCGGGACGTATGGTCACGATAGTCATGACCCCCCCTGGACTGGCTCCAGGTTGACATAATTTATTTATTATCTTGTTGATAAAATTTACAAGTACAGATAAATTTCGATAAATAAAGTAAAAATTGTCAGTGTGTTCCGCTGTAACAAACTTTAAAAATCATTCAAATCATGTTCTCATATGTGATAGGCCATCTGGGTGGGTACCACCGCAGTGTCTATTTCTCCCGTCAAACAGCAGTGTAAATGCACTGTTGTATTTCAGCTTGAAGGACATTGTAGTTAGAGTAACTATTGGACATATTGAGACTTGACATCTTATGTCTCAGGATGGCGAGCGCAGTGGAATGCCGAGTATTGCTTTGCAATTCAAGGTGTTGTTTGGTTTTGCTACTGTTTATGAGCGGTCGTATCGCTTACCATCAGGCGAACGGCATGCTCGTCTCGCTATTTATATCAATAAAAAAATAAAGCTCTGGCAAGAACTATATGACCCCCTCCCCTGGCTTGGAAGCGGGATCCGCCATTGCCCACGTTTCGCCTTGTATGTTCCGTTCACGAAATGCTCTGAGGTTCCATCGCACGATGTTACAGCGGGGAGTATATTGCCATATTTTTTAACGTTAGTAGGTTAGGCGTTTGACCATGATCTCACCTGATGGAAAGTGACTAAATAGTTTATGTTGTAACACGCATTCCTAGAAGGTGCCTATATATCTGGCACAAATTCCTGACTCCGGACTGATAATGAATAGAAAAAATTATATCACTCTGCCCGACCCAGGATACGAACCAGAGACACAAAACGCTATAATAAATCCTATTAAAGTGCAACTGAGTCACCAAGGCATACATACTCGTATATTTAGATATTTATAACCATACGTATTTGTGTATATTAAACGAACCTAATTCAATAAAAAATATTGAAAATATTACATCCAATATGTTTTATTGATTTTTTTATTAAGGAAAACTTTCTCCCTCTTTTCTAACTTTGCCCTGCCCTGCTATAAAATAATAACAAACCTATCGAAGGACCCATAATTTACGGCAAATACACTAAAGGATGTTATATTCAATTATTTATAAGGAAAAATATAATTGTTATTCAACCCGTGACTTAATTGGCATGTGTATCGGTCGTGTTCACGATAATTATTTTAATAAGCCATTAAAAGGTTGTTGCAATAAGTTATAAATGGATATTTTAATAAACAAACAAATTAACTCTTTGTATTCATTACAAAAGAGATTCATTCCAATGTAACTTTATCATACTTTTGCAAAGACTGTAACAAAAAATTTCGACGAATTTTTTAGGAAGAAAAACATCGTGATGAAACGTACTTACCATAGAGATCTTAACAAAAATGTATAAATTATAAAGTTCGCCAATACTCATAAGGCCAGCGTGGTCTACGACCTAAGCTCTGTCATTCGTAGATACGACTAAAAAAATCGGGTCAGACAAAATGACATTGGATTTTTCTATTAATGCTCAGCCTAAAGTAAAAAAATTATGGCCGATATGACGATAGGTGCCCTCCCTATCACATTACGGTACGGACCACAAAAGGCGAAATGCGGATGTCCTCCGTATCCCCATTCTAGGAAAAAGACGAGTTTATGTATGTACCAAAAAAAGACAACCACATTGTAAAAAAGAACATCTTTAAAACCCGAATACTAAGGTGAATAATTAATTATTTGCGTAAACCTGTTAGTATCATGGACACGCAGTTCTGTTGTGTGACTCATCCGATGTCATTACCTTGTGACGACGTTTACATTCTAATGTATGTATAGCATTGCGTGAATATAATACTTTATTAGCATTTTACAATCGCTGACATTGACTTTGAAAGGAAAGGCTGAAGTGGAGGTCTGACGGTAACGGACCAGACACGGCTGCTATGTTTACGGTGGTTGCGGGCTCAAATCTCAAGGCACACTTCTGACTTGGACTAATGTGTTAATTAATAGTCAATCACCACGCATTATAACGGTGAAACATAACATCGCTATGGTATGCATGTTTCCTACCTGCATGCCATAGCGATTTATAAGAATTTGTATGGTATGTAAAGTCCGCCAACTCGCACTAGGACACCGTCGTGGACTATGCCTAAGCTCTGGAGTGGACCGTATATGGGCTGATACAGTACAAAAAGAAATTGAGCTGTCAACAGTGAAGTAGGTACTAGGTTCATTAGGAAATACGATAGCATTGGTTGCCAAATCACTGTCAATAATAATTTCAAATTTTGAGGGACTTTGACGAGAAACTTTTGGTAGAGTCTAGTTTTATATGTGGGTAGAGCTACAATACAAATGTAGAATGGGTTGTCTTGATGGGATTGGTACCTCTGTCTCACACAAAATATTCTTAATAAGTTTGCTGTTGTGATTAGTTTACTTTACTGGAGGTTGGTCTCGTATATGTGAGAGGCCACCTGGCTAGGTAATAATAACCACCGCAATGTTCTTTTCTTCCGCCAAAAAACAGTGTGAATGCACTGTTGTATTCCGGTTTGCAAGACATTATAGCCTGAGTAAGTACTAGACATATTGAGACTTAACATCGTATGTCTCAAGATCGTGAGCCCTGTGGAATGCCAAACATTGCTACTGTCCATGAGCGGTCGTATCATTCACCATCAAGCGAATAGCATGCTTGTCTTGCCCGTCATAGCAATAAAAAAATAGTCCATTATTTAGTTGCGATTAGTATATTCGTCAGTAGTATTGTGAGATATTCTATAGCCGATGATAGAGTATTCATTCTTAAATCTTTTAATTCCTGATACCCACGACACAAGACTTAATTGATCTTAATGTGGGGTCAGGACTATGTATGGATTGTTGGATGTATTAATTTATATATTGTAACAGTCTAGTCTAAGTAAAATCAGTCCTGGACCTACTAGGACTAGGAGCTTGTTGATATTCTCTTTCTAAACATTTCTATCTTCGTACCATTATACTTGATAAACAAACAACATTCTTTACCTCAAATATTGAGTTTTTTATATCATATTATATATTATGCATTAAATACATAAAGTAAATAAATAACACCCAATAGCCACATACACAGTCCTGATCCCACACTAAGATCGAGTCTCGTGTCGTGGGTATCAGGAACTACGAGAGACTTTTCGGTCTCACAAACACAAATGAGTGAACTGATACCATGAGGAGGCTATACTCTCCTTAAGGTAGGCAGCGACTTTGTTGTGCTGGTCCCCTGGCACTGCGGAGGTTCATGAGCAGCGGTAGCCGCTTACCATCAGGCGGGCTACTAGCTCGTCTGCTTATAAAGGCAATAAAAAAAAGCCATGAAATGCATTGCAGTCACTTTAACTGTGCTTGAACCGAGATAAGTCAGTATTAAAAAGAACTAGTCCACCAGTAATCAACTAAAAGTGAAACCACAGGAATAAAATTGAGCAGTTTACCTAAACGAATCTAGATTCTAGGCACGCCACACCAACCCTTTATTATACGGATTATGTTTATGTACAAAAACCGGGTAGCAACACCCTTGTATGCCGACTGGTGTTGCCAGTTTAGAGTCAAAATTACCGAGAATTTATTATTAGTTTTAGGTAAAAATTATACTAGTTTACAAATATGAATCTGAGTAGATACGGTCCCTATGGTTCGTCTATTGTCATATATGCAAATTTATGTTAGTTAGACACCAGTAACAAAAGGAAATGTGGCGGGTTCGGTCCCTGCATTGAGATTTGAGACAGTTAATATTTGTCTGTTCTGCAAATATTTTCTTCGAATCTGGGTGTTTTATGTGACCGAAACATCTCTCGTGCTTTTTTATGTTCACGATATGTCACTTATATCTTAGTGTGGGGTTAGGCCTATGTGTGGAACTTATGGAAATTTTTATTTAATTATTAGTGGCCCAGCCCAGCTTCACCTGAATGCAAAATTTCGCCTGAATGTACTATACTCTTAAATCATTAAATTGATACAACTGTAATAAATCAGTTGCATTGTTTAAAAGATCTAAGCTTTCATAGAGGAAACAGAAGGCGATTTCTTGGTGTTGTATCGTGACGTTGTCCTACCCTCAGGCGACATGTCCAAGAGGTCTGTGTTGGGGAGATGAAGATGCTGCAGTAAAAATCTGCGTTTAAACAGAATCCGTAACGCGGACATTGGTGGCAGTCTTGGTGTCCGCGATGTGGCAGATAAACTCCAGGAATGTCGCTTGAGATGGTATGGCAATGTGTGCCTGAGCCTAAACATTCCCGGAAAATATGTAAGGTAAGTATGTCAATAGGCTTACTATTAAGGATGCCGAAGACCTGGCAAACTGGAGGAGATTCGGTTGGATGGTGGACCCTGGCACCAGCTGGGATAGCGCCAAGTAGACTGTAATTACTAAGAAACCTATTATCTCGGAATAATGTGTACGTTGGCAACCCAGCGGCGGCGCGCGGAGCGGCCGTCAGTCGTCGTCTATGCGCAGTCGCGATCGCGCGCCGCGCTCTGATTGTTGTGAACCGTGTTCTCGACAGTGCATGCAGTATTGTGTTGTGTTGTGTACAATGTACAGAGAATCAGTGTTTCTGTCGTAGCCGGGATATTGTTGTAAGTACATACATTATTTCAGTAATATTTTCTGTATTTATAGATTTATTTTATGTGACCTATTTAACAAAGGAAATAAATTTAAATTTACTTGAGGTATCCGAGTGTGGAAAATTGCATAAATAATATTGTTTATTTTTTATGAACGTGTTTAATTTATCCGACCGTCGGATTATACAATAAAATAATTATTTTTAAATGAGTGACAGTAGCAACCGCTTTCAATCGGTTTTATGATACCCTTATTTCTGTTTTGAACTGCTGAACACTGCACTCCTCTGCAATCACAAAATAAGAGGGATTGTACCATAGCATATAATGGGCAGTGGCCAATTGCGGGTCGGCACACTTCACATGCCATAGAAATTGTAAAACTGTACGGTATGCAGGTTTTCTGATGTTTTCCTTCACCGTAAAAGTGCATAGTAATTGTTTATCAATACTCACAAGACTCCGAAAAGTCAGAGGCGTGTCCTGGGATGCAAATCTGCGACTAGTTTTTAGTAAGCAATATGTTAATGTGTTGTAATTTGGATATTAATTTAAGAAGACATCTTAATTACTTATGCATGTTAAGAACAGAGATAAATTTAATTTATTACCTTTCTAAATTGCTTGCGTTCAAAACGATTCTGTTCCAATTAGATCGACTGAAGCTTTGTCAAAAATAGTTAATAACCATGAGGTTGTTGGTAAATCACCACGCCCTTTACCTGTGAAGGAAAATATTATAAGTGGGTACACACCGCACCTTTAATATTAAACTGACCGAATCCAAAAAAAATAGACAAGATAGAATAGATCTTATGTTACAAATCTTTAAAGAACGTTTCCCAACAAATCTTTTTTTTAGTTAGGTCTCTTTAATTCTAAAAGTGCGACACGTTAGTACATGCTCATGAGCATGTTTCATCCAAGCACGGCTGTCTGCAGGCTCGACCCTGCGTCTACACGTAAAAACTTGCTTGAAAAACATGCTCATTGTGCGTTGAAACTTTTCGAGAGAATCTTGTACGAATCTAACATTTCGGCTGCTTTCAAACACTTGCGTTGAGACTTGTATATTACATGTTCGTACTTGCTCGAGATGGAGCAAGTTTATTGAGCATGTATATACATGTGTACCCAGCATAAAACATCGTGAGGAAACCTACATACCTATGTAACATTCTCGTAAATTTAAGAAACCATTAAACCTATAAGATAAGACAGTTCGTGCTGAAGGATTTTTTGCGCCATCTCTTGTTCACGGCTACATGTTCCGATGCGGTGGTAGCAGAAATTAATATTTGTTTCGAACTTGCGAGTCTGAGGTTTGTCGGAAAGTAAAGTCTCGTAGTTTCCGATGCATTTACTGGTGGTAGGTCTCTCATATGTGAGAGGCCATCTCGGTGGGTACCACCGCAGTGTCTATTTCTCCCGTAAAACAGCAGTGTAAACGCACTGTTGTGTTTCGGGTTGAAGGGCATTGTAGCTAGAGTAACTACTGGAGATACTGAGACTTAACATCTTATGTCTCAGGATGGCGAGCGCAGTGGAATGCCAAGCATTGCTTTGTAATTCAAGGTGTTGTTTGGTTTTGCTACTGTTCATGAGCCGTCGTATCGCTTACCATCAGGCGAACGGCATGCTCGTCTCGCCATTCATAGCAATAAAAAAAAAATGCATGACACAATACTCGTATTGAAGAGTGTGGGCAGGACTATTTGTTACCGTTAGGTATACATATTTATTGTTTTTACATAATTCTTGTGTTATAGGTGGGTGAATCATGTAGTTGTAGATTTCTTCCAAGGTAACAAATAAAGGTGATTGCCCATTTTGCTTTGAAATTTAGTATCCGTGCGAAGACTTTTGTCCCCTACTTTTTTGTGTACGGAAAAATATATACTTTCATTAAATATAAACATAATTGCGATCTAGTCCCGGAGTTCTTGGAGAAATGAACTTGAAGTCCAACAAATATATTTTTTGTCCTCGGCTCTGTGAACCAAATGTAAAATGTGATGAAATCTACGTTTTTTCATAAAAATCTGTCCCCCGTGATAAAACAGGAATACGTCAAAGGACGAACCGTAAAAAACCCTATAAAGATTTTTAAGCAGTATCGGTATCGGGATCTACGATATTTTTTACCGATATTATGAATGGGCTTATTTTTTTATCAAGTATTATCAGCCGTAATTATACACAGTTTATTAACCTATTTATGTTATCCAATGTTTCGCCTTCTTCACTCAAACTATTTTTTTTTTATAGCTTTGAACGGCGAGACGAGCATGCCGTTCGCCTGATGGTAAGCGATACGACCGCTCGTGAACAATAGCAAAACCAAACAACACCATTAATAACAAAACAATGCTTGGCATTCCACTGCGCTCGCCATCCTGAGACATAAGATGTTAAGTCTCAATATGTCCAGTAGTTACTCTGGCTACAATGCCCTTCAATCCGAAACACAACAGTGCATTTACACTACTGTTTGACGGGAGAAATAGACATTGCGGTTGAGAATTTAAAAGTTGTTCGAAGCGGACAAAACATTTTATTTGAAATGTGTTAATTTAAAATCGTGTATCAACAAAGTGATTATCTTTTGTTTAGGGGCCGGCCATTAAATCATCATCAAAACATCACGTGATTAATGGACGGCCACTTACGTGTATTTTAAGTGAAATAATATTGTTCGCGGTTTCACAATTTCTCAGAATTATGTTTGTGGTTTGCACCGTCATGTCTCGGTTCGGGGATAAATGTACATATGTGCTACTGTTTTAAACTCGAATGGATGCCATTGGAGAGGATAGGACAGGATTGCATGTTTTTGGTCATGGGACAGAATGAGACGGGACAGAACGAAATTTAATGGGACAGGACGGGAAAAGCAATATATTTGGAGGCAGGCACATTGAGTTTGAATACAAAACAGCAATTACTTAAGCGCGATTTTCACGGTCATATTTTTGTAACTCCAAATGTGCTGAAGGGCCTCCTGAGTTTCCAAATCAATGTGTTATGTTGTTGATGTCGACGACACTCAAAAACAATATTCATCGCGGCTGAAGCCAGGCCCAACCACTAATTCATAATAGGTTAACTAATTACTAAATTAATGAAACATTAGCAGATGTTACGAACTTTAAACCGTGGGAATTTTACAATATTGTTAAAAGACGCTTCGTATGTGAATTGGAATGGATATCTTATCAGTATCGCGAAGGTCAATTAATAAAATATTCATATATCTATTGTGGTTACATCACGAATAAATACTACGGTTTTTATGATTATGTAGATTTTTAGGGTTCGAATCCCAGGGCACACTTCTGACTTTTCGGAGTCATGTGCGTATTGATAGTCAGTCATCACGCACTATAACGGTGAAGGAAAACATCGTGAGCAAACCTGCATACCATAGCGATTTCTATGGTATGTAAAGTCCGCCAACCCGCACTAGGCCAGCGTGGTGGACTATATGGGCTAACCACTCTCAATCATATTCTCGATAGTAGAGTAGGCCCGTGCCCTGCAGTGGGACGTATATGGGCTGATACAGACGTAGATTTTTAGACGTCTAAGTACCAAGTGAGAAATTCTGCTTGATGTGAAATTTTCAGTTGAAGTAACATTTTAAACCCAAAATCTTATTTAGAAGTATTTTACGGCTTGAAAATCGAATCCAAGGACATACGATTTACAGTCCAAATTCTACTCTAGATTATAAGGAAGCAAAGATTAAAACATTAAGTATTCAAAAATAAATTTACCAGTTTTCGCAGGTTATTTAATTTTACGCAAAAACAAGGTCAAGCTAAATATTGATATTATATATGTTTAAAACATCCGTTACTGCTATTAGTATAAAATATAAATTATAAAATATACCTGGACACGTGTTTAATATCAGCATGGCAATGTGACCAAATTGATACCTGAAGATATAGTTCGGTAAAAATAAATTATCAATCACAGAGAACCAAAATTGATTGGAATTTGGAATTAATGGCGGAACGAGCATGCCAGTCGCCTGATGGTAAGCGATACGACCGCTCATGGACAGTAGCAAAACCAAACACCATGAATTTAAATTATTATTATTATTACTTGTTTATTTTGAATTAATAAAAACTCAATGGAAAATTAACAAAAACAAAACTGTCCCAATAATACTGTCGTCTATAATTGGAGTCATACCACATTTTTTTTATTGCATTGAATGGCGATACGAGCCTGCCATTCGCCTGATGGTAAGCGACACGACCGCTCATGAACAGTAGCAAAACCAAACAACACCTTGAATTACAAAGCAATGCTTGGCATTCCACTGCGCTCGCCATCCTGAGACCTAAGAGGTTAAGTCTCATTATGTCCAGTGGTTATACTACCTACAATGTCCATCAAGTCGGAACACAAAAGTCTATTTACACCGCTGCCTGGCGGGTGTAACAGATATCGCAGAGTACCTACCCAGGTGGCTTGTCATATATGAGAGACCTACCAGTACTTCAAATGTTAAGCTTATGTTGATTAGTCCCGGCGCTGAGATATTCTTGTTTCACTGACAAGTGCCGATTTGTCTGCCTATACATTAAGGGGCTAACTACATTACGACTAAGGGGGGTCACTCTATAAAAACGATACGAACTACGAATGTTCATGTGCATTCATGATATATGTGCACATATATCTAGGCACTAATGTGCCTAGATATATGTGCACTGGACTAATGTAATGTGACTGTGATAATATAGTAATATGCACATCATTCGTATTAACTTATCACTACATAGTATAAAACAAAGTCGCTTTCTCTGTCCCTATGTCCCTTTGTATGCTTAAATCTTTAAAACTACGCAACGGATTTTGATGCGGTTTTTTTAATAGATAGAGTGATTCAAAAGGAAGGTTTATAAGTATAATACGTACATATTATTGAACAGAAATCTATTTGTACCCGGGCAAAGCTGGACCGGGCCGCTAGTATTAAATAAGTAAAACAAGGCTAAAATTTTGAGGCAGTGTTACATATTTTAAATTTGAAGCCTTTTTAATGTCCACCATAGATTGCAACACAGTCACTTGTTTTATTGTTACTTTTTTGTGTTCTATGCTCTCTGTTCTCTGCAATACGCGTCCAAGTACAAAAAGTATTTTTGTAAATTCTCAAGTGATAATATATCAGTTATAATCTTTCAAATAGTGTTTCATTCTACACATATACTCCACAAAATGTTGGAATCCTCAATCGTACGTCGTAACCATAGACAAGTTCGGAGAAAACGATAAGTATAATAGAGAATAGTATTGATTTTTAAAAGTGGAAAACTTATATATTACTCCGGATGTCGACCATCCGACCATTCGAAGCTCGTATCGTTTTTATAGAGTAACCCCCAGTTTTCTACTTTTTAAGTACGGTTGTTGTTTGTGTATCTGTTGATTATCATTAAAAGTGCTACATGAAACTATTAACAGTGTAGTTTCATTTATGTTTTGAAGGTCAGTGTATCTGTGACACGTGTACATACATTTAACTATTCATTTATTTTATTTCTTGTTTATTTTTAATAATTTTCGCCGACCCACACCAGGTCAGTGTGGAGGCTATTTTTGAATGCAATGAATAGACTCTATCGGGCGAACGGCACGCTCGTCTCGCCATTCACTGCAATAAAAAAAGTTTAAAAAACCAATGGAGTTCCACATAATTTATTTTGTAATTGCTCCCATAATGTCTGAGAGGCAAATATTGCAATTCAAATGACGAGCAGGAATACCGCATCGTCTATTAATAAAGCAGACGCGGTCGGGTTGAGGATAATGCACTACAAAATATTTCGACTAAACTGAATTGGTGTTTAGTTGATATCTTGTAATTATGTTGAGTTTATTGCAATAGTGTATAAGTTAAGTCGCTATGTATTATGTATTAAGTAGTGCACACATACATAAACTCACGCCTTTTTCCCAGATGGGGTAGGCAGAGGTGCCAGTACACCCACATTTCGCCTTGTATGTTCCGTCCCACGATGTGATAGGTGGCGAGCCTATCGCCATATCGGGCACAAATTCCCGACTCTGGGCTGATAATGAATAGAAAAATCCAATATCCTATTCATTAGCCAGAATATCGAATATATTGTGTCGAAAGCTTGCAGCTTGCTTCTGCCAACCGCTCATAAAAACTTAGAAGTTGTAGTATGTGCATTGCTAAAATTATATTGGATAAGATTTTTCGTATACAAGGTAATAATCTCTTTTTTTCCATCTCTTATTGTCCATCCCAAGGTCGGTAAGAGATTGCCTCGAGCTATACGACCGCCTTTTGTACTACTATTGAATATATTGTTCTATTATTAAGTTTACTTAGTGTATAAGAAAAGATATAAATAAATAAATAATCCGTCAATTAAGCATACTTTTTTGTTAAGAGAAACGATGACAGACTTTTCAGTCACACAGAACTCACACCGCAATCAAAATACTCGCAATCACACAAAAATTGTCTCGGTATTAATTAAAACCTCGGCATGATTGCTGCCTGCTTGCATGCTTCATACTTTTTGAACAAATTTCATTACAAGGCTGTTTAAAACCTTGACTAAAAACTGTTGCATCCCATCCTTCGCTCACTGCTGGGCACGAGACTCCTCTACCATCAATAGTATGATTCACTAGGCTTAGGCTAACACTCTAGCGTAAATAATTCTAGTAAATATGTACGAAGATGTACGCATACATATTTTTCTATACGTACCGCAATATTATCATTGAAAAAACAATATATATTAATAATAAATACACCCAACAGTCACATACATAGTCCTGACCCCACACTAAGATACGAGTCTTGTATCGTGGGTATCAGGAACTACGTTAGACTTTTCGGTCTCACAAACACCCAGACCCGAAACAAATACCAGTGGTTCACACAAATATTTGTTTCGGTGCGGGGATCAAACCTGGTCTCTCGTTTCACAGCTGGCGTCTAACCAACTGCGCCAGAGAGGCTGTCAATGTCAAAATATAACATGTGTAAATAGTGTTGTGAAATATTACTCGTATATCCGTACATGTGTATAGTTGAATGCGGTGACACCACTGCCCTATATATTCTGCAACGCTGCCGGCCTGTTGCAACCAGCAACCGTTGCGTGTCGCCGACCGCACGCGATCTTACACGAACCTTCTAGTCTCCATTTACCACGCATACAACTGCATATTTCACTAGTATCGAGGTTTAGCCGTCTATTAATTGAGTAATATATATATAATTAATATATATAATTGAGTTAATGAATAAAGCGACAGCTTACGTGGCGCAGTTGGTTAGACTAGCGAGAAAACATACAATAACTTAGTGGTGATATCAGCCTTCTTCCCATTATTTTTCCATTTCGCCCCATTCATGATGTCATCAGAAATATTACATGCTATCATGACTCGTCGCAGAACATTTGCCCATGTGGTTTTTGGTCTCTTTTGACTCACCTTACCTCATTCCATGCCTTATTTCCCTATACCAGGATAAAAATATTTATAAAGCTTAAAATAAAACAAAAGAAAAAACAACTGTGTCATGTGTGTGATGGAAAAAACGTTTTGGATGTGGTAGAGCCATGGTGTTATTTATGACTCAGCCTGAAGGAGCAGGCTCGTCCGGGGCAGTTCCACTGTCCACAAAAGTAGACGTGAAGTGACACATTTGCAGTCGCGTTTCGTTCCGTGAGTGAGATTGTTCGAAGTCTCTCGTAGTTTTTGATACACCACGCAAGACTCGATCTTAATGTGAGGTCAGGACTAATTATGTCATGTGGTGTTATTTATTTATATGAGTCTTTATGATATCCTTAAGCTTTTTTAACTTTCTAATCTGCACAAATAAAATACGATGACTAACTGTAAGTAATAACATAGTTATAGTCTTCGTCACTCATGCCAAGGGTGAGTAAAGGTATATCACGCGATGAGGGAATGCTTGAAGGGAAGCGGGCGGAGGGGAGGGGGGGGCGGTGGTGACTGAGTCAATCCTTGGCGCCCCTACCACTGATTTGCATAATGTTACTAACGGTATTTCAAATGCTTATTTCGTGTTTTATAATCACAGACGTTTAGTAAAAAACTAGCCTTCATATTAAGTAGGGTAATAAAGATAATAATTTAGGCTAATTGTACCTAAAAACTAAAAAAACGATACATAGTTTCTTTCGCCAGTACACCTACTCTATTTGAATTAAAATAATTGTTTCCATTGGCATGGGACTGCCGTCCGATGCCAATGGATACTCTGCCTGGGCGGCATTTGCGCTTACCATCAGGTGCAATGCCGCCACTATGTTGAGCCACAATAAAAAAAAAAAAAAATAGAGAAAGGTTAAGATTGCAATTTTTTCCTGGATTGAAGGAAACTTATGTTAAATCAATTCTACAGTGAAATTTCCGTGGCTGAAGAGAGAGAGGTGGAAATAAATAAATACATACATTTAGATACTAAGTGACGTGTCGACAGTATCAGAAGCAAAATGGCCTCATAGTTTGTTAAGCCAGCAACGGACGACCATACAATACGGTGGATTCGTGCATGTTAAATATCTTAAGGCTATTGTGAAGAATATGTATTACTGGTGGTACGTCTCTCATATGTGAGAGGTTGCCTGGGTAGATACCACCGCAATGTCTATTTCTCCCGCCAAACAGCAGTGTAAATGCACTGTTGTATTTCGGATTAAGGGACATTGTAGTCAGAGTTATTACAGGACATATTGAGACTTAACATCTTATGTCTCAGGATGGTCAGCGCAATGGAACGCCAAGTTTTGCTTTGTAATTCAAGGCATTGTTTGGTTTTGCTGCTGTTCATGAGCGGTCGTATCGTTTACCACCAGGCGAACGGCACGATCTTATCGCCATTCATTGCAATAAAAAAAGTGGTATGACTCCAATAGACGATAGTGTTATAGGGACAGTTTTGGTTTTGTTAATTTTCCATTGAGTTTTTTATTTCAAAGGCAAGGTCTAAGTCTAAGGCCAAGTATACTTAGAGATATTTTCAATATGTGTTTTGTTTAAATTGAGGGTGTTACTTATTACAATATTTATTATGTATACGTTCATGACTACTTTTTCTTTTACTCCTGTTTGTACAAAAAATTAATCTTCGACCAAACGAATAGTTGAAGTGCGTGGTGGCCTGTTGGTAAACGGACAAGACGCGACTGCCAACATGTTCACGGTGGTCGTGGGTGCAAATCCCAGGGCACACCTCTGACTTTTCGGAGTCATGTGTGTATTGATAGTCAATCACCACGCACTAAAACGGTGAAGGAAAACATCGTGAGGAAACCTGCATACCATAGCGGTTTATAAGAATTTCTATGGTATGTAAGTCCGCCAACCCGCACTAGGCCAGCGTGGCGGACTATATGGCCTAACCACTCTCAATCGTACTCGTACTGTAGGTTGTAGAGTATGTCCGTGCACTGCAGTGGGACGTATATGGACTCATACAGAAGAAACGAATATTTAACATAAATAAAAGTAAAAATGGCGGTCGTATCGCGCGAGGCAATCTCTTACCAACTACCATGGGATGGACATAAGAGAAGGTAAATAAAGATTACTATGGCACGTAACTCTTCTACCTACCTGGCGTTATCCCGGCCGGTGCCAGGGTCCGCCTTCCGGCAAATTCTTCTCCATTTCGCCCGATCTTCGGCATCCTCAATAGTAAGGCTATTGACCCTCATATCTTCTTGGACGACATCTAGCCAGCTCTAGGTTATTTATTTATTTATTTATTGGTCTCCAACTAAGACTACACATAACATACATTAAGTAAATTACATAATTTTAAAAAATGATCTCTGTGCGTCTTAAATTACAGGACGACACATCTTGCCCAAATTGTGGGAAATACAATCAAATAAAATACAAAAAAGAATACAATCAAAAACAAAGAAAATAATAATATAAAACATTTGAACAAAATATTAAATAGTAGTAATATTATGATCATTAAGAAAATATGAAAAAAAGATAATTTATGTTTTTTGTACGTAACTGTTGACTATCAAATATCGTGTTTCCATAGAAGATAGTTCGTTGTAATATGACACGAGTAAAATATCCCAGGAAGTCACAACGCTTAGTAATTACAATACTAATCCGCTGATAATGATATCATGTCGATAATCTATCGAGATTGACAACACGCATCCAGGCTTTAGATAACATTAGAATGACACAATTATCAGGTTTTATTTCTTGTACTAAATATTTTATGGTTTTTGGACCAAAATAAATATACACATGTGCGCGTGCATCGAAAAAAATTTACTCTTATAATTTTTCCAAACGTCCCAAAAGAAGTGTATTTTCAAAAATGTTTGGTACCGATATAATTAATACATTTACTAATTTAATAAAAGCGCACACTAAGTTTATTCCTAGAAGGGGTAGGCAGAGGTGCAACCACTAACCAGAAAGCTGACGTTTCGCCTAGTGTCTTCCGTCGCACGATGTGATAAGGGGCCTATAATGAGCCTATCGCCATATTGTGTACAAATTCCTGACTCCAGGCTGATACTGAATAGAAAAAATACTTTGTCGGGCCCGGGATTTTAACCTGAGACCTCAGCTTTGCAATCATACCGTAGAACAACTGCGCCACAAGGCAATGAAAATAAATACATTTCTTATATAAAGAGTCATTGGCAGGATGTTTTGAATCGTTTAAAACTTTCCGTAAATAGCAATAAACTCCACTTTCAAAATAAAATAGATTGTTTTTTAACCGTTGCGTCTTCCAACTTGACTAAAACAATTTATTTATGCTTTTTTACACATTGTATAAGGAGTCATGTGTGTATTGATAGTCAACCACCACGCACTATAATGGTGAAGGAAAACATCGTGAGGAAACCTGCATACCATAGCGATTTCTATGGTATGTAAGTCCACCAACTCGCACTAGGCCAGCGTGGTGGACTATATGGCGTTACAATTCTCAATCGTATTCCCGATTGTAGAGAAAGTGCGTGCCCTGCTGTAGGACATATATGTGGGCTGATATATACGATGTATGGCGGACTTAATGTATGAGGCATTCTCTGCCAGTCGACCTTTGGATAGTGCAGAGAGAAGACAAAATAGGCGCATGAACTAAAGTGATATGATGGTAGAGAGGTTATATATTGGTACATATGTAAATGTGGTTCACTGTTTGGAATCTCGTTTGTTGTCACGTCTACGAATTAAGGAAATTAATTTGAATTGAGATGAAATGAAATGCCAAATTGTTATGAATGACATTTAAATATAATATTTTTACTTTTTGTGAGCGATCTAAATAATTGCTTATAAATGTTGTTTCTGTTGCTGGATTGCAGAAACGCAGTCACTGATTTTATTTATTCAATTCACACATTAAACATATACACACACATACATACATAACTTGTCTTCAATATTTGTGTAAAGTCCCGCCTGTTCGTATTGGGTATATACCTCTGCTTATTGTGTGTGTTGAATAATTAAATAAACTAAAATAAACACACACACATATAAATTTATTTATGCGTATATCTGAGAGAAAATAAACTCCAAATGTTCCTCGCGTGAATTCCGAAATCTTAATCTTCGCATGACGCATCGGGTTCCCCGTGCAATAACAGCAAATCAATTGAAACAGGTTGCGTGTGGGGAAATGAAATGGCGATGTTTACGATAATCGATGTTGCAAGTTTATCCGTATCATTCTTTGTTGATTCGACTGCCTCGGTGGCGTAGTTGTACAACGGTACGCTTGCAAAGCCGAGGTCTCGGGTTCGAATCCCGGGTCGGTCAGTCATATTGGATTTTTCTATTCATTATTTATGTATGTATGTTCTTTGTTGATTGCTAAATATAATATTTTAACATTTCTTTTTATTGCTATGAATGCGAGAAGAGCATGCTTTTCGCCTGATAGTAAGCGATACGACCGCTCATGAACAGGAGCAAAACCAAACAACACCTTGAATTACAAGTAATGCTTGGCATTCCACTGCGCTTACCATCCTGAGACATAAGGTGTTAAGTGTCAATATGTCCAGTAGTTACTATGGCTATATCTGAAACACAACAGTGCATTTAAACTGCTGTTTGGCGGGAGAATTACATTGCGGTGGTACCTACCCAGGCTGCCTTAAACATATGAGAGACGTACCACTAGTTACTAACACCAGTTAGTTACTGTTATATTTATCATTATTAATTGGACTGCCTCGATGGCGTAGTTGTACTACTAAATGCTTACAACGCTGAGGTCTCGGGTACAAATCCTGTGTGGGTTGTTTTTGTCAAACTAACATTGACTTTTTCTTTTGATATGGCGATATGCTCGCCTCCGCCGGACGCCAAGGCGAAACGTGGTGTCCTGGTTACACCTGGGCTTACCCCTTCTGGGAAAAAGCTTAATGCATTAATTAAAAATGAACCAATTAGCGGTAACTCGGTTTCCCCGTGTCAAAAAAAAATAACTGTCATACACTGGAGCTACTTCAGGAGAATGTCCCCGCCCTCACACCCACCACTGTAACTCCTGTAAGCCAGGATCAACAGTGGCACGCATTTTTATAACTAATTGTATTGTATTGTACACTTGAGATACTTATCTTTCATCATCATCCATCATCTTTCACCTATTTTGAAAAAAGCAACGCTAGAGTTTCTTGCCCATTCTTCTCTGGGGAAAACAGCCGGGTGGAAAAAAAAGTGACTGAATGTAAATAATTTATGACATTTTATGGATTACTGTACATATTTTCATTTCATCAGTCGGCATAATTTTGCCGGCTCAACTGTATTAAGTTTTAAAACAATGAAGAGAATGACCTCCCTCATTGTGTAGGCGGAGCGGTCACGACCGCCGTCTCATTAAGATATACCCGCTTTGTAGCGGTTTGGTGTGACAGCAATTAACTGCAACCGACTTTAAAAATGAGGTCTTCATTTACCCTGGATAGGTATCTTCGTGCTAATTGACAGCCTCTATCCCATAGTTAAGACGACATATATAGACCAGAACGGTGCAGATTCGATCCCCGCATCGAAACTAAAAAAACTAACAAAAGTTAGTGTGATACAAAAATAGGTTTTTTAATTGTGTTGAATTGCGAGACCTAAAAGTTTCTCGAAGTTTCTTACACCCACGATGCAAGAATTATATCTTAGTATTCATTTATTTCTTTAATGAATATCCACATCCCTTAATACTAATATATTACGACTGGTATGCTTATTTTACGGCCAATAATGGATTCACATTTTGAAAATATAACTTATAAAATAATAATAGGCGTTTGAAACGTTGTTCAAATGTATGTATCAGCCCATATACGTCCCACTGCAGGGCACGGGCCTACTCTACAATCGACGGTACGATTGAGAGTGGTTACTCCATATAGTCCACCACGCTGGCCTAGTGCGAGTTGGCGGACTTACATACATTATTATTTATTCTTCAAATAGTACCTTCAAATAATAACAAAATGAAGTAAAGTAGTATGAGGACTATATGTAAATGTTGGTGTACATTAACAGCCGCTGCCAATAAACAATCCCAATCCAAAATTTGCCGTTTGAGATTGACGGGTCAATCTTTTTTCTGATACTATATTGCCAACAATCAATCTCAGTAGTGAAAAACTATGGCAACATGCTAAATGACAAATCGAAAAGTAGAAAACAATCCAGATTGACTTCAATCTAATTTTTTCGATTCATTATTGGCATCGGCCGTTAAAAAATAGCGTAATATCCTTGCTACATACACGATGACTTCACGAAAATGATGCCTAATTGTTTTGTCATTTATTAAGTAGAATAAAGTGCAGCGTCGTGACCGATGTTTTGCCAACAGATACGTAAACACACAAATCTTTTGCTTCGATATGTTTTTTTTTTTTTTATTGCCATGAATGGCGAGACGAGCATGCCGTTCGCCTGATGGTAAGCGATACGACCGCTCATGAACAGTAGCAAAACCAAACAACACCTTGAATTACAAAGCAATGCTTGGCACTCCACTGCGCTCATAATTCGATATGTCGATAGCATTTATGTCGATGATTCATTCATTATCTTTATGTTTTTATTAATCTTTACTTATAATATAGACTGCAACTCTGTACGCTTACAAAGTTGAGGTCTCGGGTTCGAATCCCGGTTTGGGCAAAGTGAAATTGGATTTTTCTATTCATTATCAGGAATTTGTGCGCGATATGGCGATAGGCTCGCCACCTATCACATTGTGGGACGGAACATACAAGGCGAAATGTGGGCATCCAGGCACCTCTGCCTACCCCTTCTGGGAAAAAGGCGTGAGTTTATGTATATATGTAACATACATACATAAACTCACTGATTGTGATGAAATTTGGTATAGGGGCTGACACCCTGGATGAATATATAGGGGCCCTACTATATTCATCCGAAACGAAGTTCGAAACTTCGGATGATCGAAGTTTATATACGATACGAATGTATAGTATATGTAGGATATACTTATGGTCGTTATTGACTTATGGTCGTAACCATAGACTTATGGTTACGATGTACGTTATACAAATTCGAACTTTTACAAAGTAGATACATTCGTATCGTATCGCTTCAAATTGCACGGGACAGGATTGCATGTATTACGTCATAGGACAGAACGAGACGGGTCAGAACAGTATAGCTTGTGTTTTTAGTAAAATTACCTATTTAAACACATGACAGGTCATGCTTGCATGTAACTATTAAAAATATGCGCAAAAGATCAACATTAAATCTCAATTCTTTTTTCCTTAAAAGGTGTCCTTACGTGATACTCTCACTCCCTTGTGATACCTTCTTGTAGTGATGTTTTTGCGGAGACGGATTCCCCGGATTACATCTTGTCGGCTCATCGGCGATAAAACAAAAGAAAGGGGTGGGGCTTGGGCGCCGCGCCAGGTGTTTTTATTGAAGAATTGTGTTATCACATGTTATTCCGTGCGTAACGCGATTACCCACTTTATAGTTTTCAAGCTCAGAATGGGAAAATAATATTTCCAGTGGAAATTTCCGTAAGAAAATAAGTTAATTTATTAAATATATATTTGGGATGGGGATCGAATACTGAGTGGCGTTCTTAAATGGATGATTCGATTAACCTAACGCGCTGTATAAGATACGGGACGAGAAAAGCAATAGATTCGGCGGAGGTCACATTGAATTTAAAGTACGTGAAATAATATATTGTTTATTGAAACGTGACGTAAAACTGGACCTGACCGCTTGTGAAACTTAAATTAAAAAATACTATTTTTTTTTTTTTATTGCTATGAATGGCGAGACGAGCATGCCGTTCGCCTGATGGTAAGCGATACGACCGCTCATGAATACTAGAAAAACCACACAACACTGTATCAGCCCATAGTCTTTTTGATTAATACGGGATTCCGATAAAATCGATATTATTAAAAGATTAGGCCATGTTCCACGTTGTGAATCCACCACGGTGGCCTAGTGCGAGTTGGCGGACTACACACACCATAGAAAAACTTATTGAAGTAATTGTTAAATTCAATCATATGCAGGGAGTTACTTTATGATCCAAAATAAACTTCTAAAGTTCGACGTCCGAAGTAAGGAATAAGTATTTCAATCTAAAAATCAATATTCTCAGAACTTTATTTATGGTTACGTTACGACATGCGATAAAGGATTCGAATATTTTGGGGAGGCACATTTGTACAGTTTTACAAACGACATTCGTACTTTCGAATTACGTTACGTATCGTAGGGTAACCCCCCGGGTTCCTCACGATGTTGTCCTGTATCGGATAACAAACTCAGAGGTTCAGGAGCCGCCATAATATCAGGATACAATCAAGCCGTCATGTTGTAAAGATAATCATTTCATCATCATCATCACAGATACTCTATTTGGCCTACACTCCTTACCACCAAGTGCATTCTAATATTTTCCACTCCAAAATGGTTATTTAAATTATGCCTTACATATTTATTAGTCTTGGTTACTAAAATTACTAAGTATTTCCCAATAAATATACTGTAATACTTTTTTTCGGTCCAATATACGTCACTTCAGGACGCGGGCCTCCTCCACGATCGAGAGTACGATTTAGATGGATTATAGAGGACGTTTAAGGGCTGATACAGATACATAACTTGGAAAAACCTGTATCCTGAGCTCAAAGCCACATTTCTCGAACAGTCAATTTCAACGTCTATCATCCGATACCTGATATGTAATGTATTAACACGTGGAACACGTTCCGCGGTCTATTCTGTGATAGCCACGTGCTTCTATGTAGATATAACTAGTATTTTGTAGTTACGACATCTAATACGCATCTTGGTATTAGTTTCTATTGCCATTTTAATGGTGAGACGAGTATACCATTCGACTGATAATACGACCGCTCATAAACAGTATCAAAACCAAACACCATGAATTACAAAGCAATGCATGGCACTGCGCTCGCCATCCTAAGATTAAGATGTTAAGTCTCGATATGTCCGGTAGTTACTCTATCTATAATGACCTTCAAACCGAAACACAACAGTTCATTAATACTGCTCTTTGGCGGGAGAAATAGACGTTGCGATGATATTTTCCTACACCGTTTTAGTGCGTGATGATTAACTACTTGTATAGTTTTTTTTTTTTTTTTTTATTGCTATGAATGGCGAGACGAGCATGCCGTTCGCCTGATGGTAAGCGATACTACCGCTCATGAACAGTGGCAAAACCAAACACCTTGAATTACAAAGCAATACTTGGCATTCCACTGCGCTCGCCACCCTGAGACATAAGATGTTAAGTCTCAATATGTCCAGTAGTTACTCTGGCTACAATGCCCTTCAACCCGAAACACAACAGTGCGTTAACACTGCTGTTTGGCGGGAGAAATAGACGTTGCGATGATATTTTCCTACACCGTTTTAGTGCGTGATGATTAACTACTCGTATAGTGTGGTTTTATCATATTTATTAAAAAGTGATGCAATCCCCCGAATAGTTGAGTTTTTGCAAGTTGTATGATGGACTTAGTATAATTTATTTATAGCAATTATCATAATTTAGATACTGGAGCTGTAATTGATTGTACTTAAGCCCTGTTTATCACGTATCTCTCTTTTAATCTTGTCCAAAATAGACATTACAGATATATTTTTTAAACTAGCGGTCCAGCCTCGCTTTGCCCGGGTGAAGATACTTTTTGAGTTCAATCTACTTTAGAAACATAGGAACTATTTCAGAAACATTTAAACTCAATATCAATGTTATATTCCTTTGAATTGAAAGAGTATAGAATATATTTCAATTCCTTGCACATCCCACAGGAAAACTCCATTTTGTTGGAATAAAAAGTATCCCATGTGTTAATCCTGGGTGTCAGTTACCTACATGCGAAATTCCATCGAAATCGGTCCAGCGGTTTGAGCGTAAAGAGGTAACAAACACACAAACTTTCGCGTTTATAACATAAGTAAGATAATTTAACAACGATGGCTTTCTGACACTACCGTATTCTTAGTAGGATATATATTTATTTTCATGGATGGGCAGGCTCGTCCGGGGCGATACCACTGTCTCACAGTAGATCGACGTGAAGATTTGCACTTGTTTCGTTTGGTGAATGAAATTGCCAGATGTGTAATACCCATCCCTCTTCTCATCGTTCTCACTCCCCTCCCGATTTGATTAGCGGACAACACATCCATGGCCATCAACAACAATAAAACAACACATCAAAAATAAATAAAAAATACCACAACAACAACACATCCATCCGTGGATATTCAGGGACGGCAGTAATCATTTTAATTGCTGCTTTTTTACGTTATAGGGGACAAACGAACATGCGGTTCATCTGATGGTAAGTGATCAGTGATCACCGCCATTCATGAACGTCTGCAGCACCGTAGGGCATGGAGATGCGTTGCCGGCCTTTAAAGTGGGAATACGATCGTGTTTTGAAGGTCGCTAGGTCGTATTTGTCCGGAAATGCTGCTTATGCTTATCTGGATAGCGAGCAACATTAACCAAAGAATCTTATATTAGTAAGGTATGCGTGTCGTATATTGGGATCAGCCAGTATTTTTCATTCGATTTCAACCAAGCTGATTTAGTTATTTCAACTGGAGATAGCCATCTCTACGACACGAAATCGAATATTCGGACATCGAATGTTGACATTTAAGATAAAACTTTACCTCTTCTAAAAATCAATATTATTCTCTATGAAACTTATTCACTCTGAACTTAGCCTAAGATTACGACGTACGATACAGTATTATACAGTTTTACATGTGATGTTCGAATATTCGTCGTCGCGTCAGAGTACAGAGTAAACCCCCAGTCTTTGCTTCAACGACAACAACTGTAAGATTTAGCGTAATAATTAACATCCTCCGTGGCGCAGTTGGTTAAACGTCGGCTGAGAAACAAAAGACTGTGGGTTCAATTCCTACACCTATATACATTTTTGATTGATCCACAAGTGTCTGTTTCTGGTCTAGATGTTTGTGAGATCGAAAAGTCTCGAAATTTGATACAGGATACAAGACCCGTATTGTATGGATCAGGACTGTGTATGTAACTGTCGGGTGTATTATTATTATTATTATTTATTGAAAATTCAAGTTACAGAGACTCAGTAGTGTTAGTATAACAAATAAAAAACTTATAATATAATGTCAGTAAAGATACATCACAAATAACACGACCGCTGTTGCACAATCATGGCGGACCATGCATCCATCATTTACATTATTTTATAACTGTAAGCTTATCTTATTTATAATATCTTTAGTATTTTGTTTTGTATCAGGTTTCCCTTTTCCCAACGTATATTTTTAGTATCGTGAGTTGTGCTAAATTTTCCTTTATTTATTTGCCAACCCGTACTATTTTAATGTAGTGGATATAGCCTACCGTAGATCCCGATACCGAAACTACTTAAAATTCATTATAGCATTTTTATGATTTGTGCTTAAACGTTTTTCTCTTTTATCCCAGGCTACAGATTTTTCCAAAATAAAGTATCTCACATTTTACATTTTTTTCACAGAGCCGAAACCTAGAAAATATTTGTTATTGAACTTCAAATTAATTTCTCAATTATGTTAATATTTATTGCAAATGTATATTTTTCCCTACACAAAATAATTAGGTTTCATCGAGGTACAAAAATCTCCGCACCGATACAGTTTCATAGTAAAATGGGCACTGTTCTTTAAAATGGCTTATTTTTATTTTATTTTTATTTATTAGGTCTACTATTAATCACGTACCAATACATTTAAATAAGAAAACAGAAAAACACTTAGTCTAAGTACATGATTATACTAAAGCAGACACAGCATTCAATAAAACTAACTCCATACATATCTAATTTAATTAATTAAATTAATTAGCAAAGTAAATGTATGAAAATGTAACGCATACAAAGCTCTCAGGCGGGCCAATTATAAAAACCAGGGCCGCAGGTTGAGTATGGCTGACCTAACCCCTCTCATTCGTACTCTCGATTGTAGAGACGGTCCGTGCCCATAGACGCAATGAGCTGAAAGAAATACAGATAGAGGGATTTAATTAATTGACCTCCCTACGGTATTGTTAGTTCTTACCCGGCGATGTTCACAGCCCACAATAGAAACATCATGCCCTCGTTAACCTCATTAACCTTTTAGTGAGGTCGCTGCAGTGACACAAGGACACCCAACTATATGCAGGGTATATCACGATTGCTGCCGTCAAAGCCGGGTGGTAGTTTTAGTGACTTCAGACACAATGCAACTAAAATATTTTCCAAAAATCTACCATTTTCCTACCTTCCCTATCCCCAAATTTTTCTATCGGTGTATTTTGGTGGTAAATACATTTTTTTTTCTAAAATGATAGTGTATACCTTTTTATTTTGAAAGACGGGCACGGGACTATGGTCGGCAAGGATTTCAATTGTTGTAATAACCATTTTAAAAGGGAAATTTTATGAAAGAAAAGTAAAACTCAATCGTAAATTACAGTATTCAGTACTTAAAGATTTAAAAGACATTGTTGACTGTTTGACTAAAATATATTAGTACCCAGCTTACATGGATTTGTAGTATGACGATTCTAAGTCAGAAAACTTCTACAATATATTTCCTGCCACAGGTATTGAATCCAGAACCTTGCGGTTGACAACCTGCACATGTTCCCTCCCTTTTCTTTCTTTTCTTTTCTGGAATATTTTCCCACTTAGCACTATCTAACGAGCATAATACAATAGTATTAAGTAATCAAAACATCACATCTAAGATAAAAAAGACACCGGTCGCCGATTATACGGAATTCAAACCTGTCATTAGTTATCAGTTATCACAATCACATGACATATGCCGATCGATTATGAAGCTTGTGGCGCAATGGATGACAGTGGATATATTTTATTATCGTTTCATTATTTGTTGGTTCTGGAATAAATTTTATTATTATATTATGGTCGGGTATGATTTTTCATGTGGGACAATTTTTTAGTGGGCATTGATTTTATGTCGATGTTTGTGGGTGATTTTTGACTTAGAACCATCTGAGGCATGGCGATAATGAAAATAAGTCGGGAAAAATATGACACATTGTTGTCACCTCTACCCATTACCCACTTCGTAGCAGATATGAGCGGGAACATAAAGTACTACCTACATTATACATTCAGCTATTTATGTTTTGCTTAACATTTACTGCCTTATCCATAGACAATTTTAAAATCTATTTTAGTTATCCAATGTTTTGTCTCTTTCCAATGTCATTTGAATTCAGCTTAAGCGAAGAGCGAATTTATTCAATTCAATGCCATGAATATATTCTCGATGGCCACACGACAGACTAGTGTGCACAGCTAGTGTTTCTATTAATTGTGACTCAATGAAAGTAGTATATATTTTTTATTATACTAGTTCAAATCCCAGGGCACACCTCTGACTTTTCGGAGTCATGTGGGTATTGATAGTCACCACGCAATAAAACGGTGAAGGAAAACATCATGAGGAAACCTGCATACCATAGCGATATATATCCGAGAATTTCTATATATGTAAAGTCGTATGTAAAGTCCGCCAACCCGCACTAGGCCAGCGTGTTGGTCTACATGGCCTAAACACTCTCAATTGTACTCTCGATTATGGAGTATGCCCGTACCCACGACACAAGAATCAATGTTAGGGTGGGGTCAGGACTATGTATGTGACTGTTGGGTGTCATAATTAATGGGGTGTATTGACTCGGAATCTTCTGGTTCCAGGATCATGGAGGTGACGGCGCCTCCGTGGGTGCCTCGTCGGCGCCTGCACCGAGTCCGCGTGGGCTCCCTGCCCCGGGACGAGTACTGGCTCACTCCCAGAGTCAACATATACACAGGACGCTTCCACAGGCCTGAGGAACATGTGCCCAGACATATTATCAGGTAAGCTGTGACTATTATGTATGAGTAGCGGACCGGCCCGGCTGTCCCCGAGTGCATACACGTTTCAAAATGGCGATCAAAATATTCAATTCCAATTATCAATTTAGAATATAGATCTCCTGTGAGACAGTGGTACCGTCTTGGTCAAGCCTGATCAATCATGATAAGTCATGACTAACAGCGTGGCTCTACGAGTTTGTAAAAGTAGCCGGATATAAGTTTAATTACTTGGACTTCTCGAACTCTTCAGGGAGTAGGCATGTTAGCCCACCTCTATCTAATTTGGATAATCAATAGATGCCTTCGATTTATTTGTGAAGAACACTCAAGTAAATAGGCTTCCTTCCAATCTTTTTTTCTTTACTATTTAAACAAGCTTTTATTAAACAAATTTTTAATCAAGCTTAAACCCGTCACCTACTTTTCACAAACATGCTATTGGCTATGCACGACTATAAAAAATATTTACCTACAAAAACAATCAATGTTGTATGTGGCAATACGATCAGATAAAACCTGCAGAAATTCACTGCAGGCCACTTCCAACAAGAATCGAGAAGCCTGTGATCATTAGAATCTGTATCAGCCCATATACGTCTCACTGCAGGGCACGGGCCTCCTCTACAATCGAGAGTACGATTGAGAGTGGTTAGGCCATATAGTCTACCACGCTGGCCTGGTGCGGGTTGGCGGACTTATATACCATAGAAATTCTTATAAACCGCTATGGTATGCAGGTTTCCTCAAGATGTTTTCCTCCACCGTTTTAGTGCGTGGTGATTCACTATCAATACACACATGACTCCGAAAAGTCAGAGGTGTGCCCTGGGATTTGAACCCGCGACCACCGTGAACATGTTGGTAGCCGCGTCTGGTCCGTTTACCAACAGGCCACTACGCACGTCATTAAATTTTAAACCCAGACAACAAGGAAAATTAACTGTTATGAAACACTTAACACAAAACGCAACTGACTCATTACAACCTAACATGTTTGTGCTAATTACAATTATAATTCCTTTATTGTGTATTTACCGTGCAATTTACATAGTTTAATGATAGCCTGTTGGTAACTAATTAGGTGGGAATTGCCGAGACGATAGTTTAGGGTTCGAATCGAAGTCATATATTAGCTATTAGTTACTACAGAATGTAACCTACAAGAAAAACATCCCATAGCGCAGAGATTTTTACTCGCTTTATATTAACTTCACTCGTATGTTTGTATGTTTACTACCGACTCCTTTGGGTGCGATTTTGGCACACTTTAAACGGTCAGATTTCATTCAAACTTTGTAGATTTGTCGAGCACCGATGACAATACAATAATTTAAAAAGTATATATAATATTAAGTTATAAATAATAATAATAAATAACACCCAACAGTCACACACATAGTCCTGACCCCACACTAAGATCGAGTCTTGTATCGTAGGTATCAGGAACTACGAGAGACTTTTCGGTCTCACAAACACCCAGACCCGAAAGAAATATTTGTGGGCCGCCCAAACATTTCTCTCGGTGCGGGGATCGAACCCGCGGCCTCTCGTTTCACAGGCGGCGTCTAGTCGACTGCGCCACGGAGACTGTCAGTTATCCACTGTGACTGTGACGTGAGTTATCCAGAAGCATCAGATATTTTTTTAAATTATGTGTGTATAATTTAAGAGTACCTATCTTCCTTTGATAAGATAGCCGTAGATAGATGTTGTTAGACAAAACAATTAAATAATGATTTAAAAAACTAAAAATACACGCTTTAATAAAACCCAACTAAAAAAGTGAGAAAATTTGATAACAGTTTAAGATTGAAATAAAACGATTATTTACGGTTTTTATCGCGGATATGGTTTAATTTTTACATTTTTTAATTTAAGGATAAACAGTTTAAGATTAGAAAATGGAGTGAAATATACTCATTTTATTGTTAAAAAGCGTGGGGTGCTTACAACAATTACTTATGCACAAGGACCCTAGCTTCTTCTTCACCTTACTAAAGCTATCACTAGGCTTATTATAACCCAATAATAAACATTTATAAATATACAATATCAGGAATTGAACCTTTCACTAAACAGTATGTATGTCAACGTCCCAATAAGGCCTACAGCTGGGAATGCATGACGTAATATATTTTTTCCTTGTAACCTTCCGAGAATTGGTGATTTTTAACATATAAGAACGAAGACACACAATGCGTTGCGGCGGGACGATGCCGCTGCGTCATCCTATACACAAATCACTACCATGACACACGACAGCCTCCGTGGCGCAGTTGGTTAGACGCCGGCTGAGAAGCGAGAGGCCGCGGGTTGGATCCCAGCACGAAATAATATTAGTATTTGTTTCGGGTCTGGGTGTTTGTAAGACTGAAAAGTCTCTCGTATTTCCTGATACCCAAGACACAAGACCCGATCTTAATGTGGGGTCAGGACTATATATGTGACTTGGGTGTATTTATTTACACAACACGTTTGTTCGCCGCGCACCGGACATGCGCCCTGATGAGGTGCCACTTGCCCCGTTGTCGTAAACAGAAAGTATTGTCCATGAATTGACAAAAAAACACATGCAATGTCAATGACTAATTTGTACTGAGTCATAGAGGTTTCGGCGCGTCGCCACGCCGCGCCGCGGCGTACCGCGGTAAACTGCGATGTGGTGCCGCTGATATTTTTAAATTAATAAATCGAAGCTAACATGTGATTTTTTTCCTAGAAGTTTAACACCATCGAAATATTTCGAGCGGGCTGCCATAATGTGTCCAATACGACAGAGAGATTGATTATATTTGGTTTCTACTCCACTTACCCCAGTTACAATATATAAGTTTCTATACCATTATAATGATTAACTATTAGTTTCCACATAGCACTACTATCGTGAGAATGACGGAATACGTCAAACTTGCATATATTTTTTTATTGCAATGAATAGCGAGACAAAGATGCCGTTCGCCTGATGGTAAGCTATTCGACCGCTCATGAACCGTAGCAAAACCAAACACCTTAAATTGCAAAGGAATTCTTGGCATTCCACGGCGCTCGCCATCCTGAGACATAAGATGTTAAGTCTCAATATGTTCAGTAGTTACTATGGCTACAATATCCTTCAATCGGAAACACAACAATGCATTACAACTGCTGTTTGTAGAAAGCCTAATTACTGTCATTAGAACTAGGGATACAAATACATATTATTATAGTTACCTGGTGCAGTGCAGGCTCTCGTATAACACGTAATGACGAGTGAAGCGCGGCAGCTGAGCGCGGGTCGGGCTATCGATCCGGCCGCGCCTCTAACCTTGTCTATGTGCTTTATGTCTCTTATACTTCTTTACGTTTTACCTATTAAGAGAAGACTAAAAAACTTGATTTACAATTTATTAAAATTGAGACAGTTATTGTGTTAAGACAGGTGGCTAGACGAAGTGGAAGCCTAATTGGAAAGATTGATCATATAGCATATTATTTATATATTTATTTATTTACAGAGAATTATGGAGATATTGCTGTTGAGCGATAAGACCGCCATTTGTACTCTTTGTTATAATTATTTCTGTTTGTTTGTATTGTTAAGTTTGTGTGCAATAAAGATTTTAATAAATAAATAAATAAATATGGAACACGGTAAGGGAGGAGGAAATGAAATAAATAATAGTAAATAAAAGTCCATGGTGGCCTGTTGGTATACCGTCAAATCGCAGGGCAAACCTCTGACACTTCGGAATCATGTATGTATTAATAGTTAATTACTAAGCACTATAAAGGGAAGGAAAACATCGTGAGGAAACCTGCATACCACAGCGATTTATAAGAATTTCAATGGTATGTAAAGTCTAGTGCTAAGCCAGCGTGGTGAACTATGGGATAGACAGATAGACATGATCAGCAGTGGCTGTAGATAATTGTAAGAGTGATTGTCAAATGAAAATAATTTTATGTCTAATAAAAGATTTAATAATTGACTAGAATATATAACAAGATGTTAAGTATAGAAGTTACTTATGTCTTGAAGCATTACCTAGAGTCCTTGACCTAAATAGATATAGTGGACCGTACGACAATCTTATGCTTAATAGACCGGGTATATCAAGACTGCTACCGAAAACGAACCCGGGTGGTAGTTTAAGCGACTTCAGACACTATGCAACAGAAAATGTTGGAAAAAAAGCGTTTTTTTTTTTGTTATTTTTTTTATATGGTCGTATTTTGGTGGTAAATACATTTTTTTGTGAAATAATAGTATATACCCTTTTATTTATAAAGACTCTAAGGTATAAAAGAGTTTAAATTATTATTTTAGTAAAAACTATGGATTTACCACCCAAACGTGACGATATTTATGTGTAAAAAAATGATAAAAAAAAATGTCGCGTTTCTTTGCAAAAATTTTAGTTGCATTGTGTTTGTAGACGCTAAAACTACCACCCGGCTTCGTTTTCGGTAGCAGTCTTGAGATACCCAGCATATACAAAAGTGAACTATTTAATTATAAGTGTCAATCAGTTTAAAAATACGCAAGGTTGTTTTGCATACAACAATACCGGAACATTGTATATCGATTACAGCCGAAACAGTTAAAAGTAAATTTAAAGTAACAATGGCAATGACATTACCAAAGTAATTAAATTGTAAGTGATACTCAAAGAGACAAGATAGAGAGAAATGGCGCAATTTGGGGGAAACCTTTGTCCAACAGTGGACAATAAAAGGCTGATGACGACGATAATAATTCAGAGTATAATTCTTAATTGGCTTTTACAAGGCAAAATATATTTTTTGTCATGAATGGCGAGACGAGCATGCCGTTCGCATGATGGTAAGCGATACGACCGCTCATAAACAGTAGCAAAACCAAACGACACCTTGAATTACAAAGCAATGCTTAGCATTCCACTTCGCTCGCAATCCTGAGACATAAGATGTTAAGCCTCAATATGTCCAGTAGTTACTCTGGCTACAGTTTCCTTCAATCCGAAACACAACAATGTATTTACACTGTTGTTTGACGGGAGACGCAATGTCTATTGCGGTGGTACCTACCCAGATGGTCTCTCACATATGAAAGACCTACCACCAGTAAATTGTGCCTTGACTTCGAACCTACGACCCAGCGTTAAATCGAGCCTGATAATCTGGCTATATAAACTTTGTGGAACAATGAGAGCGTGCCGGTGAAAGTAGCCACCGACAATTAGTTGTGTAAGCGTTTGTAACTCAGTGATTTGTACCAGTATTGCGCGCTGACTCATTTGAGTTATATAGGCTTCATGCAAACATTGAAAAAAATATCGAGAAAGACTATACAGTGAGTTATTATTACTGGTGGTAGGTCTCTCTTATGTGAGAGGCCTGGATAGGTGCCACCGCATCGTCTATTTATTCCGCCAAACAGTAAATGCACTGTTGTGTTTCGGATTCAAGGACATTGTAGCCAGAGTGATTATTGGACATATTGAGACTTAACATCTCATGTCTCAGGATGGCGAGCGCAGTGGAATGCCAAGCATTGCTTTGTAATTCATAGTATTGTTTTGCTATTGTCCAAGAGCGTTCATATGGCTTACCATCAGGGGAATGGCAAGCTCGTCTCGCTGTTCATTAAAAAAGGGGGGGTTACTCTATATTCCGACACGACGTCGAATATTCGAACGTCGTACATAAAAATGTATAAAATGTAAAAATATCTTACGTCGTAGTCTTAGATTAAGTTCAAAGAGAGTGTTTCACAGAAAATGCTATTGAATTTTAGAAATTGATTTTTTTTATCTTATGAATATGACAGAATACACTTTCCAAAATGGCGGCCAACACGTTTAATTCCGACTATGAATTTAGAATATCGGAGCAAAGGATCCCTCAGCTATCGATTTTGAGACCAATCGGACCACGAAAAACGAATAAAATTTCATCGCATTTGCTAGTACTTACGAGCAGTATTTTTCACTACTGCTTCCCTCCTGTAAGTAATAGCGTGATGATATATAGTCTATAGCATTCCTTGATAAATGACCTATTCAACACAATAATATTTTTTCAATTCGAATCAGTAGTTCCTGAGATGAGAGGTAACAAAGAAACAAACAAACACTTCAGATTATTATATTTTTATAGATAAATAAAACGATTATACAGAGTATATCAAGACTGCTACCGATAACGAAGCCGGGTGGTAGTTTAAGCGACTTCAGACACAATGCAACAGAAAATGTTGGAAAAAAGCTACAATTTTTTTTTTGTAATTTTTTTATATGGTCGTATGGTAAATACATTTTTGGTAAAATAATGGTGTATACCCTTTTATTTATAAAGACTCTTAGGCATAAAAGAGTTTAAATTATTATTTTAGCAGAAACTATGGATTTACCACACAAAAATGACGATATTTAAATAATGATAAAAAAAATTGTCGCGTTCAGCAAAATTTTGAGTTACATTGTGTTTGTAGTCACTAAAACTACCACCCGGCTTCGTTTTCGGTAGCAGTCTTGAGGTACCCGGTATTAAACAATTTGCAAAATACAACAGTTTACCACGAAGGTCGACACCGAATTATCTACATAATTAACCGAGCTTCCTTAATTAAAGAAACAATTACTAATTACCTTAAACGATTTTCTTTGAAGCGAATTCACAAACGAGTTTCACTTATTTTCGAATATTTTAGTTACAGTAAAACCCCGGATTATAAGATTTACTGGTGGTAGGTCTCTCATATGTGAGAGGCCATCTGGGTGGGTACCACCGCAATGGCCATTTCTCCCGTCAAACAGCAGTGTAAACGCACTGTTGTGTTTCGGATTGAAGGGCATTGTAGCCAGAGTGACTACTGGACATATTGAGAGTTAACATCTTATGTCTCAGGATGGCGAGCGCAGTGGAGTGCCAGGCATTGCTTTGTAATTCAAGGTGTTGTTTGGTTTTGCTACTGTTCATGAGCGGTCGTATCGCTTACCATCAGGAGAACGGCATGCTTGTCTCGCCATTCTTAGCAAAAAAAAAAAGAATTGCATCATTTGTATTTTGTGTGATAACAATGAGTCAGGTTGTATGGAACTGAACCAGCGTGGTCGACTATATGACCTAACCACTCTCAATCGTACCCTCGATTGTGGAGTAGACCCGTGCTCTGCAATAGGACGTACTCTTTTGTAAAAATAATCGGACTATAGAGGGTCTTAGGCAGTACTCTATAATCCGACAAATTCGATAGTTTGACACTGCCCTGCAAAATGTTTGTCGGACTACCCCCGGTCTACTATACTATGTTATAATGGAAACATCACAAAATTGAAACTATATGGATATATTAAATTAACTTATAAGGAAAACAAATTTGGAAAACATTGCTCAAAAAATTTACATTGAATTATATTATTAAGTGCCGTCACAGACTACTAAATTTACAATTACGAAATAAATAATTCATTGCGCGTAGCGACAGGTTTTTAATCGGATATACTAAGGATATAGTTACTAACTTTAGTACGAGAAGAAGGTGGATATTTGGGGTGGGCAGATAATATATTCTTTTTTTTGCTTGATTCTGATATAACACTTTTGCTTCATCCATTTTCATCTTGAAATTTTGAGTAGGCAGTGGTTCTCTTGGTAACAACAAGGACACCTATGGTTCGCCTTATATATTCCCTCCCACGATATGGTAGAGGACCTATCGCCGTACGAGGCACAAATTCTTGACTGCGTGGTCATAATTAATAGATAAATCCAAAATCACTTGGCATTCGCAATCCAGTTATAAAAATTTTCTAAATAGAAATCCCATCAGGCAGATAACTAATGTTCAATAAAAATGTCGCGTGTTAGCAATTAGCGGGGGCAGAAAAACAAAACTGGTTGCCGGGAATTACTGTAACACCAAAACATTCATGAATAGGGCTGGCACGCTGTTATTATTTACTTTCGTAACAACGAACAAACACACATCTAATCCTAAATCAGTCATAACTCATAACGCAAAAAATATGTTATGACCTTGTATTTTATTGAATAACATTTTTCTTACCATAAATAGTAATAAATTATAAATAAAAAGCCAATCGAAAACGAAATAAATTTAATTTATATAATAAAATATTTTTATTGCATATACATGTTACTTTGTATTGATTTGTCATAAAAGATATTTGATTGCCGTCATGGCCAATAAACGAATTTCATTTCATCAACACTTGCATTGTAGATATTTTGTATTATATTGTAATTTATTTCAAATTAGTTCTATGTGGCAACCTTATTCACGACTCAATGAGTCACAGCAATAAAATACGTTTCGTGCGAAATGTATCTTAACAATACCGGTTTGCGAGCTGTGCATACAATTTGTATAAGTAATGTTACTCATCCAATAACGAGACATTTTGATACATTTCATTTATTACAAAAGTATGCAATTAAAATAAATAAATAACATCCAACAGTCACATACATAGTCCTGACCCCACACTAAGATCGAGTCTTGTGTCGTGGGTATCAGGAACTACGAGCGACTTTTCGGTCTCACAAACACCCAGACCCGAAAGAAATATTTGTAGGCCGCACAAACATTTCTCTCGGTGAAGGGATCGAACCCGCAGCCTCTCGGTTCACAGGCGGCGTCTAACCGCCTGAGCCACGGAGGCTGTCAAATGAAGAGAAATAAGGAATTATCATTGACATGTTTCACCCGATTCTTTAATGAATCATTGATTCTTCAAATTGCTTTCAATTCATTTCTTCCTTCAAAGATTTCAGAAACTAAAATATAAGTAAGCCTTGTAAAATTACATTAACAACAACAGTGAAGGCTAAATTTGGTATGTTTAGAGGTGGTTTAGAGACATCTGTTAAAGAAATAAAAACCGTGAACATCGGCCTTAATTCATTTTATTTATAGCCAAAACGGTAAAGGAAAACATCGTGACAGCATTCGTGGCGCAGGCGGTTAGACGCCGCCTGTGAAACGAGAGGCCGCGGGATCGATCCCCGCACCGAGAGAAATGTTTGTGCGGCCCACGAATATTTCTTTCGAGTCTGGGTGTTTATGAAACCGAATAATATCTCGTAGTTCCTGATAACCACGACACAAGACTCGATCTTAGTGTGGGGTCAGGATTATGTATGTGACTGTTGGGTATCACTACATAGTATAAAACAAAGTCGCTTTCTCTGTCCCTATGTCCCTTTGTATGCTTAAATCTTTAAAACTACGCAACGGATTTTGATGCGGTTTTTTTTAGTAGATAGAGTGATTCAAGAGGAAGGTTTGTATGTAGAATACGTACATATTATTGTATAGAAATCTATTTGCACCCGGGCGAAGCTGGGCCGGGCCGCAAGTTCATCATAATTAAAAAAAAACCATTACCAGATTGGTATTTTAAGTTTCGTCAATTCTATATACGTGGCTGTTAGGTGTACACTATATTTAGTTACGTTCGAATTTCTAGTGTAATGTTTCCTTACATTTCAGATTCGAAGGCGGGATGGGTCCGCGCATAATATTCCCGACGCCAGCCAACCCGTGGTTGCAGCAAAACTACCCTCTGGACACCGAACCATGGAGACTACCCGTCCCACTACCACCAGACCTAAAGGTATATTTAGAATACTAAACTTATGGTTAGGGCTATACTGAGGTCTAAGCCATGTCTATCGAATTTCCAAATGTTAAGGGGCCTCAAAATCAATAAAAATAATTTATTGAATCCATTAAAATGTTCTACATTTTTTTTCTACCACCTGGTTCGGAATTGGGGCGTATGTAGGCTGATTTGTATTTTCTTACTAGCGGCTCGGCCCGTCTCTGGGTGGTTACTGTATGATCCGATACGAGATTCGATTGTTCAGACGCCGCACGTAAAACTTCATTAATGTGCCTAGATACTCCACATGTAATCCTTTATCGTACGTCGTAAACATAGATTAATTTCGGAGAAAATAATAAGTTTAATAGAGAATAGTATTGATTTTGGAAAACTTGTATCTTACTTATTGCTATGAATGGCGAGACAAGCATGCCGTTCGCCTGATGGTAAGCGATACGACCGCTCATGAACAGTAGCAAAACCAAACAACACGTTGAATTACAAAGCAATGCTTGGCATTCCACTGCGCTCGCCATCCTGAGACATAAGATGTTAAGTCTCAATATGTCCAGTAGTTAGTCTGGCTACAATGCCCTTCAACCCGAAACACAACAGTGCGTTTACACTGTTGTTTGACGGGAGAAATAGACACTGCGGTGGTACCCACCCAGATGGCCTCTCACATATGAGAGACCTACCACCAGTAAAAGTAAGTTACTTTGACGTCAAACATCCAAACATTCGAACTTCGTGTCGTATCATAGACTAAACCTCCTGTTTTTTGGAAATATTCAATCGCCTATCGGATAATGTAGGTTTACGGTAGTGAAAGAATTTTTAAAATCGGTCCTATAATTCCTGAGCCTATTCATTGCAAACAAACAATAAAAAAAATTCTCTTTATAATATTAGTTTAGATTAAGGTTCTATATAGCGCTAGGTAAAGAAAATAGATTGCGCCCTTTTTACAATTTACCCATTTTATTAAGAATGTTACAAGTATTCAAAGTATATCTTGGAACTTGACCAATGAAAGTAGAATGCATAGATTAGTATTATATATACAGAGATAGATGCGCAACTCCACTTTTTTTTATTTTTTGCCATGATTTCGCCATCAGAGGGCGCCTTAGGCAAACGCGCGAGTTTTCCAATTTGTTATGTTAAAATTTCAAAATGTGTATCTTTTATAACCTCCTGTAATTTTATCCAATATCAAGTAGACAATGGCTAAATTTATATAAGTTTATAATATTATCAACATACAAAATATATTTCTTGGTTTAGTGGCACACAACCGTCATTTAACAATTCCATTTAAACTGCTTACACGATAATTTCTCGTTCTCGCCAGAGCGTGGCGCTAGAATCGAAATGATTGTTTTCAATATTTTTCATGTACGAAGTCGCACCCCCATGGTAGAATGGTAAGGAAAAAGATAAAAAGACAATTCACACGTGCCAGCCCCTCAGTACAGAATGTAATCACCGCTTTTAGTGATAAATACTATTCATTAAACGGGATTATAATAAAATTAAAGCTAATACAATCTTAATAAGTTTAAATCCTTATTATTAAGCAATTACTTACGTACTTAAAATGATTGTAACAAATTTTATTAATGGATTATGAGAAATAATTATATCTTTACAAGTATATGCTGCTAGTGGAAATGTGCCGGTAGCTGAAGGCGTAAAATTCGCAAGTTGAATAATTAGGTATTTTTTATTGCATAGGTCACGGGGCCCTACTATATTCATCCGAAACGAAGTTCGAAACTTCGGACGATCGAAGTTTTTTATACGATACGAATGTATCTACTCTGTAAAAGTTCGAATTTGTATAACGTACATCGTAACTATAAGTCTACGGTTACGACCATAAGTCAATAACGACCATAAGTATATGTAGGTACATTCGTATCGTATATAAACTTCGATCATCTGAAGTTTCATACTTCGTTTCGGATGAATATAGTAGGGCCCCAGCAAGCAAGCATACAGGTCACCTGATGGTAAGTGATCACTGCACATGAACATCCACAACGCAATATGTATGATGACTCAACTCCACGGACTCAAACCATTGCTGTTAATGGATCCAAAGCAACGAATCCTTACAATGAGTACCGTGTCACCTTCTACATTAGGCTCTTGACTCTGTGATTAATTGAAAGCATTCCGAGCGTGTATGAGCTGATAAAGTACAGAATATAACGAGTCTTTTTCTCCAGACGTTCCGCCAAGACCCAGTCTCCGTGGAGTCAGCGAGCGAGTCCACGCCGCCCCCCGCGCGGCACCACTGGACGGACTCTGCGCTGGGCTGGGCGGCCGGGACTGTACTCCTGGCAGTATTCGTACTGATCGTCAGGGCGGCTGAGAAGTGCCTCGATCGAAAGCTGTTTAAGAGTAAGTAGACTTTCTTTTCCTTCTGTTTTATGTTAAATATAATTTACTGGTGGTAGGTCTCATATATGTGAGGCTGTCAGGTTAGGTACCACTGCAAGGTCTATTTGTCCCGTCAAACAGTAGTGTAAATGCACTGTTGAGTTTCGAATTGAAGTACGTTTATTGGTAGACAGAGTAACATATTGAGACTTGACATATTATTTCTCAGGATGGCAAGCGCAGTAGAATGCCAAGCATCGCTTTGTAATTCAATGTCTTGTTGGGTTTTACTATTAGTCAGAAGCGGTTATATTGCTTACCATCAGGCGAACAGCATGTTCGTCTCGCCTTTCATTGCAATAAAGAAAAAGGTTACGCCTGTTGAGTTATGCTTTAGTCTCTTAATCGAAATGATTGCTGGTGGTACGATAGTAGTAGGAATAGCGACCACTTTAAAAATAAATGACTGCCTCGGTAGCGTAGTTGTACTAAGGTGCGCTTGCAAAGCTGAGGTCTCGGGTTCGAATCCCGAGTCGGGCAAAGTGATATTGGATTTTTCTATTCATTATCAGCCCGGAGTCAGGAATTTGTGCCCGATATGGCGATAGGCTCGCCACCTATCACATCGTGGGACGGAACATACAAGGCGTAATGTGGGTGTCCAAGAACCTCTGCCTACCCCTTCTCGGAAAAAGGCGTGAGTTTATGTATGTATGTATGTATGGTAAAAATAAATACCTAAATACACCCAACAGTCACAAACATAGTCCTGGCCCCACTTAAGTCTTGTGTAGTCGGTATCAGACACTACGAGAGACTTTGCGGTCTCACAAACACCCAAACCCGAGATACGGAGGCTGTCCACTTAACGCAGAATTTAAGGATCAGTCATAGTGATCCGAGATAATGTGTTGCATATCCGCTCATTCCATATATTAAAATACAATAAGTATCTTTAGATAGCCAAACACTATCAGCACTTTATTGCATTGTAGCAATTTCATCGCTCCTTTATACAAAACTGGGTGAAGTGGGGACGATGGCGACTACTTTAAGCAACTCGGAAATTTCACTACGACGGGTTTGCAATTACTGCTTCTGTTTTCTTCTCACCAACGCTACAATTATCTTTGTCTAATTTATCCAATTTGTAATTTTCAGTAAGAAGACGACAGTCGGAAGAATGGCCGACGCCCAACGTCTTAGCAACTAGTCGTAAGTCCATTTTGTTTTATGTGATACTTCTATTTTTAGAATAATAACATATGATGGAAATATTTATTGAAGAACTTAAAGTATTTGCATTAAGATGTAAGATTATATACTACTTACCGGAATAAAATATATTACATAATAAATAGACGTACTTCATATCAAATAACTTTTTAGGCCAATCTAAATATTTTGAAGCTGAGTATAAGAATTCTAAATTAAATAAACTGTAGCAGTATGTAAATATGCAAAACTAAATAGTGCAAATTTAGAAAATATTTTAATGATTTTAAATTATTCAAAGACAATACATTGGTGCATTACCTTGATGCTAAACTGCATATAAATTCATTAAATAAAACATTCCACGTATTGACGAGCGCAGCGTTGAACGTCCTTCTACGAGGTAGACAGATGATCTAATTAAGGTCACAGAAGAGGTTCTGATACTGCTCGCTTTTAATAAATCGGTTAGGAAGTATTTAGAGAAGACTATTTCTGATCTACATCCAACTGATGATAAATATTATGTCACCCAAACTCACCACTCTCGTCAACCAGAATCATCAAATGAATTAACACCAAGCACTAGCACTAGCACACTAGGTTTGTCTATTCCGCAACGAAGTAAACCACAAAAAATACAAATAAGAGTAGAGTGCATCCAAATGAATTTATTTTTATTTAAATGGTTATAAATATTTTTCTTCCAGATCAACACTCAATTGGCCCGGACGCAGGCCCGCCATCACACCCAGAATCGTTTACGCAATCCATTGATCTTCCACCGCCATACTCCGAATGTGCAACTGGACCAAAACCGTCAATACAATGCGAAGACCCACCACCTCCATACTCAGATTGCTATGTCACGTTCATCAACCCTAAAGATGGAGTGCCTACAGCGAGAATAATGAGACGTGGAGATGATAATGCCTCTGGATCAAGTTTTGGGCAAGATAATGATAGCTCTAACGTTGCTAGTCAAGCTAATCAAACTGATACGAATAATGGAAATGAAAATATTGATGCCAATACTCATGAAACGGAAAATGGAGATGATGCTTTGGTCGATGTTGGAGAAAATAGTTCAAATGATGGCCAAAACGGACCTGATAATCGAAGCGCTGGAACTGAAAATATTGGATCCAGTAACACAAATGATGGATCAAATGAGTCTACGAGTCAGGATTGTGTGATAAATATTAATGGAAATGAAACCGTAATGCAAGTATAAAAGTGTTTTCAATGGAGAAAGTCCACTTACAAGTGACTTCAATTTGGATGATAAGTCCAATAATGAAGAAATAACTTTGCCGACTGCAGGCGAAATACCTACAAAGTTCAAATGACAAAATGAGCTTTAAGGAGAAGACGGTTGAATATGTTGAAATAACGGTTTCTCCAAATGAAATAATTTTCGATACATCAAATGACAAGTCCGGTTTGTAATAGCGGAACTCACTAATATTAATTAGTGAATCAAGTATGGAGATTATAAACGAAAATCTAGAAATTCTAAGTAAGAAAATTAAAAGACGGTTACCATTCGGGTGTTTGTATATTGGGCTGTAAAATAGCTTAAAGACTGAAGTGGAAGGTTCTGAATGGCTCGAAAATGCCATAGATAAGGTTTTGATACCTGATTTAGTGATAAAGAATTCATAATTTTTTCATAATAATGCAATTTATAGTGTAGTTACACTTGAGGTGTGTGCCAAAAATATTTATAGGTGAATTTGTTTCTAAATGCGCTTTGGATAAGTAGGTTATTCTATGACGTAATACCGAAATTTTATAAAATTTGAAAGTCGGGTATGATAGGCGTATAAAAATCAAAATACAAGACGCGAAGAGTGCTTGAAAATAACCACTCTCTATAACCAATGCATTAGCGTAGTTTATGAAAAATTTTATAATCTGTATCAAATATTTTACATTCGTTAATGACGGTAGTCTCTCAAACTCAATAAATGGGTTATTCATTACTCATATCATTGATAGCTTGCTTGTCTTCTTTCAATATCCTAAAAAGTTCACCATCCATAACATTGCTTTTTTCTTAATGAAAAAGACGAGCATGCCATTCACCTGATAGTCCGCTCACCATCCTGAGACATAAGATGCTAAGTATCATTTTGTCCAGTAGTCACTCCGGCTACAAAGTCCTTCAAAACGGAACACAACAGTGTATTTGCACTGCTATTTGGCGGGAGATATAGAAATTTCGGTGGTACCCAGGCGGCCTTTCAAATATAAGTAACCTACCACCAGTAATTAATTATTTTAATGTCTTTCTACTTTAAGGCGACTTTATTCTCCACTGAAAATTATTCGTTCTATGACGCTATGAATAAATAAATAAAATGAATACACCTAAGTCACATACATAGTCTTGACCCCACATTAAGATCGAGTCTTGTGTCGTGGGTATATTACGGTTTCACAAACACCCAGACCCGAGACACATACTTGTGGGCCACACAAAAGTTTGTCCCGGTGCGGGGATCGAACCCGCGACCTCTCATTTCAGGCTGTCAATAAAATACAATACCTGATAATATTTTTGGTGCATACCCACCATAGTAGTAAGATACAAGTGATCCTTGGAAGCAATAGCAAGATGCAATAGCAATTATTTTTATATTCGCATAGTTGTATCGGGTTGTACTAGATTCGTAATGTGCTTGCTTACCAAAGAGTAGAGCAGGGTGTTGTTGATGTCAATGGGATGAAATGCGGATATCTGCGGATATGCGGATATTTTTATGGGTAATAGCGGATATTGTGTTCCTTATTTGTTTATATTAGTAGTTTGACCGGTTAAAGCGGTATCATTTAAGACTAATGATAAATTGCCTATAAAAATCCATTGGTTTTAAGAGGAGTTCCAATTATTTGTATATTTGTGCTTTTTTACATATTATATTGTATTTATTTTTCTATCACGCTTGTTATATTAAGCAAAGGTCAAAATGTCATATTATTAAGTTCCATTTTAATTAAATATTAATGAATAATCAACTGTTCGATAAGTACACAGGATAAATATGGGAAAATAGTGTCAAATTAGTATTGACATCAACGCCATCCCTATACAGAGTAGGTGTACATACAATATGCCTTATTCAGTCTGATAGAGATCTCTAGAGGTCGAAACGTGATATATCTCAGGCGTGATAGGACCATCACGCTTATAAGTATATAAGTTATAGCCCTGTAAGTCGTGATAAAGACTCTGTGAGAAGTTATAGTATACCCATAATCCAGACTTCCTTAAAATGAAATCGAGTGGTATTTTTATTGACAACAGACACAACTTTACAAATAATAATTTAAACCCTTGCGTACCATAGTTTTTAAAAATAAAAGGGAGTACAATTATAGGAAAAAAATTACAATTAAAATTTGGTATTTTTTTTTGGACTATGCCTGATGTCACTAAAATTACCACCTGGCTTCATTCTATCGCAGTCTGTATACCCTATATGAGATTAGTTAAAGGCCGATTGATAATTTTTTGTATTAAGTGACCTGTGACTCTGAAATTAATTAAAAATCCAAATGAGTGAATAGATAGACCAGAGAACTGATTATCTTATTGACAAGAAACTGTCGGCTTACCACAAAGATATCTATAATCTATCTGATTGGAGATATCAACAAAATATAATATAGGTAGGGCGATTCACGTATTAAAACAAGTTCAGTTGCAGTGCAGTTGCGGTTAAGTTTCGATCAAAACGGCCCTTTTCGTATTCTCGTAACCGCTGTCAAATACTTTAACGTATTTTACTGCTGCGCGTTGATACAGATCGCAACTTGATCGGTAGGTATTTACTTATTCATTTGACCTCTCAAATGACGGTTTAGTCCGATTAAAAACGCGCAGCACATGTGCAGTTTCGACTTTAATAGTAAGGAAATATCCTACAAATTGTATCAATATATATTAATGTCAAAAGTATTAAATACGTATGACGAACAGTTGACGCGCAGCTAAACAATTACGAGAATACCATTTTGCACCAAAACGCAAACTTAATCGCAACCGCACCGCAACTTGATCGGCGCGTTAACAAATTACGTGAATCGCCCTAAGGAAAATGTCATCAGCATTTATCACTGACGAGCAACAAAATATTATGCAATCGCTGTATCATACAAGATTAATTGATTTATGTCTCGAAATATATCTATTTGCGTATCTTATCTGATGATAAAGTAATTGAATAGTCGAGTGATGTGGAGGTTTTGTGTTGCGAGTGGGTACCTATCTACGTCATTGGTTTAGTATAGAGTGAAGCGTCATGCCTGGCGTGAGTAGATTAAGATTATTTACGATTTTTTCAAATAAATCTTGTATTATCTAGTGTGGGTTTTATTTATTTTGAAATCAAGCGTGCTTACCAAACTAGTATAATATCGACTCATAAAAAGATGTACGGCAAGTCATTTTAGCTTTATCTTATTTAAATATTTGTAAATAATAATTAGCATTGCACGCATTTTAAATTGCTACCTTTTTTCACGAATTTGATTCAGTTGTCATTCTCAGGTATAAAAATAATTTTAATAAAATTATCATTACACAATTTTAACAAAATTAATTACTATGTTACAATTTATAGCCATGATACCATCGATTATGTTACAAAATAAATTCAAATCAATCAAGTGACTATGATGTTATAATGATTTTATTAAAAATGATCTATTACAGATATGACATTTATATTTGTCCCCAAAATGGCAAAATGCTCGCCACCTATCACATCCTGGGACGGAACACACAATCAAACTGTGGGTGTCCTGGCACCTTTGCCTACCCCTTCTGGGAATAATGCGTGAGTTTATGTATGTACGATACATTACAGAGTAATTGGACAAATGAATATGTAAAAATAAAACAAAAAATATTTTAAAATTGTTGTATTAATAAATAGAACACAGAGGCACATTTCAGTACTATTATCTGTAAAAGTGCATGTCTTACGTACTAGCTACAACTATTAAATGCAAACGAAGCCGCGCTAACGCACTAGTATTTATTATCATACAAACTTATACTACACAATATACATACAATAATCATTTTCAATTCTAGTCCTAAATGTTTAAAAAGTTTAATTTAAAAAACTATGAAAGACCAATGATGAATATTTTGTTAAAGAACATATGAACCCTTCATATGCAAACAAAGATACTTTTCTGATCTCACTGTAAAAATAGTATTGATTTTTTATAAGTGGAAATCTTATATCTTACAGAACCGGAAATATTTGTCTATGTGAAGAGATCGGACAAATGTGGTGCAATTAGTCCTCTCAAATAGAGATCAAACTACTAAATCACTGTATTAGTAGTAAATAAATACATCCAATACAATAAATCCATTAGATACTTAACAATATTTTCCGAGAATTTAATATAAAATGAAGAAAAATATAGGACCAGATTACGTTACATAATTTTCGAATAATACCTTCATATTTTATATACAAACTAAGAGTATTATTGCTGTAGATATAATTCTAATTTATAAATAAATACACCCAACAGTCACATACATAGTCCCGACATTACACAAATATATTGTCTTGTTTCAACTTAATCAAAACTAACTTTATTCAAGTACATAGTTATGTCATTCAAATCAGTTTAAATACTCTGCATATTATATTAAGACAATTACATCAAATAGTAAATAGATAAGTATATTAAAATCTGCAGCTACTGTCACTTTGATATTTAACTACTGACGTATGACGTCATAGTACAGAAACGACGCCATATTGCTAAAATGGCGTTATGGCGGTTAATTTAAATAGTGCAATTTTATTTCTTGTTCTCTTTTCAAATATACAGAAGTAAAGAAAATTACATTGTGATTTCGATTCGACTTAATAATCTGAGCAATGATTAAAATAAGTACTAGAAACAGACATATTAGTCGGTGTATGTGGACATATATTTTGGTACAAATACTAACTATAAATACGCGTACAGTCTTACATTCACAACAGCTCTAGCACCAACACTTCACTTAAAATAATACAAATATACCAACTGTGAGTTTTTGTAGCTTTTACATTTCAATTAGTGTTACTTCATTATTAAACATTTATGCGAATTATAATTAAAGTAAGACATCATAAAAAAAATAAGAAATTCCTGCTTTACTGCTTTCACTTTCAAAAAATTAGGTGTAAATATATCCATAGCTTTTTCAACAGCCTTTTAAGGACACAAACTAGTCCAGATTGGATCTAAAAGAGAGAAATATTATTCTTAAATGAAATCAAAATTGCCTATGACGATAAAAGTATTTTAGTTCAATTTAGAACACCAACAAAAAAAAAATACTGAGGCAACTGTAGTTTTACACTAACCACAATTTCTAAACACAAAATCATCCAAATACTTCACAAACTGCATTTACTTTCCTAGACAACACAAATCTACGCAAAACTACAAAAACTCACACACTCACCTATCTTCTAGAACGTTCTAGATTCCTACCGTATACCGTATTACAGTTCGTTGTTATTCTTGCGACGCACGTACCGCGCGAAGTAATCAGGCCGCCAGCACTTGCACGAGCCGGGGACCAGGAACCAGTCGTAATACAGACGCACCTGCACCACAACATTTATCATTCATTTATGGACTGGCATACTATAGGAGGAGTATTCCTACATGGTATACCCAGCAGTGGGACTACATTATTCATTATTTATTTATGGAAAACTGGCATACTATGGGAGGGTTAGTCCTATATGGTATACCCAGCAGTGGGATTACATCATTCACTTATGCACTGGCACACTATGGAAGGAGTAGGCCTATGTCCAGTAGTAGGACTCTACAGGCTGCAGTGATGCTGATGGTAATAATCCAAAATAGTTTGAACTAGAGGCAGTCACTCCAATAAACTCCACAGTTACGAACTTATTCTTTTCCCCACCAATAATGCCAAAGAACGAGCCAAATTACAAAGTGGGTACAATTATTACTCCATCAAATGTTGAAATTGCTAATATAAAATATAAAGAAATTTAACAAAGCAAACTCCATATTAACTTTCTCACAACTGTGAATGCCAAAGACATGGTATAAGGGCAAAAGATAAGGCGACGCAAGGTGGGGAAAAATATTACTAAGGTAAAGGAGATTCCACGAAGCAATTTTCTTCCACCGAATTTATTTTTTTATGCCTATCCTCTAATTAGTATCATTGTACCTATCTATCATGAGTAGGTAGATATCTTGGAACCCCAAGACAAAATAGTCAACATGTAAGTGCGCTGTGGACTGAATAAGTTTGAAAGCCCCTGTACTAAAGTATTGTGTTCGCTATATCTCACCTGATAGCATCCCATCTCATCGTGTCCATCGCAGTGTATGGGCTTATCTGTACTAGGTTCAGCATCAGCAGGTTGTCCAGCTCGGTTCTGTATGTACTGCTGGTATTCAGGCTGCAATATACATATTACATACATACATAAACGTGAGTTTTTCCGAGAAGGGGTACAAAAAGGTGCCTGGACACCCACATTTCGCCTTGTATGTCTCGTCCCACGATGTGATAGGTGGCGAGCCTATCGCCATATCGGGCACAAATTCCTGGCTCTAGGCTGATAATGAATAGAAAAATCCAATATCACTGCCCGACTCGGAAATCGAACCCGAGACCTCAGCTTTGCAAGCGTACCTTAATATAACTACGCCACCGAGGCAGTCATAGTCTATACATATTAGTACGTTTTAATTTCTTGCTGTTTGCCATTTTTGTTTCTTTCCTTCCATTGCAAACTTCTATTTTATTTTATTTTATTTATTATAATCTCCAATGAAAATAACACATAACATTAATATTTAACTACATATGCATTCTTCTGCGTGCATCTTCAATTATAGGAGAGTACTTCTGTAAATAACTAAATGAGGCTACTACTTACAAGTTACAAGTACTTTAATCGCCAATCTAAATTCCAAAGCAAAAAAGCACAAAATGTCTTGGATGCCAAAACTTATGAGACTTTTTCTCTCTTCCAACATTGAAACCGAAATCAAACGTTTAAGATACATACAAAACATTTCAGATCAAAAGTGAGGAAGGACGAAGTCTGATACAACTCAACTTTAAGTTCTAATACAAGTTAGCGAGCCACTATAATTAGTTATCTTACCTGCAGATTCTGTTGTTGTTGCGAAGGATAGTGAAGCTCAGCAACAAGAAGCGACACCCAGCGAGGAGAACTCAGGCATCCACCCTCCAAGTAATGGCATCGGGACTGCATGCATCTGATCATAAAATCCAAATATATTCAATAAATTAACACGTAGTCGGGGATCTACAGCAACATGACTTTCTTGTGGCATGGATATATTGAGAATGATAAAAAATAATAGCTTTGCTTTATTTGTCTTTAATCAGCTAAACTTAATACGGAGCTACATAAAAAATTAAAAAAGTTTGTAGAAAACTTCTAGGGCCTCAAGAGCTAAAAGAGCTCAAAGGCTCAAATCACATTTTTTCAGCCTATTAGGTCGACCTTTAAAGCACTTGGTTAAAATCTTCTAGAAATCGCACAAATAATAATGAATTATGTGTCCTGATAGTTAGATATGGAGTCCTAGAACAACTGGACATCCTTAAGGGTAGTTTCCACACAGCTGATGATGAGAACAAAGCTATATTTTGTGTTATTGCAGATACTGATACTGTAGATGATACTAAAGATAACACATTACCTGGTAACCTCAACAGTCTGCGTGAAGTATCCTTCGTAAGGAATCTGCACGACATATCGCCACACTCCTTGGTAGTTGCGCGCGAACACCGGCGTGGCGTACTCCACGCGAGCGGGGCATGGGGTGGGGGGACCCTGGGAAATGGACTGTTTTATTATTATAGGTCTATACCAGGGGTCGGCAACCTTTTGAGAGAGTGTGAGAGAGAGAGAGCTAGAGAGCCAAAAATTACAATTTACAACAGTTCTAAGGGTTTAAAGAGCCACAATTTTTTTCTTATGACTGTTATGACGCCTCTCACGGGCGAGGGATGCGGTAAAAAGCGAAGAAAAGTGTCTGAGAGATAGAAATGGTGGCTAATCCTCATTAATCTATTCAAAATGTTTTTTTAATATTTTACCTAACCTGTATCTAAGATTACAAGCCCATGATAAATCTTCAATTAACTGTACCTATCTAATGATTATATTTTATACTATAGGGACGATAATATGATCTAACCCTTTTTTTTATGGGGAAAATCTTGGATTCCCGCACTAGGGAACGCCGGATTTTTACCGACTAAAAACCCTATCTTGCTCCATCGGCACTTTGGAGAAACTCCAAGACCTCACAAAGAACACGCCGAAGTTCCTCCAGTGCGTTGCTTCTAGAATCACTACTCAGAGAAGTTGTTTCTTACACCTCTTAGCTTTTATTTTTAGCCAGGGCGATGTCTGGCACCATCTTGGCGAATTCGTCTCCGAGCAGGATCGGCTCTCTCTCGATCCCCCTCTGCTGCCTCCTTCTTCGCCATTACGGTTTCACAGAAGGAGACTACTGCTATCCACTGGTGTTCTCCCCCCAATATGATCTAACCTTAGTGAGTATATAACCTATAGAGACGATGGTATGTAACTACCCTCACCTCATATCGATGGTACGGCGCGGCGTGCGTGGCGTGCGTGGCGTGCGGCGCGGCGGGCCCCGGGTCCTCGCGCCGCTCCACGCCGCTCGACGACTCGCCGTCGCCGTTGATGGCGCGGTATAGCATGCAGAATCTGAAACAAATTGTTATGAATGTAATCAACAGACACATGCATAGTCCCACAGTAACCTATAAGAACCCGAAACAATTATCTGTAGATCTCAAAATATTTTTTTCTTGGTCAGGAAATTGAAATACGGCTGTCCGCCCCGTGACCATGAAAGCTGTAAACGATCGAAACCTAATGAAATCTCTTGTTAAAGATAAATAGATTATAGAGAACGACTATTAATCAACTGCAATATGGACTCTATCATTTGGCTCTGATCTAGAAAGATTCAGTACTTATAGATTTTTGAAAAGCGAATTAAATATTTGAACAATGACTAATACAATTTGATATTATCTAGACCGTTTATTAATAAAAGGTTAGAAAACTTTTAATTAAAAAAAACAACGAATCGCAAATGATTAGCAATAACAAAACGTTATGTCAAACTTGACATTGCGCCACAATTTGATGACCGCTTTGACTTTTTAGGTTAGAATTTTAGTGCGAACTGTAATAAATGTTTCGTGTTAGTTTTGTTATAAAATGTCTACAGCTCTGATAAGACAGGCGTTGGAATTCGTCGACCAAGAAGGTACAATGATTACAAATATTTTAGATAAAATAAAATTGCTACGTACGTAAATTCGTAAGAAAAATCCTTAAGACCCGATACTTATAAAATTTACGACAACTTTACGGGGTTATTTTATAGCACATAGTAAATTAAAATTTATGCAATCTTAACTAGGTAAAATCGAGACGTATTTAATACATGTAGCACGCCTAAACAGCTTACTAACTTGTGACAATTGCATATTAAACATACCACAAAGACTACGTAATTATTCGTTATGTAAATTCATTAATAAGTGCTAAGTTATGAGTTGAAAAGGTATGAGCATTTGTTTTATAATCCCTGCCTAGCCCCATGGGACTGAGATGTGAGTTTATGCATCTATGTATACTAATATGAGTGTATTATTGTCAGAAAACGCTGGAAAACACAAGAAACGCGGCCAGAAACGCAGAGCGACGGGTCAAGGTACTTACAATTTAACTTTATTGATGTAATTGTTGCTTCTTGAATGTCTATGTAGGTGTAACTAGATAAGTTCTGTTCATAGCAACCGTATAGATTTTCTGTCCTTGAGGTTATTATGGATACACATTTTATAATATTTTTCTTTGTTAATAATAAGTTTTATATATGTACAGTGAAGGCAATATAAGAATTTTAAGGATTATAAAATGTGGTCTCTAAGTATAAGTCATACAACCTAAATTCACTATTTCAAGCTTCAAAGGTAGATATTAACTTAGCAATATGTAAATATAATTTTCAAAACACAATATGGCCATACTTGATATTGCATTCAAACAAATGTTTGGCTTAGAGGCTAATAAATTATATTTCTGTCCTATACATTGTAGTTTTAACCTTGCACAATACTTAACATTTGAATTACCAAAATAACTATTTGTAAATGCACCAGCAGCACATAAATACATCTAATATAAGACTACGTTTATACAACAAATTATGTGTTATTTTACAGTCCACAAGCCAGCAATCAGACTGAAGAAAACAGAAAAACAAAAGTCATCTGATCAGAAAGTTGAGGAGAATATTAAGAAGTTACTAGCACTTTCCAAACCTGCTGCCGATTCTGAAACTGCTGAAAAGGTTAGTTGACATGTATCAATTATTTTATTATCATATTCTTAGTGGTGATTGAAAGTTATATGAATCAGCTATTGAATGAGAAAATGCATGCTTTGTGTAGTGAGACAAATGTTTTATGGCCTACGGATATTTCTATCGGCTCTGGATTTTATGACACTGAAAAATATCTTATAGTTTCTACTATCCACATCACAAACTTGCCATCTTATTATAGAGTCAGGTCTCTGTGTGTGATTGCTTGGTGTATATATTATTTCCTTTTTTTTAAATAGAAACTAATTAAACCCAGAAATTACTTCATATTTATCTAAATGGCATCAAACTCATTGTGTAAAACAAACATTTTATTAGTATATCGTAATACTATAAGAAAATACAAGATAAAACTGGTTTATTTGCTCATAAATGTCAGTAAGGTCATATTAGATAAAAGCATAATTTTATTTATTAGTTTATACTACTGCCAGTGTAGCATGTTGTAATGTTTTTGACAGTGTTATTGGTTATTTAATATTTTTGTGTATTATTAAAATGTGATAAAGTGGTTTTAATTCCCAATGGTGAGTAGAATGCAATCCGAATATAGTATTAAATTAATCACTGCGCAGACATATCCTACCAAAAACATTTTCATGTAAAATGATGCCAAGACCATATAATTTGCACTGTCAGAAAGTTGTCACATTTCATGTAGAGCTTCTAACTCTTCTTGCCTTAACTGTACAAAGCCCAACTTCATAAACTCTATCTTATCATTCTTCATTACTTTTCTGTTATACAATAATTCTTGTATTAACTCAACTGCTAAGTCCACGGAATACGAAACTTACGTTGGTTATTTTTTCTCATGCTATGTAGGAGGACGTAGTCTTAAGAATTTCAGTCACTTGTCAATGAAATGAAATGAAACACCAAACTCTTACATAGTTTTCTATGACCCATTCATATAGCAGATTCAATAACCTACAAAGAGGCCCTATAATTGATTTTTTTGTCTAAAAGTATTAAAGGATTACCTTTTAGTATTTTTTTATTAGAATAAGGAGGAGTTGGTTAAAAAACAAAGGATAGACAGTTCTCGTGGCACAGTTAGTTAGACGCCGGCTGTGAAACGAGAGGCCACGGGTTCGATCCCCGCACCAAAACAAATATTAGTGTGATCCACGAGTATTTTGGATGAGTCTGGGTGGGACCAAAACTATGGACCAAAAAGTCTCGTAACTTCTGATACACGACACAAGACTCGATCTTAGTGTGGGGTCAAGACTATGTATGTGGCTGTTGGGTATATTTAATTTAATTTAATTTTAATTTAAACAAGCTTCTTTCCTTTTCATAATTTGCCATTAATATTATGCAAACTTGCAAGAGAGATTCTCCTGATAGTGGAAGACGTCATATATTGACATAATAATTGAAGTCTATCGCGTGCTATCGTTAAGATAACAATAATGTACATACTCATTACTATAAAAATAAACTGGTAGATAACATGCCGTATATTTTTTTCTCAACAGCATTAATAGATTTCCTGGTTTTTCAAGGTTATCATTATTTTTTAATGTTGTGTTTATTATCCAAATGCCAAGGAAGGGTTATGTTTTTTGCGCAATTCTTGTACATATGCCTGTTTTTAATCATGAATTGAATTAATAACATGATATGTTTAATCATTTCATTTCATGAGTAGAACTACTCCTTGTCCAATCTTGTCATGTCATTGTATAGAAATATTAATTAAAATAGCTATTGTACTGTCTTATCACACTCAAGAAATTTACATCTGCTTATTATAAATGGTCTCATAATGTACACTACCCAACACTCCTCTTAAAGTCACTAACAGGTGTTACAAACTCTGGCTTTCTATTCTGTATCTGCATCAGCCCATATGCAGGGCACGGGCCGCTTCTAAAATCGAGAATACGATTGAGAGTGGTTAGGCCAATAGTCAACCACGCTGGCCTAGTGCAGGTTGGCGGACTTTACCCACCATAGAAATCACTATGGTATGTAGGTTTCCTCACAATGTTTTCCTTCACCGTTATAGTGCGTGGTGATTGACTATCAATATGCCTATGATTCCGGAAAGTCAGAGGTGTGCCCTGGGATTCGAACCCGCAACCGCTTGAATATGTTGGCAGTCAGGTCTAGTCCGTTTACCAACAGGCCACCACGCACTTTTTGATATTCATCTAGAAAAAAGAAACGTTTCTAAAAATATATGTTGGTTAAAACAAACAATATAAGTAGTATTGTGTATTGACAGATACTTGACATTTGTTACTTGTCACTTGTCATTATGGCTACCTAGCTGATTAAACGTGTTTGTCGTATAAAACGTGTTTTCTTAAACATAACAGTGGCGACGTAGTATAAAAGTGTTTAAGATGGAAGTAAAAGCAGTGAAATTTCAAGAGTTTAATCCACAAGTGGACATTTGGGACAGTTACATTGACAGACTTAAGTACTGTTTTGAAGCAAATGGTATTGTTTCGGACAATGCTAAGCGTGCAAATTTCTTTACAACATGTGGCACTCAAGTGTTTGAAACCCTTTTGGCATTGATAACACCACGAAAATCGAATGAAGTGACTTTTAGTGACATTGAACATATTCTAACCAAACACTACAGTCCAAAACCGAACGAGATATCGGTTTCGTTTAAATTCTATAAACGCGATCAGAAACACAATGAAACAGCATCTGAATACATCGCTCAGCTCAGGAAAATAAGTGGCGGGTGTAATTTTCCAAATCTGGAACGAATGTTGAGAGACAGACTTGTATGCGGGATGAGTGATCAGAAATTACAATATGAGCTATTGAAAAGAGATAATTTAGAATATAAGGATGTTATAGATGCCATGCTGTCTTCAGAGAGTGCGGGAAGGGATATTCGTATGATTCGTGGTATGAGCAACAATGAATACAATAATACAACCATGTTAGTAAACCCGTCAGAAAGAACGGCTGAAACATCAATGACGCCTAATCATGAGCCTATGGATATTAATGCAGTACAGCCAAAATTAAACAGTCGATTATGTTATCGCTGTGGTGATAGACATACTGGAGAATGTCGTTTCTTGAATGTAATATGTCATTTCTGCAAGAAAAAAGGACATATAGAGAAGATTTGCATAGCTAAGAAGAAAAGTCTGAATAAAAAGATTAATTACACAAATGACGACTCAGACGTGAACTTAAATGGAGTCTACAATTTAAATGGGGGGTGGAGAACTCCACCGATCAATGTAAATGTGACGCTGGACGGCGAGCCAGTGATCATGCAAGTCGACAGCGGGGCGAGTTTCTCGATAATCAACGAGCGCACGTGGCACATGGTACGTGCGCGGCGACACGGAGATACACCACTTCGTCGGGCGCCCCATCGCCTGCGCACCTGGACGGAGACGCCGGTCGCGCTCATCGGGCAGAAGACAGTGCGAGTGACTTATAATGATATTGTGTGTGATCTTGACGTAATTGTAGCTAAAGGAAACGGACCAAATTTATTAGGCCGGGATTGGTTCATGGCGCTTAATATTTCGTTTAATATTAATTTTATCTCAAATACTGAAAGTGTAGTTTTAGACAATATGTTACTTAAGCATGGCGAAGTTTTCAAAGAAGGCCTCGGTACCTACCGCGGGAATCCTGTCGCTATTCATTTAAAATCCGACGCTACACCAAAATTTGTTAAAGCTCGGCCAGTTCCATATGCCATCAAAGACCGAGTGGAAAAAGAAATAGATAGACTAGTTAATGAAGGGGTGCTCCGTGCCACTGGCTTCTCTGAGTGGGCTACACCAGTTGTACCTATAGTGAAAAAATCGGGAGAAATTCGTTTATGCGGTGACTACCGCAGTACGGTTAATCAGGCTACCGAGTCAGATACTTACCCCATGCCTACAGCTAATGAAATATTCGCTACGATTGCAGGTGCAAGATATTTTACGACATTAGATTTAGAGAGAGCCTATACTCAGGTTGTAGTCAACGATGACACAGCCAAATTGTTGACACTGAACACATGCAAAGGTTTGTTTACCGTGCACCGTTTGGCTTTTGGTGTAAAAGCATGTCCAGGCATTTTTCAGCGATTAATGACTGCATTATTAGCTAGTATTCCAGGTGTTGCTGTTTTAATCGATGACATTATTGTAAGCGGGCGCACAGTGCCAGAGACGATACAACGCCTGGATACAGTACTACATCGTATAAAGCAAGCAGGTTTGAGACTCAACAAGGAAAAATGTAAGTTTTTAAAACAATCAGTAGAATTTCTTGGATTCGTAATCGATGGTGAGGGCATTCATCCTGCACAGAGTAAAATAGAGTCTATTAAAAAAACACCTCCACCACAAAATGTCCAACAACTACAGGCATTCTTAGGACTGTATAATTTTTACGAAAGATTCGTACCACGGAAAGCCACTATATTAGAACCGCTTCATCGGTTGCTAGATAAGTCTCAAATGTGGCAATGGACAGAACATGAACAAAATAGTTTCGATACGGCAAAGAGTATTCTGTCTTCTACTTTGACATTGGTCCATTATGATTTAGAGAAACCCTTATTACTTACATGCGATAGTTCTGAGTATGGAGTAGGAGCAGTATTGTCTCACGTGATGGAGGACGGACAAGAGCGTCCAGTCGCAATGGGCTCTAGGACATTACATGCACATGAACGTCGTTATTCGCAGCTGGATAAAGAAGCTACAGCTATTATGTTTGGTATCAAGAAGTTTCATAATTACTTGACAGGAAGAGCTTTTACAGTCATTACCGATCACAAACCTTTGCTTGGAATTTTCGACCCTAAAAGACCAATACCAAACATGTTGTCACCTCGTTTAACTAGAATTGCTATCGCACTCACTTCATACGATTATAACATAATATACAAGCCAGGATCCCAAATCGGCAACGCTGATGGACTTAGCCGTTGGCCACAGCCAGTTCCAGAGGAAGCTGAACCACAGCTATATGAAGTATTGCTGATGGCGGAGTCACCGGAAGACTTTCCAATTGAAGTGGAGAAAATGCCATTCGAAACGAAACATGACAAGACACTATCACGGGTTGTCCATTACCTGTTAACTGGGTGGCCCCCTAAAGTCAACGACGACAAACTACGACCTTATTGGCTACACAGATCAGAATTATCCCTACAAGAAGGCTGTGTTTTATTAGGCTGCCGAATTGTAGTGCCAACGGCGTTGCAAAACTCCGTACTACAGGCTTTACATTCCACACATGGTGGTATGGTTACTACAAAAGCACTTGCCAGAAGTTACGTATGGTGGCCACATATGAATGAAGACATTGAGACTTTAGTGGCCAACTGTGCGAAATGTCTAGAAAATAGACACATGCCACCAAAAACAAACCATGTATGGATAGTACCCACTAAGCCTTGGTCGCGTATACATATAGATTTTGCTGGTCCATTTCAGAATAAATACTTCTTAATTGTAGTAGACGCTTACTCCAGATGGCCCGAGGTTTTTGTGGTTAACAATATGTTGTCGAGCACGGTGATCCATTATTTAAGAATTTTGAGTGCGACTCATGGATTATGTGAGACTGTTGTATCAGACAACGGCACGCCATTTGTTTCTGCAGAAACGAAACAATTCTTTAAGGCAAATAAAATACGCCATATTACCACAGCGCCATATCACCCTGCAACAAATGGTCTCGCAGAAAGGATGGTTCAAACCATCAAAGACAAACTGCGTAAAATGGATAATGTATCATGGGAGGTAAAACTGCCCAACATATTATTGGGTCTACGTGTTACACCATGTACAAGCACAAATAAATGTCCTAGTGAACTATTGATGAACAGACGATTACGAACATTGTTAGATACGATTCATCCGAATAATCTATTAGGGAGAAGGAAGGAACAACAAATAATAAACAATGAACACCGGAATACTAGAGAGGCAGTGGTGGGACAGAATGTTATGTACAGAAATTACAGCCGGGGGCCTCAATGGTTATCAGGAACAGTAGTGGACAAGCAGGGACCCTCTAACTATAACATTGCTACAAACAATGGTTCTATTATAAATAGACACATAGATCAAATTATTAAAAAGAAAAATAACAATCAAGTTTCGGGAGAGGAGAGTAGTGTAGTAGAGAAAGACAACACAAACAATCAATGTACAGAATTGGAACCTTGTGAAAATTATGATGTGGTTAACAGAGAGCCAGTAGACACATCTATGGGTCAGGAACATATACAAATACCAAGTTCTGAAAAGTGGGCTGCAATATTAGGAATTCCACCTAATGCTGATGTAGGGTATGCAGGTGGCAAATTTAAAAATAAAATGAATGTAAGATCTAGTACACCATATGTGAGACCTAATGATAATAACTACATATTATAAATTTGATTGTATTATGTTAATTTTGTATAACATCTTAGTATTAAATTAATACTATCCATGTTATCATATTATAGTTTATGTATAAATATCATACTTGGGGGAAAGGTATATTGTGTATTGACAGATACTTGACATTTGTTACTTGTCACTTGTCATTATGGCTACCTAGCTGATTAAACGTGTTTGTCGTATAAAACGTGTTTTCTTAAACATAACAAGTAGTAACCATTGAGACTAGTGTTATAAATCCAAGAATTTAGTATACATCTTTTCAGCTGCCATTAAACTAATTATAACTACCACCTTTATTACAGATAATAAAACGAGCAATAAAGGGCAAACCTTTACTAGAAAAGATAGAAGTGTCCAAGGAACCGGAGAAGTCAATCCTATTCGCAGACGAAGAGGAGAGCCACCACAAGTTTGAGACGGAGTTGTTCTGCAGCTAATGTATGGATGTGTCGGATGCCACAGTGGGGAAGGTCGTGTTGATATCCACTACCACACTGTTTGTCCTCTCCGCTGTGTGGGTGAACACTTACCCCTTCTTTGACGAAGGTGAGGTGTTTTAACATGTAGAAAATAATGTTCATCCCTTGCATTTTTGTCCCTTTACGATTTTCCTTTCTCCAATATATATAACATACAGTAGAAATGTTTTCAGTTTCCCGAGTGTTTGTTTTGAAAATAAAATAAATTAACAGTTTTAGTATTAAATATTAATAATCGCAATTTATCAATTTTAATGCAACCAAAACTATAGAATTATACCTTTTTTGATATTAAAACTTATTAAGAAACACAGTTTACGCAAAAATAAAATTGTGTGATTCTATTTTTATAATTAATTCTCGTTTCATGTTCACAGCTTCAAAACGTACCGAAGCGGTGGTTGCAGAAATTAACGATTCAAAAGATCTTGTGAAAGACTATTTGAATAAATAATATTTTGATTTTGTAATCTAATTTTCAAAAGACATCCTTAACATGAATATTTTCACTTTCCAGATTCTTCAATCTACCCTCTCCTGCCAGACCCGCAGTGGTTGCTTCTCTCCTGCGCAATTTGGGGTCTACTGTTCATCGGTGGTCTCATGTCATTCACCCTCTACCACATCCGACCATACCTGTAACCATGACTCAAGACTGGATCATTATTGGCATCTCCGGGGTCACTTGTGGAGGCAAAACGACCTTAGCAAATAAACTGAGAGAGACTCTATCACCGGTGTACGTGTTCCATCAAGATAAATATTTCTATCCTGATGACAGTCCGAAGCATGTGAAGTGTAAGGGTTTGGACCACAATAACTATGATATCCTGTCCTCTTTGGATATGGATGCCATGTTTTCGGATATAATGAGCACTATACGAGGAGATAATAAGGCTCACACGTTTAGTGAGGAGAAAGGAAAGTTTCAAATTAAAGGGAAGAAATTTATGGTGGTTGAAGGGTTTACGGTGTTGAATTTTAAGCCTATACTGGAGTTGTGTCATTTGAGGTGAGTGATTATTGCATTTTTATATGGTAGCTAAACCATCCCTCATGACTAGAAAAATCCAATATCACCTTGCCCGACCCGGGTTTCGAACTCGAGACCGCAACTTTAAATCCATACTGTAGTACAACTACTCTCAAATCTACTACAATATATCAATTTCTATACTTTATTAAGTCAGCAATGTACTATTCATAAGGCCCCAGATTGGGACGGCTTTTTATCAAAGGATATTTAAACTTATCCGATGGGAATACTATTATTTATTATTAATTTAGTCGTGGCATCAAAAGGCATTTCTAGTCGTCGTAACATCAGTTTAAAACATTTTAATTTATGTCGTATTACTACAAATATGTTTGAAAATCCTTTGGTAAAAATTTAATTATGTCCCAGTCTGCGCTGGCCTTAAGTCATCACCATTACAATTTCCTCACGCAAAAAAAAAGAACACATTATTATTCTTAAAAGTATTGTAACTAAACTAAATGTGCACATTGCAGGTACTACTTCATCTTGGAGTACAGCGAGTGTATCACCCGCCGCTGCTACCGCCTGTACGACCCGCCCGATATCGACGGCTACTTCGACCAGTGCGTGTGGCCTGAACACCTCAAGTACAGGGCTGAGGTAGGTATCTATGGGGTGGCTCAGTACTTTCAAAAATATTATATACCTATGTTATTTACTAGCGGTCCGGCCCGGCTCCACCCGGGTGCATTTCTCTTGGTGTGGGGATCGAACCTGCGGCCTCTTGTTTCACAGCCGACGTCTAATGGAAGTTGTCATTAGAATACTTGGATTCCAAACATATTATAACATTTATTTTTTAACTTTGACATCCTGTCTATAGTGTATTTATAATATCTTCATTCTCCCCAGCCAAAAGTGTACTTCGAACTCTAATTTGTTATTTTCTCCATCCATTCCTATCTAAACTGCATTTTTTAAAATGTGATTTCCTACTCTGTATCTGTATCAGCCCATATACGTCCCACTGCAGGGCACGGGCCTACTTACAATCGACGTACTGTCGACAGTACAATTGAGAGTGGTTAGGCCATATATTCCACCACGCTGGCCTAGTGCGGGTTGGGGATTTCCTATTAAATAAATGATTTTTTAATATATTTTTTTATTATTACAGATAGAGAAAGATAGAAGAATAACATTACTGGACGGGACGAAACAAGACGCCTTAGATATAGTACTGAAAGATTTAAAATCATTTGACACGTGAACAAATTGCATTTAGCATTCCTAAGAATTCACTCTAACTTTAGATATCACTTGAAAGCACTATTTGGGACATATTTTCACATCTAAGCTTACTACATTGTAGTTATAATAAAAAGCTCTGTAAATTTTGATTCAATTTTTGTTACCAGGATTAAAAAATGATCTGTGAATAAAAAATAAATCAAGTTAAAGTGAAACCTAAAATCACTTATTTATGCCCCTGTTAATTTTTAGTTAACAATTCCAAATTGTATATAGACCACTGTTTGGTCAGGATTTTAAAGGCCTAATTCATAAACAGTTTTAAAACTTATTTTAGCTATCAAATATCTTTTATGATTATTAAAATTAATTTATTTTTTTGAAATTAATTTCATTATTAATTGTTATCAGAGGAAGGTCATAATTAATGAATGTAAGTCCCATAGATCTGTGAAATAAAAGAATAATGGTGCTTTAGTAATATCTTGATGGTTTACAACTATGTTCTCGGATTTCTAGAACTTTAAATCATGTCTCAAAACAGACATCACTCAAGAATAGTGCTTAAGAATTTCATTTAGACAACTCCACAAAGAAAAATACTATTTAAGTTATTAACGTCCGAATACTGGAACGCCATTCAAATAAGTTGCTCTTAACAGCGCACGGCCCACTTAGCCAGTACATTTAAGCGGAATTAACGTAGTTAAGCGCAACTTATATTTAAGTTGCGTTCCAGTATTTGGGCGTTAAACATCTACTTGGTAACTAAATTATTAAATATGATTTGATAGAATGTGCATTCTTCAATTCATTTCAATAAGGTAAAATATAAAATAAATAAACATATTTTATATATTTTTGGTGGGGTTATAATCATATTGTTAATAATATATTTAATATGATAAAAGTAAAGACTATATTTTGATTCCTGACAATGAGTCTTTTTTTCTAACAGTACAGTATAAAAGTCTATTTCAATATAATATTTTTATCATTTGAATGTTTGGTGAATCTACCCTCTCTTGAAATTGAAGGTATTTCATCGCTTGTCCGTGATTTTTCTATCACAAAAATAAGTTATGAGGGTAGTATGCTATTTGCATATTTTTTACTATCGTGCTGTACTGTAGTTCCATAATTGCACACTACCGAGCGAGAGAATTCGATTGAGAGGGGTTAGGCCACAGTCCACCACGCTAGCTTCGTGGCTTCCTATCATAGACAATACCATGCTAGGTCCAATTACTGCACTGTGATGCTTAAAACAGCTATTCAAAGTAAAAATGTGAAAACCGATAATTGTACATTTGTTTGTTAATGTGCTATTAAAATTCGGTCAAAATTGTGTTTAGGAAATTTCATAGGCGCAGCTTGTGCTGTATTTTTATAAATATTGTTAATTTATTAAGTTTACAATAAATTGCAGGAAATAATTTGGTTGTTTTATTGTTATATATAGTTTTGTAATAGTGCTGAATGAATTTAAGCAAATACTGGATGTAAGTAATTGACTACCATATATTTGAACAGGGTTGTGTCCAAGATTTGAATTGAAAAAATCCAAAATTTAGCAGTATGTAATGGTTCCTTAATAGTATCGCTTATAAAAGACATTAATTTGAAAAAAGCATCAAAATTGGGGATTATTTTTAATAGTGCGATGGGGACACTCGTCTCTTTCGCACACATGTTCCTTATGGAGGATGACGTCACGCCGTGCATGTTGCATCCTTCTCTATTACTCTTGCCACCAACTTTTATATATTTGTAACTTGCTTATTACTTAATGGATTTAAATAAATATTTCTGATTAAGACTATGCATAACGTAACCTTTCGATACAAATACTAAAAATGTATGACAGTAGCCTAGTTTTTCTGAAAATTATAAATGAGAGTAGTCTAATTTTAATTTCTTTTGTTTTATTTAGTTGTATATTTTGAAAAATAGGAAAGTATTTTTTAAACATACAAGAGATCCAAGGCTAACTTGTTGATGAGAGTTCGTAAATGGGATTGATTATATTTTCACATCACTTTTAAATATTTTTCTATCTGGAGACAAAGAAAGTTTAATTGTGTCTAGAAATAAATGAATTTAATTTGTATGCAAGCGTGTATGTGTGTGCCTATATGACTTATGTATGTGAGATATTATGTAGGAACAGATATGATGTATGGGTGTGTTTGTGTGTCTGTATGACTTTATGTATGTTATATATATGTATTAAACTCCGTGCAAGCTGTACTCTCCTGTAATTGAAGATGCACGCAGAAGGATACATGTGTAGTTTTATATTGACAGCCTCCGTGGCGCAGTTGGTTAGACGCCGCCTGTGAAACGAGAGGCCGCGGGTTCGATCCCCGCACCGAGAGAAATGTTTGTGCGGCCCACAAATATTTCTTCCGGGTCTGGGTGTTTGTGAGACCGAAAAGTCTCTCGTAGTTCCTGATACCCACGACACAAGACTCGATCTTAGTGTGGGGTCAGGACTATGTATGTGACTGTTGGGTGTTATTTATTATTTATTTATTTATATGAATGTTATGTGTTATCTTTGTTGGAGTTTCAAATAAATAAAAATAAAATGTATGTACTCACACTCCGCCTCCATCGCAAAACTTCCTGCCGTCTCTCTGTGCGTCGTTGGAGCGATGTTGTACGCGAAGAGACTCGGAAGGAACACCATCTGAGTCTTGTTCTGTGCTGTCCGCTTCTAGCAGGGAGCGGGCTTGACGCTCTTCCACTCTGAAATACATATTATATTAAGGTTTATCATAAAGACTATTTATTGAAGACGTCAGTGAAAAATTCAGCAGGGTGAAGCCACTTTCTCTCTCTCTTTCTTTCTCTTTGTCTCTCTCTCTCTTTCTCTGTATGTGTGTCTCTTCGGGCACGGAAAGTCCACTGCTGAATATAGGCATCCTCCAAGGGTGTCCATGTCCACTTTTCCACTAACACCCACCGTTTAACTCAAGAATGCCTGTTTTGTTACCTGCAAAAATGCCTGTTACAAACATATAGTATAACTAGCTTTTGCCCGCAACTTCGTCTGCACTATTAACTTTATTTACAATATATTTTATATACTTGAAAATCGATACTTCACTAAATAGGATATTACGTCCTCATTTCTCCCCTGAAACTGAGAGCATTCTAAAAATCCGAATTACGTCACTATTTATTTATGAGTATTCCGTTGGGCAAATTATGTGGTCTATTACTTACTTTATCAACAACGATTTCCCGCTTTGTCTCCACTTAAAACTTAAAAATCCAAAACCTAACAATTGGTCATTATTTATCTATAATAAGTAGATACTATTAAACATAAAAAATAATCCCTCTAAAATGTATAATATAATCCCAGAACTACGCACAATTTGCACGAAACCCATATAAGTGTGTTTAAAATGACAGTTGCCCGATATTCCAACACAACCTTTCGTCCTTTTCCTCCTTTTCCCTGACCCCTCCCGTAAATGTGAAACTCTTACACTCATGCTCAATTTTATATCACATACCATCAAGCTCAATTTTTAAGGGATTTTTTGTACCCACGGAACCCTAAATACTTTTTATAAAATTTCCTCTCCTTCGTGCCATTTTTCAAAAATGAACGACGCCAATTTCTTGTGTTTATAATAGGTAGCTAAAATACAAATTTTCATACCAGTAACAGCGGTTTCGATTTTGCATACATAATTACGACCCTTATTTTAAGCCCTTTGGGGCTAACTTAAGAGAAAAAATATGAAGTTATTTTTGTTTAATTGACTAAATAAAGTGCCGAGATTGAAATCTGCAAATTTCACGGTTTCGTTTTTCCAAACAACACAATTTCACCCTTTTCACCCCTTTAGGGATTGAATTTCGGTAAATCCTTCAATAGTGCTCCTCTACATTATGATAGGAAGCCCCGTGTAAAATTTTAAGTTCATTGCTTCAGTAGTTTCTGCTGTGCGTTGATGCAACAGTTCGGTTCTACAAAATGTCAACCCTTATTTTAACCCGTTTAGGGTTAAATTTAGAAAAATAAAGTATGCAGTTATGTTTGGTTTTGATTGATTTACAAAAGTGCAAAGTTTGACAACTGTGGCTTTAACGGTTTCGATTTTCCATACAACCATTTTTTACCCTTTTCACCCCCTTAAGGTTTGAATTTCCAAAAATCCCTTCTTAGTGCTACCCTACGTCACAATAGAAATCCTTGTGTAAAATTACATGTTTCTAGCTCCAGTAGTTTCGGCTGTGCGTTGATTAGATAGTCATTAAATTACCCTAGTCTCACAACACTTCAGCCCTCATTTTAATCCCTTTAGGGTTAATTTTAGACAAACAAAGTATGCAGTTAGTTTTAATTTAAAATGTATAACTAAAGTGCTGAGTTTGACAATTGTAACTTTAACGGTTTCGATTTTCCATACAAACGTTTTTTACCCTTTTCACCCTCTTAGGGGTTGAATTTCCAAAAATCCCTTCTTAGTGCTCACCTACGTCATAGTAAAAATCTCTGTGGAAAATTTCACTTTTCTAGCTCCAGTAGTTTCGGCTGTGCGTTGATTAGACAGTCATTAAATCACCCTAGACTCGCAACACTTCTACTCTTATTTTAACCCTTTTATGGCTAATTTTCGACAAACAAAGTATGCAGTTCGTTTTCTTTTTAAATGAATAACTAAAGTGCCAAGTTTGACAGTTGTAACTTTAACGGTTTCGATTTTCCATACAACGGTTTTTCACCATTTTCACCCTCTTAGGGGTTGAATTTCCAAAAATCCCTTCTTAGTGCTCACCTACGTCATAATAGGAACCTCTGTGGAAAAATTTACTTTCTTAGCTTCAGTAGTTTCGGCTGTACGTTGATACGTCAGTCAGTCAGTCAGTCATTCAGTCAGTCAGGTTCCTCTTTTATATATATAGACTAGCTTTTGCCCGCAACTTCGTCTGCGTTAATAACTTTATTTACAATATGTTTTATATTACGTCCTTATACCATAGTCTTTATATCTATCATACCTCATAAACTCCGGATTACGTCACTATTTATTAGTGAGCATCCTGTTGGGCAAATTATTTGGCTATATTTATGACTTACTTTATGAACAACGATTTCCCTCTTTAACTCCACTTAAAACATAAAAATCCAAAACCTTACAATTGGTCATTATTTATCTATAATAATTAAATACTATAAAACATAATAAATTCCTCCCTCTAAAATTTATAATCCCAGAGCTACGCACAATTTTACTTATGAGTATTATTTGCGCGAAACCCATTTATAGATATTTAAAATGAAAGCTCCTTATGCCCGATATTCCAACACAACCTTCCGTCCATTCCTTCCTTTTCCCTGACCCCTCCCGTAAATGTGAAACTCTTACACTCATGAACAACGTACAAAATTAGTTAAAATTAAAATATTGCTTTCCCTATCCAGTTCTTGAATTATACTATCAAGCTCAATTTTTAAGGGTTAGTTTGTGCCCACGGAACCCTATATACTTTTTATAAAATTTCATCCCCTTCGTGCCATTTTTCCAAAATTAGTGCACGCCAATTTCTTGTGTTTATAATAGGTAGCTGAAATACGAATTTTCGTACCAATAACAGCGGTTTCGATTTTGTATACAAAATTACAACCCTTATTTTAATCCCTTTGAGGCTAATTTAAGACAAAAAAAGGAAGAAATTATTTTTGTTTTTAATTGACTACCTTAACTGCCAAGTTTAAAATCTGTACCTTTCACGGTTCGTTTTTCCACACAACACAATTTCACCCTTTTCACTCCTTTAGGGATTGAATTTCAGTAAATCCTTCATTAGCGCTGCTCTACATTATGATAGGATGCCCCGTGTAAAATTTCAAGTTCCTAACTTCAGTAGTTTCGGTTGTACGTTGATGCGACAGTTCGATTCTACAAAAATTTAACCCTTACCACTTTAGGGTTAATTTTAGAAAAATTAAGTATGCAGCTGTGTTTGGTTTTGATAGATTTACAAAAGTGAAAAATTTGCTAACTGTGGCTTCAACGGTTTCGATTTTCCATACAACTGTTTTTTTCCCTTTTCACCCCCTTGGGGGAGGAATATCTTAAAATCCCTTCTTAGTGCTACCCTACGTCACAATAGGAATCTCTGTGTAAAATTTCACGTTTCTAGCTCCAGCAGTTTCGGCTGTGCGTTGATTAGGCAGTTCGGTTCTACAAAATTTCAACCCTTATTTTAACCACTTCAGGGTTAATTTAAAAAAAATAAAGTATGCAGTTATATTGGTTTTTGATTGATTAATGAAAGTGCAAAGTTTGACAACTGTGGCTTTAACGGTTTCGATTTTCCATACAAACGTTTTTTACCCTTTTCACCCTCTTAGGGGTTGAATTTTTAAAAATCCCTTCTTAGTGCTCACCTACGTTACAATAGGAACCTCTGTGGAAAAATTCATATTTCTAGCTCCAGTAGTTTCAGCTTTGCGTTGATTAGACAGTCATTAAATCACCCTAGACTCGCAACACTTCAACCCTTATTTTAACCCTTTTATGGCTTATTTTAGACAAACAAAGTATGCAGTTAGTTTTCTTTTTAAATGACTAACTAAAGTGCCAAGTTTGACAATTGTAACTTTAACGGTTTCGATTTTCCATACAACGGTTTTTTACCCTTTTCACCCTCTTAGGGGTTGAATTTCCAAAAATCCCTTCTTAGTGCTCACCTACGTCATAATAGAAACCTCTGTGGAAAATTTCACTTTCCTAGCTCCAATAGTTTCGGCTGTACGTTGATACGTCAGTCAGTCAGTCAGTCAGTCAGTCAGGTTCCTCTTTTATATATATAGACTAGGTTTTGCCCGCAACTTCGTCTGCGTTATTAACTTTATTTACAATATGTTTTATATTACGTCCTCATTTCTCCCCTGAAACTGAGAAAATTATAAAACTCAGAATTACGTCACTATTTATTTGTGAGCATCCTGTTGGGCAAATTATGTGGCAATATATAATGCTTACTTTATCAACAAAATTCCCGCTTTAACTCCACCTTAACACACTTAAACACAACACACAACATAAAAATCCAAAACCTTACAATTGGTCATTATTTATCCATAATAAGTACACTATTAAACATAATAAATTCCTCCCTATAACATTTATAATACCGGAACCACGCACAATTTTAGTTATGAGTATTATTTGCGCGAAACCCATTTATGTTTAATATGAAAGTTGCTTATACCCGACATGGCACCTTTCGTCTTTTTCCTCCCTTTTCCTGACCCCTCCCTTAAATGTGAGACTCTTACACTCGTGAACAATTTAGAAAATTAAAAAGTAAAAATTAAAATAATGCTTTCCCTGCCCAGTTCGTTACTTGAATTATACTATCAAGCTCAAGTTTTTAGGGATTTTTTGTACCCCCGTAGGGTTCTGTAACCCTAAACACTTTTTATAAAACTTCATCTCCTACGTGCTATTTTTCCAAAATTAATTCACGCTAATTTTTGTGTTTATAATAAGTAACTAAAATACAAATTTTCATACCAATAACAGCATGGTTTGTATTTTGCATTCAAAATTACAACCCTTATTTTAAGACATTTGGGGCCAATTTGAAAAAAAATATTAAATATGACATTATTTCTGTTTTTAATTGACTACCTAAAGTGCCAAGCTTGAAATCTGCAACTTTCACGGTTTCGTTTTTCCATACAACTCAATTTCACCCTTTTCACCCCTGTAGGAGTTGTATTTCGATAAATCCTTCTTTAGTGCTTTTCTATATTATGATAGGAAACCCCGTGTAAAATTTCAAGTTCCTAGCTTCAGTAGTTTCAGCTGTGCGCTGGTGCGACAGTTCTATTGTACATCATTCCAACCCTTATTTTTTATCCCATTAGGGTTAAATAGAAAAATTGAGTACACTGTTTTTACTTTGTAATTGACTAACTAAAGTGCCATGTTTAATATTTGCAACTTTGACGGTTTTGTTTTTCCATACAACAGTTTTTAACCCTTTTCACCCCCTGAGGGGTTGCATTTCCAAATATCCTTCCTTAGTACTACCCTACGTCGCAATAAGAACGCTTGTGTAAAATTTCAAGTTCCTAGCTTCAGTAGTTTCGGCTGTGCGTTGATCCAACAGTGTGGTATTACAAAATTTCAACCCTTACTTTGACACCTTTAGGGTTAATTTTGGAAAAATAAAGTATGCCGCTATTTTTGTTTTTGATTGACTTACTAAATTACAAAGTTTGACAATTGTAGCTTTAACGGTTTCGATTTTCCATACAAACGTTTTTTACCCTTTTCACCCTCTTAGGGGTTGAATTTACAAAAATCCCTTCTTAGTGCTCACCTGCGTCATAATAAAAATCTCTGTGGAAAACTTCACGTTTCTAGCTCCAGTAGTTTCGGCTGTGCGTTGATTAGACAGTCATTAAATCACCCTAGACTCGCAACACTTCAACCCTTATTTTAACCCTTTTATGGCAAATTTTCGACAAACAAAGTATGCAGTTCGTTTTATTTTTAAATGACTAACTAAAGTGCCAAGTTTGACAATTGTAACTCTAACGGTTTCGATTTTCCATACAACAGTTTTTTACCCTTTTCACCCCCTTAGGGGTTGAATTTCCAAAAATCCCTTCTTAGTGCTCACCTACGTCACAATAGAAACCTCTGTGGAAAATTTCACGTCCTTAGCTCCAGTAGTTTCGGCTGTGCGTTGATACGTCAGTCAGTCAGTCAGGTTCCTCTTTTATATATATAGACTAGCTTTTGCCCGCAACTTCGTCTGCGTTATTAACTTTATTTACAATATGTTTTATATTACGTCCTCATTTCTCCCCTAAAACTGAGAAAATTCTAAAACTCCGAATTACGTCACTATTTATTAGGGAGCAACCTGTTGGGCATATCATGTGGCTATATATATTACTTACTTTATCAACAACGATTTCCCGCTTTTACTCCATTTAAAACATAAAAAGCCAAAATCTTACAATTGGTCATTATTTATCTATAATAAGTAAATACTGTTAAACATAATTAATTCCTCCCTCTAAAATTTATAATCCTAGAACTACGCACAATTTTACTTATGAGTATTATTTGCGCGCAACGCATTAATGGATATTTAAAATGAAAGTTGCTTATGCCCGATATTCCAACACAACCTTCCGTCCATTCCTTCCTTTTCCCTGACCGTAAATGTAAAACTCTTACATTCATGAACAACGTACAAAATTAGTAAAAATTAATATATTGCTTTCCCTATCCAGTTCTTGAATTAAACCATCAAACTCAATTTTTAAGGGTTATTTTGTACCCACGGAACCCTAAATACTTTTTATAAAATTCCATCCCCTTCGTGCCATTTTTCCAAAATTAGTTCACGCCAATTTCTTGTGTTTATAATAGGTAGCTAAAATACGAATTTTCGTACCAATAATAGCTGTTTCGATTTTGCATACAAAATTACAACCCTTATTTTAAACCCTTTGAGGCTAATTTAATTCCAAAAAGTATGAAGTGTTTTTTTTTAATTGACTATCTAAACTGCCAAGTTTGAAATCTGTACCTCTCACGGTCCGTTTTTCCATACAACACAATTTCACCCTTTTCACTCCTTTAGGGATTGAATTTCGGTAAATTCATTAGTGCTGCTCTATATTATGATAGGAAGCCCCGTGTAAAATTTCACGTTTCTAGCTCCATCAGTTTCGGCTGTGCGTTGATTAGACAGTTCGGTTCTACAAAATTTCAACCCTTATTTTAACCACTTTAGGGTTAATTTTAGAAAAACAAAGTATGCAGTTATTTTGGTTTTTGATTGATTAACGAAAGTGCAAAGTTTGACAACTGTGGCTTTAACGGTTTCGATTTTCCATAAAACCGTTATTTACCCTTTTCACCCCCTTAGGGGTCGAATTTCTAAAAACTCCTTCTTAGTGCTACACTAAGTCACAATAGAAATCCCTGTCTAAAATTTCACGTTTCTAGCTCCAGTAGTTTCGGCTCTGCGTTGATTAGATAGTCATTAAATCGCTCTAGTCTCGCAACACTTCAACCCCTATTTTAACCCCTTTAGGGCTAATTTTAAAGAAACAAACTATACAGTTAAATTTCTTTTTAAATGACTAACTAAAGTGCCAAGTTTGACAATTGTAACTCTAACGGTTTCGATTTTCCATACAACAGTTTTTTACCCTTTTCACCCCCTTAGGGGTTGAATTTCCAAAAATCCCTTCTTAGTGCTCACCTACGTCACAATAGGAACCTCTGTGGAAAATTTCACGTTCCTAGCTCCAATAGTTTCGGCTGTACGTTGATACGTCAGTCAGTCAGTCACCTTCCTCTTTTATATATATAGATAAGTAAATAATAGGCACATACCTGTTGCCATGTAGTTCGGCATGTTCAGCCCTGGTGAGGTGCGTGACGCGCGGCAGAGTGTCGTCTGCGCGTAGTACCGGCAGCGTGCGAGACAGGAAGCGGAGTGTGTGGTTGCGGATCAAATCGCTGGGGGATAGTATTCTTACATTGTATCTTAGAGGTTCAATATGCTCATTTTATTTCTACAACTGCGACTGTTACAACTACTGCAGTTATTATGGTAACATTTTCATTGTTTCATTCTTTGTTGGTTCAGATTTTTTTTTATTTCAGTGGGTGACAGAGTACGTTTCAGTATTGAGACTATAATGTGATATACTCACATATACTATGGTACTGAGACTATACTATAATAATAACTATATAACAATACTATCTACACTACGAGTATAAGGTGTACCATGATTTTAAACAAAGTAAAATAATGGATTATGGGTTATCGTAAAAACCATAAAGTAAATATATTTACGTAGCTAGCGAAATAAAATAATAGTTTTTTGGTTTTATACGTCAAGAAGTTCTAATTAGGTTCTTGAGGATTGTAGTACACATTACGTATTGTAATACACATTTACTATTTGAAATATGGGCAAAGTTAGTTTCTGCAACTGGCTCTAGTGTACATTACATATCTCAATCGGACTCTCGAATGTAGAGGCCCGTGCCCTGAAGTGGGACGTATATGGGCTGACACAGTACCTACAATACAGTTCAACACAAAAACAAAAAAAGCTTCCATCTGATATACATCATCATCATCTCAGCCATAGGAAGTCCACTGCTGAACATAGGCCTCCCCCAAGGATCTCCACATCAACCTGTTGTCTTCGGCCTGCATCCAGCGACTTCCTGCAACCTTAGCCAGGTCGTCCGTCCACCTTGTAGGCGGACGTCCGACCTCTCGGCCTCCTCTCTAGAACTATACTAAAATTACATAAAACCAGTATAAATACTCACAAAGGATAAGGCTCTCCGTACGGGTTCTGTCCCATCGGGTTCCGTGGAATGACTCCTCTGTTGAGGTCCCCGCACAAGTTGTTGGCGGAGACGTGCGCCCGCACCGCGCGCGCCTCTGCGCACTCCGTTGACACTTGACGGTAGGGGGGAGGGCGGACTCTGGGGGGGAAATACAAATACATCTAGCTAGAAACTATATTCTACATATTGAAAAAAATACGTCTAACTAGAAAAATCATTCTACATATTATTTACTGACTGCCTTGGCGACATAGTTGTACTACGCTATGCTTACAAAGCTGAGGTCTCGGATCGTGCAAAGTTACTGTGGATTTTTAAATTCATTATCAGCTCAGAGTCAGAAATTGTACCCGATATGGCGATAGGCTCGTCCTCTATCACATCTTGAACATACAAGGCGATACTATTACTGTTTTGTTTGTGTATGTATCGGATTTATAAGCTATACCTATATGCTTAGCTTTTAACTCAGCCTTGTATCTCTGAAAGGATAGAGATACCTTTTCGCCCATACACCCTGTTATCAACCCCTGTAAGATGTACATACAGTGGTCGAAAATCTTTTCATAATATCAATGAAACTAGGTAATAGCAGTTAGCTCTGTCAAAGTTTAGGTTTATTTATACTATTACGAGTATATAATACAGTACTATTTATATTATAAATTAAAATTGGTCATAAAGAAATCAAATTCAAACTACCTTTACCAAAACCACTCAAATAAAAATGCACAGCTGACAGACTTATCAACGCTAAGTTCGTCAGCAACTCCACATACCTAGGCGGTGTAGCATTAGGCGACTCTACGAACGCGTAGTACCCCTCAGGAGGTTCGTCAGCGGCGGCGTCAGCTAGCGTGTCGTCAGCGCGCGCCTCGCTCGGCGGCGGCGACGTCGACTCCGGCAACACTGACGTGCTCAGGAACAGGAAATAAGTCTGTCAGCAAAATGGGTAGGATTAAATAAAATGATGTGAGTGAAACTTAAAAATATTTTTCGATGTAATATCTTTCAAGATAATAATATAACATACACTTATGTTAAATAGGTAGACAGAGATGCCTTAACCGTGGTAGGTCTCACATATGTAAGAGGCCTAACAGCAGTGTAAATGCACTGTTGTGTTTCGGTTTGAAGGAAATTGTAGCTAGAGTAACAACTGGATAATATATTGTAACTTAACATCTCATCTTGGATGGCGAGTGCAGTGGAAGTCATCTTGGATGCCAAACATTGCTTTATAATGAATGGTGTGTTTTATTTTGCTACTGTTCATGAGCAGTCGTACCGCTTGCCACTATCACCGCATGCTCGTCTCGCCATTAATTGCAATAAAAAAGAAACCGCGCAATACCCCAACACTGGTAATAAGCATACCATAATGACAACAACATTAATACATGGCCCACTAACACACAGAACACACAACCCAGTATCAGATTGGGCACGCGACGCTGCCGGCATGGCGGCACACGCTGCCATGTAATACGGCTAACGTTACACTTGCATCTAAATGTGAACAGGGCTGTCTCGCTCCGAAAGCATTATAATTAAAATATCTTGCATAGTGCTACCATTGATATTAATTTCAAATTTGATGGCAATGGTTGTAAGAAAAACTGTAAATATTTAAAGATTTAATTGGTATGTGAGGAGTTCACAACCCGCAATAGATCGTCTCAACAGTAAAACAGGACCTAGCTCTGAATTGGGACGTCTTATTGACTAGTTTATATAATTTATTAGGATTGATTGACGGTGAATCCAAAATATTGCTGGCTGGCTTAATGTCAGAGTAACTATAAGAGCAGTCAAACACCCACTGAAACTTCGATCAAATATACACTAGATACAACATGAGCGCTTAGAAAATGGCACCAAAAAAGAGTGCTTTAAGCACTCTTTCGCCTTCAGTCACGCACCGACCGTTGCTTCTAAAACGTCGCATAACTTTAGACAATATTATGTGAAATGCTACTTTAAGCTACAGGAATAAGGTATAATTTGTGTTAATATATTTGGAATATGTGATCTTTTTGTTTACTTTTTTCATGTCATGCATCGGTGCCACTTTTTAATAGAACTTTTACAGGGAACGGTGTATCTAGTATATATTTGATCGAAGCACTGAAATGAAGATAAGCAACAAGAGGAAACCTATTTTGGAGCGGTATACCCACAGAAATATATCGAGATTTCAACATGTAGGTATACCGCAAATACTGCGAAGTATATAATACGTATTAGGTACTGAGATTTATCTGATTAATAGTACTTAACTCACGAATTAAAATTACAATAATCTCAATATTTAGCTGAGTAATATTTGTTGGTCTATAGACTGTTAACTAGTCTACGGCACTGTTACCGTCTTTATAAAGAGCAGTGCAGAATAAAGGTAACGTTGGGATACTAAAAATACTTTCAGCTATTTTAAATCAATAAAACGGTTTATGGTAACAAAATTGAAATAAAAATAAATAAAACTGACTCCTGCCAGCCCTAACATGTCAACAGGCAGTGAATACCAAACAGGTACATAAGTGTGCCGTGTATAAATAGCGCGGAGATTTCGCCGGCCGCCTGCCCTTGAGGTCATATACTAATTCAGTGTCATTAACTATCAGTATTATTTGTGTGTGTGTGTGTGTGTGTGTGTGTGTGTGTGTGTGTGTGTGTGTGTGTGTGTGTGTGTGTGTGTGTGTGTGTGTGTGTGTTTTTTTTTTTATAACTTTTATCATCTGTATCTGTATCAGCCCATATACGTCCCACTGCAGGGCACGGGCCTACTCTACAATCGACAGTATGATTGAGAGTGGTTAGGCCATATAGTCCACCACGCTGGCCTAGTGCGGGTTGGCGGACTTACATACCATAGAAATTCTTAAAAATCGTTATGGTATGCAGGTTTCCTCACGATGTTTTCCTTCACCGTTATAGTGCGTGGTGATTGACTATCAATACACACATGACTTCGAAAAGTCAGAGGTGTGCCCTGGGATTTGAACCCGCGACCACCGTGAACATGTTGGCAGCCGCGTCTGGTCCGTTTACCAACAGGCCACCACGCACTTTTATCCAACTTTTAAAAACTTTTATCATCTACTGTAAATATAAAATAGCATTATATAATATGTGGAAACTTTATTGATTTATGTATTTTAAATTACGTTAATTAGTTATAAGAGTAAAAATGTTGTAAGATTCCCATATAAATTGCTCTCACAGTTATTGCCTAGGACATAATGGTTGTTTAATTGGGTTGAAAATGATGGAATCTGATTTTGGTTAATAAGCTATCCGATTGCTTGAGTTTATGTCACTCTTACTGCCTTTATGATGTAAGTAGTGGAAATTTGATTAGTTTGTAAATTCTGGAGTCTGGTTTTAGTTTCTAAGTCTTACAATTTATCTAGTTTATAGTTAGAGAAATATGGTGTGCCTAACATACCTAAGCATATTATTATCTTGAATGGAATTATACTCTCGATTGTAGAGGAAACCCGTGCGCTGCAATGGGGCGTATACGGGCTGATACAGATACAGAATAGAATAAAATAATTCATTAATTTTGTAAATTGATGAGTCAAATGATTCTACAACATACCTACCTACTTAAAAATTGTCGCACCAATGTTCCGTACGTTTTTAGCACTAACACAACAAAGTAAATACCATACACATGATGCTTAGTCGAACATTACAAGCCAAATACAGGGTCCAACGTCATATAATCTCTAGTTGGTCGACAGACTCAGGTAGGCCTATTTTAAATAATGCATAAGCATAATAAAACCGACTGCCATAGCGCAGTTGGATAAACCGGCTGTGAAAACGAGAGGCCGCGGGTTCGATCCTCGCACCAAGACAAATATTTACGTGATCCACAAGTATTTGAATTACTTCTGAGTTTCTTTCTCCCTCTCTCTCTTCAGCCACAAGAAGTCCACTGCTGAACATAGACCTCCCCCAAGGATATCCACATCGACCTGTTGGAAGTTGCTTGCATCCAGAGATTTCCTGCAACCTTAACCAAATAATCCGTACACCGTGTAAGCTGAGTTTTATAAGGCTGAAATGTTACTCGCAGTTTTTGATACCCACTTAACACTCGAATTTAGTGTGAGTTCAGGACTATGTATCATATGACTGTTAGCTGTATTTTAGCGCGTCACATTTGCGCAGTCAATTGAGACTGGTTTCTTGTCATCACATATCATTCAGAAAGACAGTAAATAAAGGATTAGTGTAGGAAAATAGTTGGAAGTTATAAATGTGTTTTTGCCTTACATAGCTGGTTCATTGAGACACCGTTACCGCGCCGCTGACCTGCATACTGCAGGCTGCTATTAACTGATACAAGTTACGGCTGGTTTGCACTGGTATAATTAACTTACTGCTTACTCTAAGGTAGTGAAATTGCCTTGGTGATACTTCAGCAAATAAATAAATACACCAAACAGTCACATACTTAGTCATGTCTTCACGCTACGATCGAGCAATTTGTCGTGTATCAGAATACTAGAGACATTTCTGTCTCACAAACTCTCAGACCCGAAACAAATGCTTATGGACCATACAAATATTTGTCGGTGCGGGGATCGAACCTACGGCCTCTCGTTTCACAGCCGGTGGTTAACTGCGTCACGGAGGAAATAAATGAGCAGCAATTCCTCTGCAATAAAAATATTGATTTAAAAGACTTGCGACATGATCTACCACGCTGGCCTAATGTGGGTTAGCAGACTGCAGATACGTATTCTTCCATGGATTCCTATGGAATACAAATGTTGACGTCATATTTCTTTCACAATTAAAATACGTGGTAAATTACTACACATGTCTTCGGGAATAGAGGTGTCCCGGGTTGCTAGGAACCTCCTTTAACCCATTTCATTTACGATTTCTAAGACATGCTTGATATCATTCACAACAGAAGACTAAACGTATTCTTTGAAGGACAGCGTAAAATAGATATAATGGCACTTAAAATTAATAACTCTAAGCGGTGAAAATTCTAATATTGCATTAGATAAATAGAATATCCATCAGCTTTCTCAAAAGATCACTGTCCTCCATCGGCCTTCATACCGGAATTAATTGCCTCCGCAAATCACAGGCATATAAGGAAACATATATACCGTTACATTGTCGCCATCTTACCTCGCCATAAAACATCTAGACTTAGCACCGTTCTCAGTAACGTAGGTGTAAATATATAAGTTCTTGTCAGCATTCTAAAAAGCTATTATAAAGTACTGTGAATGGGCTGGCTTGAACTTCGTTCTAGTTCACAGAAAATCGAAATTAATAAGTGCACCTTAAAATATTTATAATATAGAGGGAGCACTAGTACTTAAAAACATAGATATTAATGTTTTCAACTATTGTTGTAGTCCCAATATTAAGCACAAAATAAAATCAAAATGGAAAGTTTCACCCAACTTTTTCACTTGCTGAAAAAAATCGACCTATTGAAAAGAAACCCTCAATTACTAAGAAACAAGGCTTTCTAATCTGTCCAATTTTTCCTAACAGTCGTCTACAACAACAGAAACAGCGAGTTATCATCGCGCTCAATTACACTAACAAGAGAGCAATTTGTACAACATCATCTATACACAGATGTCATTATAGAAAGTCGTGTTTTGTTTTTTGTTAATTCTGCATCTAATAGAAGACTATCAATATTACCTTTTGGTTTATTCTTTTTTTTAGGATATATACGTGATGGAAACAAACATGACATTCAGCTGAGTGGTCACCTAAGTGTCACAGCGATGCGACACGCAAACTTACTTGTTATTACTTTACTTACTTGCTTATTGTTTTCACTTTTATTATATTTATTTTTTGTGTTAATGTATGTAGTGTGAGCGTGAGTGTTGTATTGTTGTTGTAATAAATCTGTTTTCTTTCTTTCTTTCTTTACAGGAGGCTTTACCAATCGCAAAAAAACAGACAGAAATGGCGCAACATCATTCATCAAGAAGAACATATGTTCTTATACAACTATACATATGTATAGTGGGTGTCATGACCCCCAGCAATGAGCAAATCGACTCAAAGAGAGAGAGAGAGAGAAAGCTATGCTATCATTGCATTATTATACCATGGATTCATCAGCGAAATTATTTCGTTTTCCTTTCAGTAAAGAAGTAAATAAGCAGACAACCAGAACCATTGTGACTAATGACGTAAGATAACCATTAATTGTCGCCAGTGAATATTATTTTCGTACCGCGGGGCAATTACCATCATTTACGTATAAAATATTATAACTAACTATTAATAAACTGCTCTGATTTAAGCCACTTGTAAATGTTGTAATACTCGCTAAATTGTAAACTGGTTTTGAAAAGAGCAGCACTAGAATTTCTTGCCCCTTCTTCTAGAACATCTTATTGATGGAATGGATGGATTCAATAAATTATTTTCATTTCATCTCATTACGAAGTGCATTCAGTTTTTACTTAAGCTTTGATCTCGCCATCCAGTATACGAGTAGGTACATACTCATTTTCCCAATATAAATTTAATACAATTACTTTGTAATAACTAAATAAACTAGTCCAGCCTCCATTCAAAATTCCTAACCGCGTTTTCAAAGAAAAAATGTTACAAATTATTCTGTTACAATTGAATTTCATGCAGAAATAATGAGAAAAATAATAGATTACGTCACATTGTACAATGATGGTAAAATATTTAGTAATGTAAACAAAGCACATACTTTAAACAATTTCCAGGTGTCGTAACTGGTACAAAAATCTTCAAAAACCATGATTATGGTTGAGAAACTAGATGCCATACGATTATGGTAACGTTTTAGATTATGAAACAGTACAGAGGTTGAATGCTGTAAGATTTAAGACCATAATTGTGTGAAATGGCGAAAGGTAATTTGTGGTTTACTAGCTTACGCTTCAATATATAATCCTAAGTTATAAGAAGAAATAATATGTTAGGCGTTTATAAAATAATATGTTGTTATAAATAAGTTTCAGGACTGACCATAGAGCAGTGAACTTGGCGCCCATTTAGACGCACCTTCTTTTGTCACTGAAGTCAACCACAAGGCATTTATTATCATACTATTGAGCTTGGCTTTCATTTCATATTTATGTTTTTGATGGCAACTTTTGCTGGTGGACATATTTATGCAGAATGTTTGTGCCTGATGAGTTTATAGCACCGTCATAGTATGCTAGTTTTAAATAAATTTTCTCTACCACCCGATTCGCGTGATAGTTTTCACTGAGAAGAATGGGCATGAATTTCTAGTTTTGCTCTTTTTAAAACCAGCTTACAAATGAATGATTTTAAGAGAAGTCATAGCTTGGTTTAATTCAGAGAAGATTCATGAATGCATAAGCTATTGATTAGGTTGTTTTAAAAAACTCTGGACAAAGACCCTATCATTGCAGAAATATTCTACCCCTGTATACACAAAAATCATTGAGTCTCAAGTCTCAACATCCCATGAGAGTACTGAATTCTCTGATACAAAAAGTGTATCGCCGCTTGTCCGTCAGTGCGTCTCGTCTTCACCGTTATGTTAACGTGAACACGCAATCAGACCGAGACGTGCCTGATAGATACACCATAACGATGGTACTCGCGATGCTATACAACTAGGCACGTTTATATTGCACACTAGCTGTACTAAAAACTTTATTTTTCTAAAATAAAAGAAATTTTCTAAAATAATATTATATCAGCTACCTGACAATAAAAGTCCCGTCAAAATCGGTCCAGCCATTTCAGAGATTAACCGGAACAAACAGACAGACAGACAAAAAAATTCTAAGGTCATTTTCGTTATATAACGATATGTAGTTGGACATTTTTTTTTATTTTCACTTTACAAACAGACACTTCAATTTTATTTATATGTATAGATGATAGCCTCAGTGGCGCAGTTAGACGTCGGCTGTGAAACAAGAGGTCGCGGGTTCGATCCCCGCACCGAAACAGTGTGAACCACAGTTATTTATTTCGGGTCTGGGTGTTTGTGAGATCGAAAAGTCTCTCGCACTTTATGATACCCACGACACAAAACTCGATTAGTGTGGGGTCAGGACTATGTGTGTGGGTGTGTGTGTACCTCCTTAATATTGTTGCCAACCACTGTCGACAACCATGTGGATGTAAATATTGTAGAGACTAGAGATCGTCTACGATCTTTTGGCGTCTGAAAGAGTTGTTGTCATGCTGTTGTCAAAATATTGAATACATTTTAATGTAAATATGTTGTTGTGTTTCGGATTGAAGGACATTTTAGCTAGAGTAACTACTGGATATATTGCGACTTAACATCTTATGTTTCAGGATGGCGAGTGCAGTGGAATGCCAAGCATTGCTTTGTAATTCGAGGTGTTGTTTGGTTTTGCTACTATTCATGAGCGGTCGTATCGCTTACCATCAGGCGAACAGCATGCTCGTCTCGCCATTCAAAGCAATAAAAAAATTTTTTCTCTGTTGTGACTTGTTAATACTGTTGATTAAGAGTATAAATGCTTGTTGTTAATATTATGAAAACATATCCCAAGCAATGTCATAAATACGAGTATATTTTTGAATTTTGTATCTGTAGTTCTAAATTTCGCCACACGCTAAACGAATTTAGACAGACATAACATAAATTGTTCTATGCAAGGTTCTATTCATAAATCCATCCAAAAGTCAACATATATAGGCTTGTCTCGGCGCATACGTAGATTCGTCCCGGAATTACGATCAATCTTTATTTGTATCGTGGTTATCGTTATCTAGTATGATCACTTTCCGTCTTTCTCATACTCAGATCCGAATCTATTTGAGGTTCTAATATAAAATTGTCTCTTTACGGAAATCGAACTAGTGCCATCGTTTCGTAGCCGATATCTCAAAAAGATATCGGATTGATACAATCTTACCTCTTCCAAGGTACAAAGTGACTATACACCGTTTGAAAAATACATACAAATTTATCAAAAATCCTAAATGCAAATATGTTCTCTCGGCAATATCTTCACGCCTTCACTTTTATAAAAAGGCGGCGAGAGTGAAATAAACAATTGTAACACTGGGTATTTTGGGTCAGTGCAATTTGAAAGTGTAAGTGGCCCCAAACTCATTACAACCTACCTACCACTTGGAGGAAAACTTTCTGACTACCGCCTTACATTTCGCTACTAATTTGGACTTTGTGGTTTAAAGGCTAGTAATGACATAAACGTGAGTAAATGTGGGACATTTCCGCCCATCATTTTGGAACTATTGACCAGAGTACAGTTTTTTGTGCGGAGATGGATTCAACAGTCAGTTGTTAACGGCATTAGCGCTCTCTATCAGTGTACAACATTACTATGAAACAGGAATCGTCGATATTCAAATTTTATTTATATCAAATTATATTTCCCCAGTAATTTCCAAAGCCAGACAATTTATATTGATTTGGCTTTGTTCGTTCATTTATAAATTCTTTTAAAATGATTAAGAATAAGGCAACAAACCATTTCCACGCTACAAATCAATATAATCCGCTCACGCGTCGAGTTTCTAATCAATGAGCGGTCACCGTGACAGCGATGCACCAACGCGAGGGGTCGACGACCACCGGACCCCGGTTCAATCGGTTCACTGGGTGAAGGACACGCAGCGGTACTCTATACAGGTGGGGTTCTTTATAAAAACGATATGACCTTCGAAATTCCAATGTTCAGATGTTCGATGTTCGGAGTAAGAAATAAGATTCCCACTTCTAAAAATCAATACTAGTCTCTATTATACTTATCTTTTTCTCCGTACTTAGTCTATGGTTACGATGTATGATTGAGGATTCCAACATTTTGAGTATCTAGGCATATTATTGAAGTTATCGTTCGGTACCGTTTTTATAGAGTACCACAGTACGCTATAACCGCCTACAGCTTTTATGATAAGTTTGTGTAATTTATTTATGTATTACATCTTTAATGTATTCATAAGATTTAAAGACCCATCTTAAGATATGACTCCAGTATCAGAGAGTATCCAGATACTAAGTTCGGGAAATATGCATTTTATATTACAAATATAAAGTTCAAAATATTGGAGTAATAGAACTAAAGCCCACTTGGGAAAAGATAGGGTGGAATATATCAATGTAGAAATTTTAAACCCAAGCTGCTAGACTTCGAAGATATGTATGTAATAATTATTGCTTTTTATTTATAACAGTGAATGAAAGAACAAAACATCGTAAGGTAGAGAGTTATTCAATTTATTTTGAAAGGTTTATAAAATAGATTACGAATTCCGAAACCAGCGTGGTAGGCTGTGACCTAACCGCAGAACAGAAGGCAAAACCAAAGCAAAGACTCAATGTTAATGCAATGTAATTAATTATAAAGTTACCTTGATTTAGCAGCTAAATAGCCAATAATTTTGAGTGAACGTTGAAAGCTCTAATTGTCATACATATCAGAAATAACTAATTTCTTTAAAATCTAGAAATATTAATCGTATCACTAATAACTTTTCTAAACGTATAATACTTATATGTAATGTAGCAGTACTTAATCGAATAAATAAGTAAATAAATAAATGTAAAGATCATATTTTATTATACCAATTACGAACTGATATCACCATATACCTACCACATTTTCTATCAACAATGAAATCAAAACTGTATAGGCAATCAAGAGGGATTAAAAACGACGGAATTTGTGAAGACCCAAATACCAAAACTCATCAATAAGGTATTTGGAGTAACTCAATGCCTACTACGAACGGTAAAAGTACTGCTACACCATACACTACACTCGTAAAAGGTGAAAAACAGTTTAGTGGGTTTTGATATGACGTCAGGTGACCCGCTTGAGATCCACGGCTATTAAATTATGATTTAGATGAATTTCTTTACATTTATGTGTCGTAGTTGGTTGAGGAACCGGCTGTGACATGAAGGCCGCAGGTTCGATGCCCGCATCGAGACTATTTGTCTAAGTAATATTTCTTATTTTTCTTCCCATTTCTTTAATGTGTTTCATCTGTTTTTACATCTTATATTGTATAATACCTACAACAAATTAGTTCAACATCATTTATACTATTTAGATCATCACAATTCGCCCGTAGTTACATTTTTGCTGTGATATTACCTTATAAGGACGTTTGTTTTGGGTTTAAGGTATATGATATTACTGTCAAGTTAATGAAATCACTTTTTCCTGTAAAGATGCAACATTCGAAACCTTTTTTACTTTACGACGTCTCTGAGTGCGGCCGTTATTCTGGTCGATGATATTACTGCCCACAAAGCCCATAACAAATCAAACCGTTATAAATCGAAGGATTACTCTAATGATCAACAATCTTACACTATTAGGCCCGATCAACGACCTTATAACCCATCACATACCCATATGACTAATATCCATTAACATAGAAATTCTTATCAAACCTTATGGTATGCAAGGTTTCCTCCCAATGTTTCTTTCATCTTTATCCGTTCGTGGTGATTAACTATAAATACCCACATTACTCCGAAGAGATACTCTGGTCAGAGATGTATCCTGAGATTTGAACCCACGACCACCGTGAACCATCAGGCCACCACGCACTTGTTTTATGATATGGAAAAACCCGAAACAATACCTAAAACAAGTGAAAGCCGAACAGAACGAGTTTGTAGTGCGTCCTAACTAAGGAATGTGGTCCGGTGGGCAGTGAATACGGAGGCAGTAGGTCGACTTCCACAACGGCGAATTAACTGTTGATGTTATTATTGTATAAACACGAGGTAACTGTTATCCTGCCCTTTATGGTAGTAATATAGAATTTTAATGTTATTTAATTAATGGGTAAAAGCGGTGTATTCGATTCTATTGTACCTATTTGATATTCTAAATATGGTAATATCTCTGTATTCCTTTCCTATCCAACCACTACCCACTATTTCTACCTATTAGTTTTTCCACTCCATCCAAAGGTTGTCTGGAAGAGATCGCCACCGTTAGCGATAAGACCGCCACTTGTACTACCGATAATTTGTATTTAATCCTGTTTCTATATTATTATATTCTTTACTGTATTTTTAAACACAATAAAATAATAGTAATACTGAAAATTAATACTATAGCTTTCTCCTCTCTCCAAAAATAAACAATTAAATTCGACATAAGAGCAAGCAGTAGATTTTCGCATCATACTTGATATTGACTGGCCACAGAATACTAACTCTGGCTAAGAATTGTTATGAACCATCCTCGTATATTACAAACATATTTCAAATATCAACTGTTTAAATTATTATTATAACTTACACTACGTTCTTGCTATTATGTTTTCTCTAAATCTTAAACCATGAGACGTGTTTATTACCCTTTTCTGCATAAACTAGAACATTAAGTCGCATGCCCAATTTACTTTTTTGTCTATTCGTCACGGTACTAGTAATAAACACAACTGACTACTAACCCACTGTTACGCGTGCTTTTTTGTTTTGTACTTCATTTACCGAGTTTTAAGTACACTTTCTTTTGTATGAATACCTAATGTATTTTATCCACGATATTTAAGTGCAGATTTGGGTGAAAATTCGCCTCTTACTAGTATAGGGTAATATGCGAGAATTAAGTGACAGACCGAATTTGAGCTGCCATGCCGATCGTAGGTAAAGATAATAAACTTTTAGGGGTCATGTGTGTATATTTATTTAAATGCCTAAAGTATTTAAGGTATTAAATTTAAGTGAAGATTTGAGTGGAAATTCGCCACTCACTAGTATAATATGCGAAAATTAAGTGACAGACCGACTACCGAGTTTTAGCTGCCGATCGTGGGTAAATATTGTATCCTATCATAATGATGATAAGTTATGATGATAAGTGCTTATTCCATCCAGGTAGAGTATCGAATGGCATCAGAGGGAAGTCACATGCCATTCGATACCACTAAGCCGGCCTTTCTAAGATATTGACCATTTTTTTATTGCTATTTATGGCGAGACGAGCAAGCCGTTCACCTGATGGTAAGCGATACGACCGCTCATGAACAGTAGCAAAACCAAACAACACCTTGAATCACAAAGCAATGCTTGGCATACCACTGCGCTCGCCATCCTGAGACATAAGATGTTAAGTCTCAATATGTCCAGTAGTTACTCTGGCTACAATGCCCTTTAACCCGAAACACAACAGTGCGTTTACACTGCTGTTTTACGGGAGAAATAGACACTGCGGTGGTACCCACCCAGATGGCCTCTCACATATGAGAGACCTACCACCAGTATTCCATAGTTAAGGAAAACATGAAGAATTATAAAGCCTACATTGCCAAAGAGATTTTGAACAAAATATTTACGGTATATGAAATTTTCCAGCCCTCACTCAATGTACCAGCATGATGGACTATGGCCAACGCCTATGATTTTCAATTAAATTTTCATATTTAATCGAAAAATATGGGCTCTTTTTTTAAAATTGATGGCTGACGGTTACTGGTGGTAGTTCTCTCATATGTAAGCAGCCACCTGGGTAGGAGGTAATATCTAAAGGTCGTAAAGGTCGAAATGCATCCGTAATGTTTGAAGTTTTATGAGTATTCATAGACGTTAGTGGACACTTTCACACATATGCACTGTTTGCTAGTTTTCTCCGCGTATGCAAATCTTCATTACATAGACAATACTGTGCAAGCAAGCATAAGAAAATGATTTATTATACAGTTTTTCAGATTAAACGTTGACAAATGATAAATACACAACAAGAATTCGTATTGGCGTTTGTAGATCATTTGTATCCGTCGTCGTGATGGCATAATAAATAGATGTGATCACTTTCTGATGCTTACTGTTTGCGGAATGTCCAGTTATTTACATTTATTACATACTTAATGTCGATTAAATTGATCCAGACGTATTTACTGCTCTTTAGCTCATCAATTCTACCGCATCAAGCTGTGGAATAGATTTCCTACACATACGCTTACTTCTGGATGATTTATTAGCTCGTAAGTGCTGTAAACTAGATTTCCTACGCTCACTTCTGGATGCCCTAGCAACAAGATTGGTGATGTATGATTCAATCACCTATTGTAAAGAGCAACGAGCAATATTTTTTACAACTTATAATTTCTAGTCTAGCACTGCACTTTACTCGTCACTTCGAAACATCACGTCTGCTTCGTAATGTCCAGTAATCACTAGTTGCAATGTGTTACAAATCATAACAACACTATTTAACTGCAATTTGATGGCATAATCGGTAGTCCCCAGACAGTCTCTTGTATTCGGCGAACCTACGACCTAATTGCAATAAATTCTAATTTGATGCATTTGAATGCGTTAATTTCTTTGTCGCTTTGTTTTTCTATATATATTATAAACACTTTAATGCTAATATAAGGTTTGGTGTTGCTATTATCCATGAGCGGTCTCGCCATCCATTGAAAAAAAAAAATATAAAATCGTAAAACAGTTTCAATAAACCAAGGTCGATTTATCGAAAAGTTGGCGATATACCCATACGATTGACGCTCGATAATCGAAACAGGCCTACAGCACATCACAAAGGTGCGTACATGATACATCTCATGCAACATTCATGTGTAACGGAGCGTCGGAACGGTATCGCACCGCGCCACGTGCCGCGATATTCCATGCGACCTCCTTACTAGCAAGCTACTTACTAGGTGTTACCGTGGATTGCAGTGAACAAAATGCTGAAGAAGTCCAGGGTAAAGCTGTGGGCATGGGAAGAACAAATATACCACAAAGTGAATTATAATAAACTAAATGCGAGGCTTATTAAATTTGATAGATTTCCTTCTTTATTTCCTTCTTCATCAAACATGCACACAATGAATAAATAAGGAAACAAAATAAGGAAGGAGTTAGCGTGTTGCAGCGCTGTAACACTTAGGTGGCACTGCGGCGTGAGCCACAGGGCAACGTTGGTTTTCACTGGTCACCCAGAGTGACATGCGAAGGCCGACTAACATACTATACATTATAAATATTTAAAACAATAATGAGCTTAATGAAAAAAACAATATTGATCATATCATATATCTGGTACTTTTGATGTGCATTTATCTCTGCCTCTTTTCAGCTACTTACAGGTATTCAACTGCTGGACATCATCCCCCGAGGGTTTACATAGCGACCGTTTGGAAACAGCCTGCATCCAGCGCGAAATTGCAATATTATAATGTTTATAGTAGGACGAGTTACAATCAAACCTTAACACTGCGATTTAAATTAGAGCTAAGAGTATCACCGTATCAACAATACCCATTAATCAGTTAAAAATCCGTGAATCAACCGCAGATAATACAAAATAACACCTCAGACAGAGGGCAAAGACAAAGACAAGACAACAAGACAGAGGCTAAACCCTCACAAACCTTAACATTACGATTTAAATTATAGCTACGGATAATACCGTATCAACAACACCCATAAATCGCAAAAAATCCGTGAATCAACAGCAGATAATCCAAAATCACACCTCAGACAGAGGGCAGAGACAAAGACAAACAAGACAGAGGCTAAACCCTCACAAACCTTAACATTATGATTTAAATTAAAGCTACGGATATTACCGTACCAACAATACCCATAAATAAAAAATCCGTGAATCAACCGCAGATAATCGAAAATCACCCCTCAGACAGAGGGCAGAGACAAAGACAAGACAACAAGACAGAGGCTAAACCCTCACAAACCTTAAGATTATGATTGAAATTAAAGCTACGGATATTACCGTATCAACAATACCCATAAATAAAAAATCAGTGAATCAACCGCAGATAATCGAAAATCGCGACTAAAACTTCAAGGCAGAGCTAAAACCTACTAGAGGGTAGAGCTAAAACTTCAAAATGCATGTCGCGCGCCAGTTCCTGAGGCAGATGTGGAACGATTTTTGTTCTGTTTGCATTGCGGGTTTCACTGCGCGCCGCTTTCTACTCGCCGCTGTTGTGCGACTTCAGCGCATTGTTTTTACGCATTTCGGTGTTATGTTGGTGATTTAGATCACTCTCTGTGTAATACTTCTTAACTTGGAGCATGTCCTTCTAGTCGTAGGGGAAGTACTAACTTTTCCCATATAAGAATGTTTCTTTTTCTATCTGATTAAATGATGAATAAACGTAAAATAAACAAAAAGAAAAAATTAACATAGAATAAACAAAAATGAAAAAATAGCAAGTGTAAGTAATCAACAAAAACAATTAAATGTTGACCTACGAGAAATTCAGAATATACTTCAAATACATCTTTGTACTATAAGGCTATCCTGTCATATCCCACTTATGCTACCATTTAGTTCGCCAGTAATTTCTGTTAAAAACATTTGTCACAATATTGCACATTATTTGTTATTACAGTTTTCACTATATTTAATATATTCAGAGTTATTAGACAAAAATAAGTTAATTAACAAGTTTCCATAGCTGTAAAATGACTTTAAAAAGCTAATCGCAATAACTTAGAGAAATTAACTATCTCGGAAAGATGCTTATCGGCGGAAACAAATATCTCGAGAAACCAAAGAGGTCCATAAAAACGCATTTAATTATAAACCTCCTTTAATTAATTCGGTCACACAAAAATAAAAAAATACCGGAAAGTGAATTCTCCGTAAAAATTAAAAATATTACTTGTGTTACTTTTACTTATAAAAACAAAAATGTGAAAATTGTGCCAAGTTCGGTAATAAAACCAGTTTGGTGCGTTTACCAAGTCACCTTAATGGAATAAAGATGGATCGAGTTTCGTAAAAGGCTTTTTATTAATATATTAATATTGAGTTATAAAACTGTTAAGTGCATTGACCGCATTAGGCCAGCATCAGCGAGTGGAAAATCATAAACGAAATCATTTTTTAACATAGTTTATACTACACGAGACTATGGTTTTTATCCTGTATAGCAGTGGTATTTTATTATTATTCTAATGAATGGCGAGACGAGCATGCCGTTTGACTGATGGTAGCGATACGACCGCTCATGAACAGTAGCAAACCCAAACCACACCTTGAATTACAAAGCAATGCTGAGCATTCCACTGCGCTCGCCATTCTGAGACATAAGATGTTAAGTCTCAATATGTCCAGTAGTTACTCTGGCTACAATATCCTTACTTAAATCCGAAACACTTATACGACTGTTTGGTGGGAGAAATAGACGTTGCTGTGGTCCAGACGGTCACACATGAGAGATCTGCCACCAATAATCGAATGACCAATAAACGAATTTTATTTTATTTCATGTTTTTATCACAGCAATGAATAAATGCTACAAATCAAAGTCTTTAATTACTAATTTTTACACGCATTTCTATTTGTTTCATTGTTTAATGTAAAACGTAGCTTTCTTTACTTTTTATTATTATTGTTCTGACAATCATAGGCGAGCAGGATTATCAAGAATAAATAATTTCTTTCTTTCTTTCTTCTTTCTTTCATTTAGTTTAGATGAACGTCGTCCATACTATGCTACAAATTTGGTTAAATAGTGAACTATATAAATGAAATAGTGTACCTCCGTAATGCAGACAGTTAAAATGCCTCCTGTATAACGACAGAACGCGGGTTCAATTCCCGCGTCGAGTCAAAGGTGTGTACGATTCACAAATATTTGCTACAGTTGTAGGTACTGCGAGAATGGCAAGTATGTAATAATTTCTACTTTCAGATGTCCGCTATACAGGAATTACATATGAGCGTAGAGTCGAGACAATCCTAAAACCCAAATAATTAGATTTTTTAGGATTTCGTTTCTTAATAATGGGGATAAGTAACCATGCGAATAAAATATTTAAAAAATCTGCATTTTTTTGTACATCTTCTACCATCCTATACAATTTCAGTAATAACCTGCCATGAACCCGTTAAAGATTTTGCTATCATTCGGCCAGTAACTATCCCGCGGTTCTTACTCCGATACAAAAACCTTAAATCAAAGAATTAACACACTTAGCGAGACCATACTAATTCGAAAACAGTTAAGCACTCACCAAATAAACTAATATGTGACGCGCCATTTTCACCGTCCACTATATCCAACACAAAACACGATTTTATAAAATTAGTCCATTTAAAACAAAATTAACACGACAAAAATATGGAATTTGCAAAAAAGGCGCCCTTTCTCCGATTGACACTGTAACTTTTTAATTCTCGTGCGTGAGGCAAAGGAAGCGTGCGTACAGCCAGCGAAGCGCGCCACTAATACGTAGCGGAGAAAGAACGGCAGTTCGTATCAGTGAAAGGATATCACATGGAGTTGTTAATAGTTTGCACTCATATGGAAATATAGATATTTTATTTGCAAATGGATTTTTTTTCGGTGCTTTATATTTATTGCTGTTTTATGTAGGCGCCAAAATTCTTAATCCAAATATGAGTCATAAAAATAATTTCGAATGTGATAAAAATCATATCAGGTACTGGTTAACGACTAACTACATTTACAAAATAAAACAATTAAAACAAAGATAAAAACGCAAATATAGCTACTACTGTAAATAAAATTGACATGTCTATGAGGGGTTAAAATTATTTTAATTTTCTTAAACCCGTATAGTTTTTGACCTACTCTCTAATTCCTACAACTAATTGAACCAATTTAAAATAAAAGCGGTATAGGTAACGGTAGGCTACAACGATGAAGGAAAACATCGTGAAGAAACCTGCATACCATAGCGATTTGTAAAGTCCGCCAACTCGCACTAGGCCAGTAGTGCGATTCACGTAACTTTTTGACGCGCCGATCAAGTTGCGGTGCGGTTACAATTAACTTTACGCTTTGGTACAAAATGGTATTCTTGTAAGTGTTTAGCTGCGCGTGAACTGTACGTCAGATGTATGAAATTTGTTTGAGATTGACATATACGCGCAGCAGTAGAATACGCTAAAACGTTTGCGTGACGCGAACTTGACGCGAGCGTATTTGACAACGGTTGTCAAAATTACGTGAATACGAAAAGGGCTGTTTTGATCGAAACTTAACCGCAACTGCACTGCAGCTGAACTTATTTTAATACGTGAATCGCCCTACAGGGTGGTGAACCTATGACATAACCACTCTCAATCGTACTCTCGATCGGGTTGCCATGTTAATACTAAATTCGATCTTAGCGCTCTCGTTAAAAACAGACCCTTTTTGCCAAGCTATAAATAATGATTATAGGACATCGAAAAGCAAAAAAGAGGTTTTAGTTACTAAATACTTTTTGTCTCACTCAATGTACGTTTGTAAACAGCTCTATACTTGTGTGGCGACAAGGCCGAGTCGTCGACTCTCACCTGTGCGAGTTATATCCACTAGCGACCAGTGAAGCTGGCTCTCTTTATCATCATCTAAGATCTGAGACGTGTGTTTAGGTCAATATGTTTGTCGTAGTCGCTAATATAAAAAAAATAATAAGTATAAAATATATACATCCATAATATGACCTATTTTGAAAATTGTAAGTGTATTGAAATTAAACGTCTTATGTTTACGAGTTTTATAGCGGATTTGGATAAATTTTTATATTTTTGATCCTCAGTAAAATCAGTATAAATTCGTTTTATTTTCACGTATAACATCCGCGTCAATTTAAGAATCTATTAAAAGGTAAGTATTTAAAAAAACAAACACATTATGCAACATAATCCCAAAATCACGGATATATTGTTAACTATATTAATGAGCCTATTTCTATACCTAGCTATAACCTGTAGAACTGTGATACTTAATCGGTGGTCCGCGGACCAATGGAGGTCTTTGGAAGCATCCCCAGTGGTCCGCGGAGCCATCCTTAGGCCATCCTTAAAATAATTTAGATAGAAAGACCCTTTATTTATTTACATTTCGTTAATGTAATAACAAAAAAATATTTTTGTGTTGATTAAGCCATTTATCGAGGAATGCCATAGGTTATATATCATCACACTATGACCACTATGAGGAGGGAAGCAGTAGTGAAAAATCTAAATACTAGGAAGTTTCTCGTGGTCCGAATGCTCGATATTAAAAAATTAATGCTTACACACGAAATAAAAAACAAAAAGTAATATTAATTGTCATAAATGATATTGCACCACCATAATATCACGAAAACTAGGTGGCCATCTCAGCTTAAGACTGTGAAGTGACCCCAATGAGTAAGCAACGGCACAGCGCTAGTTTTCAATGGCTAACTAAAATTTAACTTACGGAAGTAAAAACAGCCAATCCAAAAAAAAACATAATTAATTTTCTTTCACTCTACAATCTACATTATTATAAAACGCCTGTAACACACTTCAGTAAACACACAGCATTTGAATATTGCTAGCTGTTAAACAACAGGCGCACTAAATGTATTTCGTTTGATGACGTAAAACACTACTGCTTTATTTATTACCGCGCTAATCGCATGACTCAAACATTGTGAGGAGTTCAAGTTCATGGTTTCTTTTCAATTCAAGGGTACGAATTGCTGCAATTTTATTGATAAATAGGCCAACTTGAAAGAATAACACATTCACAAAATACTGATATTTCCGTTCTTTATAAAATGTTTCATAAACTGACATGATGTAATAGTTTTACGGTGACTTTACAATAATTGATGGGTTATGCTCAACTTTTTTTAAAATTAGTAATAAATTACACACCTCATACTTACTCTTTTATCTGCTACCTTTCTTAAAGGAATACAGAGCAATTTTTCCAATTGTTGTGGATATTTATAAGCAATGATAACTTTCCACCAATTGGTCTTAGTACTAGTTTCTCGCACTTTTTTCCTTTAAGTAACTAGATAAATAAATACACCAAACAGTCACATACATAGTCCCGATCCCATTAAATACAAGGCTTGTGCCGTGGGTATCAGAAATTACGAGAGACTCTTTGATTGCGGCACACCTAGGTCCTAGACCCAAAAAAATACTTGTTCATCGCACCAACATTTGTCCCAATGCGAGGATCGAACCGGCAAATACAATATATTTATTTTATTTCTTTATTTATACACCTAGTTACACACAAAAAAAACAAAATCACAAACATAAAAAGTACAATTGGCGAACTTATCGGGCGGTCTTATCGTATAAAGGCATTATATATTTTACAGACAACCATGACATATTAGGTTATAACTGAAATGTTGTTATAAATAACTAGTTATAATGTATGTATATTAATGATAATACGTTTAGTGACTAACGTGTAGAATGTTTAAGGAAAATTGTCGCGTACGCATTAGCGGGGAAATACCGTCGCACTACAATAAATTATTGAGGTCGTTTCCTCATAATATTATACTTGTAACTGATTCCTTTGTTTATAAACAAATTGTAGGATAAACATAAATCAAGATAGCCAAGTTATCCTAACCCCATATTAAGGTTAAATCGTGTGTAGTGTATATCAGAACATACAAAAGACGCATAGCCCCGAAATAAATATTTGAAATATTTTTGGCAAACACAAATATTTGTCTCAATGCAGAGATCAAACCCGAGTCTTACCGTTTTACAGGCAGCTCTCAAACTGCGCTTACGGGGCTGTCGAATATGTATAAAACACTTAATATATTTTCATACTTTTATGGCCAAAAGACTCAACTAATTCCATTAACTTCATTTACATACATATACCTAACATTCATAAGTATAATACATATTCCTGACCCCACACTAAAATCGAATTTTGTGTCGTGGTATTAAAAACTAGGAGAGACTTTTCAGCCTCACAGAATTTGTTTCAGTGCGGAGATCGAACCCGCGACCTATCGTTTAACAGCTGGCATCTAACCAACTAGAACCTGGAGACTGTCTAATGTCTACATATTGCAGAAAACTTGGCCGATGTGGCCGAAAGCTTCTTGAGTGGAGGCCACGTATATACCCTATACGGTGAACTGACAAGGTGAGCTTACAAAAGGTCGTTATGGAGACCATTATAACTTTTTATTCCTGTCAATAGCGAGACGAACATGCCGTTCGCCTGATGTTAAGCGATACGACCGCTCATGGACAGTAGCAAAACCAAACAACACCTTGAATTACAAAGCACAGCTTGGCATCCCACTGCGCTCGCCAACCTGAGACACAAGGTGGTAACTCTCAATATGTCCAGTAGTTACTCTGGCTACAATGTTATTCAATCCGAAACACAACACTGCAATTACACTGCTGTTTGAAGGGAGAAATACACATTGCGGTGGTACCAACCCAGGCAACCTCTCACATATGAAAGACCTACCACCAGTAAGTAAACAAGACCTTCGAAGAAGATGCTTACACTACCCAATTTCGAATAGAAGCTTATGTAGCGCAGTAAGCGAATAACCGCCTGTGACATACATTTTAGTATGTTCGCAAATATTTTTTTGGGCTATTTTTTTGTGAGAGAGAGAGAAAAGTTTGTCATTCATGATATCTACGACACATGACTTGGCATAAGGAGGTGACTGTATTTATTATGATTTGAATAACTAATTAATAACATACATACATACATAAACTCACGCCATTTTCCCAGAAGGGGTGGGCAGAGGTGCCTGGACACCCACATTTCGCCTTGAATGTTCCGCCCCACGATTTGATAGGTGGCGAGCCTATCGCCATATCGGGCACAAATTCCAGACTCCGGGCTGATAATAAATAGAAATATCCAATATCACTTTGCCCGACTCGGGATTCGAACCCGAGACCCCAGCTTTGCAAGCGTACCTTAGTACAACTACGCCACCGAGGCACTAATATATTAACTATACGTAAAAAAATAAAATAAAAAGTTTTCCTTATCACTGTTTATTCAAACACGCAATTAATGGTATATGAGTCACTAGTCAGTATTCGAAATATTTATAGACCAAGAGCCCATGACCGCCAGACTTGCATCATTTTATAAAAGCTGAAAGTTTGTTTGCTTGTGCCTCCAACATAAGAATCACACGATCAGCTATTATGAAGTTCCGATCGTGGTTGCTTTAGAAGTTATCAGCTGCAAAGTATCTGGCAGGATAAAAGAACCATCAAAAGTGTCTGAATGCTAAGCAAATATTTGTTGATAGTTGCCTTGATAATAGATATAAAATTCAGCTTTTATACTATAACGCTGGCAAAAATACGTTTTGTTAAAGTTCATAGATATCGTAATATTTAACAACAGTTACGGGCTCTTGGTCTATTATTTTTAAGCAACAATAATAGTGGGTCATTCTTATATACCCAATAATAAAACATCTGCATACCATAGCGGTTTATAAGAATTTCTATTGTATGTAAGTCCGCCAACCCGCACTAGGTCAGCGTGGTGGACTATATGGCCTAACCACTCTCAATCGTACTTTCGATTGTAGAGTAGGCCCGTGCCCTGCAGTGGGACGTCTATGGGTTGATACAGATACAATATAATATCTGGGTTTATACACTGGACAAATAAACATTCATTTTATCATGACCATCATCTACAATATTAGGAAGTTGGCTGCTTAACACAAACTCTACCCAGAATTTTTACATCATATTGGGAGTTTTGCGACTACACAGCAAGCTTGACAGGCAGTTTGTCAAGAATAGATTTCATGACTGAAGGATTGAAAGCGTAAAAGGTATAAATTGAGCCTACAGAAATAGCATAAGCCTCTAAAAGTCTTCTGTTAGATAGAGTTCTCATTCCAGATCAAACAATCCATTACGTGTATATTTTATTGGTTTAAAAAAAAAAATGTTGCCCGAATATTTGTGCCAAGCATGATCGGCTCATCACATTTTTGACGTAAATTGGTTACTAGCTCGTGAGTTGCAGTTCACTAATCTCACATCTACCTAGTCATGCGACGCGCGTCCCAGACCACCCCACAGGTGCGTATGCGCACCATAGTCATTCACACGTAGTCAGCAGAGATAAGGCACGATTCCTGGACATCCGATCTGGGGCCCTACTATGAAAATTCGAAACGAAGTTCGAAACTTCGGACAATCGAAGAATGTATAACGATACGAATGTACCTACTCTGTAAAAGTTCGGATTCGTATAACGTGCATCGTAACCATAAGTCTATGGTTACGAACATAAGTCAACAACGAACATAAGTATATGTAGGTACATTCGTATCGTCATAAACTTCGATCATCCGAAGTTTCGAACTTCGTTTCGGATTTTCAGAGTAGGGCCCCTACGTCGTTGGCATAATCTGTGTGGTCTCTAGGTAGAACATGGTAGAGTTAAGTTAGAATTAAATTAGTCTTAATTCTTAAGCGAACCGTCGGATAAACGACATCTCTTGAAAATTAGTTTTGTGTTTTTAAAAAAGTCCCTTCCGTCAGTATTTGAGTAACTATCCCTTCCGAAGCAGTTTGATCTAAACTAATATTATAAATAGAAAATATTGGATTGTTTGTTTGCTTTGAATAGACTCTGAAAATTCAGGACCGATTTGAAAAGAAAATCATTAGAATCCTATATTATTCCTGAGGAAAATAGAATAATTTCAAAAAAAAAAATTGTATCTGCACCCGGGCGGTGCCGGGCCGGGCTGTTAGTCATACATATGGATAAACAACATACGTCTCTTACAAATTTCAAACCATTTTCCTTAAAACTCATGCCAAGATTGATTTCAATAAACACTTAATATAAATAGAATACGTTCAGAATATCCCCAAACACTCAGATAGAAGCACTAGTGTCGTGCGGACTAGTGCAAAGAGCAATATGCATCTGTTAGTATTGTGTGTGTTGGCAGCCATGGCGGACGCACGCCGCCATCATCAAACAACAGGTTTGTGGCGGGAAAATATTGTTTTTAATTTTCTTGACTTCGCAAACCCGCATTAGGCCACCGTGGTGGACTATTCGGCCTAACTACTACCAGTTGCATACAGTGGGACGTATATGGGTTGATACAGAATGACTGGAAGATATATTTTCATGTCGTTTTATGTTTTTTTTTAACAATTGATGTTGTTTTGTTCAGTGAAATCGGCTCGAATGAGAGAAATGTTATAGTGAAATTTAAAATGAAGATTTAAAATTATTTTCAAACTATCTATGATTAATTTGTAGATTAATAAAAAATACACCTTGAAAATAAATCATTTATGTACTTCAGTTTATGTGAATACAGTGGAATATTTATTTGAATGATAATAAATTCCCACACAAAACTGTAGTGACACAGTTTTTAAATGTGTATTTGAAAAAGGTAATTCATATCATATTGTTTATTTATTTCACTTATCGCCGTGTCACCAAATTCTTTAAAATTGTAGCATTCAAAATAAACATACAACTCTTCTCGCGTAATCTCTAAAGGTTAAATAAGATAAACACTATAAATAAATCTATTATCGTATTTGCACTTGTAATTTTATACCAATGTTTTCATTTGTTCAATTGGTCTTTTTTTATTTTTTTTTGTTTACCTGTCCGAAAACCTGTATTAGCTATGGTTTATGAACTGCGCGGTCTTAGTTTCAAATCCCAGTTGTGGCATTTTTTCATAAAATCTAATATGTGCTGCTTGGAGTAAAATTTGTACCTGATATGGCAGACAGGTTCGCTCCCCATCACATCTAAAAAGTACCTTGTACTAATCTCTGCCTACCCTACAGGAATACCAGTATGTATATTATTTATCCTTTAAAAGTACATATTATACATACATAAACATGACGCGTTTTTCCCAGTAGGGATAGGCAGAAATGCAACTAGAACACTCACATATCGCCTTGCGTGTTCCGTCCAACGTAATAATAGGGGGCGAGCCTATGGCCATATCGGGCATGAATTCCTGACCCTGCAATATTGCTGCAATGCACGAACTGGGATTTGAACCCGAGACCCCAGCGTTGTAATCAACGTTGTACAACTGAGCCATCGAGACCGGCATCCTATAAAAAAATGTCGCTTATTCTATTATTATAATCGTGAATTATCCAATAAGAGTATATGCAATAACACAATCATATTGTCTAGAGTCTAGGCGGTGTAATCCGCTTACATTATTCTGTGAATTGTTTGTGGTTGCAATTGATATGAGGCAGTTCAACCACTCAACATTTTGCAATCCTTATTTTCTGTGACTTCAATAACCTTACAACTTTGTAAATAGCTATACTGTATTTTTATGATATTTCGCAATGGCACAATAGTATTAAATTTCACATATAGGTATTTTTAACATTATTATAATATTATATAAATAGGTATTTATAACATTTACAGAATATAATCCTTAAAAACTATACCAAAACCGATTTCTAAAGCCATAATTGAAAAAAAAGGAATTTTAAAAAGAACTTGTATCTTAACTGGCCATATTTTGGCTAAGCCATACCAGTACATATTGGCCATAATATCCGATATTTTTTTCTACTATACTATTTACTGCATCGAATAGTTCATTTTCTGCCCTTTGTTAGGTTAGGACCTGTCATAATGTAATAGCCAACTATGTATTATAATTATCATTTACCGTTCCTCAAGTTCCAAATAATAAGCAGTTATTATTCCTCAGCCGCCCCATCTCTAGGACCTGGTCCCGTCACCACGTCGCCGTCCGGCGTGTTCCGAGGGTCCTGGATGAACACTAGGAAGGGACTGAAGATCGAATCCTACAGGGGAGTGAGGTACGCAGAGCCACCTGTTGGAGAACTGAGGTTCCAGGTAAAACCTATATGATGGTGATATAAACAAATATTAGTAAATCATTTGACGATAATGACAATGATAAAAATTGTTTTAGTCAAGATTTTTCTTCTTCTTTCTCATGCTAACTAACTTCTTTATTCTTCTTCTTCTTCTTTCCAAATGTAGTTGGGCTCCACCGTTTCATCGGTGATTTTGCCAATGTCATGTAGTGGGAGGGGGGTAATAGTCAGAGGTAAAATAAGTAGAAATTATTTAGTCAAACGACAGGTTCCGTTGGTGTTTTTGGAGAATGACGTAGGAAGTAAAGGAAGGGTTAAATTACAACTTCTTTATTAGTATTATTGCAATGACGCATTTTGTATTATCCTATTTATTCTGTTATTATTTTGTAAGTTTAGTTTGTAACCTACTGGTATACATAAATAAATAGAAATAACTTAAACAAAACCATAGTAAATTTTCCCGATGTATACCACTCTACAGTAAGATACTGTCTTGTGCAATACATTTTTAAGACCTAGGATGATGTTTTAAATATCACAATTTCGAGTACCGATATCATTTTTTTAATCGCGCATAAACAAAACATAAACTATATTTTCTAAATGTGATCCGTTACCCCTCATTCATAAATTTCTCTGGTGCCCTATAAATTACATTCAGAAGCAAAAATTTAATCAGTCTACTCTTAAGTCACTTATAACACAGGTTCCATTTGCTCAAAATAACTTACTTTCCAGCCTCCGAAACTAATAACCACGTACAAAGAAGAAGTAGACGCTACGAAGGAAGGTCCAGCATGCCCCCAACCAGTGTGGGACAATTACCCAACAGACGAGGACTGTTTGAGACTGAATGTTTACACCAGGGGAAATAAGGGGTAAGTTGTATCACATACGTAAAATCCAAAATTGAAAGCTACCCGTACTATATCAATTAGTTCATTCGTACTACATACATACATACATACATACATGAACTCACGCCTTTTTCCCAGAAGGGGTAGGCAGAGGTGCCAGGACATCCACATTTCGCCTTGTATGTTCCGTCCCACGATGTGATAGGTGGCGAGCCTATCGCCATATCGGGCACAAATTCCTGACTCTGGGCTGATAATGAATAGAAAAATCCAATATCACTTTGCCCAACCCGGGATTCGAACCCGAGACCTCAGCTTTGTAACCGTACCCTAGTACAACTACGCCACCGAGGCAGTCAGTTCAATTAATGTACTTACTTAAATTAATGTGTAAAGTTCATTCGTACTATACACATTAATTTAAGAATTTAAGATAGCCTGTAAGATGAATGATGATAATTAAATATACACTGGGTAAAAATCATGACGTGTATTTTCTAGAACACTGATAAAGAACAATGGAACAAATTCAAAACTACCAACCTTCACATAAAACTTAAATGCTCAAAAGTAAAACTACCCAAACAACACTTAAAACATATATTTACTCTTTTCAACAATGATTAAAACATTATCTACATTTTTTGAAATATTCATCGTTCAGGTTAGCTTTTTGCTCATTTTCCGTTTAACGGATCTAAAAGATCTTCCACCGCTTACATACCTAGATTTATTATTATTTATTTATTTATACACTTTATCTATTTAAATAAAACAAAGTCGGGTTTGTTACAACACTTATAACTCGAGATTGCCTAGACCAATTTTCATGGTTTTTGGTTCGTTGGATTTGTCCCCGCCCCGAATAGCAGAATACATCTTAAAAATAATGAAAACTCGACGAAAACATAATTATAAAAGATGAATCATTTTCCCTAAATATTACTTTGTTTAGTATCATTCCATTGTCTTTCATTGACGGCCACAGGGGTAGCCACCGTGTAACCTAGTATGAGATAGCGATATTTGTGGGAGTGTGGCCAGGTTGACACGTTTTTCCTAGTGTATCGGGAAACTTTGACCGCTCTTTAAAACAATATAATTGCTAAAATATCGATCTTTTAACTTTGAGTGAAACTACAGTGCACATACATGCCTGAGTCACCAGCCATCACGCAGAACTAATAAAAACAGTGTATAACATAAACATAATTTAAGTAAATAGCTAGTTCTGAAAATAAAAACTATTGTAATAAAAGCTAATAACAAAATAATATCTAGTCCGCCCCGTGACCACGGAATTTGTAAAGTAATCGAAACGTCGCGTGGAGAAGTTAAAAAAAGCAAAACTTAAACCAAATCCGCGATAAAATCCGTAAATAATAGTTTTATTTCAAAAACAATATCTACTGCTCAACCATATACAGTTCAATACATATAAGGAAAATGTTTAAAAAATAAAAGATAATTAATGAGGTTTGTTTTTTACTATGTAATTTAAATCTTTAATATCTTTTGTTTTAGGGAATATAAACTGTCGGACCGCTGGCCACCCCAAATAATGTAAATATTTGCCTCCAAAACGTCAAATTTCCTGGAGTCAAGCGGTTACGCCGATAAGGACAGGCTACAAAAGCTTGCATCTCTTTCTTACATGAACGTTATGTATAAATCTCTTTCGTTTTGTGTAAAAGGGATAGAACATGTGACTCCGTCTATTAGTTTCTCCGTCTACGTTGACGGCTGACAAAATAGAACAAAATTCAAAAAAATTGTACATCGTGTATATAATATTATCTAGACTATCTATACGGCGTCTTGCGCGTAATTTTGTTAAATGTAAAATAGAACGATGTCCATATCTACCAAAACAGCCCATTATTTTTTGAGATTATTGCAACAGTTTTAAACAAAGTATGCTCTATCGAAGCGTTTTGCCGGAGTACACCAAAATATATCTAATTATAATTTTTCGTTTTCATAAAGGACATTGTTTTTTGAATTGATACTTTTAGATGCGTTGGGGGACAAATTTAAATTCCGCATTAGTATTGTTTTCAGACTCAAGTATAAAAAAATATTGGTACGTTGATGCCATATCTAGACATTATAATGAAACGATATGCAGTTTTATATTTTTAAATATTTGTTCTACTACTTACGTCACCTGGTAAGGCAGTATGAAGGTTTTATTAATTTGTATATGGTAACGTACGTCGCCTCTACGACTGCCAACAAGTTAACGATGGTCACGGTCATATTCCAGGGCATACCTCTGACTTTTCGGATTAGTTTCTACGTGAAATAAAATCCGCCAACCCGCACTAAGCCAGTGGGGTGGACTATATCTTCTCCTATAAAAATGAATCGCAAAATGTGTTGGTAAGCGGATAACTCAACAACGCCTGGACCAATTTGGCCAATTCTTTTTTTTAATGGTTATTATTACTTTATTACTAACAAAATATAATGGCGTCCAATATTATTTGGAAGAACAGCATTTTGGTGCTGAAATAAGGGAAGGAATATTGGATGGACAATAAAAAACGCTTAAGTTTTTAATGTTAAAATTTCATAAGGCAATCTTTATATGTACATGTATATGGAGAGACGGGATATAATAGAGTGGAAAGTACGGGAGAGTGCTGGGATAGCTGACAGATTTGATAGGACGAAATGTAAATGCACGTTATAAGACGGGATAGAAAATAAAGAGAAAGGACAGGACGGATCGGAAAAGGACTGAACAGACAGATGAGATGGGATTGAGCCGGACAATAGGATAGCTACGTCAAGTTTAGGTATACAAGAGTTTATATGAAAAATAACATGTATTTGGTGTGGAGTGGAATCAAAAAATATATGCACCCAGGCGAAGCTGGGTCGGGACCGCTAGTTGCACATAAAAAGAAATACAAATAAAACGAAAATCACAATTATAAAAGTACAATTGGCGGTCTTATCGTTCGAAGGCAATGTCTTACACACAACCATGGGATGGATTTGATAAAAGGATAAATAGAGGGCAGTCTAAAGTGTAAAGAATAGGAGTTAAGAAAAATACTTAAGACCTGCTTTAGAGTGCTTTCTATGACCATGAAACCTACATTCAAATCTACTATACTTGATAAAACAGACAATATCTAATTCCCCATAATTCCGTAGGAAACTCCTGCCGGTAATAGTGTACATGCACCCCGGAGGCTTCTACTCGGTGTCGGGGCGCAGCGACGTGGCTGGGCCTGACTACCTGCTCGATAGAGAGGTGGTCCTCGTCGCCATCAACTACAGGCTGGCTTCTCTTGGCAAGTGTCGCATAATAATACCATTGACTGTTGTAAGCTAAGATCGTAAAGTCAACTGTAACTGCCGTATTCAGAGGCATTTAATGTCAATTAAATCATTAATTAAAGTAGATTTTGAGAACAAAATCTTTACACAAAATGTTAGATGCTTCATTCAATCATAAAAACTTTTTACAATTACCAGTCATAAGGCTGGACACCATTTAGCGACTACAAAATACACTAGAAATAAATGGTACTCAAACCAATCTAAGTCAAGAGTTCGGTCATGAAAAAGAAAGGCAGAACTATTTCAGCTTCTTCCATATCAAATCACTATCAACTACATCCCTTCTCCAGGTTTCCTCAGTACAGGAGATAAGTACGCTCCCGGCAACAACGGTTTCAAAGACCAGGTAATGGCGCTGCGCTGGGTGCAGAGGAACATCGCGTCGTTCGGAGGAGATCCTAACCTCGTCACCATTGCCGGGTACAGCGCTGGATCCTTCAGTGTTCTACTGCATATGGTCTCGCCTATGTCTAAAGGTAAGATGATTGGTATTTCAGGAAGTATTGTGCTGATTTGAATAAGATGCCACAATTTTCTAATCATTTTTGGCTCCATTTATTGAAATTGCAGAAATTGTATTAGTAAAGTAATTACTCATCGTTCGTTAGTTGTGACTGGGCTGTTATATTTCTCTTGTGAATTACTTATCGTAACATTACGTCTTGTTAATGTTTTGTAATCATTATGAAGTTTTTAGATTCAAAAGATACATTTTATCAGAATAAATTTTATGCTTTAAATATTGCGATCAAACATTTTAGCTTAAAAATCCAACTATCAAAATATGCATGTATCAATATTTTGTTACCCAACCATTATCTTCTGCCCAATTGTAAAATTCAAAATCATTCCACCAGGTCTCTTCCACCGCGCTATCTCCATGAGTGGTTCTCCTGTCTCCCAGATAGAGATTCCGCACCACCAACGCCACCTAGCAGTGAAGCAAGCACAACTCCTCAACCTCCCTAGTGACTCCTCAAAAGCCATCATTGAAGGTCTCAAGACAAAGAGTTCTAAGGAGATTGCAGATTCGCTGAGTGGGTTCGCTGTAAGTGTTTCATAAAGACCCTTATAATATTATTGAAAAATAAATATTTGAACTAACTACAGCAACATTCCCTACTACTAGTGCTAATAGAAGCACCGCTTAAAAACGTGTTGTACCTGTAAATAAAAAACGGCAACAGGTACTTTCTTAATTTTTTAAAAAGAGTAATTCAATGTTTTTAGGGTTCCATAACTAAAAAGTTAAAACGTGACCCTATTACTAAGCCTCCGCTGTCTGTCGGTCTGTCACCAGGCTGTATCTGATAAATCGTGATAGCTAGACACCTGAAATTTCCACAGTATATTCAGTTGTAGGTATATTACATTTCAAAATAACTAATTAAATAAGAATAAATATATATTAAACGGGGGCTCCCATACGACACATGTAATTTTTAAGCAATTTTTAATTACATGTTAATAAACAGGAACAAACGTGATTTTTAGGGATTTTTTTTATAAGCGATGATACGGAACCCGTCGTGCGCGAGTCTGACTCGCACTTAGCCGGTTTTATATTTTTTATAACAGACATACCTGGCCAAAAACATTACAAGTTCTAATCCATATTGTCGATATCCTAGGAATTTGCCTTCGACCCAGTCCTCATATGGATGCCAGTAGTGGAAAACGACTTTGGCCAAGAACGGTTCCTGACTATGCAACCTTTAGAAGCCATCCGCCAGGGCAACATGCACGCCGTGCCCTACATTATGAGTCAGACCAAGGACGAGTTCTTCTGGAAGGCTTTCAGTAAGTCCTTGTTGTATTACTACTTTTTGAATGCGGTTTTCTTATTTTGCTGACTATGTTCCAACCGGCGCGTGGCGGCAGGGCTTACCATCTTACTCGATCTTCTACGTTACCCTGTAACTTTGTTAAGTTCTAGTGTACAATTATTGATTCCACATTATGAGTTAGACTAAAGACGAGTCCTTCTGGAAAGCTTTCAGTAAGCCCTTGTTGTACTATTAGTTTTGATTGCGGTTTTCTTTTTTTGTCGATTATTTTCCAACCAGGTAGAGTTGACCATCCTGCACAATCTTCTCCGTTACCTTTGAACTTTGATATATTCAATTGTACAATAATTGGTTCAACTTCTTCCTTGATGACATTAAGTTTAAATTGAACTGATAAGCTAACAATATGACCACTCTTGACACTTCACTAGTAATTTAGAGTGAGGATCAAAAACTTGTCAATTTAGTATCACTGTTTATTAATGCTACAGTAGCGCGAAATTTTAACTAATTTCAATTGATCATAACAGCATTTAATGAGCCTAATTGAAATCGAAGAGTAGGATACCAAAATTGATTCTCTAACTATTTCTTCCTCACAGCTATATTGCAGAACGAGACATTCCTAAACACAATGAACAATGAATGGGACCGCATCGCGTCCATATCCTTCCAACTGCCCCGCGAGAACTCTAAACACGCTACCGACAGATTCAGAGAGGCTTACCTGCACAACAAACCGCTGGTCAATGATAAGGAAAGTGCTGATAACCTTGGGAAGTTGTACAATGATGGGATTATAGGATTTGGAGTTCATAGGTAAGTTATTGATGCTATTGATTTGTTTGACAACGATGGATGAAAAGTCGCAATAGATTTTAACTCAAATAATTATACGGATTTGTTAGGGACCTAGGACTTTTAATTTGAATAATAAATATTTTAATTGGAAGATCCTTGATTACCTAGTTTTCTACATCTTAGGATATTTAACAGAGCCCACACAGAGATAACAGACGACTAGGATTAGTTGGAGTTTAAAAAGACAACATTTGACAATTTTACAAACTCATCATAATAGTCTTTAATGGTTTTTCTTGATTAGAACTCTTGTAAAGTTACCCGAAGTACTACTTTTTGTTATTTTATCCATTTTCTGTTGTAATACCTCATCATATTGTAAATTCTACACAGGACGGTTAATCTAATGGCCCGCTACTCTCCAAAACCGGTGTATTACTACGAGTTCAGCTACGTGGGCAACCACAGCCACTACGAAGATCCAGACACCAAGAAACCAGTCGGTAAGGGAATCATCGTTTGCAGAGTTTGCATTACTTGTATTGTCGACATAAGTGAGAACTTTGGATTTATTTTACCTTGTGCTGTGATTTTTACAGTGAGTATGTATAAACTATAGAAAGTTCATGCGATCTTCTAATTTTGATATTATTTAACTAATGTTATTTCTATTATTGTTCTTAAACCACTGTCTAGTAATTGATGCTGTTAACATCTGCCCATCTACCATTAAATAAAGTCAAAATTATCCTGTTCCGATATCAGTTTGTACCTATACTTGTGATTTCAAAAACCCCGGACAGTTCATTCGTCTAACCAAAGATTATAATCATCTGTTACTGCAATACACTACAGCAAATATGATCAAGTAGAATCTAGACATTCTCCCCAATGTTTCCTCTAGCTTTAAACGATTACAATTATTCACTTCCAAAGACAACAAAGCTAAACACAACAGCTGAACAGCTGAAGTGGCAGTGGGCTGGCCACATTTGTCGAAGAACCGACAACCGCTGGAGCAGACGTGTTCTCGAGTGGAGACCGCGTCTTGGCAAGCGTAGTGTAGGACGCCTACCGGCTAGGTGGAGTGACGATTTGCGAAAGGTCGCTTGCAGATGCTGGATGCGACAAGCCGAAGACAGGGTAAAATGGCGCAACTTGGAGGAAGCCTATGTCCAGCAGTGGACAACAGTTTAGGCCGATGATTATGATGATGATGAAAGACAAAAAAATTAAAAAAATCCATGCCAAAAAATTCCAGCGAAAGAAAATGACTAACAATTCCATATCCCAGGCGCGGCGCATCACGACGACCTGATCTACCTATTCGGTGTGACGGCGTCCTTCCCGCTCATCCCTCACGACAGCAGCCTGGACTCCAAGCAGGTGGACAAGATGACCGCCATCTGGTACAACTTCGTCAGGCATGGGTAAGACTAGTTCTTTCCTTTAAGTTTCAGGGTAGTACAAACTAAAACCAAATAAAAATTTATATAATATAATAATATAATCAATTACTTTGTAAATAGAATAAGTACTATGTATTGACTTGCCATAAGAGCTATTTAATTGCCCTCATGATGACTAGGACATTGTAGCCAGAGTAACTACTCGACATAATGCGACTTAACATCTTATGTCTCATGATTGCGAGTGCAGTGGAATGCCAAGCATTGCTTTGTAATATAAGGTGTTGTTAATTTTGCTTCTGTGCATCAGCGGTGGTATCATTTACCATCAGATGAATGGCATGATCGTCCCGCCGTTCATTGCAATAAAGAAAAAGTTTTCAATACTAGTTACCAGTACCAATTTTCCTCAATTTGTCACACCCAAATTGTTTCGTACGTCATTTCCATTGTCTGTGACTTATAAAACTGTTTTATTTCTTTTCTTCTTCATTCAATTCGTCACCAATTTTATAAACCAATTTATATTAACCCTCTATTCCCCTACAGAGACCCGAACCCCAAAGGCGACACTCCAGAGATCTCCGGTCTCTCCTGGCCCGCCATGACTCCTGATTCCAGAAAGTACCTGCGCATAGACAAGGAGTTCTCCGTGCATGAGAACTTATTCGAAGAGCGATTCAAAGTGTGGGAGGAATTGTATCCTATTAAATAAGTAATAAAGTTAATGTCCAATTAATGTGCGCCTTTTAAATTCAAAATATTCTTGTTTTTTTTTTGAAGATAAAAATAAAGATAATTTATTAGTATGAATAGTATGAACATGAGTATACACACACAAGTATGCAAGGTGTTAACATAACAAAATAGTTACAGTATTATATTTGTTGTACTAAAATGTATATAGCCTTAAGAACATATATTTGAGGTATTCAGCATTAAAAGCCATATTATATTTTATGACAAAGAGTGATAAGGAAATACTTAGTAATTTTAAAAATGCAATACCTATTGTTACGTTTGTATATTCAAGTTAAAACGTATTTAATAGGTCTAAATAACAAAGAAGCCATTCACTTACGGCAAAATATTACGCTTTTGTTAGAAAACTAATATGATACAGATAACACCAAAAACATTGATATCCAGTGGATAATAAGCATTTAGAAATATATGGACAAATATAATGCAAAATAAAAGGAGTTTAATTTGAATATAATTTCGAACAAAACCTGGGCGCATCATTTAATTATAGTGGTTGCTTATTGGAAATTCGAATATAAGAATTGCCTAACACAATTTGTGAAATTACCAATATGTTTTAAATATTAATGTCAGCATTTATTAAAATTAAAAACTATGGAAAGACTTATTGTTATAGTGTGTGAAAACCATCGAAATAAAAAAAAAATATTAACTTATTCTTATGTTTTCCTTTTTACATAATCCTGACTAGTTCTTTACCAGCCAATTATAACAAGCATAAAGCAACAATTATTATAAAAGTAGATTTAGCAAAAGTAAAGAGTAACACAAAAAATCATAGGAACCTAATGATCTTAAGACAATTTAAACTAAAAATACATAAACTCACGCCTCTATCCCAGGTAGGTAGGTCAGCAGAGATCTTACCAGAACACCCATGTTTCGCCTTGTGTATTCTGTACCAGGATGAACAAAAAATCAAAAACAAAAAAATTATATAAATAATCTTGTTGAAAACATTTAGATCATTATGAAATGAGGATCACAACTGATATCTTGGTCCTAAATTGTGCATGTATTAGAATAATTAGCGTAAGTATGTCATAACAAACTTTGCATAATAACGTTTTATCTGTTCCTCAAAAAGCAATTAAACGGTCACTTTTAGAGTTCCGTATCTGTAAAGGAATAAACGGAATCCTTATAGGATCATTTTGTTGTCCGTTTGTCTGTCAGCCAAGACCCTTTTTCTTAGGAACGCGTGGAGATATCAATCTGAAATTTATATCAAATGCTCAGGTCTACTGTCCCTTGGAGCTATGAAAAAATCGAACTTATATATCAACGTAATCAAAAGAAATAGCAATTAAAGCAGCATTTTTTTAAACTCGCAGCTGCTCGTAAGGGAATCAAAACCTACAGGGCACATGTCGTGAACTCAGAATCTTCAAATTTGGTACGAATCAACGTCTTATAGTACAAATACAGGAAAAATATCAAAAAGTTTTATTTTTAGTTACATAAATAAACATAGCAATTTAAACCTAAAGGTTACTTCCAATCGACTTTGAATCTTGAAATTTAGCAAGTAGCAACGTTTTATAGCACACATAAAGGAAAAAATAACGAAATCCTTGAATTTATAGTTCATCACATGGGTATGTATGGAACCCTCGGTACACGAGCCCGACTCGCACTTGGTCAGTTTTTGGACTAAATATAGTAAAATCTTAAAAATTTACTAAAATCTCAAATATACTCGTAATCTAGAGCCTAAGCTAACCTAAATACTCCGATCAGTTGTATGTAGGACATCAGAACCAAAAAAGGATTTTCGATCTTAGAATTCCTCACATATATGTGTATTATAATCCTTCAGTAGCATTCATATTTACTGAAGGCCTATATCAGAAACTACAAGACACTTTTGACTCTCAGAACAACACCAGCCACAAATCTTGGTGGAACATGAAAAGATTGATTGAAGAAGATTTTTTTATTGCCAAGAATGGCGAGACCAGCTTGCTGTTCGCGTGATGGTAAGCGATCCGCTCATAAACAGTGGCTAAACCAAACAACACTGAATAACAAATAAATACTTGGCATTCCACTGTGCTCGCCATCCTAAAACATAAGATGTTAAGTCTCAATATGTCTAGTAGTTACTATGGCTACAAATACTACTGGAATACAAAAGTGCAGTTTCATTGGTATTTTGGAGTATGTATTTTAATTTTGGGGTATGTATTGTACAAGAGTCTTAACAAATCTTGGTGAAACATGCAAAGATTTGTCATGGTACAGGTTTCTTCACAAACATTTGCGTCCAAGCTTGTCACAGCTTGTAACAATAGTTTTACCTATTCCTCGAAAAGCAATGAGACACTCTTCCTGTACCTGAAAGCAGCTATTCAAGATCACGCAAAAATAAACGATAATTTTCCTGTTATTATTCAGAAGGTAACCTTCCACAATTACTGGTGACAACGCGTGGAATACTGATCGTTGATGAGTAACTGGGAAATTAGATTGATTCACTTTTGTTTTCCAAATGGTCATTGTTTATATTCTACCTACAATACTTAATTAATTAATGTTTTTTTTATTACCCATAAACCGAGGATAAAACCCAAAAATTTAATATCTGTAAATACCGCTCGTGGCGCAATTGGCAAATGATTAGACCGCGAGATTAGACGCCGATTGTGAAACGATAGGTCGCGGGTTCGATCCCCACACCGAGTTTTTTTTTTTGCTTCACAAGGTTTTGATTCATAGACATAATTAAAATCTAATTTATTTATCGAATATTTTGTTCCCTTTCAACTTTTGAATTCAATTTGAGCTAAGATGTCAAAACTTTGATAATTAAATAATAACATATGATTAAAACCTTCAGCGACATAGAAATCTTCACCTTAGTTATACTTAAATAATGTCTCTCATTTTTCCTATTTCTATATCCATCCAAAGGTTGCCTGGAAGAAATTACCGAGAGTGATAAGACCGCCTTTTGTACTATTATTAGTGTTTTGTTTCGTGGCTGTATTTTTACTTCTATTTTGTACAATAAATAATTAAATAAATATATAAATACAAGCAATGAACAACTTACCAAAGAACAACGACATACATTCCGATTAATAATTACTTTTTACATACATACAAGAAAGCCGAGAAGTAAACATTTTCCTCAAATTAATAAAATAATTGTTCGACATTAGTGTAAACTAGAAAGAAACACCGTTTGGGATTCCCTGCTAGTTTTCCTTAACACCCACTTGCGCATAATAACCTGATCTCGATTGAACTTTGAAATAGACACTACTTTGTGCGATAGTGAAAATTGGTTAAGTGGGACCTGGTAATAAGTGAGAAACCTTAATAATAATGACTTACTGGTGGTAGGTCTCTCATATGTGAGAGGCAATCTGGGTGGGTACCACCGCAGTGTAAACGCACTGTTGTGTTTCGAGTTGAAGGGCATTGTAGCCAGAGTAACTACTGGACATATTGAGACTTAACATCTTGTGTCTCAGTATGGCGAGCGCAGTGGAATGCCAAACATTGCTTTGTAAGTCAAGGCGGTGTTTGGTTTTGCTACTGTTCATGAGCGGTCGTATCGCTTACCATCAGCCGAACGGCGTGCTTTTATCGCCATTCATTGCAATAAAAAGTGGTATGACTCCGATAGACGACAGTATTCTGTATCAGTATGATTGAGAGTGGTTAGGCCATAGCGTGGTAGATCCACGCTGGCCTAAAGCGGATTGGCCGACTTTACATCCAATAAAAATTCTTATTAATCGCTGATCCTAGAAATATTAAATTCGAATGTATAGGAATTTGTAGTTTGGATGTAAATAAATAAATAAATACACCCAACAGTCGAGTCTTGTGTTGTGGGTATCAGGAACTACGAGAGAGACTTTTTGGACTCACAAACACCCGAAAGAACTATTTGTGGGTCGCACAAACAATTCTCTCGGTGCGGGGATCGAACCCGCGACCTCTCGTTTCACAGGCAGCGTCTAACCACCTACGCCACGGAGACTGTCTAAGAAAATGCCAGATAGCTATTAGGGGCTTTATCAAGAACTATAGCCACAAAATTATTATTTGTAATTTTTTTTTCTAAATGTTAACCAGTTTTGTCATTATTGTAGATACCAAATTTTTGCATATTATTGTATGCTAATTGGGCAGCGCGTAGTTGTACGCATAAACAAATTGTAACAGCTTATATACCTATGTCCACAATAAAAATATTTGCTTTGACTTAAAACACCCAGCTTCGTTTACGGTAGCAGTCTTGATATACCCTGTATACTTTAAAATGTTAAATCTTTACAATAAACCCACATTATGAATGTTTGTAAACATTACATTTTCCTTATCTTACTCAGAATTGTATCGCGACCTTGAACTTGACACAAACTTGTTACGCAATCTACAATAATATAAATATTATTTACTTCTAACAGGGAATTAACTGTAGTGTCCAGGGTTTGAACATTAGATTTTTTCCTCTCTTGTTTCTAACTCTTAATTTTATACAATAAAATCCATTTCATCTAAAGGATGCCAAAAAGATGATGACTGACAGAACGTTGAAAGTTGTGCTACGGCACGATTACTAAGCTGAGGTCTCAGGTTCGAATCCCGGGTCGGGCAAAGTGATATAGGATTTTTCTATTCATGATCAGTCTGGAGTATGGAATTTGTGCCCGATATGGCGATAGTTTGGCCCCCTTTCACATCGTGGGATGGATCATACCAGGCGAAATGCGAGTGTCCTGGCAATACTGCCTATCCTTCTGGAGAAAAGGCGTGAGTATATGAGTGTATTTCATTTCTTTAATTTAAAAAAATAAAGAGTGCAGAATGGCTCTCTCGAAACTCAAAAGTCGACTAACAGTATAAATACAAATCAATGTCTGCAAGTTGTCATTATGCGAGCGACCACACAGCAGTCATGTGGTCCAAAGTGGTTCTATTAACTGTGCTGGTGGTCACCATCCACGCAGGAAATTATGGCCAGAAGCCTGCAGGTTAGTTTTACACTACTGTTTTTGTTTACCATCTTTTTGGGAAGAGAATATAAAGTACTATTGAAAAGTATTGGGAAGTATACAGGGAAAAATATTTGTATTCAATTTTGTTTGGGTTTAGGTTTGTGTTTGTAAACATAATATTACAAAAAAAATACTATAGCGTACAACTTTTTCAATAAGGAAAATAGGTAGCAATGTTTTAGTAGATTTGTAAACTTAAACTTAATTTAAAAATAAGTATATTTTCGTATTAGTATCCATAATGAGGATACAAAGTGATAATAATATTAATATTAGCATTTTTCTTAACGTCTCGTGTTAAACCACACCTTTATCAAGATTCAAAAAAACTAAAAACATGATTAACATCGTCGTTTAATTTATTTATTTATTTATGTCTATTCAACTAACTTATAATATTAAATAATTACAATAATTATAGAAAATCATTGAATCGAATATGAAATAAATAACAATACTTAATCTCCAGCCCCAACAGCCCAAACTCCTCAAGATGGTCCAATAACCACGTCTCCGTCTGGAACCTTCCGCGGCTCGTGGATGACTACGAGGCGAGGCAGGCAGTTCCAAGCCTACCGCGGCATCAGGTACGCACAGCCGCCTGTCGGAGAACTTCGGTTTCAGGTCAGTATACCTACTAAACTTATATAAATAATAGTGTTGCCAGTAATTTATCATAAAGTGTCACTATATATTTCACCAGGTTATGAAATGAAATGTAATGAAAATATTTGTTAAATCCATAAAATATCATACATATCTTAGATTCAGTCACTTTTTTTCGCTACCACCCGGAGACAAGGCTGTTTTCGCCAGAGAAGAAGAGAAACTCTAGCGTTGCTCTTTTCAAAATAAGTTTACAATACAGTGATCATACAGGAGTTGCAATTCAAAGCAGTTTATAATAATAACATGCGGTCGGGCCCGGCTCCGCCCGGGTGCATACACGTTTTAAAATGGCGGTCAAAATGTTTAATTCTGACTCGGACCACGAATAACGAACAAAATTTCCTCGTGTTTGCTAGAAATATTACTACTGCTTTTCTCCTATAGGTCATAGCGTGATTATATATATCTATAGCCTTCCTCGATAAATGGACTACCCAACACTGAAAGAATCATTTAAATCGGACCAGTAGTTCCAGTGACTAGCGCATTCAAACAAACAAACAAGCTCTGCAGCTTTATAATATTAGTATAGATTAAAATCATGATTAAAACCCATACCATAATGCTTATTTTATAGTTTGTAGACTGGACTATGTCTGTCACTATAAGGTATATTCATTTATTTAAAAACGTCGTGTAATTAAAATATTCACGTATTTACCAGTATTTTTATAACGTGTTTTTAAGTGTACCAATTGATCAATCAATTTATTACTTCAATTATCCATTAGGAACGTCAATTAAAACAATTTAAAAGCAACAAAACTGCAGCAATAGGCAACTAAATTAGCTGTATTTTCCTGTTCATTTGAAAAAAAAATTGCAACGTACTTGTTTAAGGATAATGCATGTCTCGTGCGTTGATTTCAAAACTGATTAGTATTTATATCATGTTGATACAAAAGCTTATTTTTAGCTTTACAACTTAAGGAAGTTGTCGTTTTATAAAACGCTGTTATACCTACCACTTTTAATATATTTTGGGTTAGTTACAGAAAAATCCAATATTCCTTTGAGTGACTCCTTTCATTCCTATAAAACCAACTGTGTTGGTCTTGCAGCCTCCGAAAGACATGCTTCATTATCCAGACATAGTCGACGCGAGTGAGGAAGGCCCGGCGTGCCCCCTGCCAGTGCCTCCTCCTTACTACGTGGATGAAGACTGTCTGACAATCAACGTCTATACTCCGAGCAATAACGTGTAAGTGTACATATCCTACTAATATTATATTTTTTTTTGTGTTTTTGTTACCTCTTCACGCTTAAACCGCTGGAGCAATTTTAATGAAATTTGAAATTTACTGGTGGTAGGTCTCTCATATGTGAAAGGCCATCTGGGTGGGTACCAACGCAGTGTCTATTTCTCCCGTCAAACAGCAGTGTAAACGCACTGTTGTGTTTCGGGTTGAAGGGCATTGTAGCCAGAGTAACTACTGGACATATTGAGACTTAACATCTTATGTCTCAGGATGGCGAGCACAGTGGAATGCCAAGCACTGCTTTGTAATTCAAGGTGTTGTTAGGCTACTTACTTACTTAGGCTACTTTTTATCCTGACAAGATGAGAGTGTTCCCGTGGGATGTGCAAGGAATTCAAATATATTCGATACTCTTTTAAACCCAAAGAAATGGGATGGACAGTTTAAAGCACGGCAGTAACGTTGAATTTAAATATGTTATTTAATTTAGTACAATTAGCAGGACTTTCCCACTTAATCTCACTGGTATATTTATGATTTTATTTAACAGGAGCAAACCTCTGCCCGTAATCTTCTTCATCCACGCTGGTGGGTTCTACGCGATGACGGGCCGCAGTGACGTCGCAGGACCTCACTACCTGCTCGATAAGGATGTGGTCTTCGTCACTATTAACTACCGCTTAGCTTCTCTCGGTAAGTTGTTCTTTAATTTTTATTATTTTATCGGCCCTTAATCAGCATAAATTGAGCATGGAAATCATCTACAACAGAGAAATTGGTTGTAGGAGCATTTTAAGGGAACATATCAGAATTATTCCTAGGTCAATACCGTACAAACTCAATTTTGTACGGTGCTCTGGATAAGACTTACCGAAACTTATAAATTGCATCTTAGCAATAGCATCATTGCAATAGCTCTGTCTTTTCCATCAAATATAGTGTAGTTAGTCACTTTATTGGTTGTTTGTAAACGAAAGACAAAAATAATTTATTCAAAGTACGACAAAATGGATGACCTAGTTAAAGTTGCAGGAAGTCGCTGGATGCGGGCCGCTTCCTACAGGTCGATGTGGAGATCCTTGTGGAAGCCAATGTTCAGCAGTGGACTTCATGTGGCAGAAACGAACGAACGGACGAAGACAAAAATTCACATCCGATTTATATAGCCTAGACCTGATAATCATCATCAATAAATCCACTACTGAATATAATTCCAAGATATCCAAAAAAAATTGTCTGCTGCGTATCCAAAGACCTTCTATGACGCTTCATATTTTGTGATTGCGCGCTATAATCTACAAACTGACCAATGACCCTTGTTTTAAACTTATTCTTTCCACCCCAGGTTTCCTAAGTGCAGGAGACAAGTTAGCTCCAGGCAACAACGGTATGAAAGACCAGGTGGCCGCTCTGCGCTGGGTGCAGAGAAACATCGCGGCGTTCGGAGGAGATCCCAACCTCGTCACCATCACTGGCTGCAGTGCTGGATCTATCAGTGTGATGCTGCACATGATATCTCCCATGTCTAAAGGTAAGAAGGACATCTGCTGTGTGATCTGCATGTTCTTTCATAAAAAAGTCCTTACATAAAAACAGCAAGATGTGTTTTGTACATCAAAAACTATGAGGGTGTTTCTGGTCCCACATCAGCTTTAACACATAAACGCTTCCCGTAAGAAAAATCGTTATGAAACTCTCAAACCGAGGCTTAATATCTTTTTTGGTCTTCCAATCGGTTACAAATTGCAAAGATTTGTCTGAAAGCTTGTCATGCGTGAAAAAATAGGTATTATACTCATAAGTGTCAGCATTATTTAGGAATATCATAATATGATAACTTCTCAATCAAATAAGTCTACTAGAAACTCTACTACTATCCAACTAAACTAACAGGTACCGTTTGACGTTTCATACTTTTCAACTTTGTACAGGCGTAACTTACACAATTTCAATAACATTTCGCCTAAAACCATGGAATTGTGGCTTTACGGTAAGCCAAATTAAAATTGTGTGAGTTACGCTTGTATAGATATGTTTAAAATTGAAAAATATGAAACGTCAAACGGTACCTGTTAGTTTAGTTGGATAGTAAGTCTAGTATCTCCTGTTCTAAGCTTTTCATAACTTGTCTCTGTTTTCATCCAGGTCTCTTCCACCGAGGAATATCAATGAGCGCGTCTCCCGTGTCCAAGGGTCCGACTCCGAAGCACCAGTTCCACCTGGCCGTCCAACAGGCGCAGATCCTCAACTGTCCCACTAACAGCACCAAGGTGATTCTGGACTGCTTGAAGACCAAAACCTGGAGAGAGCTTGGAGATTCACTCACCCAGTTCTTTGTGAGTTTTCACAACTTTAATCTATACGTATACGTTCCTGTTGTAGGTTGTAATTAAGATTTTTACATACATACATAAACTGACGCCTTTTTCCCAGAAGGGGTAGGCAGAGGTGCCAGGTTACCCACATTTCGCCTTGTATGTTCCATCCTACGATGTGATAGGTGTCGACTCTATCGCCATATCGGGCACAAACTCCTGGATCTCGGCTGATAATGAATAGGATAATCCAATATCACTTTGCCCAACCCGGGATTCGAACCCAATACCTCAGCTTTGTAACCGTACCCTAGTACAACTGCGCTCCCGAGGTATTAAGATTGTTTAGTGTAGATTATTAAGTCATTCAATAATATTTCAATTTGATGATCGATTGATAAAGCGTGTAATAATATGGCTCTCCATTCTAAAGTTACAAAAATTCAGTAAACGAATAAGAACAACATAACTCTATTTACATTTAACATCAGGACAGTGCCGGCGATCCAATCGGCCTCTGGGGTCCTGTAGTGGAGCAAGACTTCGGCCAGGAGCGGTTCCTCACCATGCAACCTTTAGACGCCATCCGCCAGGGCAAAATGCACACAGTTCCCTACATCATCAGTCAAACTAAGGATGAATTCTTCTGGAAGGCTTACTGTAAGTATTTTGATTATTCCATAAATATATTTCTTAAATAAAATGCTGTGAAATAGTCACACTCTGTGGGGGAATACTATAAAATACAATGTCCCGGTGAAATAACTTTATTATCCAATGACCATAATACTGATCCAGATAAATATATCGTTTCGGTAAGTGAGTGAGATTGCCTGATTCCTTAAACCCTTCTCCTCTTTCCTTCATTTGTCTTTTTCCCACAACTGTTGTGGATGTTCATGGGTGACAGTGTTTGCGATTCCTCAAAATTACAATTATATTCTTCTTCCAGCTCTGCTAAGTAACCAGACCTTGACAGACAGAATGAACAACCAGTTCGAGCGGGTGGCTCCTGTCTCCTTCCTGCTCCCTGAAGAGAACATCCAAGCAGTAGCCAGGAGACTGAGGGAGGTGTATCTTGGGAATAAAGTCCTGGTTAATGATGAACCCAGTGCCCAAGCCCTCGGCAAGCTTTACGCAGACTCTGTTATTGGATTTGGAGTGCACAGGTAAATAAAACATTACAATTCTTAAGCATTGTTTTAGCAAATAAAGAGATGAATTTGTAATATGTTTATTATTTAGATTGTAATGAATGGCGACAGGATCATGCCGTTCGTCTGATGGTAAACGATACGACCGATCATGAACACTAGGAAAACCAAACAACACCTTGAATTACAAAACAATGCTTGGCATTCCACTGCGCTCGCCATCCTGAGAAATAAGATGTTAAGTCTCAATATGTCCAGTAGTTACTCTGGCTACAATATCTTCAAACCGAAACACAACAGTGCATTTACCCTGCTGTTTGGCGGGAGAAATAGACATTGCGGTAGAACCTACCCAGGTCACTTCTCACATATCACCAGTAAAATTAACTGTTAACTGTAACACTGAACAAAACCAAAACCACATTTAATGTGAAGCAGGTTACTAGCTCACGAGAATAAAACGCTATAACTGCTCTACTAATACAGTTGATTAATTATGTAATTCTGAGATAAAATATCACTTACAATGTCATGCATTATTTGTTTATGTCTAGACTGGCCAACCTCATGTGCCTCCACTCCAAACACCCTGTATACTACTACCAGTTCAGCTACATCGGCAACAACAGCCACTACCAAGATCCCACCACTGGGAGACCGAAAGGTAAATACCAATTGCCGTATTTCGCTATATATTTTAACTAGCGACCTGGCCCGGCTCTGCCTGGATCTGGACACACTTTTTTGAATACATTCTAACGACTATGTTTATGCGGGATAATGTAAAATCCTAATTTTAAAATATTTTTTCAAATTGGTCCTGTAATTTCAGAGCCAATTCAATGCAAACAAACAATCCAATCAATTTTTTTTCTTTCTTTTATATATAGATTTACAAAAATTTAACATTCGGCCTTTTTGGGAGCCCTACCGTACTTTTATTCTGTCTTCTTAAAGTGACTACATATTGCACTTAAAAATAATTATAATATAATCAAGATGGACCACCAACAGCCAAAGGCCGCATGAGTTTATCCTTCCCGTTGTACATTAATATTTATGTTTAAAGTTAAAACACAGGTTTAAGGTATTTTATAAAATGAATCAATTTAACATAAAACAGGAGAACCTCATCCATAACTCGACTCTAAACTATCCACGTTTAACTCAGTCATCATCCCACAGGAGCGGCTCACCACGACGACATGATTTATCTCTTCAGCATGAGCTACCAGTTCCCCATCATCCAGCCCAACAGCCCAGACTCCCACATGGTGGACAAGATGACCGGCATATGGTACAACTTCGCTAGATATGGGTATGTAGTAATTATTTATCTGTAACTGCTGATTAAACTAAGTCTACTGTCATAACATCTTATGTCTCAGGATGGCGAGCGCAGTGGAGACATAAGATGTAAAGTCTCAATATTTTCAGTAGTTACTATGGCCACAATGTCCTTTAATCCGAAACACAACAGTGCATTTACGCCGGTGTTTGACGGGAGAGATAGGCATTACAGCGGTAACTACCCAGGCGGCCTCTCACAATGAATGTTGCTCTCGTTGACACAACATTTTTATAGGAAGGATTATAGGAAGGCATTTGTGACGGCAAACAATTCCACAGCTTGACGGTTCGTTTTCGATAGCCGTCTTGATATATCCTGTATTATTTACTGAGCACAAATTTCAGCAAATACAATTGAGGTAATTACTTAGTGTAATCAATTAATTTCCTTCCACAGGGACCCAAACCCGCGCAAAGACACTCCTGAACTGGGAAATCTGTCATGGCCCGTGATGAAGCCTGACGACCGGCAGTACCTGGACATCGCAAACCAGCTCACCGTACAACGCAACATGTCCGAGAACAGATTCCAAGTCTGGGAGGAACTGTACCCTATCATATATTAATACCAAAAATAAAACAAAAAGCTTAGCAGATAAGGGTAAACAAATATTTTGAAAATAGGAAAATAGTTCTCGCGTTATGGAGTGTGGCAGTTAAGTTGTATTATTTGTAGTTAAAGGAAATAATTTTAAATTGATTCAAAAACTGTTGTTTTTATATTTTTACAATGTTGTAAAATAAAAATAAAGAATTGAAATGACAAAATAAACACTACAAGAAAAATAAAGAAAAGCGTTTTTATGTTATGGAACAAGCAAGTTGTTTTGTGATATTTGTTACCAAAAATATAATAAAAATTGATTTTTATTCTGTTGTTTATTTTCACCCTAAAAGTATGCTGTACTGTATCAGCCCATATACGTCCCACTGCAGGGCACGGACCTCCTCTACAATAGAGAGTATGATTGATAATAATGGTTAGATGATATAGTCCACCGCGCAGGCCTAATGCAGGCTGGCGGACTTTATATACCATAGAAATTCTTATAAATCGCTATGGTATGCAGGTTTCCTCACGATGTTTTCCGTCACCGTTATAATGCGTGGTGATTGACTATCAATACACACATGACTCCGAAAAGTCAGAGGTGTGCCCTGGGATTGGAGTCCGCGACCACCGTGAATTTTTTGGCAGCCGCGTCTGGCCCATTTACCAACAGGTCACCACGTAAAAATATGATGTTAAAATAATAATAATAAACTTGATTATGACACTGTTATTTTTTAATATTAAAATAATAATAAAGAATTGAAATGACGAAATAAACAATATAAAAAAAGCGTTTTTACGTTTTGCAGTAAGCAAGTTGTTTTGTGATATTTGTTACCAAAAGATATAATAAAAATTGATTTTTATTCTGTTGTTTATATTCACCCTAAATGTCTCAATGCAAATTATACAGTGTATATCAAGACTGCTACCGAAAACGAACCCGGATGGTAGTTTTAGTGACTTCAAACACAATGCAACTAAAAATTTCGTTAAGAAAGACGACAATTTATTTGTGATTTTTTATATGTATATCGTCGTATTTGGATGGTATATCCATAGTTTTGCTAGAATTTAAACCCTTGCGTACCATAGCGTCTTGAAAAAGGCTTGAAACTATTAATTTAGAAGAAAAACAAGCTATATATTTGACAGTAATTACATTACCATGGTATTTACCATATAGTCTATACCTTTCTATAGTCTCTGCCCATCGCTATGGGATACAAGCGTGACGACTATGTATGTATGTATTTACAACCCAAATACGACATTTGCAAAAATGTTACTTGTACTGTCTCACTAACAGCCGGTCTCAATATCCTATCAATATCCATCCTATCTCTTCTTAACAAGAGGTTTAACTAGCTACCATGACTATGTTAGATGTGGTATGTATGTGGAATCTCTTGTTAAAGATAGATAGGATATTGAGACCGGCTGTAAAACTGCCATCCGGCTTAACTTTGATACCAGTCTTGATATACCCTGTATACCTATTAACTTTAAATTATCTCCTATACCATGATCGTGATGTGAATGCATCAGCCATCAAGCAAACATATCTGCATATGCAATGGATAAAAAGCCATCCGCTAGACCCAAGGGCGGATCCAGGGGGGAGTTCATGGGGTCATGACCCCCCCCCCCTGTGCTGGCTCCAGATTGACATAATGTATTGAATGTATTGTCGATAAAATTTAAAATCACAATTAATTCTTTGTATGTTGATAGATAAAGTAAAAAAGTGTGTGTGTTCACAAATAACGGCTGCAGCCTTCGATCAAATATACACTAGATACACAGTTCCCTGTAAAAGTTTTGTTAAAAAGTGGCACCGATGCATGACATTAAAAAAAGTAAACAAAAAGATCACATATTCCAAATACATTAACACAAATTCCACCTTATTCCTGGAGCTTAAAGTAGCTTTTCACATAATATTGTCTAAATTGTTGCGACGTTTCAGAAGCAACGGTCGGTGCGTGACTGAAGGCGAAAGAGTGCTTAAGCACTCTTTTTTGGTGCCATTTTCTAGGCGCTCATGTTGTATCTAGTGTATATTTGATCGAAGGCTGCAGCAAACTTTAGAAAATCATTATTACGAATTCGAGTATTGAAATCGTACTATATGACACCCCCCTCTCCCCCCTGACGTAAAAGAACTATATGACCCTCTTCCTGGCGTAAAAGAACTATATGACCCCCCCTGGTGTAAAAGAACTATATGACCCCCCCTGGTGTAAAAGAACTATATGTCCCCCCCTGGTGTAAAAGAACTATATGACCCCCCCTGGTGTAAAAGAACTATATGACCCCCCCTGGTGTAAAAGAACTATATGTCCCCCCCTGGTGTAAAAGAACTATATGACCCCCCCTGGTGTAAAAGAACTATATGACCCCCCCTGGTGTAAAAGAACTATATGACCCCCCCTGGTGTAAAAGAACTATATGACCCCCCCTGGTGTAAAAGAACTATATGACCCCCCCTGGTGTAAAAGCTGGATCCGCCCTTGGCTAGACCGTTCTGACTTGATTAGTGCCGCTACATAATCATTTATGATATTCTTCGTTGTAGAAAGAAACATCAGAACTAAAATAATGTTATTTAAAACTAGCTGTACCCGCGACTTCGTCTGCGTGGAATTTAACAAAATCTTTCTAAAATAAATATAGCCTACGTTACTCCTTATTATATCAGCTACCTGACAATAAAAGTCCCGTTAAAATCAATCCAGCCATTTCAGAGATTAGCCGGAACAAAACAGACAGACAGACAGATGGACAGAGAGACAAAAAAATTCTACGGTCGTTTTCGTTATAGGTATCGTGTATATAACGATATGTAGTTGGACATTTTTTTTTTATTTTCACTTTTCAAACAGACACTTCAATTTTATTTATATGTATAGTTTAGCGGCTCTACACAGCTCCGCCAGGGTGCAGGTAGGTACTCTTTTTCGAAAATATTCTATCGCCTATGTTCATCAAGGATAATATTGATTGTAATGGAAAACAATAATTAAAATCGGTCCAGTAGTTTCAGAGCATATTCAATCAAATATTTATTTCCTCTTTGTAATATTTATTTAGAAAAATATTTAATCCTGTTTTTGTATATTTCTCTCCCAAACAGCAGTAAATGCACTGTTGTGTTCCGGTTTGAAGGCCACGATGTCCTTATGCAAGAGCAACTACTGGATATATTCAAAAAAAAAAACCAAACAACTCCATGACTTACTAAGTAATTATTTCTGTGCTTTATATGCTACTAAGTAAGGCAATCCACTGTGCTGGCCATCCTGAGACATAAGATGTTAAGTCTCAATATGTCCAGTAGTTACTCTGGCTACAATGTCCTTCAAATCAAACACTACAGTGCATTTACACTGCTGTTTGACGGGAGAAATAGACACTGCGGTAGTACCCACCCAGATGGCCTCTCACATATCAGAGACCTACCACCAGTTGCTTCTGTTCATGAGTGGTGTAAGTATCGCTTACTATCAGGCGAATGGCATGCTCGTCTCGCCATTCATAGCTATAAAATAACACTTCCTTTAGGTATTAAGACCAAGTATATTGTGAATCAACAAATTATTCCATGACCAACGATATTTGTAGGTATGCTACAATTAATGATGCGTAGGTTTTCCCATGCGCCATATTTTCCTTATCCCTACAGCGGACAAAGGGAAAATAATTATTCATTAGATGCAGTAAATGTCTTGAGATTTGAATAGCTTAAATGAAATATTTAACTAATTTAATGGTAGCCCTATGTCCAACAATGAAATTCTTAAGACTGAAGTATTGAATACAGTTTAAAAAAATACATGTGGCGCATAATTCCCGCTTATAATTTTGATCCAACAATAAATATAAATATGTTAAACATGATTTGTAAAAAACAAGTCTTGAGCTATCTTTAGCAAGCGCCCAGTTTCTCGTTCTTTAAATGAAGGCTTTAGGTACTAGTATTACTATGTCAAATTCTTTTGCTCTGTGTTTAATTAAGTGCACAACTGGTTCTGAAAATGGAAATGAAATGAAAATAATTTGTTGAATCCATTAAAATGTTCAACATCATTTAGATTCAGTCATTTTTTATCTACCACTCGGTTCGGAAAGCTGTTTTCACTAGAGAAGAACGGGCAAGAAACTCTAGTGTTGCTCTTTTCAAAACCAGTTTACAATGTCGGGATTATTACAAAATCAATATTACTACTGGTATACTGGTGATAGATCTCTAAATATAGAGAGTGGTATGTGAGAGCCCGCCTGGGTGGGTACCACCACAGTGTGTATTTCTCCCGCCAAACAGCAGTGTGGATGGACTGTTGTGTTTCGGTTTAAAGGATATTGTAGCCAGAGTCACTACTGGATATATTGACACTTAACATCTTGTGTCTCAGGATGGCGAGCGCAGTGGAATGCCAAGCATTGCTTTGTAATTCAAGGTGTTGTTTGGTTGTGCTACTGTTCATGAGCGGTCGTATCGCTTACCATCAGAAACTACATACTGAAGCCGCCGTCCCGCCGTCACTTGTCGACTACTTTTTATTAGTGAGCTAGTCGGTGGCTTCACTCCTTGCAATTCGAAAATCTTTGTTGGCAACATGTCATTTTTATGACGTTTGTTTAGTGTCGCCGGGCAACTGAGCAGAGCGCATGCCGTCAACAAGTCAGCGGTCAACACGTGCGGGATCTTGTCGCCGACACGAATCTTTTCTTATATGCCGCCAGGTTGTGACGGCGAGCTGTGCGCCGGGCTATGTCACCGGGCCGGCAGCTTTGGTGTGTAGTGCGCTTAGCTCCAAAGTTAACCCACTTTGTAGAACTTTAGGACTTCGAAGATGTGTCAAAAATCTCAATGCGAATATAATATATTGGTTGCTAACTCGGACCGAAGCCGCGGCCCGCTCACGTCGACCGTGGCATTTTGTGCACTCTGCCCTATAGTTCGCCAATACCACTACGTTAACTCATAATCGTCCATTTTTAAGCACATTGAGGTATTATACTAGAGCGGACATCGGGAACAAAATCTCTGCGTATGGCGCGTGCACACGGGTACATAGTGAAGCGAGAGGGAAGATAATGTTATTTCGTAGGCGTGACAGAGACAGAAATAGAATGTACCGTTCATTTTATTACAAATATTTTGTTTGCAGTGTCCCCTCTAGTATATTATCTCAATGTTTAAGCATGAGATTTTCCAACAAAGATGTCGATAGTCCACCACGCTGGCATAGTGCGCGATGACAAACTTCAAAAACTACAGAAATTATTCTAATCAGCTTATCAGCAGGTTTCTTCGCCATGTTTTCCAGTTTTAAATATTAATATAATATTGCATATGATTTCGAATGCATAAATCCAACTAAAGATATCCACCGAAGCAAGATAGATTTTTTATTTGTAATGTAGGTATGGGGAGACGAGCATGCCATTCGCCTGATGGAAAGCTATACGGCCACTCATGGACAGTAACAAAACCAAACAACACCATTAAAAATTCAATACTTGGCATTCCACTGCACTCGCCATCCTGAGACATAAGATGTTAAGTCTCAATATGTCCAGTAGTAACACCAGTTACCATGTCTTTCAAATTGGAACACAACAGTGCATTTACACTGCTGTTTGGCAGGAGATATAGACATTGCGGTGGTACCTGACCAGCCGGTCTCTCACATAAGAGACCTAACACCAGCAATACATGTTACATATCGCACCTTTAGAATTAAAGGGATCTAACAAAAAAATCTTATTTTTTGGGAAACGTTCTTTAAAGATTTGTGAAAAAGAAATTTCGTTCTTATGGAAAATACATCGAGAAGACCGAAGTATACATATTTCTGTCTTTCAGGCGTCAATAGGTCCTTCTTTAAGGGTCGATGGAGATATTCATTTTGAGCCAATATATGATTAAAAGCCAAAACCAGTTTTTTTTTATTTAGTCAGATTAGTACTAAAGGTGCGATTAATAGTACATAATATATTTTGAGATATTGACACGAACAAAGAAGTCATTATGTCGGAAGCGCCCTAAACATACATACATACATACGCCTTTTTCCCACAAGGGGTAGGCAGAGGTGCCAGGACAGCCACATTTCGCCTTGTATGTTCCGTCCCATAATGTGATAGGTGGCGAGCCTATCGCCATATCGGGAACAAATTCCCGACTCTGGGCTGATTATGAATAGAAAAATCTATTATCACTTTGCCCAACCCGGGATTCGAACCCGAGACCTCAGCTTTGTGACCGTACCGTAGTACAACTACGCCACCGAGGCAGGCGCCCTAAACGGTGACGGAATAACATGCTGTCACCTAATGCAATATCCCTGCAAACACAAACATATAAAACCCAGCCTCGCCGGCATAACAGGTTAGTGAACACGCGATCCTACGAGGAAAATGTACAAAATATTGTTGTTTCTGTTTTGTGTGAGCTGCGCGATCGCGGATAAGGACAACCATGAGAGTAAGTTGATATTATCTTCACGGAAAAAACGCTTTATTTAATAAACATGAGATAAAGATCATATTGAATATTGTTGATAAACAGTAGACTAGAACTTTGGATCTTGAGTTCGGTTCCTAGATCATGTAATCCAACTTGAATTTGGAACTTAAATTGAATTTCAAAAATCATCTAAGAGTGATGTTGAGAGACTTTATTTTATTACATCATAAAAAGAATATCAACTTGGTAAATACTGGCTGTTGCCTTCTAGTGTCAATTCGAATGAAGAAGCGAAAGATTAAATAAACACAATCGTTTTTTTTTTTTGCCGAGCCAGAATTCACTCACCGGTCTAGACGTTTTGGTCAGTTCATTAGCGAAACGACTAAATAACCAGTTTGATTTCGCATGTTTTATAGGTTCTTGAATTGTTTAATATCACTATATAAATATAAATAAAGGGCATATCAAGAATGAACCGAAAACAAATCCGGGTATAGTTTTAGGACTACAAACACAAAGCAACATTTTTTTGTGTTTTTTAATTATCGTGTTTGGGTGGTAAATCCATAGATTTTGCTAAAATAATAATTTAAACCCTTGCGTTACATAGCGTCTTTAAAAATACAAAGGTGTACACTATTATTTTAGAAAATAATCATGTATTTACCACCCAAATACGACGATAGGAAAAAAATTATAAAAAAATCGTCGCGTTTTTTTTTGCGAAATTTTAAGTTGCATTGTGTCAGAAGTCATTAAAACTACCACCCATTTTCGTTTTCGGTAGCAGTTTTAATACACCCTGTATAAAACATCTCATGTATGTATTCCATGCATACTTCATCAAGCTTATTCCTGTAGTTACGTTAGCTACAATGCCCTTCACACCGAAACACAACAGTGCATTTACACTGCTGTTTGGCGGGAGAAATAGACATTGCGGTGGTACCTATCCAGGCGGCTTCTCAGTGAATATACCTACCGAGATGACCTCTCACATATGAGAGACCTCCCACTAGAATATAATATTTCACCTTCTTTCAGCATGTGATGCAACAAGTCCAAACACGACAACTCCTTCGGGAACATTCCGAGGGACCTGGATGAGCACACGCCGTGGGAGACGGTTCGAGGCATACCGCGGCATCAGGTATGCAGAGCCACCCGTCGAGGAGCTACGGTTTCAGGTAATTCTTTGGTGTCAATAAAATTTTATTTAAGAGAAAAATATTCTAAGACCGGTAACAAAATACAGTTGCATCATCAGCAGTGGCATCAGAGTAATAATGTATGCAATGCTACATTTGATCAAGGATACCAAAGTATCAGCGCGCTATTTTATACTTCTCTAACTATTGGTTCTGTTTTTGCCTTCCTACAATAAATAATAACGTATGTTAACTATGAAGAGGAAAAGTGCAGAGTTTTCCAACATACATTGGTACTTAATAAAATGCAACGCTGGCGATCTTTGGTTTACAAAGTATTGTGTATTTTTTTATGTCTCATAATAAATCCACCCTATAAAGGTGTCAATGAAGGGCAAAGCTTACTTATTATATAGCCCGTCGTCCGCCATGCTTGCCTAGTGTAATGCTTATAATACTAAATACACCCAAAAGTAACAAAAATAGTCCTGACCCCACATTAAGATCGATCAAGTCTTGTATCGTGGTTATCAGAAATTACAAGAGATTTTTCGGTCTCACAAACACCCACACCATATAATTCTTCCCATTGACTAATCATTCATAAAAACCCTAAGTTATACATATATTTAATATTACAGCCTCCGAAGCCAATCCTCCAGTACAAAGGCACAGTAGACGCGAGCGAGGACGGCCCAGCTTGTCCGCAGCCGACGCGACCTAACTACCCCGTCAGCGAAGACTGTCTCACCATTAACGTGTATACTCCGGGGAAGAACAAGTATGTGGGATTGCTCTTCTGAGAATACTAATAAGGATGATAATTCTTACTGTATGACTTTTGATATATACAAGGTATATTAAGACTGCTACCGGAAACGAAGCCGGGTGGTAATTTTATTGATTATAGACACAATGCATTTTTTTTTTGTTATGTTTTACATATCATCGTGTTTGGGTGGTAAATCCATAGTTTTTGCTATGTCTTTGTATATAGGTTGTTACAGTACAGTATTGTCCCAGTTAGAAATAATTTGGAACACACACGATGGACTTATCTTTTACTATTTGTTTCAGCACCGAACCTCTACCAGTCATAGTATTCATCCATCCAGGTGGCTTCTATTCCTTCAATGGCCGCAGCGACCTCGCCGGACCTCACTATCTGCTCGACAAGGATGTGGTGCTCGTCACCTTCAACTACAGGCTCGGGTCTTTAGGTGAGTCAATGTCTTTGCCACTAGCAATTAAGTTCATAGGAATATTTGTATGAGTATTTTGTCTGTCGTAAAACAATTATAAAATATGTTCAAAACTTGATGCATTAACAATAGTAAGCAGAAGAAAGATAATATTGCATTCAGTATCGACTTCTTCTCCCTTTTCTTCTTCTTCTTCTTAATCTTGTTAATTCTCCTCCATTTCGCCCGATATTTAGGATTCTCAATAATAATGCCATTGACCCAACGACATCTAGCTAGTGCTTTTTTGGCGACTATCAGTTTATTTGTCTACTCAACTAAGAAATTAGCTTTTACTTATACTCCACAAGAACGTGCAGCACTGTTACGTGCTATTTTCATTGTATGTATAAATTGATAGAACTTCCAGAGACGCTAATAATTCCAGCTCTTTTGATATCACCTTTCATCCTCGAAGACTAGTCATACAGCTACGATATGGGAGTTGTTGTTTCTTCGTGAGCTTTCACGACTCTTCATTAATGTCCTGAGCCATTAAAAACTAATGTGCGCCCAAAAATATTGCTAACTAACCCTGTCACATAATAAATAAATAACATCCAACAGTCGCATACATAGTCCTGACCCTACACTAAGATCGAATCTTGTGTCGTGGGTATCAGGAACTACGAGAACATAATAATGAATGTTAAATGTTCTTCACAGGCTTCCTAGCCCTGGGCACAGAGTACGCTCCTGGCAACAACGGCTTCAAGGACCAGGTGGTAGCTCTGCGATGGGTGCAGAGGAACATCGCGGCGTTCGGAGGAGATCCCAACCTCGTCACTATCACTGGCTGCAGTGCCGGCTCTTTAAGTGTGATGCTGCACATGATATCTCCTATGTCTAAGGGTATGTCTTGATACTTTGTTGATTTATATGTTGTATATACTCTTTATTGTACATCTTACATTAAACAATACATTATAACTCATAAAATATGGTACAATTTGCGGCCAAATCACATTGGGCAATTTCTTCCTGGCAACCTTTGGATGGACAGGAATCTGGGATTATGGAGTTGACGTGCAATAAGAGCAATGTAAATTAGCAGACAAAATAAATAAATAATAATTATAGATATTTATAGGTATAAATATTATGCGCAGGTAATAGAGCTACTGACTGAAAATATTCATAATAAACTTCAAAGGAAAGTATTTGAAGATTTGTCTATAAAAATATGACCGTGAAAGTAGCAAAGCGGCTTTCCCCAGTCCACTTTTCGCCAACATGGGATACGAGTCGTGACTGGTAGCGAACCGCGTCGCCGCAATTTTGACAAATTTTGTTATTATTAATAATCGTCATAGGATTCCCAGGAGTAGCAAGGGAAAAATAATTGTCGAACCTCCTAGAGCCCCGTCTTTGATATCTAAATGTTGTCGTCAACACATAACACACACACAAATGTTTGTGCGGTCCACAAATATCTCTTTCGGATCTAGTGTGTTTATGAGACCGAAAAGTATCTCGTAGTTCCTGATACCCATGACACAAGACTCAACCTCAACCATACACACACACACATAGTCAGGACTGTGTATGCTGGTTTATTTTTGTTGAAAATTTACTCTGTATCCCCAGGTCTGTTCCACCGAGGCATATCGATGAGTGGCTCCCCTGTCGCGAAAGAGCCAAGTCCCCCACACAGAATGGACCTGGCCATCAAGCAAGCGAGGATAGTCAACTGCCCAACCAACGATACCAGGCTGTTGTACGACTGTATCAACACCAAGACATGGAAGGAGCTCGCTGGATCTTTACTTGGGTTCTTTGTGAGTAAATTTAATCTATAATCAGAATGTGTTCTCAAGCTTCAGGAGTGACTAAAAATAAGCACTATTCGGTCTACTGTACCGTCTAGCACGAGCTGAGCAAAAGGAAGTATCCTTTTGCCTTAATGCATTGTTTTTTTGTATCATGATTATTTGTTTTGTAATTAGTATTAAATTTATTTATGTAAGCAAAAAAGGATGATAAATCGCCTTAAACTATCGACAATAGATCGAATTTACAATCTACATTGTAAAGTACTAATCTTTTGAAGTAGATACATAACATAAAAGACATTTACAGGACTTTGGCTTCGACCCGCTTAGTCTTTGGAGGCCAGTCATAGAACCTGACTTCGGTCAAGAGCGATTCCTTGCTATAGAGCCCTTGGACGCGATCAGGGAAGGCAAGATGCACGCGGTTCCCTTCATCATCAGCGTGACCAAAGACGAATTCTTCTGGAAGGCTTACAGTGAGTATACAAAAGAACAATGGCAACTGTCAATACATTATTTTCAAAATTAAAATAACTAACGAATTGCGGAAGTTCGCCAATATTATATTGAAGGACAAAGTTATCTCGAATAACAGTAGTTTACTAGATGGCAATCTATTTAAGTCAATTAAATATCAAATGGCTATACTAAAACTAAAACGGTGAAGGAAAACATCGTGAGGAAACCTGCATATCATGCATGCTTTTTACCATAGCGGTTTATAAAAAATTCTATGGTATGTAAGTCCGCCAACCCGCATTAGGCCAGCGTGGTGGACTATATGGCCTAACCACTCTCAATCGCACTGTCGATTGTAGAGTAGGCCCGTGCCCTGCAGTGGGACGTATATGGGCTGATACATACAGATATACTAAGCCAATAATAGTTTATAAATCCGGGATTTCTCAAATGGCTTTCATTTTAAAGGTTTTTTTTTTCACCCGCTTTGTATAATTCATATTATTATTTTAAAAAAATTACAAAATATTGAACATTTTTCTTTGCATAATGGTGTCTTGGATTTACACGAATGTTACACATTGAAATAAAACTATTATTTACGGATTTTATAGCAGATTTGGTTTAATTTTTACATTTTCTAACTTCCCGGCGCGGCGTTTCGTTTATTTTACAGCTTTCATTGTCACTGGGCGGATATTAGTGAGTACCTCAGGTATTAGTGATTCGCTCAGTGACCTTACAATTTTACTTCAATAGGTAAATTGCTAAAATACATTGGTATCGAAATCTATTGTATAACTATTTAATACCAGCTCCGATAATTGACTACAGTGTATCTAAAATTGATGTATCAGACAGGCGCTGTCTAAATTGATTAAATCGAATGGAGGAACATAATTATCTTACGGTTCTTTCACTTATAATTGGCTATAACATTCGTACTGTACTTATTGTTCTGTATCAACCCGTAATTGCCCACTGTAGAGCACGGGACTTCTCTACACAGTGAGTTCGATTGAATGGTTTAAGGCCATAGCCCATCATTTTGACTATATATCGGTTGGCAGATTTCACATACCATAGAAAATCTCTATAATATAATCTCTATGGTATGCAGTCTCATTAGTCATTATTTGTTTGTTTGTTTTTACAAACAATGATTATGACATTGTCTACCTTTGGCAGCCTCCGTGGCGCAGTTGGTTAGACGCCGGCTGTGAAACAAGAGGCCGCGGGTTCGATCCCCGCAACGAGACAAATGTTTGACAATGCTGACACTGAAAAGTCTTTCGCAGTTCCTGATACCCGCGAATGTGTGGTCAGGACTATATATGTGACTATTGGGTGTATTTATTTGTATTTGTTTATTTCTAGCTGTCCTCAACAACCAGACTCTCTTGGACACCATGGAGAAAGAATGGGACCGTATAGCTCCGATTGCCTTCATCTTACCTAGACAGAACTCCACCACAAGTGCTAGAAGACTTCGGTCAGCGTACTTTGGTGACAAGAAGCTAGCCAATGACTCGTTTACTATTGATGCTCTTGGCAAGCTTTATGGAGATTCTATCACAGCTTTCCCAGTACACAGGTTAGAGAGAACTGTTTATATTTTAAAGGATATTCTAAATTGAGCTAGTTTAATAATATCGTCGTCCTCCTTGCATCGTTTTCTTCATTGCTGAGGGATCACGATCCTGAATATGGAGGATTTTTTTTTTGTTATATTGCAATGAATGGCGAGACGAGCATGCCGTTCGCCTGATGGTAATCGATACGACCGCTCATGAACAGTAGCAGAACCAAACAACACCTTGAATTACAAAGCAATGCTTAGCACTCCACTGCGCTCGCCATCCTGAGACATAAGATGTTAAGTATCAATATGTGCAGTAGTTACTCTGGCTACAATATCCTTCAACCTGAAACACAACAGTGCATTTAAAATGCTGTTTGGCGTGAGAAATAGACATTGCGGTGGTACCCACCCAGGTGACTTCCTATGAGAGACCTACTACAATGTCTAGAATAGATTTTAACATTGATTTTGAATTTCTTTCTAGGATGGCGAACCTCATGTCCATTCACTCGCCAGAAGCGGTATATTACACTGAGTTCAGCTATCTCGGAAACCACAGTCATTACGAGGACCCTGTCACAAAGAAACCAGTTCGTAAGTTATTAACCGACTTCAAAAAAAGGAGGAGGTTCTCAATTCGACTGTATGTTCCTTTATTTTTATGTTTGTTACCTCGTTTCTCTGTACTGTGTGAACCGATTTCGACCATTCTTTCTTTGATTGAAAGCTGGTGGTTGTCGTTTGGTCCCATAAAAATATGGCGAAAATCTGATGAATATCTTCGGACCTGGAGAGGGGAACTCCTTAAAATTAAGTAGGATTCCAATGGTTCTTTTTGCATTACGTTCATTATTAAAGTTAAGTTACAGTGAGAGAGAGAAAAAGGGGTGGGGGTGAGGCGTTGAAATTAAAATACACGTAAATTCTAATATCTTCGGCAGTTTTTAACCGATTTTAGTGATTTCTTTTTCATTGGAAAGCACGTATTGACAGGTTAATCCCAGGAACACAACATGAAATCTGATGATCATGTTCGGACCTGGAGAGTAGAACTCTTCAAAATTTAATAGGATTCCGATGGTTCTTTTTGCATTGGGTTCAATATAAAAGCTAAACTACAGTGGTGGAGGGAAAAGGGGGTAGAGACGAAGGGAGTTGGGGGGGGGGGGGGGACCAAATAATGAACATGTGAATACTCTAATATCTTCGGCAGCTTTTTATCCACTCGTATTTTCCCACATCAGCGTCAATATTATTCCATGATTCATAAATCTTTTCCTTTTTTCACATTTCTATGACCTCAAATTGGCCGTAGTTTGCCTCAGTCGACTTCTCCCACCCAACCCAAGTATTTGTTTAGGGATATGGCAAAAATAATGAAACTCGATAATTATTCCATTTCATTTTCATTACCCATATCTATAATATGTCCATTATTATTCCAGGAGTGGCCCACCACGATGACCTCATATATCTCTTCTCGCTAAGCTACCAATATCCCACCATAGAGGTGTCTGGTAGCGAGGACTCCAAGATGGTCGACAAAATGACCACCTTATGGTACAACTTCGCCAAGACTGGGTAAGCTTCTTTGCTCCTTTAATTTAACTGAAAGTACTATATGGCCTAACCCCTCTCAATCGTACTCTTTATTGTAGAGGAGGCTTGATGTGTGAGTGCTGATGAGTAGATGACCGTCTTCATACCGATACCCGCAAATCTTTTGTGTTTCGTATTCAACCTGTGGTTATCGGTTTTCGAGCAAGACAACTTACTCGTATATCAATAATAATTATTAATTAGCTACAAACAACCATCTCTGGTCCGTCAATAAAATAATATTGAATAAATAATAAAATAGAATTCACATATACATTTAATTAACAATTTACATTAAAAACCCGCAAATTACATAAGATATCGCTAGATCACTAAACCTATGTAAAACCATTGATTTAAAAACTAAGGTTAGGCCCTTCAGTACATTTGGAGTTGCAAAAATATGACTGAAAATCGCACTAAAATATATGGGTACCTATTAAATTAGTTAGAAGTTATTAATTTTTTACAATAGTTTTTTTGGCTCTGGTGCAAAGTTGCATTTGCAAAGTTGCACACAAGATTGTTTTCTGCCGTCGATATATTTATGTCAATATGTAAAACATATTATTTCAGTAACCCGAACCCAGAAGAAATGTCACCGGTACTCAACGCAAACGGCCAGTTCACGTGGCCTGTCATGACACCAAACCGACGAGCCTACCTGCGCATCGACAAATCCTTCTCCGTACAAGAGAAACTGTTTGAAGACAGATACAAAGTGTGGGAGGAGCTCTATCCTATACAATATTAATTTATTCCCATACATGTCTATTTCTCCCGTCAAACAGCAGTGTAAACGCACTGTTGTGTTTCGGGTTGAAGGGCATTGTAGCCAGAGTAATTACTGGACATATTAAGACCTAACATCTTATGTCTCAGGATGGCGAGCGCAGTGGAGTGCCAAGCATTGCTTTGTAATTCAAGGTGTTGTTTGGTTTTGCTACTGTTCATGAGCGGTCGTATCGCTTACCATGAGGCGAACGGCATGCTCGTCTCGCCATTCAAAGCAATAAAAAAATAAAATAAAAATACAATATTACTATTCATTACACTTTAGACTGCCTTCTATATATATCCTTTTATCAAATCCATCCCATGGTTGTCTGTAAGACATTGCCTTTGAGCGATAAGACCGCCAATTGTACTTTTACGATTGTGATTTTCGTTTTATTTGTATTTCTTTCTGTGTGCAATAAAGGGTATAAATAAATAAATTATTTAATTAATATAAATTGATATAAGATCGAGAAATGTTCGCATTATATTTGTTTTCTTTTATTTATTTATATCATATAGCACTACAATTATTTTAATATTAACAAAGTATCACAAATATACCTTATTAATATTAAGTTTTTATCATTTCTGTTGATGAAGAATAATAAACAAAAATAAAATGAATAATTTTGTAAGTATATTGGATTTTTTGAATTATTTGTGTTTATTCCATTATGTTTCATTTAAAATTGGTATTGTACATACAAAGGGACAAATCATAAACGTATTGCTGGCACTTCACATGGCTATTTGTATTTGTGTATTTGGCATATTTGGCAAACAATTTAAGTTTAATTGAGAAAGTGTGGCCTTATTTGCCTTTTTGACAAACAAGGCCAATAACAAATACGTAAGTATAGATGGTCATATTTGCCTCTATTTGCATGTTTGCTTTTAACGTCATTTATTTTGCCAAATACAACAAACACCCAATAGCAAATACAAACAGCCATGTGAAGTGCCAGCATATAACAATACTGGCGACACGACGCGACATAATCAAGCAAAAATATATCCAGTCAACAGATAAACTGGTAGGTCTCTCGTATCACTCATATTATGTGAAAGGCCGCCTGGGTAGGTACCACCAGACATATGAGCATATCAATTTGGCATCTATATTAGTACTTAGTTCCCATGGTAGGTACAGAAAATATAATGCAAAAAGATCTACTGGTAGTAGGTCTCTCATATGTGAGAGGCCATCTGGGTGGGTACCACCGCAGTGTCCATTTCTCCCGCTAAACAGCAGTGTAAATGCACTGTTGTGTTTTGGATTAAAGGACATTGTAGCCAGAGTAATTACTGGACATATTAAGACCTAACATCTCATGTCTCAGGATGGCGAGTGCAGTGGCATGCCAAGCATTGCTTTGTAATTCAAGGTGTTTGGTTTTGCTACTGTTACCATCAAGTGAACGGCATGCTCGTCTCGCCATTCATAGCTATAAAAAATAAACATGTCAAAACCACTCACCGGAGTCCGGATCCCGAAGCTGGACGGTCTGCGCCGACGACTATATTCGTGTATTCACACACCAAACATCGCCTTGCACCAGATGTGGTCTATTCTTTGCACCAGATAACTTACACAATACACGAACCGATTAGATCAGCCATACTCAACCTGCGGCCTTTATTGAATTAAACTCGACTTTTATTGGGTCGCCATTTTAAATTTCGCAAATCATAGATAGCCCAGTCAAATAGCGGGCTAATCTGGCTGGAAACTTGTATAAAACTTTATTTTGGTATTTTAAACAGTGTCTCAAAAATCACATAAAATCTTAGCGCCGCCAAGCGAGATTTCAAAGGTCAAAGGCCTCAACACTGTTTAGAATATCAAAATAAAGTTTTATACTTACATATTTCCAGCATATTATATCTCAACCCGAGGTGAAACCATTATTTGATTGGGCCAGGAGACTACGCTCGCCGAGTAAACGTTGGTAAATGGTAATACAACCTTACCGCGATGAGTTGTGTTCAGTCGGCGCGAAATACCATACCTAAATCGTATTTGCGATCCGTTTAAAAAATATTGAGTACCGCTGATCACCCGATCGCTGGAATTAGGTTATCTGCGATAATCCAGCAACTCGGCAAAGGTCAACGGAGCACGTGCCATGAGTTGTGAAGCGTATAGGAAGCCTAAATAATGACAATACACCGAGCGGAAAACAAGCTACCCTCCACTAAATATTCGCGATAACCAACGAAAGCAAAAGCCAAAAATACGAAAACGATAATCAATTATTGAAGTTACAGTAATACATTATTGTTACGATTTTAGAACTAAATAAATGACTGCAAGAGCAAAAAATAAATGGACTGTACTAAAATTTATAAATACTCGTACATAATTTTCTCAACTACTAACTGGAGAAACATTGGCTTGTAAATCACAATTACATGTTTTCATAAAAAATAAATCGTTAGACATATTAAATGAATATAAAAAAATACAAAAAGATTTCTGCATCGGCCGGGAATCGAACCCGGGCCGCCCGCGTGGCAGGCGAGCATTCTACCACTGAACCACCGATGCTTGCATGATAAGCGTCGAAATATTAGATCTAATGGCATATCTTCTACAACTTTCACAAAATAATGATAAAATATACTCTAATATACACCCGAGACCACTTATCAAATTAAATTATCAACTTTATTTCGCAAACACTCAACGCTGTCTTACTATGAAAATAAAATTATAATTATACACAAAAGGAAATTAGTAATGCTGATATTACTAAAAATAAAATAAATATAAATCAATTTATTGTTACAAAACAAATAATCATGATACAAAAAAAACAAAGCATTAAGACAAAAGGAAGTGGCTCAGCCTGTGCTAGTCGGTGCAGTAGTCCGAATGGCGCTGATTTTCAGCCACTCCTGGCTACCAGCTTCCAATACTGCGAATTAAAAATATACGGCCTTATTCATAGACAGTTTATAAACCTATTTTAGCTATCGAATGTTTTGTCTTCTTCGCTCGAACTGAATTCAAAAGTCGTGCGAAAGGGATAAAATATTACTAAAATAGTTTTAATAAACTATCTATAAAACAAACAGAACATTGCCTTGAAAAAAAAACTGTCTGCATATTACGAGTTGAAAAATAAGAGCACAGTGCTGTCTTATACTGCCTTTAGTAATAATGTGTTCTGTGTTGCTATTATTTATGAACAGGCGCGCTTACCACTTCCACGTATTGTTTTCAAAATTATCTCAACTTAATTAGGTGCTCTAAGTATAATTTCAAAAGTCTATCGACAAGCCAACATTAAGTGAAATCAACAAGTTGTGTGCGAATCCGGTTAGGCGTATAATAGCAATGTTCTTTGTGACCTAATTAAAAGTGAAATGTAATCTATACTTTTGCATTGAATAGGCTCTCAAACTACTGGACCGATTTTAAAAATTATTTCAACATTATACCTGATAAGCATAGACGATATATTTTCAAAAAAGTGTATATTCATTCGGGCTGGGCCTCTAGTGTTTAAAAAGAAAATGCTTTTCTATCATTGACTTATATTCTACCGTTTAACATTGATGAATGATGATGATGATGATAAATTTCCGCATGCCTACTCTCTGATGTGCTGAACAGCGAAAGGCAGTATTATTCCATCTATTCCAATTCTTACATAATCTTGAATCACATTTGACGAATCCTTAGTCGTTTACATACATCGACTCGGTATTATCCAGCCTATATCATAGGGTGAGGATTTCAGCAAATTATTGAATTATCCATTAAACAGCGCACATTTATAAAATCCTTATCAATATGTTATAGCAATTAAGCATAACATATTTGTCTAATTGACAACCGATTGGCGATGAAGCTTATATTCGGCGCCGGGAGTCGTAAATTCGATCCTGTGTGGATTTGCATTTATACGCTTTGTGCCTTTATACCTTTGGTTGGGTCTGGGCGCATAATTAGTTTGTTATTGCGCCTACAAGACTAATAGGGCAATTTCAAGAAAGTCGGCAAGCGAAACTCGCAGATCTGTTGATTCATAGCATACACTACTTTTCCATACTACCTGCAAGTTGAACTTAATCACATATTGTTACGCACCGCTCGACTAGTGCACCGTGTTGACGATGTTCGGCGAAGTTCGTCGAACAGGGCAACCGGGAGATATTGTTACTGGCCACATTTTGGAGTTTGCCGCTGGAGGGTGCGAGAATAGTTTTTGTTTTGCGTTTTGTTTTTTCGGGTTGTTTTGTTATTCCTTGAAGTTCTTGTGAAAATATACGATTGAGAAAAAGTAATTGTTTCAGTGCTTAAAAATATATTTAATATAACCAGGCATTACTGCCTGGCAAAACTGATCTAGGTTCATGGGAGGTATCACGTATCCTATAGAACTTATGACAAATAAGCCGTCCTTTGTTCATTTTTATGTAATGAAATGAACATAATTTATTGCATCCATTAAAATGTTCTACGTCAGATTCAGTCGTGTACTGAAGATGACCATCTGTGGTGATCAGAATGCAAACAGGTATTTTGCCTCAATAACACTACACTTACCATCAAGTGCAATATAATCAATTTACCATACCAGTATGAAAGTGTGAAGAAAGGAAATAAAACAAACTTTACCAAAGACATTTATATTTTATTCTATCCACCAATAGAAATTCATTAACTAATACGATGTAACACATTGACACGAAAAATTTCCACATAATTGCAATAACATTACGAGTATTCGTTGGTATTTTTCAGTTAAAAGAACGATATACGAATGTTTAAAAATAAAATTGAGCCATTTGATTAAATTGAATATTATGAAACTTGGTAAAAAAGTGCAACTAAAATAGTGCAAAAATCAGTGCAATTATTAGCACATTTACATTCGCTTACCGTTCCAATTAAATTCACTAATTTTTCAAAAATATATAAGAACCATCGATGTTCGACTGTCTAGTTTTAAAATTTTCTATCTCAAGAAAAGAAAAGTAGTGGTGTAAGTAATACTACGAGACTAAAATTTGACCACAGTCGCAATCTTTCAGTTTTCGCGCTAATTTTCCCTGGACAGCCCAATCTCGCAGTATTATTGACAGCACAATCGTCTCTCTCTAAAGTGGCCAATTTGATACTTTCGTAAATATCACCCTATTTGCCTAAGTATAGAAAAATAATGGAAAATACAGAAACATGGCCAAATTACAGACTTTTGTGGTGAAAGAATAAATTGCTTTAATTACAACCAATTTAGAAATACTTAAAAATACCTATGAACGATTAACACTAATTGTACTACAGTAGGGAAAACTCCCTACGATTAGACATTAACGAATTTGTCAAAATCACGTCCAAAAATACACTAAAATATTGTGTTTCAATTCGCCTTAAGTTAAAATTATCCTATACATTTACAAACCAGGTAATCTATTTGAGAATATTATATCGACAAGTATAGAGTACACACGACTCTGAGACTATTTGCATCTCTCTTTGTTCAAAAGACAACTTATGAATTAGATACTTGATTAAACATTTAAAAATCAGTTTCATTATGATTAGAAAAACATACTAATAATTTTAATCACAATCAAAACATATGATTTATAGTTACATTATATTGCCTTAGTTTCATAAATCGACCTACAATTGCTTCACAATAATGGTAGCATTAAAAAAAACAATATAATAATATGGGACTTACGCAGAGATGTTAAAAAGCGTATATCTGTAATATGGAAGCCCTAACAAAAATATAAAAAAGCCTAACATAATATCAAATTGATAACTGCTATGGCATTTGGCCGTACAGCTTAATGTGTTGCTATTGCACAGAGTATAAAATATTTTTCATATTATAGAAAAAATATCTACCCCTAAATTTCTACATAATATATACTTAAATTTTAAATAAATGCGAGTCCTTATATCCAATATATACATAGACATTCTTTAACCCATCCATACTTACTCATTATAGTAAAAATAAGATCTCTAAATTATATCTACTGTACAAAATATATGAAAAATTATGTGTTCTACTAAACGAAATGGAATTGTTAGGACAAGATTCTAAAATAATAAAAATGGAAGGAATAATACAATTGATAAAAAAGGGGGGAAATCTATTTGTTTTTAATAATTAAACAAGAATTGCTAGTTATCCTATAGTTTAGATTAATGTATACCAATTCTATTGACAATACTGTGAACTTTGAAAATCAACAGCAGACATATTGGCACATTAAAATGTTTCTAATTGTTACCTAGCATTTGATAATATATATTTCCTTCATATTACATGTATAGCATTTTATCCCAACAATCCCAAGGCATTCTTCGACATAACACAAAAATATTCTATAACCCTAAGTAAAAATAAACTTCATTTAAAATATCACCTAGCTATTTGAATATTGTGCTAGTCTTTTATTAAGCCACTTGCCCACGCAACTGGCCGGGACAGTACTAGTGTAGACACTGTACTGGCTTAATCACTATCATGAGCATCGCAAGCGACAGTACAGTCGAAATCGTTAGTTAAAATAAATTATATATACAGTTCTGTCAACAATTCTTATTTATTACATACCCAAAGAATGAAGTCTTAATTTTAAAGCCAATTTCTGTGCAAGCAATTACAAAATGGACGTGTTCAGGACGTGAAAGTGATTAGTTAGTTGACAAGAATCCATATTACTTTTAGGAATATATTTTTTGGAAAAGAGTAAGTTATAAGGTGCATTGGTGTAACACTGTAATAGCAGTGAGAAAGGGGTAAAATCGTAAACTCATATAAATAAAATAGGAGTTTAGTATTTACCCCTTAAACCCTTTTATTACGGTGTATCCAACGCACCATAAAACAAACAATTTTTTTAACATATATTATGAAAATAATTAATTTAGTCCAAATAAAATTGTAAGCCTGGTAATAGCATTCATTTTAAGGGTAACACAAGTTGACAAAAGCCCCACGATTTCGACTGTTAAAAATGAAAATATCTTATTCTAAAAGTATACAAAGAAGTTTGTAACAATTGTTTGGCACGCGGATCCGGCGTCGGGTCGTAGACTCTGTAATGTAAATAGTCATACTCATCAGTAATGTGCAACTGTGTCACGGCAACAATTCACCTTTTCTTCACAATCACTAAAATATCACAGTTTTATCACAGTATCGTTGCAGTCTTATTGTCCGCAGTATGTTGCTTCTTTTGCTTCAGGAGAATATATAAACCCTAAAGTGGACATTTTTAGTACAATATTAGGAATTTCACACAGCATTGTCTTGAAAGCCAATGCTTTAATTTCTGTCCTCACAGTCCAATCTCACACTAGGAAAAACTACTCACACAAGCATTGGCATTTTCGAAGTTTATCTTGTACCAAAAATGTCAAATTGTATTAAGACAAATGTAATTTAAAGTGGTAATGCTGTAAAAAAAACATGAAAATATGTCGAAGCCATCCCTAGAAGAGTTTCCTGCTAGAAATTACACCTGTATGGAAGGAATTTGATTAGCATTTAATTCTATGGGTGAAATAGCATACTCACCATGTGGGCCGGAGGTCATCATTGTATGTTGTTCGTCACAGTGGTCACTTAGTGCGGCGTCATCTAGTGTTGTGGAGCAGAATCAAACAATTAGACATCATTTCTATGGACCAGTGAACCTTTAACCCTTCATACCCATGCCTCTGTTAAAATATAATCATGGACACACTCCTCATAGTAACAGCTTAACAAATACACCGAAAAATTCAAATAAGTTTGACCCAATAGGGAATTATTTGTATAGGCTAAAAAATAGATTAGATAAACTGTCTTACAGGTGTTTAATTCTATTTCTGTCTAATGTTCAAGGAATAACACCGAATTAAGTATTCACAATGAAAAACAATTTTCTTCCAATAAATTGTCATTGTAGTTGTCAAAAGACACTGACCTGAAAATCCGAGCCTGTAAATAAACAACAATTAGTGCAAATAAAATGAAATTGACCCACCTATTTCCCTTCCTCTTGACCGACAACTTCCTTGTATCTCGCAATCATCAGCTTCTTCACCGTGTCTCGGTACGTCTCCCCAGGTGTTGGAGTATAGATGCCCCTCTTTTGACCAAGGCCAGCTAAACCAAGCCTCTGTTCAGCCTCTATAGGGGCTATTCTCCCCTGTTCAGTCTTACCAAGCCCCCTGCCTTCCGACCAGCCCATTTTCTGCAACATTTTACCACCAATTGTGTCTACAACTGAAGGTGGAGGGTGTGCGGGCACAGGAGCAGTCACTTCAGGTGGTTCATAACGCTTTCTTATAATTGGAGTGTCATCCTCTCCAAATTTCAACCTCCTTTCTGCAGCCCTGTCTCTGTAGCCGTTTGACTGTGGCAGTAACTCATTTATCTTTCTATGTTCTGCCAAATTCTGTTTGTGTAATTCAGAGAATGTTTTGTGCTTTGTCAATACTTCTGCTGATGGGAATCTCCGCTTACATAACAAGCAGGTGAGCTTCGACCAGTCAATAATGCCATCATCATTTTCAACATCTGTTTCAGTGACTTTTTTTACTAAAAATTCATCTGTAGTTGGTGGGGGAGATATTTCCCTAACATGTGTGATGGATGGTCCAGCTCCTAAAACAGAGAAACCAATATCTGCAGAACCCTTACTCGCCCCAGTGTCTAATGGCTGTTCCATAACTATGTTACTACGAGCATTCTCTTTCTTCTGGTTCAGAGTGCGAGCCCATCTTTCCATATCTTTTGCAATCTTTTTAGCAACCTTAACTTTGTCTTCTTTATCTTTCTTTTTCTTTTCCTCTGGCTCTTTGGCTACTGGTGCCTCTGATGGGGGAGGATTTTGATTCTTGGCTTGCTCATTTTGTTGAGCCTGAGTGGCTGCTATGTATGTTGAGGTTATCCCATCCCAGTACATGTACTGGCTGGTTTGGCTGTTATAGAAATATTGTGTGTTCCCATCATAGTAAAGGCCGGTAGCAGGGTCATAGTAAAAGCCAGAAGTTTCATCATACATAAAAGTCCTTACATCTGGGGCAGTATATACAGTTTTGCCATCACCGGTCGGAGTTTTAACTGTGGGTGTAGGTTGAGCTGTAGTGGCTACAAATGATGGTGGGACTGGAGTCCATGCCAAATGCCTTGCTTGGGCAGCAGATATAGCTGATTGGGCCACTGCAGCAGCCGCATTCACCCTATCTGCCTCGGACATTGCCTGAGATGTGTTATAATTTGGCATTTGAGCATAATAAGAGCTATAATCAATATTGCTTGGTTTTGGAATTTTTTTGGGTTCATTGTAGAAACTAATAAGGACTTCACGACCATCAATCTCGAGAGGGGGGTGTAAATGGACAAGCTCATTATGAGCGGCTGTTGAATCAGCTATGGAGTTGAAATTAATGTATGCAAGACATTTGGACGCTCCCGTTAGGGTCTCTCTACCTATCGTGATTCCTGCAATAGAGTCCAAGACGGCTTTTGTACAACGTTCTTTAATGGCGTCTAGAATCTTTTCCTCGGTAGTTAAGGCATCTAAACGCCTAAATAACAGTCTTTTAGTTATCCCTGCACCATCATTTGGTATTCCATCTTTACCATCGCCTCCATATATCACTCCCTCTGCTCTCTTGCCGTTGCAAGTCCGACGGTAGCAAATCTGCCGCCTTTTAAAGTTGTAAGAGCCGCATTTGCAAATCCAGTCTCCAGGTGAAGCATTCATGGACTGGTCATCCTGATACTTTTCTTTTTCATAGTCAATTTCGTGGCGTTCCTTCTCGCGGCTGTTTGATCGGCTGCTAGAACGGGAGCTCTTGATGTCGTCATTGCTGATATTGGGCGGTGAAGGGGCATAGGGGACCTCCTCATCGTATCGCTTTGGAGAGCGTTTGCGATCGCGGTCGCGCCTATCATACCGGCGATAATCGCGCTCATAACGTTCGCGACGATCGTCTCGGCCGTAACGGTGTCTTTCGGGGGATCGTCGGTTGGGACTGGCGCTGCGTCGGGGCTCCCATACGGGCGAGCGAGCGCGCGGGTCCCACCTGCCGTCCGTCTCCCACCTCGTGCCGCGGTCTTCGCGCCCTCGCCAAGACATCGCCTGCGAACACCATCCGTGATAATGAAATTTTTATACTCACTCCCTCGTTCGATGCGTCCATTGTTGCGACGTTCCACCTTTTCCCTTTTTACCTTTGAACCAATGGTCGGGTATCCGTATGTTAATACACTTTAGAGATAAACGTTTTAAACAAGATTTGCATATAAATAATTTTAACACGCAGAAACCTAACTATCAAGGCAAGACGCCATATTTTTTCTAAAATTTTCTTTCAATTCGCCTTTCCAATCCAATATGAAGTCGATTGCTGGGGTGACCAGCATAATAAATAATATCAATCAATACTTTAAAAAATATTAAGCATAATCGACTAAATTTAATAAACTAATACTTAGATGTTGAAAATTGATATTAGTTTCATTATTTTACAAAATTTATTTTACCTAGAAAAACTAGGTTGAATCGTGATGAATTAAACAATGAATCAACAGTTTTAAAGTCAATGTAATTCCATTGGTAAGATAATAATTTAATTAAAAATTCTATCAACTACTAGTATTTGGTTATGCTTGTAAATTAATTGTGTAATACAAGTTGTCTATCGAGTCAGATTAATAAATATAGCTATGGGGTAGCTTAACACCGGTACACAGTCTATTTTTTTTATGTACAAGTTATACAATATCAACTTATCATAGCTTTTCATTTTTAGCAAAAGTATCTAACTCTTGCTATTTTAGGATATTTAGATTATATATTAGAGCAATTAATTTACTTTGATGCTACTAGTTACCAAATTGTGATGGTGCCATTTGCATACTACATGATTTTAATGCATACTGGCTTCTAATAGGTAGGTACGTTGTTAGTCGATTATAGAAATTTTTAGTCGACTAATAAACTAGAGGATTTTATATTATTCACGGCTTCAGCTGTATTAGGGTTGAAACAGGGAATACAAATAAAATAACAGGAATAAACTTTAATAAAAACAAAAAATAAGCTCTATTTAAAATCATTTTTTAAATATTTGGGGCATCAATCCGTCCGGCGCTTCAAGCTATCGACAAAAAGCACACTTTTTCTTCATTACATTTATTTGGAATTCCTGCAGCGAGTCCGCCGCGCCATGGTGTTTTTGACATTTCACAGCTCATTTTGACATTTGGAATAGCGTTTGACAAGCTAAATGCTAGGCGAGCGCGTTTGACAGATGCCTGTCAAAAACACCATCTCATATTGACTAATCTGTCATTAACGCATGATCGGCTAATCTTTTCGGCCGGTCAGTAAGTGTTCTCTGAGAGTGCAGATCTCTCGCTCGATGTTCTCTCGTGCGGCCCCCTCGAAGCATTCGAACTCGGGCGTGTGGTATAGCTTTGGTATCTGAGAGAACTGATTTAAAACCTGAAACAATATCATAAACGGAGTTAAACATAAGTACTTAAAACCCGAGAATCGATTTAAAAGGCATGCAATTAAAGTGGCCATGTCCAACAGTTAAATGATGTTGGTTAATAATTACGAAATAGTATTTCAGGCTAACAGTGGCTAAATGTAATATCAGATGTTTGATTCATAAATGTACCAAATTCCCATAAGTCAGATTAGAAATAATCAAAACACAAGATGTAAAGGATGTATATGAACATGTACAAAGCTCATTCCTCTATCCCCCCACACTACATCTGCCAAATCACCCCACATACCTTGATCCTAAGTTCAACGTAATTATGATGCGTGAGTTTAGAGTACTCTGCCCTCACAAGCTTGGCGTGGGCATCATACTCCTCCCTCGAGGCTGCCAGGACTGCCAGCTCCAGGTCTCCGAAGAGTTGCAGGTCTCGGAGAGGCGCGGGGCCTCCAGGGGCATTCACGCTGGAGGAACAGCTGCAACCACCGCACCACTGCGCCTCGTCGTCCGTTAGTAGGGCCAGCACGTAGGAGATTAGGTCTTGCTGTAATTGTAAAGAGTAGGTAATTTAGTACATACATACACAGACTCACGCCTTTTTCCCAGAAGGGGTAGGCCCAGGTGCCAGGACACCAACATTTCGCCTTGTATGTTTCTTAAACCACCGGAAACCATCTGTCATTCAGTAAGAAACTCATTGGTCATGTCTGGTTTAGAATGTAGCTATGTTTGTAAGAAAGTGTATAAAATTAATTAAAGTGAATATTTTTTTTTATATTAATGAAGTTGATTTATCACTGATCTGTTTTCATTGATTTGAAAACTAAAGGCTCTTCAGTAAATTCGGCGAATCAATAACATGGCCGTGAAAATCGCGCCACCTATTATCTTTTTCGGAACGTCGTGGAAAGAAAAATGTTAACATACATATTAAATTGACTAAATGCCTATTTTACTATTTATTATTTAATTTATTTTACACGAGTCGATTTACCACATCCCTAAAAATTATGACAGTTTGACACAAATTGGCACATTGGCACAGCTCTACAAAGTACAAGAATTCAAAATGACAGATCACAGATTTTATTTTCTTATTGGGATAAGCCATGGATAGGGTCTGAGGGGATAAGATAAGATTAGCCAAATGCGAATTGCTAAAAATCACCTCAAAGATAGCTTTATACTTCATTTTGTTAATACAATCAGAAACAAACTGATGAAAAAAACAACACAAAGCAAAGTGAGATATTGGTCATCTCAACAGTTGTAGGCCTTATCTATATGGGTACTAGAGCCAACATTTGGGCTAAATAACTCCTTCCTTTAGAAAAAAACCTATCAATTAACCAAAAACTGATCCAATGACTATTCAGTTCTTTGGTTCAGAACCTTAAAAGATTACAATACACTCAACTTCCATGAGTTATAAACTGTAGTTTCATAGGCCAAGTTATGATAATAGAACCGTATTTACTGAATACAAATATCTTTTGTATGACAGAGTACTGATTCAAATCTCCATAGATCATGGCTACGGGTTAGAGTTCAAGTGTCAAAGAATATTTATTTTGAATTTATTATAATGTAAATATGTAACAAATTGATATACTCCTACAAACTTTCCAATAGATGCCATGTATGCAACATATAAAATAAATAAACCCAAAAGTCACATACACAGTCCTGACTTCAAATTAAGATAAATTAAGTCTTGTGTTGTGGGTATCAGAAACTATGAGGGACTTGGTAGACTCACAAACATTTATGTTAGTGCGGTGATGGAACCCGCAACCTCTCGTTTCTCAGTAGGCGTCTAACCAACTGTGCCAGTGTTCTGACAAGAACTATATGGCTTGGAAGCTGGATCCCTCGCTCTACTATTAAATAAAGACTGTTACTCACAGACTGTGGATGTAGCGTTAGTAGTTCTGCTAGCAGTTTGGCGGCAAGTTCCGAAGGTGTGTGACGTAATACTATGGCGAGTTTGAAGGCGGCCGGCTGGATGACGTCATCTATGCCTTTCATCAGCAGATTCTGCCATACTCCAGCCTGGAAGAGGTGAAAAAAAAAATATAATTTTTCATGTCTCGATGCACGGATCGAAGCCGCGGTCTCTCGTTTCATAGCCGGTGTCGAACCAACTGCGCCACGGTGGCTTCCACAACAATAAATTGATGCATTTCATGCTCAGTCCCTCAGCAATCCGTAGCCATATAAAAATTAATAACAGCCTTATGCATAGCCAGTTTTAAAACCTAATTTCTTTGCCTAATTTAGTTAATGAATGTTTTGTCCCTTTCGAACGACTTTTGAATTAAGTATGAACGAAGAAGATAAAACATTCGATAGCTAAAATAAGTTTTAAAACTGTCTGTGAATAAGGCTGAAGTACATAGACCGTACGAGTAAAGTCACGGTCACAGCTACTATACCCTTGACTAGTAATGGGAATTATTGCGATTTTAAATTAACATCACCACCTTGTTATTTTTGAAGCTTTAGCATGCTCTATATTTCTGCTATTGCTAAATGTCTTTCGCAGAATTTTCCTAATTCCTTATTCACCAAAATTTCACATCCAAAATTGACTGTAATTGCTGATTGGTATTTTTCGCGGAATGTATGCCGCTTATTTTACTCACTCCTACACAGAATAAAATACTAGGCGATCGACTTTATGAATCACAATGGCAAATCGCAAAATTTTGCTAATTTTAGCTTTTGTAATGTTATTATCGACTTTACTTGCTATTTGTGATTGCTATTGCTATTTTCAATACCCTTGACCCTCCGAAGGTGATATATTACCACGAGGGACTGATCATGCGTGCATGATGCTTACTATACGTTGTGAACCCACCTTTACATAATCACATTAATATGAATGAGCGCTCGGCGCGAACAAAGGAGAAATCTAAAATAGATTGTTATGGGAAAGTGGGGTTTTTGCCGCTTTGGAGAAATCTTTGTGTATCGTGCAGTGTCGAGTATGGTAAGCATTTGGTACAATATTGATATAGAAATATATTGGAATGGTCTTAGATACTCTGTTTTTGAAACAACTGTACCGAAATTCGGATACACGAGTAATAGGCGGGTGTCTATTGTTTATAAATATTTAATTTAAATAAATTTAATTTGCATATGAATAAATTATGAAAGTCAATTAGTAACTGGATTTTTTTTATAGCATACGTCCGAAAAACTAGCAAATAAGTCACATTATGGTAAGTGATATGTTGCCGGCCCATTAGATCAGGAGGGGAGCGTGAAGGTGAAAAGACGTGAAGAGGAAAGGGTTGCGGATACGTCAGAATTCAAAACGCGACATGCGTGAAATCATATTATTCGTTGGTGGCGTTTCGTGCAACCTGCAGGTATGAATACCACCAACTTTTGGGTCTCCATCAATCCAAATCATCGAATTAAACATAAAACCGTGGTATGTAAAGTCCGCCAAGCCGCACTAGACGGAGGGGTAGACTATAGCCTTACCTTTCTTAAAGGAACGACTTCGTCAAGAATATATATGTCCAAAAAAATGGCGCACCTGCTAATGCGTTGCGGAAATTGGAGCAGGAGGGAAGATGGTAACCGCGCAGAGATCACAAGGAAAGCAAATGTTCTAGTATCTATAGCTCTTGGTCAAGGGACAGCAATTGTTCTAGTATCTATAGCCCATGGTCCAGGGACCATGGGGATCCTAGTATCTAGTATTGGTCACCTGATAAGCGACGCAGTTCCTGAGCGAGTGCCACATGGTGTCCGGCGGCGAGGCGTCCACGATCTGCCGCCAGGCGTCGTCGGAGGCGGGCGCCACGAGCGTGTTGCAGGCCGCGCGCCACACGCGCGCCGCCGAGCAACCCTGGCGCTCGCCAGCCGGCACTGGGAAGGGAAACCAGCTGGATAGGTTGGGTTACTGGACATATTGAGACTTAACATCTTATGCCCCATCCAGACTCTCCACGAGGCTACACGAGGGAACGCGATGCTAATTCAAAGTGTTGTTTGGTTTTGCTACTGTTTATTAGCGTATCGCTTACCATCGGCATGTTCGTCTCACCATTCATTTCAATAAATATTAAATAGAAAATAAATAGGTTTAGTGGCAGACCCACCCTCACACCCACCACTTCAACTCCTGTAAACCAGGATCAACAGTGGCTGGTATTTTGATCACACCGAGCATTGAACCTCAGCTAGTCTCCGGGAATGTCTAATTTGTCTTTAACTCGCAAAGAAATTAATCACAAAAGTTAAATAAATAGAAGTTGTTTGTTTTTGAAAATAGTTTTGGCCTACTTTGTCATCGGCCCGAGTGAAATGAAGTGGTCGGTTCTGTAAATTTCTGTGGATGCGCCCAAATAAGAACTAAAGCTAGTATTATATCAAAACAAAAATATTTTTTATTTGGTTAACCATTGCCCTTACCTCCCATGTCCGGCTCTTTCCACCAGTTTATCGCCAGCTTGTTGGTATTTATGTGCCTTTCTGAAAGAACAATATCAATTATGGACAAGTATTTTTTATATTTATTTAATTAATTAATACGTTTAACACCATTTAAATTCATTCTGTATCTGTATCAACCCATATACGTGTCACTGCAGGGCACGGGCCTCCTCTACAATCGAGAGTACGATAGAGAGTGGTTAGGCCATATAGTTCACCACGCTGGCCTAATGCGGGTTGGAGGACTTTGCATACCATATGAGTTCTTGTAAATCGCTATGGTATGCAATTTTTTCCTCCAGATATTTTCTTTCACAGTTTTAGTGCGTAGCGATTGACTTTCAATACCCACATGACTCCGAAAAGTCAGAGGTGTGTCCTGGGATTCGAACCCGCGACCACCGTGAACATGTTGGCAGCCGCGTCTGGTCCGTTCACCAACAGGCCACCACGCACACATTACATTAATTACTTAAAATTAAAGTACTCAGTCAAGCATCTCGCTCGCAGAACTTCAAGCACTCGGCTATTATGTTCGCCTATTCATCCGTAAACAAATCACATCAGAAGAATAACGAAGTTTGAATGTTCGGACATTGAACGTCAACATATAAAATAAAAGTTTTCCACTTCTAAAAATCAATACTATTCTCTATGAATTAAATCATTCACTTCGAGCTCAGTCTAAGATTACGACGTGCGATACTGGATTTGACCATTTTGTAAAGTATTTAGGCATATTCGTAGTTTTACATGCGGTTTTCGAACATTTGTCGCCGTGTCAGTACAGAGTAACCACCCAAAATTTATGTCTATTGGAGAGCATTAAAAGCTTGGTTAACATATGTGGTATTGGTGACAAGGCGCGAGATACCGTATGAGAACTTGGTACCGCAAACAGCAGTTAAAATATGTCTATTTCTCCCGCCAAAAAGCAGTTTAAATGCACTGTTGTGTTACGGATTGAGGGATATTGTAGGCAGAGTAACTACTGGACTTATTGAGACTTAACATTTTGTCTCAGGATGACGAGCGCAGTGGAATGCCAAGCATTGCTTTGTAATTCAAGGTATTTGGTTTTGGTACTTTTCATGAGCGGTAGTATCGCTTACCATCAGACGAACGGCATGCTCGTCTCGTAAAAACACTTGTCTCGGTGCGGGGATCGAACCCGGGGATTTCGTTTTAATTGTGAAAAGCCTACGCCTAGTGAGGCGTCTAACCAACTAGTAAAAACCGAAATAAACCAGTATGGGGAACTCTTAAACTGTTGCCAAACGATCGAATTACTAATATCTTCATATTTACACACACTGCGAATTAGCTTAGTATATTGGACCCTTCACAGACGAAATCTTTGTTTTTTGTTTACAAAATGTAAACATGTAACTGTTATTTTCAACGAAACCTTCTTCAGCTTGTTATTTACAAAATAATTTAATTAGTTTCCAATCTTATTACGAAAATTGTAATTAAATCGAGTGTCAAGCGTAGGCAAGTTAGAATCAAAGATTTTCGAAAACATTTTTATTAAACTTCTGTTTGTAAAAGTTATAATGATCTTATGGTAGGGAGCTCGTGTATGAATTGTGAACATTGGGTTCCCAAGGTCTATTGCTAATAAGTATGTATGATTTCTATTTTTTTTAGCCAATACTAGTCACCCTGGCCGATAAACTGCAATTTGGTAAACTCTTCCCGATTCTTCTCCAAGACTGAAAAGTTGGTTCCTTTTTTGCACTAAAAAATTATATTAGACGGAACTTGGGAATAATAATATTTAAGTTGCCTAGGGTTTTTCAATAACATAAAACAATCACATGCAAACTTCTGGGTACTGATTTAGGTACTGATCCCACGTGACGTCATAAGGGGACAAGAAAGTCCTTGAATTAATAAAATTGTGTATTGAACGGTGAACTCTAAATTCGCACGATAGAATAATACAGCGAAATATGAACTACAATAATACATTCACTTAATTAACACAGAACATAGTCTACATATCTGTTGTGATTAAATAATTAATTTCTCATAGAAAATTTCAATGTTTGTCAGCTCAGAATTATCAGTAAAATGATTGTTTATAAAATCAATTTTATTTCGCAGATTAATTAGTTTACAATTAAATCCATTTGAATATGCCGCCGGGGGTGGTTTTGGCCGCATCCCCCAATTGTCTCGCGAAAAAATTAAATATTGAACACAACAATTAGGATTCGTAACCTCTAACAGACGCAATGCACCTATTCCTCGTGTTATTTATTAGTAAAACGCCCACTAAATCATTGTAAACAATGATTCATCCATTTGCACGATAATCTACCCATAAACAAACACAAAACTATAATGTTGCCAAATAATAAAAGTAAAAACTCACGATTTCAAATGTCCAATATTTTGTTCGATGGCGTCGGTTCACGTGACAGCGAGTGGCGAAGTGTCATGGCCGATGCGGAGAGGGGACGATAGTGATGTAGAGCTATATCGATTGAGTATATCAAGTATCGATTACTATCGTCATTTGTACTTGCATAATTGATGTTCTCATTAATGAATATGTTTTCAAGTATGCATTAATGTATGTATTACAGCAAGGAAAATGCAACAATAAATATTAAACGTTGTATAATAATTATAAAATTAAATAAATCTTGAAAATATATGGGAATTATTTTATTTATTCAATCTATTTTAATTAAAAACTAAAGTATATGGTGTAATAAGCTATGTATCTATGTAATATTTCACTCTAATGTATAAAAAATACATGATGACTTTTATGAAAAGAAAGTTACAGACCAGTTCATGCTTTAAAAAACATGTTTCTGTAAATTAAGACACAGCCAGAACCACATTAACATAATCTTAATTTTATCAAAAGTAATATTCATATCGATAATACTGCACTAACATCCCTTTTAAAGGGTAGTATGCAAAGAGAGGCGCATGCGCGGGGATCGTTGACGGCCTCCCTAGCCATTACGCAGAACATTCAATATAAATTTAAACTCTATGTACATAACATAAGACTCATTTTCAATAAATCTGCCTACTTTTATAAAACTTCTCATATAATTTTAGACTTTATTCTTTAAGCTATAAAGTGTATTTTGCAATATGTAAGGTTCTTATGAGTCATCAAAATCGGTCAACCCTGAACTTGAAGCGTTGCGTTCGCATACATTTTGCTTAACATTACTCAAATTATGGGCATAAAGAAAAACAATGTCATTTTATTGAACGATATGCTGATGTATTATATTATGCATTTCGGTACCTATGGAAAAATTGCATTAAACCTTGCGTTACCTCTTTCAATTGATGACGAGCAAGCTGACGTCATAGAATCTGGTGACGTCACGGTTTATAGGGCTCTTAAGTACTGCGTCGAAATGTGGCGCAGAATTTGTTAGTATACCTCTGTATGTACCTAGAGTTCTGAAGCTTGGGGTCAAATAACTGTATATTATTGAGACTTAACGTCTTATGTCTCAGGATGGAGTGCGCGCTGGAATGCCAGGTATTGCTTTGTAATTCAAGGTGTTGTTTGGTTTTGGAGTACCAAACCACCACCATGAACAGTAGTTCATGAGCGGTCGTATCGCTTACCATCAGGTGAACAGCATGTTCGTCTCGCCTTAATAGCAATAAAACTGGATACTAATTGTGATGATCTCGAGTTCGATTCTTCGGAAAACACCTCTGACTCTGACTGCTGTTACGTGTGTGTCGATAGATTGTGTCGATTGAGATGATGAAACGTGAGTATAATAATTATAGGCGCCATGCACCGTGAATATGGCGTGGCGCATGGGGCAAATCACAGTTCGCATATTACGATGTCGCAAAGTGAAAAGTAGAATAGAGCACTTCGAAATCTACAAAGTCACCCATTTCAAACATTTATTAACTTGCAGCTTAATTACCAGCACTATTACTAATAACTCTGACTGACTGCCTCGATGGAGTAGTTGTACTACAGTACGGTTACAAATTCGAATCCCAGGTCGGGCAAAGTGATATAAAAATAGAAAAATCCATTTTTCTATTCAGTATCAGCTCGGAGTCAGGAATTTGTGCATGATATGGCGATAGGCTCGCCCCTTATCACATAGTGGAATGGAACACACTGGCAAAATGTTGGTGTTCTGACATCTCTGCCTATCCCTACGAGAAAAAAGGCTTTGAGTTTGTGTATGTGTGCGGGCAATGCGTGCGTGCGTGTGTGTATTACTAAAAATGTGCTTTTCTTGCAGTTGTGGAATTTGAAACTTAAAATTATTGTTTTATAATTCAGAAAAATCTCACGGAAATATTAATGTGGTATGTTCGTTACGTAAAGGAAGCATATTTTAAAACGTTTTCGAAAATGAGTCAAGTACCCTAATGTGTTGTTCCTATATAAGGGCTGGAGGGATATTATCCATCAGGCGACCCACCAAATCATCAAAAATAATAAAATATACTGTAAAACACTCTCCTGCAATAAAATTGTTTACCGATTTGGCGATCACATCTTTCTTTTAATGAAGAACGATTTTCCATATTTTCTCATAGTTTGGATTTAGCGCCATCTAGGGTATAATGCTGGAAATAAAACAAAAGCACAAAAATGCACTTTCTTTTTATTTGGCTCAGTGTAATGAAATAAATAGTATATTAAACAGCTATTTTCGATTCAACTACCCCTGTAAGTGGTGTATCCGTAAGGGCTTAACAGCAAGGGGATGTGGTAATGCGCGCCTTCTGTCGTGTTGAAAACAATCTGTAAATAAACCATTTAGTTTATAAATAAATCAAGAGATGGCGCTACTGCAACTTTCTAACTACAAAAATTGATAAATTAGAAGTGTTCTACGAAAACAATCTTTGATAATGCAATAATCCCAGAAATGTACTTGTAAAGGGCGCCCAGATTTTAGTCATTCTGATCGCTGTATTTGAAAATGCTTACAGAAAAAAAATATTCATGTATCATGATAATACATAAGTACCTATATCATTCCATATTCCAGATACGACCTATTGCTGGGCACAGACCTGCTTTATGGCAAGAGCTTTGGCCATAGGTTAGGCCATAGGTTGGCAGATTAAAATTTTCATGTACTATAGAAATTCTGAGGGAGATTTATACGTTTATTTATACGTCTACGTAGGTTTTCTTACGATATTTCCTGTAACGTGGTTGTTTAATTAAAATATGCATTTGAGAAATAAGTAAACGTGTATTAATTGTGACTATGGATTACAGATTATATGACATTGTAGTGTAGATGATAGACTATATTCAGATTACACTGTCTATAGCATTGACGCTAGAATCTAGATGTCTCAACTTTACATTTCCCTACACCAATAAGCCACGCAAGAATTGCCAAAAATATGATATAGAACATAATTATACGAAATAAATTGATTCATAATTTTATCTTAATTTTACTATGTTACACAATTGTTAGCGTGGAACTCAGATATTATTATCAATGGTTGTGGTCTGCGGAATGTGGTTTAACATTCATTCTCACAGCCTAATTTCGTAAAATTATGCGCATATTTTTGTGGTGGAATAATAAGTAACTTGAATTTAACATAATATAAAACTTATGACCATATTATTATTTTTTATCGCTGTGAATCGTGAGAAGAGCATGCCATTCGCATGATGGTAAGCGATACGACCGCTCATAGACAGTAACAAAACCAAACAACACCACAGAGTACTTTGATGTATAGGAAAAACAACACAATGAATTACAAGGCAATGCTTGGCATTCCACAGCCATGGCCATCCTGAGAGCTTAGATGTTAAGTCTCATTATGTCCAGTAGTTGCCCTGGCTACAAATTTCAATGTCCTTCAAAACGGAACACAACAGTGCATTCACACTGCTGTTTGGCGAGAGAAATAGACATTGCGGTGGTATCTACCCAGGCGGTCTCACACATAATGATAAACCTACCACCAGTATATTTCACGTTAGGTAGACCATTGGAGCTATAAGATCTAGACCCCGTTATATGTAGACATTTCGCTGCTTTAATTTGATAACGACATATCTCAAAAATGAACTTTTTTTAGGGGAGCAGTTTGAATAAAGCAAAAGAAGTAATTATTTATATATTTTATTTGAATATTGACAACTCTTTGAAAGGTGCTTAAATCAACGTATTAATCAATCAAAAATATCAGTTTTATTCACATGATATTTTAGATTAATTTGTGTTAAATGGTAACATTATCATAAAAATTACATTTAGTTATGTGCCACTATCAAATTAAAGCAGCGATTTGTAAAACATATTGTAGTTTAGTTGAATGTTCTGTCCCTTCCGAACGACTTTTGAATTCAGTTGGAACGAAAAAGATAAAACATTTGATATGAAGTCGGTTAAAAATAGATTTTAAACTATCTATGAATAATGCGGAGAATTCATTTAAATATTAACTTAGTTTATATTTTGCCTACATTTCCGCTCTATAATGTAAACATGCTGATTAGGACCAAGAGTGATGTCAAAGATTGTAGAGGTCAACAGGGTAATTAATAAAAATATAAGCGAAAATATTCAATTAATCGCCTGGTCAGTGACCAATGACTTATGGGGGCTCTACGCATAATGAAGGATAGCCCTACAGTGGCTTAAGTTGTATGACCTAGCCTGTGCATATCCGGTATTTAACAATAAGCATTAAGCAGGCCGGAGCCGGACGTCGCGCCAGCAAAACTGGATAGAATTGTTACTATTTTTTGCTAGTGGTTATATTTATCTAGACTGCATGAGCATCAATCTATAAAATAACATATTTCAGGTTAACTAATATTTGGTTTAGGATTTTTTTCATTAGGCAAATGAGAGCAAAACATCTACCCTAAAAAATTATAATATAAATCAAAACAAATGTTACAAACCTCAACATACGGATACAGCGTCTCTTTATCAACACTCTTGTAATAATCGCCGACGTTGAACTTCAATTTGTACGTGCCCGGAGCCATCGAGTCGCTAGAAAACGGAAACTGCACCCTCCCATCGCCTGATGTCACCGTATTATGCCAGAGAGTCCAAGAACTGTCCTTTTTCTTGTACAACTCCACAAATAAACCACAAGCAGGGGTTCCAGTCGATGTGTCGAGCACATGGGTGGACAACACGGGACGCGACATAGCTGAATCAACGACTGACTTGATTTGATTATTAATTTTGTTGTTTACCCCACTTTCATTACTCATTTTGTTTGAATTTATACCCTATTGCTGAGAGATAAAGTGTAAACTTCATTGGAAGTCTAAATATAGCTACGTTTGATATAATATTGCAACGATGCAACAGATTAGTTGCTTGTGTTATCTGATTCGTGTAATGCATATTATGTGCTACTGTAAAACAATATATGTAATTTCCGCATAATGTTTTCGAAACGAGATAACGTAATTAATACGAGCGCCTGATAAAAATATGAGTACTGGTTTCAATAAAACTTTGCTATCAAGTATTGAGCAGGCGCTGTTATTGGAAACATATTTTAACACCTTCATTTGTAAGTTCACGACATAATTAATTAGTTTATAATGATTGTACTATTTAGTAACATATCATGAAATTACAATGATATCTTTACGATGGTAATTGTACCCTGATATTGCAATCAAATAAAAAATCATTTGAAAAAGCATATTATATTTAATCCATACCGTCAGAATTCATATCATCATGTTTTTTCCTAACATAATTCTTCTTAATATACACGTCTGGATGCATGACATCCTTTCTCGCCACCTGCTCCAGAACATTCTCGTCAACAATCACATTCGGTCCTGTCTTCATTATTTTCCTCTGCAGCCTGTCATTCTCGTAACCAAACATGTTTAGACTCGGCTCTCCGTGTTTCATATAGTCTATTCGCCAAACAGGGGCCTCTGCGGGTTGCGTCTGATAGTTTATCTTTCTGCCTGTGTTACCATCAGGTATTTCAACAGACATCGATAATTTCTCGTCAGACTCAAAATCCTTTCTGAGGTTCTTGTTTACTTTGTCTTTGTACTTGATCTTGTGGGGATAGAACCTCCTTATTTTCTTTCGTCCGTTGTAAACTGACATCACTTTTGATTCCTTTTTCTTTTTCTTCTTAGGCCTCTCCCTTGACCAGTTAGAAACGCTTTTCTTTTGTTTCTTATTTTCCTTGTCTTTCTTATAGTATCCCGTCTCGCTCACTTGCAGAAAATTTGACAGGTCCTCACTGTTTATTACCGGGAATAATGTTAAATGGGATCCGGGGAGCGGTGTTGTCTTTTCCATTGACATTTTTTTGTATTTAATCTGTTGTATCGATTTTTCTATCAGTTTATTTAGCGTCTCGTCTCTCATTATTACGTTGCAAGGTATAGACGGGAAGTTTCTGCATAATACGTTTTGCATTATGGAAAGGACGTTTGCTGTTTTGGGGTTTTGCGTCGCCGGATCTATGGATAAGTTGTCTTTCCCTTGGAAGTGGGAAACCATTTTGGAGATGAGAGCGCTGTTCCTCATCATCTTAGCTTTGTTGTAGGTGATGAATATTGTAACCAAAAATAGGTTTAGTAAAATTCGTTTCATGATTGTCTGTAAATAAAAATTGATCTTTTAGTGGTGCCTGGTGGTAAACTTATACACATGAACATGATAAAGTAACGTAAATAATGTGAAAGTCACTAAGTAGGTTTATTTATTTTCAGCTTTAATAGGGAGCTATATATTTTGATTTTAAATGGTTTAAAGTTTTGAAAGTATGATTTTAAACTAAATTAAAATTGGTTTAATAAAATTTGTATTTCTAAGTATTAATGTTACGATAAAGGAATAGATGATCCACTTACTTTTAAATATTTTAATTTCTTACCTTTAAGTGGAAATATGTAGTAAAGGTGTCGTTCCTCAAATGTAGTAATGCACTGAGCTGGTAATAGTACGTAGTTGTTTAACTCGCTAAATGTTTGTAAACCTAGGTTTTTGTTGGTTCCTTTCATCCGGTGTTATTGCTAATATTTTGATTTGATCACGTGACTATATAGTGTGGTGTGCGTTAATAGTTTTTTAAGTATTGCATATTAAGGAAGGAAAATTGGTTTTAGGTTTCAAAAACTTTAAGAAAACAAGTATATTGTAAATAAAAACTCTGATGTATATACATCATACATTTTCTAACGCAATGACATCTATGTTAATCGGTTAGTATTATTTAGTGACATCTGCCGGCAGATAGTTATATTACAAATATACTTACTCCTACTCACCAATAGATGGCATTGCTCACCCAAACCTCGATAATTTTGTACATAATAATTTAATTTCAAGTACGTAATCACACATACTTATTGGCGTAAAGTTTCGTTTGAAAAATTATGAGTAGCACATACATCCGAAGTGGTCAGTTAATTGGTTTTACAACTTTATTGTCGGAGTTTTTAATTTCACCGTTCGCTTTGACCGCCAAAAGAGGAACGGGCGGGCGACAAACTGTTTTTTGTGGGAAAACAACTAAACAACCCCTTCAAATAGCTTTGGCAAGGGGTTGAAAACATTTTCTATACGTGAAAAATCAGAAATGTTGACGCTGAGTGCTCGATCAAGTTCAGTCGCAGAGGGCCGCTGTAAAAAACATCACAAAACCGGACGGGCTTAGTGAGCGCTTTCTGTTTTTGTTGGTCAGCTTTGCTTTGCACGCGAGCATTGTGTGGATGTTCCCAATCAATTCTTTCTCCTATCTATAGTTATTTATACAGTATTATTTAGATTTTTAATTTGACTAGGTCTCCTGGTGCAGATAAACTTTTCGTTTAGAATATCGGCCAACCGGACCACGAAAACGAATATATTTTCCTCGTGTATGCTAGATTTTTCACTACTGCTTCCCTATAGGTCATAGCGAGATGATATATAGCATATGGCATTCCTCGATAAATGACAAAATAATTTTTCATTTCGAATCAGTTGTTCTTGAGATTAGAGGTAACAAACAAACAAACTCTTCAGCTTCATATATTAGTACCTATAGATTAGTATCTAATATTATTTATATTGGTGGCCTACTTGACATCAACCCATTTAGAAATACGATGATATTATAAGTTTCCTTGTTGGCCCAAGCCGGCTTATTAGACTTAACCTTTAGATTTGTTGTGGAGATGACTCAGGTCTTTAGTCGAGTCCTAGACTGGTGGTTGTTCGGCTTTCTAAAATGTGATATTAATCATCCAAATATTTACTTTGCATTAACTTTCATTCTAACCAATAAGAAAAATTAAGGTAGGCATTCCTTGTACAGACTATAAAATGAAATTTTCAAAGCTGTAACAAGCACCGTAGCAATGTTATGAATGCCAGACCAAAATGTGTTGTAAAATAAATAAATAGCTTGGAAACAAATCTTTTAAAAGCGAGTCCTATCCACTCTATCTTGCCGTGGTTATAACACCGAGGCTAAACAGTCTCACAGTCAGCAGTCTGTGACATAGTGCCGCCATTTCTGCCGCTGACCGTTCGCTGTGCCTACACACTACACACTACATACCGCCTCTATACTCTACTCTATAGTGATAGTCTTTGTACGCGAAACTGCGCTCGCGGAGATTCCAGATACCCCTATTTGATATCTATCCATAAATTACTTCACACGAATTTCTGAATTTTTCGGACCTTCCCCCTCTTTGTCACACCTTTTTACTCAAACATAGTTGTAACTTGTAACTATTTTTATGTTATTTACATTAAGTGTTGTATTACTTAGATATAAAATGAAATATTTTCTAAAATGTAATGTCACAAAATGTTGGACCCTTCCCGCACCTTGTCCTATAATGTCACACTTCATGAACCCCCTTGCCCCCCCTTAACGTGTGACGTAATTTATGGATGGCTCCATACTAATATAAAGGTTGTGTCTCAATAGTTGTTTCATGTGACGGATTTTACTATTTTTTGTTCATAATTATCAATAAGGATCGATTGTTCAATCGTCAAATAAAAATATTCGTCAGATATATGGCGACAGAATCATTTAAAGATGCTAGTTAAAAATTAAGCCTAGAAAGTGGACGGACGACCTGGTTAAAGTTGCAGGAATACGCTGAATGCAGGCCGCTTCCAACAGGTCGATGTAGAGATCCTTGGGGAAGCCTATGTTTAGCTATCGACATATTGTGGTTGAAGTGATTGAGAGATTCAAATCCGGCGAAATCAGAATGAGGCGGGAAATAATTGTGTCGATCAGCAAGTGGAAGCCAATCATTGCTTTTGGAACATAGTTCCTTATTTAATTCATGGTGTTGTTTGGTTTTGCTACTCTCCATGAGCGGTCGTATCGCTGAACATCAGGGTAATGGTAGGCTCGTCTCGACATTCATTAAAAAAAAACACAGTGCTGTGTATCAACTTTGTTGTATCTGTACAAAAAAGATGTTTTAATATTGTTTCACTTTTTAATTTGTGCGGTTATCATTATTTTAGCGGAAAAATACTACAGAGGTAGTATTTTTATCATATCCTCCTTTCAGTTCTTAAAATAAAAATAAAAAATGTATTTTGCATGTATGTACATAGGTGTGTTAAATTATAATATGTTACGCTCCACACCATCAACTTCTATCTACTGTTGTATACATTTTTTATGGTATTATCCAGTCTTGGATAACATACTTCTAAGGTGATATCTTTTAAAATAATCGTCCCAGAAATTAGACATTTCAAGTCTTATCATTGAGCCAAAAAGCTCTTCTGGATTCCATTATTAATTTCATTTTTCAAATATTGTTGAAAAGTTTTATTTGGATCCATTTTCTATAACGATTAACTGAATTTAAATAATTATTAGTTTTCTAATAGGACAATACAACAAATAACTCGACTTAAGAACCCAAGTTCTCACGAATTACAACCTGTACACATTGACAGCTAATAACTATACAAATACGTCAGAACGTATTGTATCAACCTGCAAATTATTATGAAATATGTAACCAAACCATATCATTTCAAAGTCTCATTGTCATAAGCCACAAAGTTGAAATTTCCTCATAATTTCAAGAGCGTTATGTAAAGACTTCCCTCTCGGAGGGAAAAAATAACAGTTAATGAAGTCCCTCCCGTTCCCAGAGGACCAATGGGATCGCGTGATACTGTTGCGAGTGTCGCTATTGGTCGGGACTGGAAACTGTTGCCGAGTCCTGGAATACCTACGGGAACTCTTTGGAAAGATAATACGGCTAAATATTCTTTGAATATAGGTATTGTAATGGGATAAGAATTATTAAAATTACATGTTATTCTACAATGCTATTGCAGACAATATACAACTGTTCTTTTACGGATTTTTTGTTAAACATAATAGAGCTAAGTATTCTTTGAATAAAGGTATTATAATGAGATATATTTTATTAAAATTACATGTTACCTTACAATGCTATTGCAGACGAGATAAAACAGTTCTTTTATGGGTTTTATTGCAGATTTGGTATAAATTTTACTTTTTTTTATATTCCGCGATAAAATCCGTTATTAAAAGTTGTATTCCAATGTGTAACATTCAAGTAAATCTAAGAAATCATTATAATTTTTACATTTTATTACATTTTTAATCTTTCCGACGATTCGATTACTTTACAGCTTTCATAGTCACGGGGTGGACTGAGGTATTAGTCATCCGCTCAGTGACTGTTACAATTTAACTACCCATATTATACAATTATTAAATTAAAAAGATACTTGGGTTTTGCGATCCGATCTACGCAGAAGGAGCTCGCTGTGTCTTGAGGTCTGGCATTTGGCCTTTTGGGTTCCGATTTAATTAAATGTAGTATTGGATGTTCTCTATTGAAATTAAGATGTTTTTTAATTTCAATAGCCTCACGAAACATCCTGGGCAGGAAACGGTTCTTTTGCGAGGACTTAGTGCTGGTCAAAACGAAGGTAATGCTTTTAGCCTTCTTCTATATGTTCAGCAACTGCAGACTTCGTTGAGCGTCGTTCATCTCATATCACATGAACAAATATTTGCGGATCTCACCAATATCAGTTACAAAGTAAATATTGTTCTTTACATAAATATGGTTAACTATAATCCATCTTAACTAATAGGTACCGTTTGACGTTTCATACTTTTCAACTTTGTACAGGCGTAACTTACATAATTTCAATAACATTCCGCCTAAAACCATGGAATTGTGGCTTTACGGCAAGCGAAATTAAATTTGTGTGAGTTACGCCTGTCCAAATATGTTTAAAATAGAAAAATATGACACGTCAAACGGTACTTATTAGTTTAGTTGGATAGTAATACGGGAGGTCGTAGGTTGGAATCTGTGAAGGACATTTTGACTTAGCATTGAGTAAATCACGAAGAACAAAATTGTCTTTAACTCTATTAGCCCATATACGTCCCATTGCAAGGTACGGGCCTTCTCTACAATCAAGAGTACGATTGATAGTGGTTAGGCCATATAGGCCAACACGCTGGCCTAGTGCGGGTTGGCAGACTTTACATACATGTAACATAGGTATATCATTTCCCAGAGGGGGTTGGAAGGGTAGCCAGAGTGCTACCAGGACACACACGTTTCGCCTATGTGCCGCCCCACGATGTGATAGGAGGCGAGCCTATGTCGGGTATAAATTCCTGACTCGAATATTCGATTTTACTTCACCCGACCCGGGATTCGAACCCGAAACCTCAGCGTTGTAATCATACCGTCGAACAACTGCATCACGAAGGCACCGCGTAACTCGCCATTGTTAAAAGCCGGCAAAATTATGCCGCAAGATACTTGGAGAGATAATTAGAAATCATTAAAACTTAATATTACATTAGGTTCAATGCAGTAATTCTTCAAATAAAAACATGCATTAACAAAATACAAGTTTAATATAAAGCGAGGATCTCATAAGATCACAGCATCTTAATATCCCCGTGGGGTGGCTGCGGCGGGGTGAAGCGAATGGGAGGGGATGGGACGGGACGCGAGGGGAGGGTACACAACGATATTCAAATTGCGAACATTTCATTTTAACGCTTTGCCAAGATATTCGCTCCCACGCTTTTAAAGGGAAGTGATTGTGTCGATTATCGATTGTCGATAAATATTAAATATACCAAACAAATTGTAGTTGAGTCATTTTGTCCATAAGAATTTTTGTAATTTTTATCCATAGACTAACAGTAATTATAATATTAAATTAGTCTTACGCCATCCGTTTCGCCATAAGCCTGCGGATAAGCAAATAAAACCTATAATTTACTTCAAGTGAGTAAAAAAAGAATAACGAAAGAAATACATACAAAACACTAAAACTAAAGAACACAGAAAAAAAGAATACAAAACGCAAGTATTGGATTGGACTCTGGTGTCCAAATAAATATTTAATTTGTGTTATGGGCACCAGAATTTTTTTTATTCGATTTTGACCAGACCTTCCTTTACCAGATACCTTGGACTGCACTGCACTAACTACCAGGTGCATTTTCATCATATTTATACCGGTAGAGCCACGCTGTTGTCAGTCACGCCTCAGCATGAATGGGTAGGCTCGTCCGGAGCGGTACCATTGTCACACAGGAGATTAGGGTGAAGCGTCAGCTTTGCTTTCGCGTTTCGTTCGGTGAGTAAGCTTGCCAGGAGCCCAATAACCATACCTCTCTTTCCTTCTCGCTCCCTTCCTGATGATTTGATGGTACGGCAACACATTCATGATCCTTGCGTTGTGGATGTTCATGAGCAGTGATCACTTACCATCAGATGACCTGTTTGCTCGTTAGTCGTTACCATTAAAAAATACCGCTATGACCCCTACTTAATATTATAAATGTGAATGTAAGTTTGTTTGTTACCCTTTCATGCAAAAACTACTTAATCGATCATCATGAAATTTTGTACACATATTCTTGGAGGTATCAGAAGTAACATAGGATATTTTTTATGAAGAAAAAATATACGAAAAATGAAAACTTATTTGTCAAAAAATCAATAACCTATATGAAGAAAATAATAATATTAATGACGTTTAGGCCGCCATTTTGAAAAGTGTATCTGAACCTAGGCAGAGCCAGGACGGACCGCTAGTAGAAAATATATTTTCTATCGACAAAACCCATCCCTCATCCAAGTTGAGACGTTTGCAATGTGAACATTTCGCGAATTGATCGTACCGCTGTGGAATTCTCATTTGCTCGCCCTACCCGCTACCTTCTACCCCCTCCCCCTCCCCCTACCTTCCACCCCCCCTCCACCCACACCTGCTCTCAACATAGTTGTCACTAGACTTGGTTCTAGAGCTTCTTTTGGGCTAGATTTATCTGTTTTAACCGACGACAAAAAGGTTATTAATATTCGTTTTTTTGTTCGATTGTTGTGGTAGCTGTGAGTGATAGAATAATGTAGGTTTTCGTTTGATTATGTTATACATTGGATGAATTTTCGATTGCAAAAACTTATAACTTTTAGAATGTTTGATTCATTATGTATCCTAGAAGTAGTTAAAAGGAAATTGGTACGGGAATCGAATCTACTACAACAACCTTTTTCCTACTTAATTACCATTCAATCATTAGTCATTTAAATAATGTCAATTCCTTAAAAGGCAAAAAGTACTCTTACGGTCACCCATCCAAAAACTGACTTCTGCAAACGTTGCTTCACTTTTCAAACTGAACGCAGTACAAAATTGCCAATAAATTAATATTCGGTTATAATTACTTCGATCTCGCCGTGTCCCCCCTCCTTCGTCCCCCCCGCGCACCCCCCTCGTTCCGCCCGCACCCGCCGTTCCGTTTCTCATTGTAATTTAAATGGAATTCCGTTCGACAACTAAATTGAAATATACCAATTGGAACGCACCTTCCGTCGGCGGTTCGATGTTTGAATTTAATTTTAGAATTTTGTCGCGCTCGTTAAGGGGACGTTTGTTTTGTTTCTGTGACTATTTTTTTTTATATTTGGTTGGTGAGTAATTGTTTTATGCGGCCTGAGATAAAGATTGTGATGCGTCAATCAAACACACTAGGTAGGGGCTAACTGATTTAGTACTAATATACCGGACATTGACTGGATATTATTGGTACTTATAATCACGTAGGTATACATATTATACACTCATTGAACCGTTTATAATATCTTATAGATGGATTGTTCATTTTCGATAATATAATGTAACTTAGTCAATATTTGTCTTCATAACTAGATGTAACATATTTTTTGCATGGCGGTCTTAAAAAAATTGTTATGTGTTATATAAAATAGTTGTACAGAATTTCAAGCTAATATTCTCATATTAGTATCTCAGACACCTAATAAAAATAAGAAGACATATAATTTTTACCATAAGTGTTACGTATCCGAAAAGTCGGTTATGTTAAGCATAATATAATAATGTTTAAGAACCCTTCACGACATTAAGCACTTAAACAGGTGCTTGGAGAAGCAATTAAATGCACCGGTATAATTATAATTATGCCGACGAATGGTATAAGTTATACCATGATCTGAGAATCTATGACCTAGGGTGTACATTGTCTAGCCCGTAATTTTTACTTTGATATAGAACCATTAAACTTAAGATTTTCTTTCCAAAAATAGGCTTTCTATTTGTGGGTAATTCAATCGAATAAAATACGGGGACTGAATAACAAAGTTGACTTAAAGTATCGAAATTGGTTGTTATGATAAAATAAAATAAAAAAATACCCTGATATTATAATCTGATAGTCATAAAGTTATTTTATCAAAAGTACATTAAACCCTATATTCGGTAGTAATTTTATAGATAGATAGCAAATAATGAATCTCCGATATTTCTATTAGTGAAGCATTTTGATTTCTATTGTATTTTTTTAAGAAATAAATTAACGTATATTATGTATATCTTTGAAAAAAAAGAAGAATTTACCATAATAGTCATAAATATTATAACAAAAGACGAATAAGAATTTCATATAAATATTTTTATATTGAAATTAAATAATAAGTATGTGTATTGATTTGTCATAAGAGTTATTTAATTGCTTACACGACGAATTAACTACTTTTATTTCATTCTGGTAAAATGTTACCAGAAATAGTTTATTACAATAACAGTCAAAGGTGTAGTGCTTCAACGACAATGTTATCACATCCCCATCTGATAGCGCATATTCTGGATATAATTATATTGAATAAGAGATACAATTGTTTCGATCCGGAGAGACAATCATTTCTTGCAAGCTGATACTCTGTTTGAAAAGCAAAACTTTCAATCATTCAGCCTTATTCATAGACAGTTTTAATACTAATTTTAGTTATCGAACGTTTTGTTCATTTCGAACGACTTTTTAATTCAGTTTGAGAGAAGAAGACAAAACATATTCTCAAAAATATATTTTCATACTGTTTATAAATAAAGCTTATCCCCGATGCGAGTAACACTCTTATTATCATGCCTTATATTTTTGCCGTAACAGTATAAAAAAATGAACAGAACTTCATTATGGTTTCTTAGATTTACGTGAATGTTACACATTGAAACGATGATGATTAAAATGTAAAAATTAAACCAAATCCGCGATAAAATCCGTAAATAATACTTTTATTTAACAGAACTTCATTTATATCCATAATAGGTCTACCATATTATAAGAATTCTACTCTTGTATCAATTGAAGTTCCGTTGAAATCAGTCAAACAAATATGTAATAATAAAAAAAAAAAAGGTTTGACCAATCTGAGTATCACACTCTACGCTTGTATATTGAAACACTAATATAATTTATCATCAGATCTATATATAAATATGCACCTACATGAAAGTATATGAAGATGCTACGGCCGATCTCTGTGTGTACTATTTATTAGCTCTTTAAAATTGGTATTGTGGTTAACGGTATATCTAAGTACTAAAAAGTAAGAAGCTTAAATCCTAAAATGAGTTCTTGTACACTAATGATTCAATCTATCTTTATTTGCAGTAACATTAAAATACCTAAAAATATACTCAAGTATTCGATCTAATAAGTCAATATGGACATAGCAGTATAAAGCTTTTTATATTAAACAAACAATCTATTCAGAGATCCATTATCCACAAACTCAATATCCAAATGAAAGCAGACACAAATAAATCCGGCATTAACATAGATAATATATTATCAGTCAAAACTAAAATTCGTCGACGTCATTTCGCATTACGCGAACAAATAACTGGATGTGGCCAACAAACGATATCGTATTTACAATCTCATTACCGACACACTCGCACGAAACAATCAAACAACAAAAAAATATAAAAGAAAGCATATTAAAAGAATCCACAGCGCGAATAACAAAACATAATTGTGTGTTTGTGCCTCATTCAATAAGGCCTTTGTGGATTGCTTCTCAAAAAAGTCACCTTTATAAATTAAGTTTCAGCATTCGCGGCGTCCAATCGGCGCGCAGAGGCGGGGTCCCTCGCCGCCGCCATTGGCCGAGCCGATCCTCACATTTTACAACATTTTATATAACCGGATGATACAACATATACAGTTATCACTATAGTGCGAGAGGGACGCAGATATGAGCTTGTATACAGTGTGTCGTTTCGCACTCACGCCGTCTCGCTTGCACACGCCCCGGCAACTGTTCGCCGAATATGAAGCAACAGTGTTGGTAACATCCCGACACGGTGTCGCCGCCTTAACCGTGCGCGTTCCAATTTTAAACGTGCGTTCGAAATTCCATTTTGCAACAGTCGCGTTGCGGAACAGGATCGGTGATTCGAAATTTAAAAATAATTTTTATAATTATTTTCTTCATGTGTTTTTAAAATGTGTAAAAAAGTTATGCGAGTTTTTTAAGTTTGTGCTTTGAGTCTTTTGGGCCGTTTGACTTTATAATGGAAATGTCTTTGCCTAACGGTGTGGACGTCTCTCAGCTGGTGCAGCATCCAGTGCTGGCCGCTTTGCCGCCCTTCTTCCTACGAGCCTCCGAAAGATATCAGGTGAGAGTTCAATTATCGTTCCTAATGCAAAAGTTATGTAGAGTAATATTTAAATTACGTCGGACAATCTTTTGTTTAGCAATGATATTACAAATTGTGATAAAATAAAAGGTTCCTTTTCGAATAATTACAAAATATTTTTTTTAAGAAAATCAGCATCTGAAAACAGCAGTGTGATTGTAACGGAGCTTTTTGTGTAAGCTTATGATTAGCATAGCAACCAAACCTGCCAACACAAATGTTGAAGGATTCAAATATTATTTTCTGTCTTAAACTAATTTAATCTGTGGCTCTATATTGTTAATATTTAATACTATTCACTTTTACTTCTCATTTTATTTGAAGAGCTTTTTTGTTGCACTCAGTATCTTTTTTTATTGTAATGAATGGCCAGACGAACATGCCCTTCGCTTGATGATACGACAGCTCATGGACAGTAGCGAAACCAAACACCAGGAATTACAAAGTAATACTTGGCATTCAGCTGCGCTCGCCGTCCTGAGACGTAAGATGTTAAGTCTCAATATGTCCAGTGGTTACTCTGGCTACAATGCCCTTCAAACTTGAACACAACAGTGCATTTACACTGCTGTTTGGCGGAAGAATGGCACAATGGAAATTTCGGTGACTCACATCCAGGCGGCGCCTCACATACGAAAGACCTACCACCAGTAGAAATATTTATAATTACATCATTAGTTTTAAGAAATCACATATTTTTGTGACATATTTAATGACTCTAAAGTAGTTTATTTGTCTTTAAAATGTGTGAAATTATCGATACTTGATAGTATAGAGACTAAACATAATTCTTTTAACTCTGTTAAAACTGCCTAGAGGCTATTGATAGATAGGCCCTTAAGTAGAATTGAAGTTTTAAAAAGATGGCCATAAAAACGCGGTAAAAGAAATATTAAATTAATGTAATAGGGGGCCCTACTATATTCATCCGAACGAACGAACGAACGAAGTAAATGGTAATAAAAAATATATTATTCATTTTTATTAAACTTTCTGTCATATTTTTTTTTTTTATTTCTATGAATAGCGAGACGAGCATGCCGTTTACCTGATGGTAAGCGATACTAGCGCTCATAAACAGTAGTAAAACCAAATAACACCTAGAATTACAAAGCAATGCTTGGCATTCCACTGCGCTCGCCATCCTGAGACAAAAGATGTTAAGTCTCGATATGTCCAGTAGTTACTCTGGCTACAATGCCCTTCAATCCGAAACACTACAGTGCATTTATATTGCTGTTTGGGAAATAGACATTGCGGTGGTACCCACCCAGATGACTTCTCACATATGAGAGACCTACCACCAGTGCAATAATAGAAGCAAGCATTTTCAAAATCGTTGCGTGCGACGACTAATTTTAGTAACGCTCCACTAGAGACGTACTGGAGCGCGCGCACCACTTACGTCAGAACACTTTACGCGCTTTCCGCCCTGTCCATTTATTTATATCAATGATAGAGGCCTTATTTTTTCTTTGAAAGGGAAATACCTATAAATACATGATATTTCTAGTTACATGTGAACGGTGAAGGAAAACATCGTGAGGAAACCTGCATACCAAAGCGATTTATAAGAATTTCTATGGTATGTAAGTCCGCCAACTCGCACTAGGCCAGCGTGGTGGACTATATGGCCTGACCACTCTCAATCGTACTGTCGATTGTAGAATAGGCCCGTGCCCTGCAGTGGGACGTATATGGCTGATACAGCAGCAGCAGCTAGTTACATGTGGACTGCTCTGAATATTGGGTAGGGTTCTATAATGGTTTTCTAAGTTCATGTATTTCTTTATTGAACTGTCTCGTTGGCGCAGTTACACTGCGGTATAATTGCAAAGCTGAAGTCTCGGATTCGAATCCCGGATGGAGCTATATTGGTTGTTTCTATTCATTATCAGCTCGGGATCCGAAATTTGCGTCCGATATGGCGATGTGATTCCACAATTCCGTTCAATCCAGGGTCGCGCTGAGTAATATTAGATTTTTATATTCTTTTTCAGCCTAGGGTTAGGAATTTGTATTGCGATGATCCCCTATCACATCATGAGATGGAACACACAAGTAAAACGTGGGTGTTCTGGTAGCATATCTGCCTACCCCTCCAGGAAAAACTTCGTGAGATTGCTCTAGTAAGTTTAGTGATGTCTAGAGAGTCTCTTGCAGTTCCTGATATTCATGACACAAGACTTAATTGATCTTAACGTGGAGTCAGGACTATGTATGTCACTGTTGGGTATATTTATTTAAATTTAAGTAATTCTAAAGTTAATAACTTAAGATGGGCTTTGCCTGGTTAAGAAAATGCTGGAAATATTAGCGTTTTTGTTTAAAAAACACTTTGTTTTAACAACGATGTTCTATGCCACATACGTCGATTTACCAATTTCTGAGAAATCTGGATTTTAGTCAACAGTTTAATTTAGTATTAAGTGTTTAATTTAGTAATTAAGGTTCTCAGCAAATATTTCTTGTAATAGATATCGACATAAATATATGGACAGGGCGGAAAGCGCGTAAAGTGTGCTGATATAAGCGGTGCGCGCGCTCCAGTACATATCTAGTGGAGCATTACTGAAATTAGTCGTCGCTCGCAACGATTTTGAAAAGGCTTGCTTATTATCACAGAAAGTTTAGTAAACATGAAGATAGTATTTTTTATCACCGTTTAGAAGAAATCTATTTACCTAGTTAATTTAGTATTAATTTTAGCGCGATTTTCACGGTCATACTTAGTTTTAAAATCAATGGTAATAGATTTCGTAGAATTTTTCTTGAAGTTTGTTTCATCCCGTCGGTACCGATTTGTGCACTTATTCTTAACTAGCGGCCTGGCCTAGCTTCGCCCGGGTACAAATAGATTTCTGTACAATAATATGTACGTATTATACATATAAACCTTCCTCTTGAATCACTCTATCTATTAAAACAAACCGCATCAAAATCCGTTGCGTAGTTTTAAATATTTAAGCATACAAAGGGACATAGGGACAGAGAAAGCGACTTTGTATTATACTATGTAGTAATAGTGACAAGCTTTAACTAGATATATGTTGTAATGAGGTCAATAGATAAGAACACCGGCTGTGAAACGAGACCCCTTGGTTATTGAGTAATTATTTGACCTTTAAATATTAGTATCGGGTGTAGGTGTTGTGAGACCGAGAAATCTATTGTAGTTTCTCATACTAGACATTTATAAATATTTTTCATTTAGTAGGTTTAAGTAAAACATAATTTTTGTATTACAATGTAAAAATGATTTAAGAATTTCCAAGAATTATGATTGAGTCGTAGCGATCGGTATAACGTTAATTAGTAAAAAATAAAGAGATATATTTTTGGATCCTGGGGGTAGGTCTCTCATATGGGAGAGGCCGTCTGGGTGGGTACCACCGCAATGTCTATTTCTCCCGTCAAACAGTTGTGTAAATGCACTGTTGTGTTTCGGATTGAAGGGCATTGTAGCCAGAATAACAACTGGACATAATGAGACTTAACATCTTATGTCTCAGGATGGCGAGCACAGTGGAATGCCAAGCATTGCTTTGGTATTCAAGGTGTTGTTTGGTTTTGCTACTGGTCATGAGCGGTCGTATCGCTTACCATCAGGCGAACGACATGCTCGTCTCGCCATTCATTGCAATAAAAAAAGTTTGCTACAAAATATAGCATATAATATTTATGTATATTTACGTTTGAGTTAATTTAAATTAAATATTTTGTTTAACAATTCAAAGTAAAATGTTCCATTTCATTATAATTTTGAATTAATTATGTGAAAATCGAAAAAGTAACTATCATTAAATATAGCTTGTCAGTTTTCATGTATAAAAAGAAAGAATGTTTTTTTTACGGCTTACAGCCTTTTGCCGTCGGGTAAGATATTCCAAGCAGTTGTTTGTGAATAACATTTAATTCTCCTGTTACTAAAATACATCACTTTTGGACAGAATATGTATTGTCGTAGTCAGAATTTAAAATTTCCCAATTTTTAGGGTAATATAGATAGGTACTAAAATGTGTATTAAATAAATTATAGCGGCCCGGCCCAGCTTCTCCCGGATACAAATAAATTTCTGTACAATAATATGCACGTATTATACATATAAACCATCCTCTTGAATCACTCTATCTATTAAAAAATCACATCAAAATCCGATGCGTAGTTTTAAAGATTTAAGCATACAAAGGGACATAGGGACAGAGAAAGCGACTTTGTTTTATACTATGTAGTGATTATATTTTTCATTATTTCAATGAATGACGATACGAGCATGCCATTCGCTTGAGTAAGCTTGAGTAATACGATCGCTCATAAACAGTAGCAAAACCAAATAACACCTTGAATTATGAAGCAATGCTTGGCATTTCACTGCGCTCGCCATCCTGAGACATAAGATGTTAAGTCTCAATATGTGCAGTAGTTACTCTGGCTACAATGTCTATCAAACCATTACTTACGATAGTTATGTTATGCTTTTTAATATTTTATTTAATACTACAATTGACACCCAAATACGTGTCTTGGACCTAACAAACTTTATTTTGTCCCACCATATAATATTAGTTTCCGTGCTTTGCAAATAGTCTCTCGTTTCATATTCAATTTCTTAATTATAGCTCTACATTACCCACTACCTTTAATCTTATAATTCGGGATTCGAACCCACGACCTTACGGTTTACAAGCATGTGCATTCAACAATGTATCATAAATATAAAAGATGTATTCAAAATAACAGTTTCAAATATCGTTTCCTGCGGGTAATGTTTGATTAGTGGGTGTTGGTTACAAATAAAGATATTCTTGTGTTATTATTCGTATAACGTAATGTAACACCCAAATTGTTACCTTTTGTAGGTGTTAGTTTCAGGGTTAAGGGTTCTTGAGAATCGAAGGGTGCCGTAATGAAATTAAGTTACTGCTTTAAATACATTTTAAAGAGCGCATAATTATTGACTGAATTGGTGGCGTAGTCGTACTAAGGTGCGATTATAACACTGATGTCTCGGGTTCATATCCCGGGTCGGGCAAAGTGATATTAGATTTTTCTATTAATTCTCAGTTGGGAATCAGGCATTTGTGCTCGATATGGCGATCGGCTCGCCTCCTATTACATCGTGAGATGGTAAAAACGAGGCGAAACGTGGTGTTGTGGGCGTCTTGGTGTCTTCTGCCTACCCTTGCTGGGAAAAAGGCGTGAGTTAATACATATACATATTGTAAAACCAGATATTATTATGTTGTTTTGTAGTTTGACAATCAATACAGACGTAACTTCAAAAGTCAGAGGTGCGCCCAGAGTTTTGAACCCACTACCATCTAGGTAGAGATTCTGTATCAGCCCATATACGTCCCACTGCAGGGCACGGGCTTCCTCTACAACCGAGAGTAGGATGAAGATTGGTTAGGCCACATAGTAATTACACATTATTTATTATCATAAAATAATTATTCTGGCGATTGTATTTATTATGTCGGTATGCTTGGTTCTTCACGATGGCTTGATGGAGTAGTGAAGATAGTCGGCGGCAGCCTGCACCGTGCGGTTCACACTGCACATGACCGCGCCTGGTGGAGAAAGATAGTGCGTGGTCGCGATCCTCAGCAGTGAGGGAACGACAAGAGAAGAATGCTTGGTTCTGTAGGGGTGAGGATAAAAGCCGTAATAGCACCATGAATAGCGGTCCAGGAACATCATAGTGTAGTGTGTGCAGTGTAGATACACTGTTGTGTTCCGGTTTAAAGAACATTGTAGCCAACGTTACTACAGGACATACTGACTTAACTACTTATGTGTCAGGATGGTGAGTGCAGTGGAATGCCAAGTATTGCCTTGCAATTCATGGTGTTGTTTGTTTTGCTACTGTCTTTGAGTTTGACATGTGGTCGCGGGTGCAAATCCCAGGGCACACTTCTGACTTTTCGTAGTCATGTGTGTATTGATACTCAATCACTACGAACTGTAACGGTGAAGGGAAACATCGTGAGGAAACCGTACCACAGCTATTTATATGATTTCCTATGGTACGTAAAGTCCACAACACACTAGGCCAGAGTGGTGGACTACATGGCCTACCCCCTCTCAATCGTCCTCTCGATTGTAGAGGAGGCTCGTGCTCTGCAATGAAACGTATGTGGGCTGAAACAAACAGTACAGGAATAGAGAATAAATTATTTAAACTACAAATAATTGTCCACCACTCTCAACAATAATAAGTCAGATGAAGAGATATCTTTGGACTAGTTACTGTTACTAACGGCCGTTCTCTATATCCTATCTATCCTTAACAAGGGATTGAAATAGCTACTATGAGTATGTCGGTATAATTCTACGCTTAATTCAACAAAAATAGACATAAATATGTATCTAATCTAGCTATCTATAAATATATGCACCATATCTTTATTTCTCAATCTTTGTTAACTGAAACATACATTACATCGAAATATCAAATGAAATCTCTTGTTAAAGATAGATAGATTATAGAGAACGGCTGTAAGAGACTCACGGAGCGTTAGTATCTCTTTTTCTTTACTCTGACTATCATAGGTCTCCCCAAGGACTTCCATATCAACCTGTTAAGAGCAGCTTGCACCAGTAACATTCTTCCTTTCTGTTATACTCGGAGTATCATTATGGTTGTCTGTATCGCTTACCATCAGGCGAACGGCATGCTCGTCTCGCTAGGTCGTATTATCTTAATGCCGTCGCTGGCAATTGTTTCCACAGATTTGTAGTTAATGGAAGTAATATCGATTGTAGGGGAGAGCCGTGCCCTGCAGTGGGACGTATTGGGGCTGATACAGTTTATTCAGAAAAGCTTATATATGTTGTTGTTGCAGCGGACTCCGAAGTGCGCGCGCTGCCGCAACCACGGCGTGGTGTCGGCGCTGAAGGGACACAAACGGTACTGCCGCTGGCGGGATTGTGTTTGTGCCAAGTGTACACTCATTGCTGAAAGACAGAGAGTCATGGCTGCTCAGGTGAGGAACTAGTACTACATATATTTATAATTGTTTGTTTGTTTGTATTTTTATATTTTAGCTTTAGTTTTCTGTGTAGATGATTATTAGCGTAAAATTGTTTAGTTTAATTAATTTCATGTAAACGTTTTGGCACACGCTGTATGTTTATATGTAAATGTTTTTTTTATAAATAAATAAATAAATATTCACCCAGTGTGGTGGACATGGCCTTACTCCTCTCAATAACACACTTATATCCTTCGTTATTCTTATTACTTTTACTTTATGGCGATAACCATCCTAGTCGCATATTTTGGTGTGCGGGTGTATAAACAGTGGCTATCCACGAAACAAGCCTAGAGCTTAGTGTGGGAATCATGGCTACCTCAGCAGTAATAACTAATCTATACATCTATACAAATAAATAAAAATGAAGTGTCTGTTTGTAAAGTGAAAATAAAAAAAAATTACCAACTACATATCGTTATATACACGATACCTATAACGAAAATGACCTTAGAATTTTTTGTCTGTCTGTCTGTTTGTTCCGGCTAATCTTTGAAATGGCTGGACCGATTTTGACGGGAACTTCATTGTCAGGTAGCTGATATAATAAGGAGTAACTTAGGCTCTAAGAACTTAGGCTACATTTATTTTAGAAAAATAAAGTAATGTTACAATGCCCAAGTACTGTCCAATACCGCGCGCAGCTCACGCGCTTACCACCACTGGGCCGTCATGGCGGGCGCCTCCCACCAACGAATGAATAATTAAAATAAAAATACAAAAACAAAAAAAAACTAACTAACTTTTTTGTTAAATTCGACGCGAATGAAGTCGCGGGTACAGTACCTATATGGACTGATACAAAACGTAAAATCACGGGCTAAGTCCTAGTAATATATAATTCTTAGTAATTTTACAATTCCGGTAACATATATACACAACTTCAGCCTCAGTAATGCAGTTGGGTTACAGCCGTTCTCTATAATCTATCTATCTTTAACAAGCGATTTCATTACTTATTTCGATGCAATTTACGTTTCAGTTAACAAAGATAGAGAGGTATAGATATGGTGCATATATTTATAAATAGCTAGATTAGATAAATATATATTATATAATATGTCTATTTTTGTTTAATGAAGAGTAGAATTATACCGACATGGTCATGGTAGCTATTCTAACCTTTGTTAAAGATAGATAGGATATAGAGAACGGCCGTTAGAGACTAGCTGTAAATAAGGGGCCGGGGTTAAATTCTCAAGTGAAACAAATGTTTATTAATTAATTGTTTCGGTAACGGTGTTGTGAGACCCAAAAGCATTTAATGATTTTTGATTTAGACTACTTGAAAAAAAAAACTTATCTAATCTGGCGTCGGGTCTCAGTATGTGTAAATCCTAGGAGTTTTAAACAAACCTTCGTCTCAGTTCAGGGATGGAACCCACATACTTTCGCGTCATTTTAGCTGCACCATACTTTTCAAAACGGACAAACAGAACTTTCTATAATAAAAACGATTTCCCCCTAGGTGGCTCTCCGACGGCAGCAAGCACAAGAGGAGAACGAGGCCCGGGAACTGAACCTGCTATACGCTGGTCAGACCACCTCCGCCTCGCATCACTACAACGACATCTCTGAGGAATCTCCCGGTAAGTCAATATTTTGATGTTGTACGTTATGGAACGTTTGAAAAAATTATTAGATCAACTTTTTTACAATCACAATTTAATATACATATCAACTTTTTCACAATTAAAATTTAGTAAAATCACAATGCGTGTACATCGACAGCCAAAAAAGCAACATGATTGAATGATTTAAGTACTAATATGAAACTTGTGATTTTTTTGTAATCTTGATTTAAGATGTCTTCTCGTGAGTTTTTTCTATTCATAATGAAAATAAATTAAATTTGGGTCTTTACGGCTAAATATCTATTTGGATAAGAATATAAAGGATTTGTAAAAAAACTGAAACATTAAAAAACTAAAGTCTAAAAATTTATGTGCTATCGAAATGTAAATTTATAGACACGTTATATTTATGAAAAAATTTAAATAATTGTTAGTGATTTCGATTCGCCATAATTTTGATTCGGCTTACTGAAAACCTACATGACCTAGCTTTTTTATAATCTTTAGAACTTTTTTCTTAAAGGACTAATAACACTACTAAGTAGGTCGGGATACACTATGTAAACGATATTATATAATACTAACCAACGGGTCCCAAAATATATAAATTTACTGAACCATTATTAAAACTATTCTTGCAAAAAATATTTTTTAAAGTTTACAAAACATTGTTAAAAATTCACACCTTAAAAAAACGAAAATCCGGATAAAATGGAAAGTTCTGGAACAAAAGTCTCGGGCCAATTACGCAGATTTGACAACGCAAGTGTTGCCCAACGAGGAGGGCAAAAAGAAAAAAACCGGGCAAAATGGCGGCGCGACACCGTCGGTTATTGTTGCCCGGATTAACGAGCTGTTATCCGGGTATTACTTGTTAAATTTCAACATCGGTTTGGGGTTCCGTGGGGATTTGAAAAGAATAATTTTTATGTTGGTATCGACTAAAAATGATATTAATGAAATGATCGATTATTTCGAGATCAAAAGAGATTTGGCCTAGTGGTGCTATAGTTGTGATCAGTCGGGAAGCTTTAGGTTTGGTTCTTAGATCTGGTAGTTTTTTATTATCCCTACATTTATGTATACATATCTGAAGCACAATTTCCTATAAAAAATTATCATTGTAAGATGAAACGAAATTCGTTTATTACTCACGTAGGTAATTAAATCTCTTATCACAAGTCAATAAAAAATTGTATTAAATATGTGCAAGTGTATTTATAAATTAAACAATCTCTTAACTGTGACTATTTATTTCCAGTACCATTCACGCACTGTGTTAATATTAAAACGTAAATTGCACGGCGTCATATATTTCTTAATAGATTTAAAATAAGGGGAACATACCAAAGAGTAAATAAGATAGAGCCGAGAAATACAATTTAATACGCCTTAAATAAAATTACTGCATATTTAGAGATATGTGGCTACAAATCTATAATTACAAAAATAATAATATAATATAATTATTTATATTCAATTTGGTTTATATTGGAGAAAACCGTTGATAGCAGAGGTATTAACTTTGCCCGCTCTTTAGGAGCAAAGGTATAATGTTATGTATATTTATACTTACATGTACATAAACACAAGCCTTTTTCCCAGAAGGGGTTAGTAGAGGTGCAGCCAGGTCGCCTATATTTCGCCAAGTATTTATCATCCCATTATGCTATAGGGGGCGAGCCTATTGCTATATCGGGTACAAATTTCTGATTCGAGCTTTTAATGCATAGAAAAATCTAATATCACCATGCCCGACACAGGATTCGAATCCCAGACCACAGCTTTATAATCATACCGTATTACAAGTGCGCCACCGAGGCATAGGTATATACCGGATATATCAAGAGTGCTACCGAAAACGAAGCCGGGTGGTAGTTTTAGTGACTACAAACACAATGCAACTAAACATTTTGCAAAGAAATGCGACATTTTTTTATAATTTTTTAAATATCGTCATTTTGGGTGCTAAATCCATAGTTTTTGCTAAAATAATAATTTAAACTCTTTTATACCTTAGAGTCTTTATAAATAAAAGAGTGTATATTATTATTTTAGGAACAAAAAAATTCCACCCAAATACGACCACAGAAAAAAAAAATAATAATAATTACGCTTTTTTTCCAACATTTGCTGTTGCATTGTGTTTGAAGTCGCTTAAACTACCACACGGATTCGTTTTCGGTAGCAGTCTTGATATACCCTGTATAAAGAAAGTATAGATAAGAAAACAACAGTAATCCATGAAAGCTGTATAACGAAACAGTGTGAAAATCGTATTTAAAAGCGACAGTGCGGTTGACGAAACGCCTTTCAGTACAAATGTGTGCTTTTTTATCAAATACGTGTGGTCTAATCAACAAGACTGAAGCGAATTTTAAATTTCAATTCAATTAATTATCAAAACTGATTGGTGTAGCGGTTTTAAAGTTGCGGTTTTCGCTACTGGCTAAGTGTTCATTCGTTGAAATTATCAGATTTATCTATGGATATGTGTATATGTATCAGCCCATATACGTCCCACTGCAGGGCACGGGCCTCTACAATCGACAGTACGATTGAGAGGAGTAAGCCATATAGTCCACCACGCTGGCCTAGTGCGGGTTGGCGTATTTTACATACCATAGATGGCAGACTTCCTCACTAGGTTTTGCTTTACCCTTGTAGTTTATATTGCTTTCATATTACACTGGTCTGCAACGAAATCCGCCTTTAAATAAAAATATGATAAATATAAAGAGCTTAACATACTGAATCTAAATCTGCTTCCTATTGTTTGCTATCACGTATACCTTTTTTTAAAAAAAATCTTAAATATCTCGAAATTCTGTATTTTTTGTGAGTCATCTTTGCACTAACACTAATTTATTCAGTCTGTATCATATTTTTCCACACAAAAACGACTTAGGTTGATAGAAAGAGAGAGAACGATATCGACTCATGGTATTTTGACACTAATGCATACGCTTGCGCAGTTCTCGCTGTGACTCCGTGGCGCTCAGTTCGATTTAAAGTTGTAAAGTGTTTGTTACTGATTTTAACCTAGTATTTCGGTAGGTTTTATATTATATTGATACATGTAACGAAAATTTATGTGTAATTTCAACTACAGAGCAAAATACAATCACGTGAATAGAATATTATCTTAATTTTATAGCAAATTTAATTTTATTGTAGGTACAAAATGCCAAGGATTTGCAAAAACTCTCCTGACGTGTTTTGCTACATTTGTGGTGAATTTACCATAAAATCTCAACGGAACACATTGACTAGTCTGGTTAAAATCGCATATGAGCGTTATTTTGGGATTCCGGTCGATGATAGAGACAAAAATTGGCTCCCGAAAATATGCTGCAATAGTTGTTCAAGGACGTTAATAAAATATGTTAACGTTAAGAGGTTGGCTCAAAGGAAGTCATAGAACCATGTCATTCTCAACGCCCATGATTTGGATGGAACCTCAAAACCATCAAAACGATTGTTATTTTTGTATGACTTCAACAAACGGATTCACGAAAAAAATTACATATCCGAACATTCCATCTGCACAAAGATCAGTACCTCGAAGCAGTAATACTGCTGCACTTCCAGTGCGTATTAACAGCGACAGAACGACTGATGATGAAAATACCTATCAGTTAGTCAATCGAGTACCTTCTCTGTTTCTTCAATTTTATCCACAGACTTATCCAAACCTCATCTTCTTACTCAATCTGATTTAAATTATCTCGTTCGAGATTTGAGAAAAGTGAAAACTACAAGGAAATCATCCAAGAACTTCTGCTTTCTTACAAAGCTTTAAAATGCAACATGTCACTTAAAATTCATTTTTTAGATTCTCACTTAGATTTATTTCCCGAAAATCTTGGAGCGGTATCTAATGAACACGGTGAAAGATTTCATCAGGACATATTGCACATTGAGAGGCGCTACAACGGAAAATGCTGGCCGATTTTTGTTGGTCTATTTGTCGCGAAACTCTATTAGAAAATATAAAAAGAAAAAAAACTACTAAATAAAATGAAAGAAACAATATGTAATTATATTGTCTTATGATTTTTAATGTACTTAGTGTGATTATATGTAATATTTTGTCCCAATTATTAAAAAAATTATTGATTTTTCAAAAAAATATTTTCTTAAAAATTCCCTCACAAAAAATATATACGTGATACAATTTTTTTAAAACTCAGTTTCTGTTGAGAATGATCACATCTATAATAATCGTGCACAATAATAAGAAGGAGTGAAAAAAAAATTTTTTTTGCAGACCAGTGTTATTAACTGAAAGTCTTCGTGGCGCATTTGGTTAAGCGCTGGCTGTGAAACGAGAGGCTGCGGGTTTGATCCGCGCCGGGACAAATATTTGTTTGATTCATAACACGTATTTGTTTCGAGGCTGGATGTTTGTGAGAAACAAAAGTCTTTCGTTGTTTCTGTTACACGACACAATATTAAATTGTTCTTATAATAGAGTTAGGACTATGTGTGCCACTGTTGGGTTCATTTATTTGTTTCGATTCTGGGTGTTTGCGAGACCGAAAAGTCTTTCTTTGTATCTGAAACTCAAAACCTAATTGATCATAATGTCTGTACAAGACTGTCGAGCGTAATATCACCCCGACAGAACCCACCTACTACCATGTATGCATACACAACTTAATTACGAACCAAGTTCCAAGAAAAAGAAGAGAAAAAGTAATACTTTGTCCAACAAACGGCATTTGAAGGCAAGGCGGCGCATTGGGAGCTGAATGTGCGTTATTGCGGGTACTTAGTTAATTGCAGCGAGACTTGTGCTAAAATGTTTACAGCACGCCTTGCTTGTGATTAATATACGCTACATCAAAGTGCTGGGGTACCACGGGTTCCAGAAATGGCGGAGATTTTTCGAAGGAATTAGGTGTGGGCTACCACCATACCATAGCGATTTGTAAGAATTTTTATGGTAAGTCCGCCAACCCGCACTAGGCCAGCGTGGTGGACTATATGGCCTAACCACTCTCAATCTCACTGTCGTTTGTAGAGAAGGCCCATGCCCTGCAGTGGGACGTATATGGGCTGATACAGATACAGATGTGGGCTGTGATTGGCAAAATATTTTATTCGATTTGGTAGAATATTCTGTCTATAATCCTCGTAAATGTGCCGTCTTCTCAGTTAAACCTTTATACAAATTATATTCAGTTTCAAGTAGAACGATAATTAAGTCGTTCGGCGAGAAAGAATTATCTCTTGTAGTTTGATTTATACAGTAGATTGAAAGAATAAGAATTTACTAAATGAAAAGATTGACGGAAGTGTTGAAATTAAATCGATGTGTATAGTTCATATAAACCGTACTGGCGTGTGACGAAATTTGGGACAGCAATTAAAGTTTAAAAAATATATATTTTACGCATTGTTTGAGATATGTATTCTAATTACTGCTGCTGCTTACCATCAGGCAAATAGCATGCTCGTCTCGACATTCATTGCAATTAAAAAAATGTCCAATAGTTACTCTGGCTACAATGTTCTTCAAACCGAAACACAACAGTGCATTTAAATTCCTGTTTGGCGGGAGAAATAGACATTGCGGTGGTACCTGCCCAGGCGGCCTCTCACATATAAGTGACCTACCACCAGTTGTGCTATAGTGCATTTAAACGCTTGGCCAACGTCGGCCAGGCTCCACCAATGCAAGGGTGTAAACTGTGTGTTTGGCCCGGCTGGCCTTGACTTTTCATTGTTGATAGCTTGGAGTTAGTACACGTTGGCCCAGCCTCAACCAACGTGTAAATGCACAATTATTTTTTACTTTTTCTCACATATAACTCGTCTCGCATATTTCCTTCGACGAGTGACGATCGAGTTGGCATCGGTACGCGCCGCGTCAAACATCTGAAAAGCGACAAGTGGCCGGTTTTGTGCGAGTCGCGACTTTCTAAATTAATGCCACTGAATTCATGTCCCGACGCGAAACTAGCTTTGAAGTGCGGCGTTGCCCGCATCTTTCCGCGCTAACAGTTTGCTATATGCGTTTAATTAATGTTTTATATTATTGTGGGGTTGTTTTTTGATGTCGCACGCCACTTTGTTCGCTGTATGCTGTGTTTTTCTTCTTTTTCTTTTGTTAAAAACTGCACGTTTGGTTACAAAACGAAGTGTTTACTTTTAATTTCTATTGGAAATTATTTTCCTTTTTTGCTGGTTCGAGAAGTGTTAACGTTTTGTTTATGTTGGTAATGTTTATTTTGTTTCTGGTTTTTGTTCTTTTATTAAAAGGAGTTACGTGTTACCTATAGTTCATGTTTGGTTTTAATGGTTTATTTTTATTGTGCAAAATGTGTGGTATTCTTTGATGTTTTATTGCATTGAATATAATGTAGAAAGCCTCGGTGGCGTAGTTGATTGGACACCGACTGTGAAACGTAAAGCTGCGGGTTCGATCCCTGCACCGAGACAAATATTTGTGTGATCTACAGGTTTTTTCGGGTCTGAGTGTTTGTGAGAAGAAAAGTCTATCGTAGTTTCAGATACCCACGACACAAGACTCGATCTTAGTGTGGGGCAGAGGCGGCTCGTGAAATTTTTCGATGGGGGTTCACAAAAACATAATTGAAAACTAGAGCTTACTATTCAATGACGTTTTACAAATAGACATGTCATACACTAACATAATGGCACAAAAAAATGGCGCGATGAGTATTGTAATTTCAAATTGGTTCGAAGAAAGAGTAAAAAAGCAAGATACATAAGTTAGAAGAAAATGAATAGACATCGCTAGTTACGTAACAATAAGTGCCGCACGGTTATTGGCCAAAGCACGTGTGACGTAGCACCAAGCATCAAGTACGGGATAACGTGGCGAAAGTAGTCAAACGTCGCCATGAGAGCGAATTAATTAATTTTATTTGATAAAAAATTAAATTAGTGTGTACTTGCGCATTAAATAAAATATTTTTTTTATTCCACAGTTTCAGAATCATTTGTACATTATTTTAATTCACTCTAATCTATATTTCCGCATTTGGTTTTGAAAATACAAATAGTCGGAGAAACGAGTATCCGCGACACTGGTTGAAGCGTGACTGATTGCAAGTGAGGCAATTACCTTCCAAACGTCTTGCCATTATAAAGCTCGGACAACGCATCTATGCTTTATCTTAGTTACTATTTATTTTATTTGTATACAAAATCCATTCGCCGGTCTTTTTGGCGTGCGAAGATATCTATTACTTTCTTGTGAACATCAGAAATGGAATTAATTAAGCGTTTTTCTATGCTTATCATACATTAGCGGCCCGGGTACAAATAGATTTCTGTATAATAATATGTACGTATTATTATTATACATATAAACCTTCCTATATATATAGGCTCGCTGCCGCCGCCCCGGCCGGCCAGTACCGCCGCAAGCGTTACGTCCCGCAACTTTAAATCTGTAATATCTTCGAAAATATTAATTTAAATCTTGTGCTGTAAAGGACTATATAGATCTATATTAAATCAACAATGTATTTAAGCTATTTAATTGGATAAGGATTAATGCTGTATTGGTTAAAATCGCTTCGAAAATTAACCATTATTTGTCGTAAAAAGTAAATGACAAAAAAATGTTATTGTGGTATATCCAGAAGAGATAGACATATACCATCGCGGAGTTTTCTGTAGACCTTTTCAATGTGTACAAATTATTAGTACATTATTTTGATAAATCTCGTAGGGTTCAGCCTGCGTTTGCAATGGAAACGGGAAAAAAATGATAATTAACGACATCACATTAGAAACCTCAAAAACAACAATATTTCTCCACTATTTAATGGATGTTATTATACATGTAAACCTTCCTATTAAATCACTCTATCTATTTAAAAAAATGTAGTGATAATGCATTGAGACGGTCTTTGCGCCATACGAGTAGTATTTCGCGTACGCGTGAGCGGCGCTCCAGATTACGCTTATTTCTCATACGATATCTTTTGTTTCACGCGTCAGCCCGAATCGATGCTCTCTTTCGCACGCATTGAATACAGTACTAAGAGTCGTACTAAACTTCGTTTCATAGGAGCGCAATCGCTGGCGCTCCACTCGTTACAAATTGACGCTACATGTACCTATATAGGCATTTTATTTTTAAAGGCATAGTAAAATATATAGAATGTAATGTAAGGATCTTATGTATTATAAATATATATAAATTATTAAATTAGCTAAGTAGGTATGTAATTTTCGTGGGAGTGCACTGCACCAGCGCTCTTTCGGATGAGCCGCCTCTGGTGTGGGGTCAGGACTATGTATGTGACTGTTGAGTGTATAAATTTTATAGATATAATTTTATTCAAGATATCTAAACTGATATTATAAAAAGGAAAGATTTGAATGTTTTATATGCATTGAATAGGCTCAGAAACTACTGAATCGATTTGAAAAAATTCTATTCCTTTATTATCCCTGATGATAATAGGCTATAGAATATTTCAAAAAAGTGTGTATGAACCCGGGCGAAGCCGAAACGAGCCGCTAGTTTAGTGATGTAAAATGAACCTATATGTTCAGCTATAGCACGTATATGGTAAATCGTAAGATTAAGAAATTGCGTAATGGTTTCTTTCAATGGTGAAATAGTTTCTCAACTCCGTATAACCGCGTGAGCCTAAGTCGCAGTAGAAGACTCGAGTTTTGAAGTGCGTTGTGAATGATTTTAAATTGATAAAATTATTTTTTTTAATGCAACGACAAAGTAGTGTCCAAAATTAAGATAATTATGCCGGAAAATTGGATACATTTACTAAACTATAAATGCGACACAATTAAATAAATCTATAATATACCATATCAGTCAACCCGCCAACCCGCACTAGGCCAGCGTGGTGGACTATATGGCCTAACCACTCTCAATTGTATTCTCGATTGTAGAGTAGGCCCGTGCCCTGCAGTGGGACGTATATGGGCTGATACGGAATACCATATCAGTAACAAATTACTGACACCGGGCTGCTTATAAATTATTAGAAAAATCAAATATCAGTTTCAGGATTTGAACCTGAAACCTCAACGCCGTAATCGTACTGTAGTAAAACTACGACGCCGCGTTTAAAAAGAAAAATATAAATGATGAACCCTTTTCTCACTGGGAAATCAAACGAAAAATTTATTTATTTGAAATCTTCGTATAAGTAAAATATTCACGTATTTACCAGTATTTTTATTACGAGATTTTTATGTGTCTAGGCCTCAGACTAGGCGTAGATTATGGTTAGGCCATAGCCTAAACCCTCTCCATCGTACTCTGTATTGTTCGCCCTGTAGTGGGATGTATGTATGTATGTAAAGTCCGCCAACCCACACTAGGCCAGGGTGGTGGACTATACGGCCTAACCTCTCTCAACCGTACTCTTGATTGTTCGCCCTGCAGTGGTACGTATATGGGCTGATACATGTGTCAGTAATATTCTCCCCCACATAAAGATGGGAGTCACGTTTAGTAATAAAATGTAATATAAGTCACAATATGTTGTCGCCTCGTTATGAGCTCTCACATAAAGAGACGCTTTCCAGCTCTGTGTGGGACAATTCATGAGATTTCGGAGGAAATTTTGGCTAAAATATTTACGCTATAAATGAGGAATGCTAAGTTTGCCTACCTTATGTATGTACGAGTATGTAGCTGACATCTTGGATGAACACTTAGGCTTCTTTTATCCCGTAAAATGTAGTTTTCCTGTGGGATGAGGATTTCCGATATATTTGTTACTTTTTTATACTTTAAAGGATGTGATGGGACTGGAAGAAATGAGAGAATAAGGTTTATGATAATATCTATAGTATCTTTTTAAGTATACGGATATTATTGTAAAGTACAGTTAATCACGCAGACGTTGCGGGCTAGTACATAATAAAAATTCTATGAATGACCTCTCAATTCAAAAAACCCCCTTCCCTTTAGTGATATGTGGTGAGCTTTAAGAAAAAAAACGTGATGATCATCTTATGATAGTTCGTGATTTTTGTCAATCCAATGGACAGCCCCGATGTAAAATTACTGACAGAGAGCGATAACCATCCGCGTATGAAATCGCTTACGCTACCTCTTGTGACTTGGGTGCGAAGGCATGGAAAGTTATGTAGTCGGCATTGTGGTCGCCGAGGTATGCCGCAATATTACTGTATAGCGTGCTTCCTTATACCATCTCTTATAGCTATATTACTTATTTGGGCTCTAACTGAATATAAAATAATAGAGACTGTCCTTATTTGGATGTATAATATAATATTAATGTACTGGACTCTCCGTACTGTATTCGTATCTGCCTTTCTCTATGGGATGTAGGCGTGACGATATATACCTAGTCAGGTCATAAAGTCTGTCACATGTTTAATATAAAATAATTGAAACAAGTTTATTCATTATATAACCATTTATATACCAAAATGAACTTAACAAAACATAGATTCTTATGACACTAAAGTTTATTCAAAATGACCTCCGTGATTTTGAATACAGGCCTTCAATCTGCGCGGCCAGTTGTCTATCGCAGCACGAATGAGGTCCATGTTAATATCAGCGGCTGCCTTAATCAAGGATGTCTTGAGTGACTCCAAATTGGGATGAGGCTTTGAGCACGCCTTTTCCTCCAAGTGTTGCCATATCTTGTAATCTAACGGATTCAAATCTGGACTGGAGGAGGGCCAGTCTTCGTGCCGGATGAAGTCGATTTCACGCGCCGCCAGCCAGTCTTGTGTGCTCTTCGCTCTGTGAGCTGGCGCCGAATCTTGTTGGAATACCCAGTGCCTGTTATTGAACATGGTATGAGAAACAGGTTCCACAAGGTTCGTCAGGACTGTATTTTGATACACAACTGCATTCGTTTTTACACCTTTCTCACAAAAATGTACCTCTGTTAAGCCCCAATAAGAAACTCCCAACCATACCATGAGGAGGATGGAAAATGACCTCGTTGGACACGCGGAATACGGTTGCTCGCTTCTTCTCTACTGTGTGCGTACACCTTATCATTTTGTTTGTTGTAGCTCTCTTCTACGGTAAAAATGATTTCGTCTGAAAAAAGAATTTCCCGATATTTTTTTCCCGCGTACCGCTTCAACAAAGCGCGGCATCTCTTCAGTCTCAGGTCCATTAGACGAGCATTCAAACGATGTCCTATTTTTCTTTGATATGCCCGAAGCCCTAAGTCTTCATTTAACACCCTTTTCACCGTGGTTCTGCTTAACCCCATCTGAATGGCCAACAGTTTCTGCTTACATTTGGGATTTCTTTGAATTCGCACCTTCACAGCTGTTATCACTGCTGGAGTCCTAACAGACCGAGGGCGACCACTTCTTGACCTGTCATCTACACTAGAGTCTTCATTGTATCGTTTGATGGTACGATAAACGAATCTTTTGGTTATATTCAAATTTTTCAGTATGTCGAAAAGAACAATGGCGATTTTTTGATTGATCTTAATTTGAGCGTCTTTAAGTGGCATATATACAAAACGATTTCAAATATTATTGTAAATTTTTTCAAATAATTATAAGAATTATACAAAGCGGGTGAAAAAAAAACCTTTAAAATAGAAAGCCATTTGAGTAATTCCGGATTTATAAACTATTATTGGCTTAATGTTGTCATTTTATATTTAATCGACTAAAATAGTTTGCCGTATAGTAAAGTACTGCTATTCGAAATAACTTTTTCCGTCAATACAATATTCGTAAACTCGCGCAATTCGTCAGTTATTTTAATTTTGTAAATAATGATGCTGAATTGATATTTTATTTGCTTTAATCTTCGATCGAACTAGATACACAGTTCCTTGTAAAAGTTCTGTTAAAAAGTGGCACCGATGCATGACAAAAAAAAGTAAACCAAAAAGATCACATATTCCAAATATATTAACACAAATTCCATCTTATTCCTGGAGCATAAAGTAGCTTTTCACGTAATATTGTCTAAAGTTATGCGACGTTTTAGAAGCAACGGTCGGTGCGTGATTGAAGGCGAAAGAGTGCTTAAAGCACTCTTTTTTGGTGCCATTTTCTAAGCGCTCATGTTGTATCTAGTGTATATTTGATCGAAGGCTTTAATAGTTACTATTACTAAACGTAATATTTTATCTGCACTAAATAGAAGTAGATTCAGAATATTAAATGACTCTGGCTAGAAGATTCATAATCAAAGCAAATAGTCGATTGATATAGACAACACAGTAAAAAAAAATATACTTTTGACGTTTCTGTTCCGTGAACTGTTGATAAATATTAAAACTGGATGAAGTCAAAAATAATTGAGGAATAAGGAGCCTGATACTGCGTTGTATGATCCATGCATTCTTACGGACTCATATTTTCTGTGTGTGATAGTGTGTTTGTTATGATCACCGATCTTGTTTTAATGCTTAGATTTATTTATAATAAATATATTGAGACTTGAAGGTAACTGTCAACTGAGACTGCGGCAGATCAACTCTATTTAATTATGTGTAAATATATTTTTACGCCAATATAAATAATAACACAAGGCACTAATAGAACGGGTGTATTATTACGTTTTTAATTTACTATAAAATGATATTCCTGACAATACAACAACAACAACACTTCATAGCATGGTCAGCCATTTTACTCGAAGTGTGACGTTGGTATATAAACACAAAAACTCTGATGTGAATATCAATTTTTCCCCTGTTTCTTTAACAACAATTATTACACATATTGAATTAGAAATTAATCCTCAGGCTAACGAGATTTTTTTCATCTCAAGACATTTAATTTTATTTTCAATAAAAATAATGTATGGACAGTTGCCATTGTTCTTTGAATTGGCGCGTAACCGCAACGATGCAACGCAATAACTGCAACACGGTCTTCTTTAAGCGTCCACTCCATATTTAAAAATGAGTAAAATTCTAAAAAGTATGCATTTTTATATTCATGAACAATTCGAAATTCGAATTCAATAAACTTTTTTGTGGCCAGCATTCTAAAAGAAAAGTTTTTACTGTGTGACAATACTTATGACCTGACGGTGTATGTACTTATTGTCTTTTCTCATTCCACGAGCCTATTTTTTTTATTTCAATGAAAGGCGAGACGAGCTAGCCATTCGCCTGATTGTAAGCGATACACTGTCTTCGTTCTTCCTTCACTATACAATTCTGTACCAGCACAACGCGTAGATATTTTATTCCTGTTGTCCGCTCTAGTATAATACCATGCGACAGGAGCGTCGCCAGTCGATGGCCCAGGGAGGGGCAAATAATATGGAGAATGAGAAAAGTATGAATGGTAGTTAAAGTCAAGAGCACATGACACTTTTCACTTGTAGTTCGAGCCTTACATCTACGGCGATACGCAAAAAAATATATCGTATAGTAGGCAAGTCAAGTCAAAGATTTTGGTTGCTTTACATTTGGCAATTTTTTTTTTGTCTAGGGGGGGGGGGTGGCATCTCCCCCTACCTGCTCCCCCCTGGCGACGCCCTTGCTATGATAGAACAGGAAATCCTAACAGGTTACATTATCTAACGCCGAAAGCGCTGTTGTCAAAATAATAACAGTTTTTCTCATTTTATTATATTGGAAATGTCCATAATGGATTTCGAATATGAATGCTTTTTGTTTATATTATGAAACCATATCCCAGAAAATACTATAACAGCCTCCGTGGCGCAGTTGGTTAGACACCGGCTGTGAAACCATAGGCCACAGGTTCGATCCCCGCACCGAAACAAATATTTTTGTGAACCACAGGTATTTGTTTCGTGTCTGGGTGTTTGTGAGATCGAAAAGTCTCTCGTAGTTCATCATACCTACGACATAAGATTTGATCTTGGTGTGAGGTCAGAACTATGTATATGACTGTTGGTTGGTAATTAATATTAAAATTATAAAATTATAAATGACTCTCGACTGCCTCGGTGGCGTAGTTGTACTAAGGTACGCTTGTAAAGCTAGGGTCTCGGGTTCGAATCCCGAGTCGGGCAAAGTGATATTGGATTTTTCTATTCATTATCAGCTCGGAGTCAGGAATTTGTGCCCGATATGGCGATAGGCTCGCCACCTATCACATCGTGGGACGGAACATACAAGGCGAAATGTGGGTGTCCAGGCACCTCTGCTTACCCCTTCTGGGAAAAAGGCGTGAGTTTATGTATGTATGTATGTAATTATAAATAAATGTTTAAAAAAATATTTTTAGTTCCAAATTTCGCCACTCGTTAATTTATGATTTCTTTTAACACTTTTGTTTTTTTTTTAATAATTCCGATATTTCAGTCACCAAAAAGGTTTTAACCTAACATGCAGTTTCAAATGATTTAACATACAAACAATCAAAGGTCAATCGATCGTGGGGTGCGCCACCCGCGGACACAGAATCAATCAAACGCGCCCCGCCGTGGGGGTGCAAACCGCCCCTTATTAATTTCGTTTAATTGATGCTTTTATTAATTGGATTTTAATAATTCTGTGCGTACGTGCAAGCGCTTTGCATACGTAGTTAGGTATTTGATGTTTAGTGAAAAGTTAAGTAGGTATTCAATTTTCAGGTTAATTTTATATTTGAAAAATCCATGATTTTTGTTATAGGTAATAATAATTTTGTAAGCTTCCGTGGTCCGTTTGGTGAACAGTGGCTTTGAAACAAAAGGTTGTGGGTTTAATTCTTATACCGAGGATGATTCACTCAACTAAATAACTAAATAAAATACATCCAACTGTATATACATAGTCTTGACCCCACAATAAAATTAACTAAGTCTTGTGTCGTGGGTATCAGAAACTAAAAAAGAGAAAGAAACTTTTCGGTCTCACAAACACCCAGACCCAAGACAAATACTTGTGTGCCTCACAAACATTTCTCTCTGTGCGGGAATCAAATCCGCAGCCTCTCGTTTCACAGTCGGCATCTAACCAACTATGCCACTGGGCTGTCAAATTAGAGATCTTTCAATTGCTTTCGGGTTTGGGTGTTGTGGAAGTAAAAGTATTTCATACTTTCTAACAGAGGCGGCTCATCCGAGAGAGCGCTGGTGCAGTGCACTCCCACGAAAATTACATACTTAGCTAATTTAATAATTTATATATATTTATAATACATAAGATCCTTACATTACATTCTATATATTTTACTATGCCTATAAAAATAAAATGCCTATATAGGTACATGTAGCGTCAATTTGTAACGAGTGGAGCGCCAGCGATTGCGCTCCTATGAAACGAAGTTTAGTACGACTCTTAGTACTGTATTCAATGAGTGCGAAAGAGAGCATCGATTCGGGCTGACGCGTGAAACAAAAGATATCGTATGAGAAATAAGGGTAATCTGGAGCGCCGCTCACGCGTACGCGAAATACTACTCGTATGGCGCAAGACCGTCTCAATGCATTATCACTACATTTTTTTAAATAGATAGAGTGATTTAATAGGAAGGTTTACATGTATAATAACATCCACTAAATAGTGGACAAATATTGTTATTTTTGAGGTTTCTAATGTGATGTCGTTAATTATCAATTTTTTTCCGCTTACATTGCAAACGCAGGCTGAACCCTACGAGATTTATCAAAATAATGTACTAATAATTTGTACACATTGAAAAGGTCTACAGAAAACTCCGCGATGGTATATGTCTATCTCTTCTGGATATACCACAATAACATTTTTTTGTCATTTACTTTTTACGACAAATAATGGCTAATTTTCGAAGCGACTTTAACCAATATAGCATTAATCCTTATCCAATTAAATAGCTTATATACATTGTTGATTTAATATAGATTTATATGGTCCTTTACAGCACCAGATTTAAATTAATATTTTCGAAGATATTACAGATTTAAAATTGCGGGACGTAGCGCTTGCGGCGGTTTTGACCGGCCCCGGCCGGGGCGGCGCGGCGGCAGCGTGCCTATATAAGAAGGTTTATGTGTATAATAATAACACGTACATATTATTATACAGAAATCTATTTGTACCCGGGCCGCTAGTGTTTGATAAGCATAGAAAAACGCTTAATTAATTCCATTTCTGATTTTCACAAGAAATTAATAGATATCTTCGAACGCCAAAAAGACCGGCGAATGGATTTTGTATACAAATAAAATAAATAGTAAGCTCTAGTTTTCAATTTTGTTTTTGTGAACCCCCATCAAAAAATTTCACGAGCCGCCTCTGCTTTCTAATATGACACTAAGCTTATGTCTTAGTGTGGGTGATTTTTCTGTTCTGTATCAGCCCATATACGTCCTACTGCAGGGCACGGGCCTACTCTACAGTCGACAGTACGATTGAGAGTGATTTTTCTGTATATTTATTTATTTATTATGTTCTGAGATTAGCTTATATTTCGGCAGTGTGGATGGAAAACAACGTTTATACATTTCGGAGAACAATTGAGTTAGAGAAATATAAATCCTTCCATCCTTATCAATCCTTTCGGGCATGGAACTGCTCTCAGGTTGTCGCATGGTCTAATGCGACACTTAGATATTAGGTTGCCATTGTTGTTGCTCATTCGACACATATAACATATAAACATATATTGAAATTATTAATTTTTACAACATAATAGGTTGAAAAAATGAATACACACCACACTTTTAATCAGAATTTTGAGCCCTTGAACTGATCTCGTGACCTTTTTAGATTCGAAATGTTATTGAAAAGGAAAAAAATAGATTTTACAAAAAAACGATATTTAATAATGGACCCAAAAAAACCGCAATTTAGGGATAAACAGACATACAATACTGACACAGATTACGATTTAATCGCAAAGGGACTTAAACTGGGCAAATGACAAATATTGGGTTACAAGGTTATTGTATGACCGCATTTGTTCCAACATTTGGTCAAGTAATGTGATACTTGCCAAATATGTTTTTCCTCGCTTTGGTAAAAACTGCAACCCTTATAGATAATTGGATAAATAGCTCAGTAAGTAGTCAATTGCACTAATATCGGTAAATACTGGTGGTAGGTCTCTCATATGTGAGAGGCCATCTGGGTGGGTACCACCGCAGTGTCTATTTCTCCCGTCAAACAGCAGTGTAAACGCACTGTTGTGTTTCGGGTTGAAAGGCATTGTAGCCAGTAACTACTGGACATATTGACACTTAACATCTTATGTCTCAGGATGGCGAGCGCAGTGGAATGCCAAACATTGCTTTGTAATTCAAGGTGTTGTTTGGTTTTGCTACTGTTCATGAGCGGTCGTATTGCTTACCATCAGGCGAACGGCATGCTCGTCTCGCCATTCACAGCAATAAACAAAAAAAAAATTTGGTAATGTCAATGTGTGTAACAACTTCTTTTAATTTTAATTTAATCTGTGTATGTTTAATCCTATGTAAGGCTGGTTGTTAAATAAACAATTTATTATTATCATTGGTACGAATCATATTAAGTGCACAAGTAAATTTTTCGTGGTAAAATCTTGGGTAATAATTTCTGGGTAAAACAAATCTTTGTGTAATACAATTTTCTCTTGAAATTCTCGTCAATCCATTGGCTCTAGCTTATAGCTTTATCACTTATTATCAAGAAGCCAATTGCTTGTTAGCCTATCTAGTCTATTCTGGATGAACTAGGCATCAAGTAACGTTTATCTTTCATCATTCAGACTCGCAATCTCACTTTCTTTGGGCATGTATCGCTACGTGGCTTTGTAATTCGAGGTGTTGTTGGTTTTGCCACTGTTCATGAGCGTTCGTATCGCTTACCATCAGGTGAACAGCATGCTCGTCTCGCCATTCATTGCAATAAAAAAAGGAAAATAACAACAAAAGACGTACATTTCCGAGTCACTGTCACCAAACTCCTCGGCGACAGTTTCCGTCGGCGTCGCCGAGGCTTGCTTGGTGGTATATCCTGGTATATCCAGGCTTATCCTGGTCTGAAACACGAAGCTAGCACAACGATTGAACATTTCCGATATGTAAGAGTATACACAGTGACAGTGAATCACGGCGTGCGTATGTCGTGTATGGCAGTCGGCCAGCGCATTGTGCCGAACCATTGTCCGCTGATTTACTGCAACGCATGCACTTGAATTATGCGCCGCTTGCTGTTCGCAATAATTGATATTACAATTATTAAATTAATAGCCATGGGATCGACTTCATTGCGTAAGGAAAATAAGGCCCACAAATAAAAGTATATAAGGATTTCGCAATTTTTCACTGCTTTAGCGAAAAAGAGTATAGTGATTCTTCGTTTTGGGCGACTTCGCTTTACTCAGCCATATTTATTATAACGTAAACATATTCGTAATAAAAATATTTATTGTAAATTTACAACAAATTATTAATAAACTGCTCTGATTTAAACCAACTTGTAAATTATGTAATAAATGTAGTGAACATTGTAAACTGGTTTTGAAAAGAGCAACACTAGAGTTTCTTGCCTGTTCTTCTCTAGCCGCTTTCTGAACCGGGTGGTAGATAAAAAAAATGACTGAATCTAAACGATGTTGAACATTTTAATGGATTCAATAAATTATTTTCATTTTCATTTTCAAATATTAATTTCGAGTCTGGGTGTTTGGGAGGTCGAAAAGTCTCTCGCAGTTCCTGATATCCGTTCACAAGATTATTTGATTTAATCATACAGACTCCTAGATCATAGAGAGACGCCACACTAAAATATGTCTTATGTCGTGAGTATCAGAAATTTAAAATATTTTCGACCAAAACTCAAATATATGTTTACAGAAACATTCCTCTTAGTGAGGGGATTGAAACTTCGGTAACTCATTTGAAAATCAGCTTTCAACCATCTCTACCAAAAGGTTGTCGAATTAGTCCAACTCAATTCCAAGATACATTGATATCAAACTAATTGTCAGCCTTTTCTTTTTTCCTTTGTAGTCAGTGGGATTGCCTCGTGCGATGCGCCCGTCATTTGTACTCTTATGTTAAATGTTCGTCTGTTTTCAGATTGATTTTGTCTAAAAAAAAGAATGAAATAAGAGGATATTCTTAAGGATTTTATCACGGATTTGGATTAATTTTTACATTTTTTTAACTTCCCCACGTTTCGATTACTTTACAGTTTTCATGGTAATACAAATTAGTTTCATTTCAATGTTTTAAATTCGCGTAAATCTAAGAAACCATTACCTACAATACATATTGACTTAATTTTTTATCAATAGTCGAAACAATTTGTCACTTCAACTCAGCTGAGATTAAAAGTCGCATTCCGACTTCTGTGACTACTACAGACACGTTGATATTAAACGTGTGGGGGTTGCGGGGGTGTGGGGGGTTCGGGGGTGAGGGGTTGGTTCGTGGTATTTATTTATTGCCGGTGTAAGCCGAGCACAATGAGCGTGCTACATACAGTGGCGCTTAATTTACTGCACTGCGGGATGCTAGGGTTGTCACTTGTGGAAAATGATATAATTTCATTTTCCACAAGTGGTAATTAATTTTGTTTTATTTCATGCTTATATCAGAGATATTGTTGATACAAAGAAGCTGATACTAAGTGCAGAATTCACAGTATTCAATGATTATATACAGACATAAACCACAACTCTATACTCGTATGTTTCACAAAAAATGTTGTGGTTATCGCTGTTACAATTAGATAAAAAAAAATAAGTAACGTCCAACAGTCACACACATAGTCCTGACCCCACACTAAGATCAAGCCTTGTGTCGTGTATCTGGAACTACGAGAGACTTTTCGGTCTCACACTTTAGACTGCTCAAACATTTCTCTCGGTGCAGGGATCGAACCCACGCCCCCTCGTTTCAAAGGCGGCGTTTAACCGACGGCGCCAGGGAGGCTTGTTTTACAATCGGTTACTGACAGCTTTATCTATCAAGGGACCCATAAAAAAGAATTTCGAACGAATTAGTTACGTAACGTGGAGTTGCCGATCTAGAAGACAAGCTCTGAATTAATTTAGAGCAATAGTTAAGAATAAAAATTTTAGAATAGTCATAATGAAGGGCTAAACTTGACTAATATAATTGTGTGGCAAAATAAAGCTTTACAAAACCCAAAAATTGCATTTGCGCGTCTCTACCATGTATAAATGACTTTCAACTATATTGTAATACTATACCTGTCAATATAAGAATAACACGAAAATCTGTTTTCGACAATGTCATCAGAATTTCGACAAGTTCAAGTGGCGACAAGTGACAGCCCTACATTCGCAATAGACTACTAATTCACCGATCGGATGCACAACAGTGCTATCCTGATCGAATTAAAATTAAACTTTATTACATTACACACAAAATACATATTCCTTTAATACAATTTCACAATGGACATTTGGTTTATTGTCACCACCCGTCGATTGAGTCCTATAGAGAGAATTTGCAGCCCAAATTTGAACTTTATGTTGTGTAAAGTAAGGTAGATTTTACATTGATAACAATCCAACAGAAGTTGCAAACAATTGGTAGATTTACGCCGGGTTCCGTATTGTATCACTAATTTCTGATATTGGCGTCCAAGGGTAGAAAATTAGGGGTTAAAATTCAACAGGGTTGAATAGGGATGGCTTTTAATAATAGTTTTATGATTATTTAATAATGGTATTGGGGTTGTGAGTCTTATTAAATTTGTTATAGATCCGAATTTATTAACTTTGATCAAAATAAAGCTTACTGTAGTATTTCGATTATTTATTGCTGTTTAAATAGGGTTGGAGGTGGTGTAGTCACGTTGTAGCCATTTTAGACTGAATAATGTGAGGGTAAGTTTGCAAATTGTAAAATTTTGTAAGACTTAAAGCTTAACAGTAATATTTTTGGCATATCGTCGCTTATATTACAACACCGCGAATGTGCATTTTTTCCGTTATTGACTTACTGATGTAATTGGATAGAAAAAAATCCTGCGTAATTTTTTTGCACCAATCGCGTTCGATACTTGCCAATCACGAGCTAGAATTCAAATTTGTAGAATATCTATCTGCTTTTTATTTATTTTCAATTATTAATAATTAAGTTTTTTACTTCTCCTGTAAAGTTAAGAAAATGCATATTCGCGCTGTTGTAATATAAGCGACGATATGCCATCAAGTAAATTAGTGTCAAATATTTTTTTTTATAATATTATCAACTACTTCGGCACACACACGGGTCGTAAAATATTTGTACTTACTAAGTATTTAACACCAATTACCACTAAGCTTGGCAAAGCGTCTGCCTTACATTTCTATAGTAATTCTTTTGCAAAAGTTATTGCCAAAGCATTGATAACAGTGTATCAAAAGCCAGCACAACAAACACAACTACAATTTTTCACCTAATCTTGGCAAAGCGCCTGAATTACATTTCTATAACGAATTTTCTGCAAAAGTTATTTTTCCCAAAGCAACAACATATCAAAAGCCAGCACAACAATAACAACTAGCAACTGTAAACAAATTATCAATTATCTGAAGCGTGATGTTTGCATACAATCTGTCCTCCCTCGCGATGTGCGATAAGATTGGCGACGTGACCGAAACACGCGCCTCTTGTGAGGGCGCGGCCCTCCGCATACTGTATCGGAGGTTAGAATTTAAACTTTAGTTTTTGTTCTTGTATACAACATTTTTTAATTTCTAATAGTAGCTCTATTCTATTGCGATCTATTTTATTGCGTTGAATGGCGTGACGAGTATACGATTCGCCAAAACCAAATAACACCATGAGTTACAAAGCAATTCTTGGCATTATATTGCGCTCGCAATCCTTAGACATAAGATCATAAGTATGCCCAATAGTTGCTCTGGCTACAATGTCCTTCGAACGGGAATCCAACAGTGCACTTACAACGCCGTTTGACGGGAGAAATAGACATTGCGGTGTTACCTACCAGCAGTAAATCAGCTTAATTTAAAAACTTTGAGGCAGCATAAGCAAACGATTATTATAGATCACAACATTGCCATTCAGAACCGGCCAGGCTGTTTTATTTCTACCTAGCAATAGTATTTAGGCATTACTGTGTACCGGTATCAAGTACAATGCAGCAAAATCATTATCGATTTTATATCTTAAATTATTTAGTAAGGAACTATTTAATTGACGTTAAATAAGTCTGCGACAGTAAGATTTGATACCTAATGTCCCAGAATGACAGGTTTATGCTCTATCATATCTGTATCAACCCATATATGTCCGTAGGGCACGAGCCTCCTCTACAGTCGAGAGTACAATTGAGAGTGGTTAGGCCATATAGGCCACCACGCTGGCCTAGTGCCTATCATATCTACATTGCTTGATATTGTGTTCAAGCGGTTTCATAATTTTCACTGATAACAACTTCCTTAGCTTTCGAACTTTTCTGTTTTGGCACGATCCTGATATAATTGTAACACCATCCGCTTTAAATCATACACAGGATTTTTAATCAAACAGAACCCCGAGCAAGCCCGAGATTTAATCAAAACAAACGCTAGGGTATAAGGATTTAATAAAAAACAGCATTGAAAAGAAATAAAATTGAAGAAGCCGGCAAAGAGACGGTGTCTGGTTACACGTCGAATTGCTTGCGTGTATCGGTTACTCGGAAAAAAAAAGGGAAAAATGTGTACCATGGAAATGGCAAGGATGAGCGTAGGAGACAGGAAACTCATTTTTTTATAACTGAAGAAACAGTTGGTTCAATTGATGGTAGGTTAGGTTACGCTCTCATATGTGAGGGGCTGCCTGGGTGGGAGCCACCGCAATGTCTATTTGTCCCGCCTGATAATAGTGTAAATGCACTGTTATGTTTCAGTTTAAAGGACATTGTAGCCAGAGTAACTACTGGATATCTTACGTCTCAGTATGGCGAGCGCAGTGGAATGCAAAGTATTGTTTTGTAATTCAAGGTTTTGATTGGTGTTGCTACTGTTCATGAGCGGTCGTATCGCTTACCATCAGGCGAACGGCATGCTCGTCTACCCATTCATAGCAATAAACAAAGAAGGGAAAGACTTTCTACTGGAAGTGCTATGTAGCCGTGGTAGAGCCAAGCTGTCATCCATGACTCAGAATGAATGGGCAGGCTACTTCGGGTCGTCCGTCCAATACCCATTGGTATCGGTCATCCGGCATTCTCACTTACCAAACGCAACAGCATAGCTGTCGCTTCACGTCAATCTCCTGTAAGACAGTAGTACCACGCCGGACGAGCCTGCCCAATCGTTCTGAGTCATGACTACAGGGCGACTCTACCACTCATAGTATAGATATGTATTTAAACTACCACTTGCGTGGTGATTGACTATCAATACATACATGACTCCGAAAAGTCAGAGGTAGTTCTTAAAATACTCGAAATCTATATATTATTGAATACTTCCCTACTTAACCTATGTCAAAATAATTAAATAGTTTCACAATAAAAACTTTATAATTCACAGATATATTTTTTATTTACGCCTGTCAACTTCAAAAACCGCGTTGCAAGTTGTAATTAAATTGCCGTTTCCAGTCGATCGCATATCGCTCCAAACATATCAGCCGCACTGAACCCTCGGGCGCTGTCGATTACTCAACCATTAACCTTACCCCCCAAATTCGAGTACTGTTCAAGTGATCTCCAGGCTAAATAGACAACAAACACAACACCCAAAATTACATCTTATCACAACAACATAAAGTTTATATTCATTTGTAATGTTTTTATCAATCATGGGTTGCCTGTTGAGGGATTTTGTGTTTTGTGTGTAAGAGATAAGGTCGGTTTTGCCTTGTTAATTGGCGCAGTTTATTTTTTCTTTCCAAAAGGTTTCAATAACTGGTCAGTATTAAATTTTTATAGCGAAGTGCTCATTTGTGTAATACTACACGTTTACTTGTCGGATGTTTCGAGTGTTCCTCTATGGGTGAGTGTGCGATTTAAATTAGTAGGGTTATATTGTTGGGAGATATTCCGATGGATTCGAGTGCTCGTAAGAGCTACAAATATTGAGGTGCTTGGGGACGTGGGTTGTAATCTGATAATGTTTTTTTATTTGGATTTGTGTAGGTTATGTCAAAGCCATTCCATTTAATTTTGCTTGGAGAGAAAGTGTTTTTGCACATCATTTTTTGCTTAAAATTAAAAAATTAAAAAAAATATTTTAACCCTTCATATAATATTATCGAGGTCATGTATAAATAATACATGTTATTATAACTTCTGTATCAGCCCATATACGTCCCACTGCAGGGCACGGGCCTACTCTACAATCGACAGTACGATTGAGAGTGGTTAGGCCATATAGTCCACCACGCTGGCCTAGTGCGGGTTGTAAATATTATAACTTCACCACCCTGTATAAGCTCTGAAACTCATTTCATAAAGTACTTGTACATTTTCGTAATATTAAACAGCGTATAAACAGTATAACAGAATTAACCCTCAACTCACCACAAAATACTGAAAACATTTATAAAAACGTAAAACTCAACCCTTCCTTTCACAAATTGTAAGCACTTTTTATACAATGGAATCTGAGGTTGCATCCGCTGACCTCGAGTGGACACGAGACGGAAGATACGCCGAACCCCTTTGTGAGACAAGGACGGGGATATGACATGAGTGCTACTCGAAAAATAAATGGTATCGGAATCATATGAAAGAGACGGAGATAGGATTTTGCGCTAGTGCGAAAGAGTGGGACGGTCTGTGCTCAAATGCGCTCGAGTGGTGGACCGATGTTAGAATAAATTAGTTGTTTTTAGCAAATTATTTTACTTTAAATATAAATGGCGTGTGCCTATTTGAATTTAAAAGTTTACCTTTCTCTATGTTATTTTTATAAAATTATAATTTGAGCACGGGTAAACTCTATTGACAAAATAACTTATAAAGACTACGATTTTTACAATCAACAAGGGTTTAGGTCGGTCTATGCTGTCCTAGTGCTAGGTGATTTAATTTGTACAATATCGTATTTTTTTAGTAAACCTACATATAAAAGAATCTTCTTTTATATGTAGGTTTTAATGACGACTTTTTCCTCATCATTAAAGTGACCAATTAAAATTAACTTCGAAAAGAAATGGGGAGACCCATCGACCTTGAATTCGACAGTTTAGATTTATATACAATCTTTATGCAGTTTGTCTACAGTCTGGTTCGCTACCAACTAGACCACTTACGATTAAAATTTTACAAATCCGGTTTTAATATCTTAATATATAATCCTTGTAAATAAAAAAGATTATAGGCTGACGATATTAAGTCTCAGACAGAATTAAATCGAGGCACAATTCCCAGCTGCCTCAGAACTTTACTTTTAACCATTGATATGAAATCGAAACGCGTATAAAAACTGTATTTAGCACAAAAGACAGCGGAGTACAATGAAACACAATAATCAATTGAAATTATTCACAACACAAGCACGCCCTCGCTGAATATGGAATAAATACAGCGGCACACAGGAATAAAACACTTTATTCTTTTTTATTCCGTTTTATTGCGCTGACAAATACTGGCCATATGAGTCGCGTTAGAGCGGGATGGATGCGTGTGAGTGAAAGAGATGGATTATTAATAAAGGTTTGTGAATGTTTTGTTGTGTAAATAACAAGGGCTTTATGTATTGGAATAAGTTTTTTGTGAAGGCTCGGAGCATATGGCGGCTGCAGTGGGACGAGACATTATAATTAATATGTATAATAAGTCCCCTTGTGTATGCAAAATGTTGGATAGTGCAATCGGCGGCGTATTTTGACAATATTGTTCGTGATTTAATAATAAATTAAGCCTATTTTTTAAACTGGCAAAATCTGTATCAGTCTATATACGTTCCACAACAGAGCACGCGCCTCCTAACAAATCGAGAGTACGATTGGGAGTGGTTAGGCCGTTTAGTCCACCACGCTGGCCTAGCGCACTGCTAGCGAAAATAAAGCCGGGATGGTAGTTTTAGGGTCCAAAAACACAACACAACGAAAAATTTTGCAAAGAAGAAAGTGTTTGGGTGGTAAATGGACAGTTTTTACTGAACTAATAATTTAAACCCTTACGTACAATAGCGTCTTTAAAAATAAAAGGGTGTACACTATTATTTTAGAAAACTCTATGTATTTACTACCGAAATATGACGATGACAAAAAACATCGCCTTTTTTGCAAAATTTTTAATTGCATTGCGTCTTAAGTCACCAAAACTACTATCCGACTTCGTTTTCTGTAGCAGTCTTGATATACCCTGTATATTCCTTACAACCATGGCTCCAGATTCCTTGACGACTATGGTTTTAAATTCCACACGATATTCTATACTACATTCGCACAGTAATTGTTTTCGTAGGTACAAACTAAACCCCGAAATATTAGCAAAAACTATGGATTTACCACACAAAAATGACGATATTTAAAAAATTGTTAAAAAAAATGTCACCATCTTAGCAAAATTTTTAGTTGCATTGTGTTTAAAATCACTATAACTACTACCCGGCTTCGATGTTGGTAGCAGTCTTGATATACCCTATATATTCCTCACAAGTATGGCTCCACATTCTTTACAATTATTTCATATCATATTCTATATAACATTCGCACAGTAATTGTTTTCGTAGGTACAAACTAAACCCCGAAATAAAGCCGTGGAGTAAATTGTGATAAACAGAGATTTACTAATGCCGGTGCGCTGGCAGCTCGTTCAAATACAATTGTCGGTCTCAATTAGAATGCAGGCTCCAGTGGCGTGTGCGAATTTAATGGCTACCGTTATTGTTTTTTTAAACGCCCACCATGGGGGAGGGTATTTCGGAATTTTCGCGAAATTTCACCGTGAATTGGGAGGTGATACGTGTTAATCGATGTGTTTTTGTTTGGTTTTAATGTAACAGTGATAGTTTATGTATTTTTTGGGAAAATATATTGGTGTTTTTCTTTTTTTAAACGATTGTGAAGGATTAGCGATGGTCGAAATAAGAAACAAGTTTACTTAGTTATAGCGATTTTTATTCGTAGTTCAGCAAAATTATGAATGATCGGTGAAATTTCATATCCATAATGCCAATAGCAATGTTATTTATTTTTCTATAACATGCATGATTAATTAAATTTATTATGATTTTATAACATTATTGCAATTCACAATAAGCGATTTCATCACTAAACATTATCTCGTCATTCTAAATTTCCGGCATCGTCTTACTGTTACCAATAATTTTTTTTTTTTGATAGCAGTGATTGGCAAAACAAATATGCCATTTGACTGATGTTGAGCGACAATCGATCGCTTATACACAGTAGCAAAATCAAACACCATGAATTACATAGCAATGCTTGGCATTCCACTGCGGTCGCCATCCTTATACATAAGTTGTGAGGCATAAGATGTTAAGTATCAATATGTCCAGTAGTTGCTCTAGCTACAATGTTCTTCAAACCCGAACACAACAGTGCATTTACACTGCAATTTTGCGGGAGAATACATGAAAAAATTTCCAACATCAATCATTAATTTTAAGACATTCTCACACTAAAAAACACGTCACATTTCTGTCCTTTTAGTGTCAAAACACATAAATGTTTACTCAAACGTGCAACGCGGAGCTCTCCACAGTAGAATGGCGAAGCAGAACAATATCAAAAGTAGGAGTAAAAAGTGTGTTCGCTGTTAACTCGAGAGCTGTTTGTACCTTTTTGTGCTGGTGCGTTGTTTTGAGTTACTGTTATTCGTACTCTGGGGTTTAGCTATTAATTTAGGGTAGAAATGGCAGTAGAAAGGAGGAGAAGACTTCGGGGATAGTAATTGTAATATCTGTATGGACTGTTTAGATTTTGTTTATTTCACATTGTTTTTTTCATGATATTGCATAAGTTTTTATTGTTGTGTGTTTGGTTCCTTTATCTAGGATTTAAAAGTTGGCAGATGAGTGTCGGATAATAATTTGTATAATTTCATTTGTATACAAACCATTCTCTTAACCAATTACTAACTACTTTTTCAATCCACAATCACCTACAGTTGATTTCGGGTATTATAAATAATCTAATCTCAAATTATCATTTACCAGAAATATGTATTTATTGCTCTCTTTCTAATATACATAAATGATCTATGTAATATGAACATAGCAAATTGCAAAATCTTTACCTACGCTGACGATACAGCTATTATTGTTCATGGGCCGAAATGGGATTTTGTAAAATCCAAGGCAGAAACAGCACTACATCAAATAATGACATGGCTAAATTTGAATCTTTTAACTCTCAATTTAACAAAAACTGTATACATTCATCACCGCCACCGTCATACACCATAACTGCGCACTCTTGTTTTTCCACTGCATCAACATGCACATGCCCTTCAATCTCAAGAACCGACAGCGTAAAGTATCTTGGTGTTTATATTGATGAAGGACTAAAATGGGACAAACAACTTACTACACTTAGTACTAGAACTACGCGACTTATACACTTATTTAAGTCCCTAAGAGAGTCGGCGAACCCCGAGACACTAAAACAGGTATACTATGCGTTATGCCAATCTGTTATAGGTTATTGTATATGCGTATGGGGTGGCGCAGCAAAAACAAGCCTTCTTAAAGTGGAAAGAGCCCAACGAGCTATATTAAAGGTAATGAATAAAAAACCATATCGTTATCCTACCGCTCAATTGTACTCAGAATGTAAAGTACTAACAGTGCGACAATTGTATATACTTCAATTGGTTTTGAGAACTCATGCGGTTACACGCCCCCCTGACCCTAACCGACGCAGACACGTGTTTTCGAAAATAACCCACAGGACCTCATTTGCCAGACACCATTTTCCCACCCTGAGCAATTATATTTATAAAAAGATACATAAAGAAATAGGCATAGCAGGTTTAAATCGATACTCAGTAAAGCGCAAAGTTACGGACTGGCTGCTGCAAAATGATAATTACTTCACCGAAAACCTTCTCACTTTCATCCCTTAATCTGAACTGAATAGCACTGACACACATGCGCGCGCACACACACACACACACACACACACACACACACACACACACACACACACGCGCGCACGCACACACACACACACACACACACACACACACACACACACACACACACACACACACACACACACGCACAAATACAGACACGAGGTCTCGAAATTTGACAAAAAAAAAAAAACAGCATCACTACGGTAGACTGATACACCCCACGTATGTAATATTAAAACATGAATTTCCAAGCTGAATCACTGACTCTCAAGATACAGGTTCTTCCTAGTTTGAGAGACAGGGATAAAAAAGAAACATTTGTGAATGTACTATAGATATTTTTTCTCTACCTGTAACACCTATTAATGTGAAACTTTTGTCTTTTTCTCTGTAAAACTATGTATTTTTGTTTTTGGCCAATAAATTTATTATTTATTATTTATTTATTTATTTATATCCTTTATTGTATACTAAATAAACTTAATAATACAACATTATATTACATAGCAGTTCAAAAGACGATCGTATCACTCGAGGCAATCTCTTACCGACTACCTTGGGATGGACAATAAGAGATGGAAAAAAGAGAGGGCAGTCGATAGTGTACTAAGTAGGATTAAGCTGTACTAAATATATCACCACTTAATTCAGTTTTTCTTTGTCAACAGTGCAAAAACGAGCTCGCATCACAGAAGTATGCTCCACCAGCCCATCACCATCAGCAGACCAGTCCCAGGAGGGGAAGACACCAACCAACACCCCCCCTCTCACCACACCACCCCCACCATCACCCTCAGACCACGAGCTCAACGTCGAAGAGGAACCTGAAGAGTCAGAGACCTCACTCACTCCAGAAAACTTGTCAATGAAAGAGACAAGAAACGACGAACTGCCCGTGAAGAAAGAGGACGAAAAATGGGAGCCCAATGAGTATAAGTACAAAATGTTCAGACGTAAAGAGGTTTCGGAACCCATTCCTGAAGAAAATCATTACCAGAACCAGAAGTCGCCTGTCGATGTGTTGATCAAGGTCTTTCCGCGACGCAGTAGGCAGGAAATCGAGGCTATTCTAGCAAGATGCAAGGGTGATGTAGTGGCTGCTATGGAAATGATGATTAATGGTCCTGAAGCAGCTTACCAGGAATCTCCTCCGTACCTCCAGAATTATCAGTCAAAGTCTGCTTTTTCTCCGTTATCGAACCAGAGTTTTAAGTTCTCTCCTTCTAGAAGATTCCTGACTCCGCCTTACAGTGGGACAGGGTACCTTCCTACAGTGATAAGACCGCCTCCAGAGTATCTGTCCTCGTTCATGCCACCATCAGAGCTGATGTATGGAAGACAACTCCAAGTGCAGTCTCCTGGAACATCACCCACTTCCGATAATACTAATAATGAAGGGTTTTCTGATTAGGGATACCTGAATCACTGGACTTTCCTCTAAAGCTTTTAGCTTGGAGGTTTATAGGCTCAACTGATGACGTCACTTATGACGTAAAATGTGTAATTATGGATACCAGGAATCTTATATGACCTGAAATCCTTGAAATAATTGGTGGGACTGCCAAAATATGTAGGATTAAATTATATTAGAATTTAGAAAGTTGACTTTTGCAATAGTTACATAAAAATCTGAACGATATGCCTCTGAGATGCAACTCAATGCAAACGAATCAGTGACTACTGAAAATATATAAACAATGTGACGTTTGACTATAAGATATTTATTGAAAGAAAGAAAAATCTTGATTAAATTTTACTAATTTCAAAACCAGTGCATATTGATAGCGAAAACAATCAAGTAATCATTTATTTCTAAGGATAAAAATGTGTTCAGTGACAAACCTAATAATATATTAAATAACCCCTTTTAGAAATATTTTAAGTTTTTAAACTATCGGAAATAATATCTCGGTGTATATGCTTTTCAATAAATTTATAAATGTCAAAAATATTATTAAGTCTCGAAAACTATTATATATATAATTTTTTTCATTTATTAAAACGAGCTTTGTCGACTTTGGCAATGTAACCCCGGGTTATTCAACTTATCGTATTACAAAAAAGATAGATACTATTATTACATTCGATAAACTGGTATAAAAGATCCCAAGAATAAATTCTACGAGATTTCCTAGGCGTAGTTCTAATACTACGTTACTACGATTTGTGACATTGCTACGCACTTAATTACTACGTGCGTAGTTAGCTACTACGCTCGTAGCCACTTCATTACTACGCGCGTAGTAATACGCTGGTAATGGCATTGGTAATTCTGACGTATTATTGAATAAATTAAATATGTTAAGTGATTTAATATGGATGCTTGTAAATACTTACGAAGCTTTGTAGCTATAGATACATATAGAGACAGTTATTATAGTGAAGAGTAGATAAATATACGGATTTTGTCGACGCGAATATGTTGGAATGTCTATGAAACAATTTTAAATAGTATTTATATTTTGATAAATTTATTTTAATCGAAATAAAATGAGAATATTTTAAACTCAGTGCAGTATTTTCTGATTATTGTTAATATAATTATCCTAATTCCGGTTCATAGAAATCTAAATCATAGATTTTTTTATGTGATTTCTTTAAATATCTTTCATGTTCGCGTTGGATTTCGATTGTATTTTCTTCGAAGAAGATAATAGTTATAATTGTATATACACTAGGTATTCGACATTTATAGTATTTAGATCTTGTAATTTAGCGGTAATATTGGATCCTTGATGGTAGAAAATACTTTTTGCCAATTTAGTAATAATTTTGAGTTCCACAGGTATTTTTGAAATAGTCCTCAGTTTAATACTACAATTGTCCAATACAAGCGGCCCTGTGATTTAATAATATTAGTTAATCTAATTTAATTATATTATGTATACATATAAATAAATTTGAAGTGTCTGTTTGTAAAGTGAAAATAAAAAAATGTCCAACTACATATCGTTATATACACGATACCTATAACGAAAATGACCTTAGAATTTTTTTGTCTGTCTGTCTGTTTGTTCCGGCTAATCTCTGAAATGGCTGAACCGATTTTGACGGGACTTTTATAGTCAGGTAATTGATATAATAAAGAGTAACTTAGGTTACATTTATTTATTCGACAGCCTCCGTGGCGCAGTTGGTTAGACGCCGCCTGTGAAACGAGAGGCCGCGGGTTCGATCCCCGTACCGAGAGAAATGTTTGTGTGGCCCATAAATATTTCTTCCGGGTCTGGGTGTTTGTGAGACCGAAAAGTCTCTCGTAGTTCCTGATACCCACGACACAAGACTTGATCTTAGTGTGGGATCAGGACTATGTATGTGACTGTTGGGTGTTATTTATTTATTTATTTATTTATTTATTTAAGAAAAATAAAGTTTTTGTTAAATTCCACGCGGACGAAGTCGCGGGTACAGCTAGTTACGAATATATCTGGTAAGAGTAGATTTCCAAGCTCATTATATTTGATACATTTAGTTTCATATTTTATATTTTATAATTACCCGTAATTTCTACTTAAAATTATCACTATATTGGTAAAAAGTTAATAAAGGAGTAGGCAACTAGATACATAATGGTAAAAATGTATACATATGTAAATATAATATTAAGAATTACATAAGTGAAACTTTCCTTTTCTATGTTTAAAAAAGTGTCGTAAAGCCTAGTTAGTTATGTATATTACTTTTTATTTGAGATTATATAAAAATATGTTTCTCGCGTGCTCTTATTTTAAATATTTTTTACCATATTTTTCAGTTTCTACCTATCAATAAACTCAACTTGGCATTTTAGAAAAAATCTAACACTTATGTTAATAGACACATTCATACATCATCTGATATTGGGGCCCTACTATATTCATCCGAAACGAAGTTCGAAACTTCGGACGATCGAAGTTTTTTATACGATACGAATGTATCTACTCTGTAAAAGTTCGAATTTGTATAACGTACATCGTAACCATAAGTCTATGGTTACGACCATAAGTCAATAACGACTGTAAGTATATGTAGGTACATTCGTATCGTAGATAAACTTCGATCATCCGAAGTTTCGAACTTCGTTTCGGATTAATATAGTATGGCCCCTGATTGATATCTGAGTCCTTTATCATAAAAGTAAAAAGTCGTGTACTATAATTACTTATGTATTTTAACTTGTCATATTATATTCTTCAGAATATTTCTGATTCTACTGTCGTCTATATATTCTAAAACATATACAGAATTTTATATAGTAATAATTTAGTGAAGCATTGTAAATATGATTACGATTGTTCTAGAAGTATCGATGTATAATATACGTATATAGTATGAAATAAAATGTGCTCAATAAAATGAAAAAGAATTACTGGCTTTCATTTAAAAACACATAATTCGGAGGAGTTATTTTCACGTGGGTTTGGCTTCCAACTGACATTATTTATTACATTTATCGATAACATGACTGTTTTGCGGACAATAAAATAAATCTGAAAAAAATACACTATGGAACAACATATAAAAATAAGTCTTTTATATTAAGAAACTTACTTTCGAAATTCCAACATATCATAATCAAATTGAAAACTTTCTAGAATTAACACAGCATACGATCTTAATCGCCGAAAGCATGTTATGCCCAGTATATTTTTTTTACCAGAAATAAATATCTCGTATCGAGACTGTCCTGCCCTCACACTCACCACTGTAACTCCTGTAAGCTAGGATCAACAACCACGCATTGTAATGACACTAACATTGCAGCTCGGTGAGTCTCCGGGAACGTCTAACTTGTCTTTAATCCGCAACGGAAACAGAAATATCTCCTATACTAAGTTTGCTATTTACCCAACCATTTTTCAAACAAGCCACAAATAAACCGTCAAAAACCTGAGGAATTATAGCCATAAATTACTCATCATAATTAGCAACAATTATAATCTAAACACGATCCTGTACGAGCCTCTTTATGTGCAATTACGGTGGCATTGTCCCCTAGCCAGGCCCTTCAGATAACGTCGAGTGATCGCTCGTCCAGAGCAGTGGAGTGGAATGACCAGATATTCTGCTGCGTTGGGCTTTGACTTGATTGGGCAGTGGTTGATTAGCTGAGGTTGTTGCATTATATTGAGTTGTAGTTGATACCTCTTAGCTTAGTTTTATATTGTTTATTTTTTAAATTTTGCTACACCATCAGTGAGTCGGTACAAAATTACTAGTCATACATGTCCATATATTATTCTAGGTAACGAGCCATACAGGCGTATACAAAATTATGTTAGAAATTACAGGAAAAAAAAAACAATAAATTGAAAAAAAAAATACATAAAAAACCTCCCATAAATCCCTTTTATTAAATACCTAAGATCAATAACAAATAATTATAAATAATATTATAAAAAGAAATATATTAAATTGAACATTTAAATAACATTTCAAGATTATAACGTGGTTCAGGATAAAATACATTTTAGAATTAACAGCGTAAGTTTTAATGCAGATGGTAAAGAAATTATGTCAGAGTTGTGTTAATAAGTATATTTATAAGTGTAAAACTTATAAATCTATATATATAAAAGAGGAAGGTGACTGACTGACTGACGTATCAACGCACAGCCGAAACTACTGGAGCTAAGAACGTGAAATTTTCCACAGGGGTTCCTATTGTGACGTAGGTGAGCACTAAGAAGGGATTTTTGGAAATTCAACCCCTAAGGGGGCGAAAAGGGCAAAAAACTGTTGTATGGAAAATCGAAACCGTTAAAGCTACAATTGTCAAACTTGGCACTTTAGTTAGTCATTTAAGAAGGAATTTAACTGTATACTTTGTTTTTCTAAAATTAGCCCTAAAGGGGTTAAAATAGGGGTTGAAGTGTTGCGAGGTTAAGGTGATTTAATGACTGTCTAATCAACGCACAGCCGAAACTACTGGAGCTAGAAATGTGTAACTTTACACAAGGATTCCTATTGTGACTTAGGGTAGCACTAAGAAGGAGTTTTTGGAAATTCGACCCCTAAGGGGGTGAAAACGGTAAATAACGGTTGTATGAAAAATCGAAACCGTTAAAGCCACAGTTGTCAAACTTTGCATTTTCGTTAATCAATCAAATACCAAAATAACTGCATACTTTTTTTTTCTAAAATTAACCCTGAGGTGGTTAAAATATGGGTTGAACTTTCGTAGAACCGAACTGTCGGGTCAACACACAGCTGAAACTACCGAAGCTATAAACTTGAAATTTTATACAGGGGTTTCTATTTTGACGTAGGGTAGCACTGAGAAGGAATTTTAAGATATTCCTCCCCCAAGGGGATGAAAAGGGAAAAATACAGTTGTATGGAAAATCGAAACCGTTAAAGCCACAGTTAGCAAATTTTGCACTTTTGTAAATCTAATAAAAACAAACATAGCTGCATACTTTATTTTTCTAAAATTAACCCTAAAGTGGTAAGGGTTGAAATTTTGTAGAACTGTCGCATCAACGTACAACCGAAACTACTGAAGTTAGGAACTTGAAATTTTACACGGGGCTTCCTATCATAATGTAGAGCAGTGCTAATGAATGATTTACTGAAATTCAATCCCTAAAGGAGTGATAAGGGTGAAATTGTGTTGTATGGAAAAACGAACTGTGAAAGGTACAGATTTCAAACTTGGCAGTTTAGGTAGTCAATTAAAAACAAAAATAATTTCTTACTTTTTTGTGTTAAATTAGCCTCAAAGGGCTTAAAATAAGCGTTGTAATTTTGTATACAAAATCGACACCACTGTTATTGGTACGAAAATTTGTATTTCAACTACCTATTATAAACACAAGAAATTGGCATGCACTAATTTTGGAAAAATGGCACGAAGGGGATGAAATTTTATAAAAAGTATTTAGGGTTCCGTGGGTACAAAATAACCCATAAAAATTGAGCTTGATGGTTTAATTCAAGAACTGGATAGGGAAAGCAATATTTTAATTTTTACTAATTTTGTACGTTGTTCATGAGTGTAAGAGTTTCACATTTACGGTCAGGGAAAAGGAATGGACGGAAGGTGTGTTGGAATATCGGGCATAAGCAACTTTCATTTTAAATATCCATTAATGGGTTTCGCGCAAATAATACTCATAAGTAAAATTGTGCGTAGTTCTGGGATTATAAATTTTTGAGGGAAGAATTTATTATGTTTAATAGGATTTACTTATTATAGATAAATAATTACCAATTGTAAGGTTTTGGATTTTTATGTTTTAAGTGGAGTTAAAGCGGGAAGTCGTTGTTGATAAAGTAAGTAATATATATAGCCACATAATTTGCCCAACGGGATGCTCACTAATAAATAGTGACGTAATTCTGAGTTTTAGAATTTTCTCAGTTGTAGGGGAGAAATGAGGACGTATTCTAAAAGATATTGTAAATAAAGTTAATAACGCAGACGAAGTTGCGGGCAAAAGCTAGTACTATATATAAATAAACAAATACTATATATTTAATTTCATCTATTGAAGAATCGACAACCGTTTTGGTAAACGTTGTTCTTCTTGACCGCGTCTTGACAAGCGTAGTGTAAGACGTCCTCTAGCCAGATGGAGTGACGATTTGCGAAAGTCGCTGGCAGTGCAACAGTGGACAACAATATAGGCTGATGATGATGATATTACGGAATCTTTTGATCAGTAGTCATTGCTTTACAACTTGTTGTAGTTGTGAAGAAGGAATCATGTAAGAAGCAACCTTAGAAAACTGCTATCGTTATACTTTGTTCAGTCTTCTTAAATTATTAAATATTACAGTTTTCACAATATTCTCTTAGTTTGATGTGTAGAAATCGATTATTCGAAATTTTGTATTTACTTTCCGATTATGGGCTTAAAAATATGTTGTAATCTATACTAATATTATAAAGCTGCAGAGTTTTTTTGTTTGTTTGTTTGTTTGAACGCGCTAATCTCTGGAACTACTGGTTCGATTTGAATGATTCTTTCAGTGTTGGGTAGTCCATTTATCGAGGAAGGCTATAGGCTATATATCATCACGCTATGACCTATAGGAGGAAAGCAGTGATATTTCTAGCAAATACGAGGAAATTTTGTTCGTTTTTCGTTGTCCGATTGGTCGATATTCTAAACTGATAGTCAGAATTAAATATTTTGACCGCCATTTTAAAACGTGTATGCACCCGGGCGGAGCCGGGCCCGACCGCTAGTGTGTAATAATTTTGTTGAATACTTCATAACTCCTAGAAAGTATTTTCATGCAATTATTAAGTTAAATATTATAATGAAACAGTTTTCACATTCAAGTACCGGGAACACAAATTCATACACTTTTCACCCTACACGTACCAGGAACGCATGACCGTGGAGGAGATATTTTCGTTCTAAACAGGTAGCTTATTACGAGTACTATAGGTGACTTTAGAAAATTAATCATTTCAAATTCAAACTTTTTTTTCATTCAAGTACCAGGAGCGCATAACCTCGACGGAGATTTATTTTATTTTAAACAATTACGCGTACACCAGTAAAACCTAACCAAATAGTTCGTTGAGCACACGTAGTTCAGTCTGCAGATAAGGTGCCATCACATGCCTCAGATCCCATACCGGGACAATGGGACTGTAATGGAGGCTGTCACGCGACGATTGTCCACTCGGCCGTCCGTCGGTGTCCTCTACACACGTGCTTTGTCAACGCATAGACTAGAGAGCATTGTCTATGCTCCATTGCTGTTCGATTAGGCTATTATTTGTGGCGGGTTTTGATATACAGGGTATGTCTAAACTACGACCGAAAACGAAGCCGTTTAAGTGACTTCAGACACAATGCAACTAAATTATTTGAAAAAAAAGACGATTTGTTTTCTGTCGTATTTGGGTGGTATATACATAGCTTTTTCTAAATTAATAGTGTACATCCACTTATTTTTGGAGAAGTTATGGTAGGCTAGGGCTTAAATTATTATTATTTTAGCAAAAACATGGATTTTCCACCCAAACATGGAAGGCATTTAAAAAATAACAAAAATTGGTGCTTTTTTTTTTGCAAAATTTTAGCAAAACACGCATTCGCACGCCTAAAGACCGAGAAGAAGAAGAAGAAAGGATAACATCACGGTGTAAATTTTATAGATATGTAATAATTGGTTGATACGGGACTCGCAAAAATATGTGAAATAAAACTGTATCTATATTAGTCCATATACGTCCCACTGCAGGGCACGGGCCTCCTCTACAATCGAGAGTACAATTTATAATCACTCTTATTGCTTAACCGTTAAAGAAGCATCTACCCAGCATTAAAAAAAAAAACATTTTTAACAACGTAAATAAATTAAAAACAAATTTAATAATCTCAAAACCCGCCACCGGATCAAAAAAGCCCACCCATCAAACAAATACGTTAAATCAAACCAACAGGGTTAAATACATTTAAACGATTTCCCATGCAGATAAATTAACCCTCTGAGTGAAACTGCGAGTGACGTTAAGATGCGGTACAAAGAGTGCGTGTGGTCGGTTAGACCGCGTGCCACGTGGCTTGATGGAAAAAGTGTTTGTCGACGATTATGTTTTGTGTTAGCCCAGTCTGAGTGTGAACGGGTTAATATTTTTTGTACTAATAGGAAAACAATAAAATATTTTTAATTGAGGCTTTGGTGCGTTTTGACTGATTCTAATGTGATCTAAAAACAACTAGTTACGTTTTTAGCGACGGGTAAAATAGATAGATAAGGGTTAACAAATGTAAAAAAATACCGCATTTCCAATTTGTGTGAATTTTCTTATGTTTATTTGAATTACCAAGATTTTAATAACATTTTACTTTCCATGCCACTTGAAAATATCATGTTACCTACTGGGATCAAAGTAATAAAATTATTGTTATTTTTGTCAACCTTGAAAAAAACTATTTGTATCAAAACTAATCATAATCTTTCATTCATCACACAGGCGAAATCGCGGGCATAACTTATATCGTAGGGGTAGCGGGTTTAAACCAGTGCCCCATTTAAAAAGCTATTAATAGTTGGTGTCTCAAAGTTGAAGGGTGGATGTTAATTTTACAGGGGTGTTTTAATCCCTCATTGTTCTCAGTGCACTAAAGTTTGTAGAAAATATTGAATTTAAATTAGCAATTTGTAACAAATTCAATTAATATTGCCGACTAATGATGATGATGGTAAAACGCCGACTGTGAAACGAGAGGTCGCGGGTTCGATCCCCGCATCGAGACAAATATTTGTAACACCCACAAGTATTTGTATCGGGTCTGGGTTTTCCGAAAAGTCTCTAGTAGTTTCTGATACCCATGACACAAGACTTAATTGATCGTAATGTGGGACCAGGACTTTGTATGTGACTGTTGGGTATATTTATTTATTATTATGTCATTATATGGATTGGTATATTTTTATGAATATTGAAAAAAGTAATAATAAGACACGACATTTATTGTTTGTCTTTGGTAATGAAACAAGTACATTATGATATACGATACCTCCTTCTCTTCTTATCCTTTTTCCTTTCCGCTCATTTCGCAATTTGATGGTCCGGCAACACATCCATGATCCAAGCGTTATGGATGTTTATGGGCCGTGATCAATTATCATCAGGTGACCTGTTTGCTCATTTGCCGGACCTAAAAAAATCACAAACAATCGTCAGATAAATCTTGATCATATTTATATACTATGCTTGCATCTATCAAAGTAGAGAGAATCGAGCGATCAGATCTGTAGTTTTTGTTCATTTGTAATATGTTTAAGTGTTTATCCTCTTTATGTGCAGCTAGGAATAAATAAATAAAGTCTAGACAGATATGTATGTATTTCATATATACAAATGCTTAGAAAATTGACGCAGGACTCGAATCTAGGACTGAACAATTCCCTGGCTAAAGTCTATCACTGGTATCATGATACAATTGGACTCCGTATCAAAAAGGCTTTTTAAAATCAGTATTATGACGTCATAATTCAAAACAATTATTTTTAATAATCCCCTCTTTAGTTAACTAGACCTCCCCACAAGTTAAACTTCAGATCAAATTATTACTCAATAAATTAACTGGTTCAAGTCATTTGGAAATTTGTAAAATTTTCCAATGGCTTCCTCTTGCTAAAAGTTCGCACAAAGGGTCCTCCGTCTCTTTCACTCATATGGGGTTAATATATCTGCGTCTCGTTCCACTGGTCTGATTGTTATAGTGGTAGCCAAGAAGAAAGTATTGAATTATGAGATTTGGTGGATGGTGTTATGTTAATATGTAGAAGTAAAAAGATTTTGTTAATCATTTTATTTCTTATGTTATTCTAAAACCGAATGTAAATATTGATGTATCCTACTAATATTATAAATACGAAAGTTTGTGTGTTCGTCACCTCTTCACGCTTAAACCGCGTGACCAATTTTGATGAAATTTGGTATGGAGCTAGCTGACACCCTGGATTAACACATAGGCTACTATTTTTATACCGACAAAATGTAGTGTTCCCGTGGGATGTGCAAGGAATTCAAATATATTCGACATCCTTTCAACTCAAAGGAATCGGTTGGGTAGTTTAAAGTACGGCAGTAATGTTGAGTCTAAATATGTTAATTTATTATCACGCGAAATAGTTCCTATGTTTCTAAAGTGGACTCAAAAAGTATCTATAGGTGAACCGTTCCGGACGGCTAGTTTATCATATAACATATTCATTAATATAAGTTGATCAAAATATAATTTTATACAGCAATAGCAACTTTTAGAAGGCTGGATTGTGAAATTTGAGGTCGCAAGGATTAGGCACACATCATATTATATTCATACATATTTAAAGTCATGGCGATGGAAAACATTGATAGAGATGGCCATAAAGAATACTTATTAAGTTTATATGAACTTAGTCACACTAGTTTTTTAGAGTGGACCAAAAAGTTTTCTACTGGATGATAAAAAAAATCTTCGCTCTTTTTTTAACATTTTGCAGCTGCATTGTGTCTGTAGTCACTAAAACTACCACCCGGCTTCGTTTGCGGTAGCAGTTTTGGTAAATAATTCATTGTTGCGTACCCCCGTCCTTGGATGTGAAACTGGCGCGTTTGGTTCGCGCGGTCCTCTGTCGGCCGGACTGTGAGTTACACACAAACTTGCACAATTAAACACACACCGGCTTTGTTGCATCCCCTTTGTCTACCCCTCTACCCCTACCCCTTACCCTCTACCCTGGGGGCGGGTCGGTACACCTAGGTAGCTGATACTAAGGTTTGGAGTGTGAAACATAGGGTTTGTTTATAGAATAGGATATAAAGGGTTGGTTATGACTCATGACTCATGATTGTCAAGTGTGAATCAACGTTCGATTTTTAAAATATCAGAGAGACAATGAATGAAGAGTGAATGACGAGACCGCTTTTAGCGATAAGGCCGCCATTTGTTTTACCAAATGAATATTTGTTTCGTCGCTGTATTTCGTATTGTGTGGTGAAATAAATAAATAAATACTCCCAACAGACACATATATAGTCCTGACCCCACATTAGGATCGTGTCTTGTTTCGTGGGTATCTAATCTATCTATATCTGGGAACTACGAGAGACTTTTCGGTCTCACAAACACACAGCCCCGAAACAAATATCTGTGGTTTACTCAAACATTTGTCTCGGTGCGGGGATCGAACCCGTGACCTCACGTTTCACAACCGGCGTCTAACCAACTAAGCTACTGAGGCTATCAAAAAAAAGGTACGTCTTATTATTATTTTATACTTATATAAATGTTATTCTATCACAACAGGGAGCAAAATATTTTTCCGCGGGCATTTGGGCCAGGCAGGAAAATGCGATTCTAAGACTAATCTGTGGATAAAAACTTTGTCACTATTCTACAAGTATTCAATAGGGTAGATTATATCAGCGTATACAATTGTACCTAGCAGTCCAGCCCGACTCCGTCCGGGTGCAGATACACTTTATTGAAAATATTCTTTAGCCTATGTTCATCAGAGATAATGTAGGATTCTAATGGTGAAAGAGTTTTTCAAGTCTGTCCACTAGATTCAGAGTTTATTCAATGCGAACAATCTTCTTAATAACATTAGAATACATATACAAAAGCAGTCTATGGAAAGGTTAATCTGATAATATTTACCTACAGTCATCAAGATATCTAAATAATTATTTAAAGTGTCTATAAATAATGCATGTAGGATTCACATCTAGTAGGTGTCAATCAGGTGTTTTGATTTTTGTTATCTTTTGTTGTTTAACATGTAAGATTGTACATCAGTTTTGTGAATTAAATAATAAAAAATAATATATATCTTTGTCCTTGCATTGCTTTTGCATTGCAGCATTGCGAAAAATTGCAAAGCTTAGCGGTTGCATACCCAGGAGATATTCATGTTGTATAACCTCCTCCTTTTTTTGAAGTCGGTTAAAAATAGATTGGAATTGGCGGCTGATGTGGCAGTAGGCTATGTGGCATCATATCTGGGAACCTAGACAGACTTAGAAACTGGTCCCAAAACATAAAAATACACCACGTATTTTTATGTTTTGGGATAATATATTATACCTTGAAAAGTTGACGAAATGGAAATGTTGTTCATTGTGAATTTCATATGTAATTATAAATTTATTTAATTGTAAGGGAAAGTATGTTAAGTATATATTGACAGCCTCCGTGGCGCAGTTGGTTAGACGCCGCCTATGAAACGAGAGGCCGCGGGTTCGATCCCCGCACGGAGAGAAATGTTTGTGTGGCCCACAAATATTTCTTCCGGGTCTGGGTGTTTGTGAGACCGAAAAGTCTCTCGTAGTTCCTGATACACGACACAAGACTCGATCTTAGTGTGGGGTCAGGACTATGTATGTTACTGTTAGGTGTTATTTTTTTATTATAATTATATAAAAGATCTTTACTGCCTGTCTCGATGGTGCAGTTGTACTACGGTATGATTGCAAAGGTGAGGTCTCGGGTTTGGCAAAAATCCGGGCAAATTAATACTGGATTTTTCTATTTATAATAAAACCGAAGTCACGAATTTATGCCCAATGTGGCGATAGACTCGCCCCCTATCACATCTTGAGACGGGATACACAAGGCGAAACGTGGGTGTTCTGCTAGCACCTCTGCCTACCCCTTCTGTGAAAAAGGCGTAGGTTTATGTATGTATGTAAAGATCTTTACACAAATTCCAATGGTGAACTCCTAATGGACAATTCCAGTGATTAGAAACGGATAGTACCCTAAATGTAATATGCGATGATGTAGAAAATGTCAAGATAATTAGCCAAACAAAACTTAAGTTGGTATTTTTAAGGTCCTAGCCGGGGGCGGAAGGTGGCGGAGACAGGCAAGGTGGCGAAGGGGCGAGGGGCGAGGGGGCGAAGGGGCGAAGGGGCGAGGGGGCGGAGTCCGCCGTGTTTCGATTAATTCGCGATACTTGTGGCGCGTTAACACCATTTACAATTTTATATTCAACTCTGTGAAGTGTGATTATGTTGTATGGAGAAGGCTTTTTTTATTTATTTCGTCGCCAACTATTGTTTACACTAACTTATCATGAACTCTTTCATACATATGATATAACTAGCTTTTGCCCGCAACTTCGTCTGCGTTATTAACTTCATTTACAATATGTTTTATATTACGTCCTCATTTCTCCCCTAAAACTGAGAAAATTCTAAAATTCCGAATTACGTCACTATTTATTAGTGTGCGTCCGGTTGGGCAAATCATGTCGCTATATATATTACTTACTTTATCAACAACGATTTCCCGCTTTACCTCCACTTAAAACATAAAAAGCCAAAACCTTACAATTGGTCATTATTTACCTATAATAAGTAAATACTATTAAACATAATAATTTCCTCCCTCTAAAATTTATAACCCCGGAACTACGCACAATTTTACGTATGAGTATTATTTGCGCGAAACCCATTAATGGATATTTAAAATGAAAGTTGCTTATGCCCGATATTCCAACACAACCTACCGTCCATTCCTTCCTTTTACCTGACCGTAAATGTGAAACTCTTACACTCATGAACAACGTATAAAATTAGTAAAAATTAAAATTAAATTCCCTATCCAGTTCATGAATTATACCATCAAGCTCAATTTTTAAGGGTTATTTTGTACCCACGGAAACCTAAATACTTTTTATAAAATTTCATCCCCTTCGTGCCATTTTTCCAAAATTAGCGCATGCCAATTTCTTGTGTTTATAATAGGTAGCTGAAATACGAATTTTGGTACCAATAACAGCGGTTTCGATTTTGTATACAAAATTACAACCCTTATTTTAAGCCCTTTGAGGCTAATTTAAGACAAAAAAGTAAGAAATTATTTTTGTTTTTAATTGACTACCTAAACTGCCAAGTTTGAAATCTGTACCTTTCGCGGTTCGTTTTTCCATACAACACAATTTCACCCTTTTCACTCCCTTAGGGATTGAATTTCAGTAAATACTTCATTAGCGCTGCTCTACATTATGATAGGAAGCCCCGTGTAAAATTTCAAGTTCCTAACTTCAGTAGTTTCGGTTGTACGTTGATGCGACAGTTCGGTTCTACAAAATTTCAACCCTTACTACTTTAGGGTTAATTTCAGAAAAATAATGTATGCAGCTATGTTTGTTTTTGATAGATTTACAAAAGTGCAAAATTTCGATTTCGATTTTCCATACAACTGTTTCTTCCCTTTTCACCCCCTTGGGGGAGGAATATCTTAAAATCCATTCTTAGTGCTACCCTACGTCACAATAGGAATCTCTGTGTAAAATTTCACGTTTCTAGCTCCAGCAGTTTCGGCTGTGCGTTGATTAGACAGTTCGGTTCTACAAAATTTCAACACTTATTTTAACCACTTTAGGGTTAATTTAAAAAAATAAAATATGCAGTTATTTTGGTTTTTGATTGATTAACGAAAGTGCAAAGTTTGACAACTGTGGCTTTAACGGTTTCGATTTTTCATACAACTGTTTTTTACCCTTTTCACCCCCTTAGGGGTTGAATTTCAAAAATCCCTTCTTAGTGATCATCTACGCTACAATAGGAACATTTGTGGAAAATTTCACGTTTCTAGCTTCAGTAGTTTCGGCTGTGCGTTGATTAGATTGTCATTAAATCACCCGAGTCTCGTAAAACTTCAACCCTTATTTTAACCCCTTTATGACTAATTTTAGACAAACAAAGTATGAAATTAGTTTTCTTTTTAAATGACTAACCAAAGTGCTAAGTTTGACAATTGTAGCTTTAACGGTTTCGATTTTCCATACAGCAGTTTTTTGCCCTTTTCACCCCCTTAGGGGTTGAATTTCCAAAAATCCCTTCTTAGTGCTCACCTACGTCATAATAGAAACCCCTGTGGAAAATTTCACGTCCTTAGCTCCAGTAGTTTCGGCTGTGCGTTGATACGTCAGTCAGTCAGTCAGGTTCCTCTTTTATATATATAGATAACTAAGCCTAGCAGTTATTTATAGGAAGACACAACATACACCTTTAGCAGTTAACATTAGTTTTACTAGTGGTAGTTCTCTCATATGTGAGAGGCTGCCTGGGTAGGTACCACCGCAATGTCTATTTCTCCCGCCTTTAGTTTTAAGGCTTTAATTTATACGCTTTTTCCATAATTACTACTGCTCAACCTTATAGAATTTCAAAGTGGTAATTTAGGACGTATTAGCCCAGTGAAAGTATGAATATTATTCCAATGACCTAACACTGGATGAGAGACCTACCAAAATCCCAAGCTGGCATACCAATATAAGAATCCACATTGGCGCCTAAGGGTCTCTAGGAACGAATTGGGACATCGAGACGATAAGGGCTCTCCAGTTATTTTTAAACTTTAAACGAGGGATAGCTTATAATTCAAAATTTCTTCAGAGCATGGCGAAAAAATTTAGTAAATTTAAAAGCTATATACTCAAATAAGTACATATCGATGTACTACTATCGATGTATCTACTTCATAATTTCAGTACTAAACCACATATTTAATACCTACAGACTAAAGTCCAACTCCATACCTACTTACCTCTCACATCTGTCACGGACACTCTCCGGGTAATTATTTTTATTATTGAAACAGCACCCCCCTCCCTCACCCTCCCATACCCCTTACACCCCGCGCCATCACCCCCGCGTCCACTAAGCCGTTTGTTTTTATTTTACAATATTTCAAACCCCTCTGGTCATTGGGGTGATGTCCAATAATTGGGAGTTTGTTTTGGTACCGATTTATATTTTTAAATGTGGGTATATGATTACTGTATAATAATTGATAAATAATTAATAGTTTGACTAATTGACAGATTGACATTTTCCCTAATTGATCTGAAGTATTTTGATAATGATAGATTAGCTAGTCTACAATAAAAACCTCTGTCTACAACGAAACCTTCTGTATCAGCCCAAATACGTCCCACTGCAGGGCACGGGCTTCCTCTACAATCGACAGTACGATTGAGAGGGGTTAGGCCGTATAGTCCACCACGCTGGCCTAGTACGGGTTGGCGGGCTTTACATCCCATATACATACATAAACCTTACTGCCCACAAATTAATTTATTACTAAAACGTATGACGCCATTTAAATTCCGGTCAAAGAATCAGTGTTATTGGATATTGTGCCCGCGTACATGATAATTAATTAAACATATCCACTTAACTTTCAAGACAATCTTTTTTATCTTGCCATAATTACTTTAATTAACCGAAAGATACTTACTCATGGTAAAGGTTGGCTGGGTAGATACCACCGCAATGTCTATATCTCCCGCTAAACAGCACTGTAAATGCATTGTTTGTTTCGGTTTGAAGGACATTGTAGCCAGAGTAATTACTGGAAATATTGAGATTTAACATCCTATGTCTCAGCGATCGCATTGGAATTCCAAGCATTGCTTTTAATTCAAGGTGTTTGGTTTTGCTACTGTTCACGAACGGTCGTAGTGCGAACGGCATGCTACTCCCATCATTAATTGCAATAAAATTAGATATCTAATGTTAAAATCATTCCCAAGACAGTAACCTATTGAAGATATCAACTATCAACCTTTTAAACCCAAAGTAACCAAACAAACATCGATTACAAAGAAAACAAGCACAACAATACACGTGGATGATACTCCCACTACATCACCTGCCGACCGCAAGCCTTCAACCCGTGGGACAGATCCTTATCAACAACAAGTGAACTACATGGGATTACTCCAAAAGAATTACAAGATAAGGTTCCGTACACTTCACAAACGCATCCAGTAGAAGAATTAGAAGTTTTACGGCCATGAATGGCGAACAAATACATAAAGTAAAGAGAATTACAAGTTTTATAGCCATGAATGGCTAGACGAGTATGTCTTTTCCCTGATGGTAATACGACCGCTCATGGACAGTAGCAAAACCAAACAACATCATGAATTACCATCAATGCTTGTCATTCCACTGCGCTCGACATCTTGAGATATAAGATGTTAAGAGTCATTGTGTTAAATAGATACTCTGTCTACAATGTACTTCAAACCGAAATAAAACAGTGCATTTACACTGCTGTTTAGTGGGAGAAATAGATATGGTGGTACTTACCCAGCTGGCGTACCAGGGTACGAAAATAAGGCAACTATCAACCCTCCGATAGAAAACTTCTACATTTCTCTTTCAATTTATTTAAGGTAAGATGAAAACCTTACCTCAGGACAATATTAAAATTTTGTTACAAATCTTTCCTAAAGGTTTTCTCCATATCCTAAGGATCTTCGAGTATCAATGTTTATCTATCCCGATCAATCCACCTACTTGTACAAAAAATGTAGTATACATTGCATTGTTACATCACAAAAGCAAATTGGTTCTGGTTAGCATTGTTGCTATTATGTTGCGATGGATATCAAACAAATAAAGAAAGGATTTTTGTGGGAAAGTTATTTTATACAGGTTCTGAGGAATTAGGAGATTGCCGGATGCCCATTACCCCTATCCTCTTGCTATTCTTTTTCCTTTCCCATCGACTTTCGACTTGATGGTCCGGCAACATACAATGACCCAAGCGTTGTGGATGTTCATGGGTTGCAGTGTCCACATACCATTAGATGACCTGATTACTCGTTTTTTTTATTGCATTGAATGGCGAGTCGAGCATGCCGTTCGCCTGATGGTAAGCGATACGACCGCTCATAAAGAGTAGCAAAACCAAACCACACCTTGAATTACAAAGCAATGCCTGGCATTTCACTGCGCTCGCCAATCTTAGACTAGTACCTAGTACTCTGGCTACAATATATTTCAATCCGAAACACACCAACGCATTTATACTGCTGTTTGACGGGATATTGAATTAAAAAAATACAGGTACGACAATGTTATACACCTGATGGTAAAGTGGAGTCCAAGTATCCATTGTCGATAGATCATTGAGCATTGAGACAAATGATTGTACGATTCACAGGTTTAAAAAAATGTAAATATTTAATTAAATAAAAATCAAATACTTAATTAATTGAAATTAAATTACTTATTTGGCAGCCTCCGTGGCGCAGTTGGTAAAACGTTGGCTGTGTAACGAGAGGCTACGGGTTCAATCCCCGCACCGAAAGAAATGTTTGAATGAACCAAGGATATTTGTTTCAGTTCTAGGTGTTAGTGAGATCGAAAAGTCTCTTGTAGCTTCTTCGGTCTTAGTGTGGGGTCAGGAGTATGTATGTGACTGTAGGTTATAATTATTCAACTTCAGTCTATACCAACATCTCGGTTTATGCTTCGTACGCCGATACAATTTTTTACTTCGTCGAAACTTCGCATGCTGAAGTTATTTTATTTATTTATTAGAATCTCGATCAGCATAAGTTGGTTGCTAAGTTATTAACTAAAAGGACACAAATAACAATAATAACTTAAAAGATTGTAACGTTTTAAAACTATTGGTAGCACCAACAATAATTTACCAGTTAACAACAAAATCAAATTTAAACGTATGTAAGTTGACCCTAAATATGATACACCCAGGTACAAAACCGTAAGTATCCAATATAAAGTTTCTAATCCTGTTTTGATTCCTCTTAAACGCTCGCAAAAACCAATAATGGTGGGTGTGATTTAATTGCATCACAGAACCGTCCACCGTAAAATCTTTAATTGTGCAAACAGTCTTTGAATTCTCAATATCAAGTGTCAAATCTCATTGAAGATATTCACGGTGTGTTAATACGGATTCACGGTGAGTGAATTTGCAAAAAAATCATCAATGGATTTGGGCGAATGTTGCAAATTCGGTTGGACAGGTATTATTGTGTTTTCGTACAATATTCGGCCCATAATCGTGCATGGTAATTGACCACGGGACGCGGGAATTGATAGTTCGATCGATAGAGTAATTGGGGGAATGATGTGATAAGCATAATAAAATACACCCAACAGTCACATACATTGTAATAATATGATTGACAAATATGGTTGGATAAATAAATCTAAGCATTAAGAAACAGATCAGTTCCAGTTTTGATCCACGTCTGAGACTTTAAACAGTATTTATTTGGAATAATGTCACAAAAATTATTTTTTAATGATAAGGACTGACAAACTAACAAATAGATTACCTGATGGTAAGTGATCACTGTAACCCATGACCATCTTTGGACCACTACTGTGTTGCTGATTCTTAAAATTAGGAGGGCAGCGGACAGGAAAAAGGATGGGTTTTTCCTGTCCGCTGCCAGGAAAAAGGGCGGGAACAGGAAAAAGGGTCATTGGGCATCCGGCAATCTCACTCTCCGAACGGAAGACAGTGATACCATCTTAGATGAGCCTGTCTATTCATTCTGAATCATGAGTGACAACAGCGTGGCTCTGCCGCATATAAATATAAACTCACTTCGACGGCGAATGCAATCCTACAAATATTATAAATGGCAAAGTTTGTATGTTTCAATTTTGATGAAATTTGGCATAAACTAGCTGATACCCTGGATTAACACATAGGCTACTTTTTATCCCAACAAAATGTAGTGTTACCGTGAGGTGTGAAAGGAATTCAAATATATTCGATACTCTTTTAAACTCAAAGGAATGGGATGGGCAGTTTAAAGCATTGCAGTAACGTTGGGTTTAAATATGTTAATTAATTATCACGCGAAATAGTTCCTATGTTTATAAAATTGAATCAATAAGTATATACACCCGGGTGAAACTGGACTGGACTACTAGTATTAAATACTATCTTGTTCTTAAATAACATATCTATGACTACAAGATGCACAAGAAGGCAATTAAAATTCTACAAAAAGCTACAACAAAAAATATTATTGACAGTTTTATTTTTAAAACCACTGTGTGTATTTAAAAACCCAATGCGCACAATGTGTGTTTAAATAACAATACTATTGAAATCAAATTGCCGCCCTCCAACCCTTTGCACAAAAACAGACAATGGATCAAACTTATTATTAACATATCTTTACTCCCACACATTTTACGGTAAAGAAGCTCAGCGCTTTATTTGTGTACTAGCGGTCGGGTCCAGCTCCGCCCGGGTGCATACACGTTTTAAAATGGCGGTCAAAATGTTTAATTCTGACTATCAGTTTAGAATATCGACCAATCGGACCACGAAAAACGAACAAAATTTCCTCGTATTTGCTAGAAATATCACTACTGCTTTCCTCCTATAGGTCATAGCGAGACGATATATAGCCTATAGCCTTCCTCGATAAATGGACTACCCAACACTGAAAGAATCATTCAAATCGGACCAGTAGTTCCAGAGATTAGCGCGTTCAAACAAACAAACAAACTCTGTAGCTTTATAATATTAGTATAGATTCGTGGAGGTTAATTGTCGTAACTTTAAAGTCTTTGTGGCGTATTTAGTCAAGACTAACAGTCGTTCTCTATAATCTATCTATCTTTATCAAGAGATTTCATTACATATTTCGATGCAATTTATGTTTCATTTAACAAAGATAAAGAGGTATAGATATGATGCATATATTTATAGATAGCTAGTTAAGATAAATATATATGTCTATCTTTGTTTAATAAAGTGTAGCATTGAGCCGACATATTAATGGTAGCCAGTTTAACCTCTAGTTAAAGATAGATAGGATATAGAGAACGGCCGTAACAGTCGTTCTCTATAATCTATCTATCTTTATCAAGAGATTTCATTAGATATTTCGATGCATTTTATGTTTCATTTAACAAAGAGAGGTATAGATATGATACATATATTTATAGGTGGCTAGTTAAGATAAATATATAAGTCAATATTTGTTTAATGAAGCGTAGAACGTTACTGACATAGCAATGGTAACTACTTTAACCTCTTGTTAGAGATAGATAGGATATAGAGAACGGCCTTAAGAGGTCATAGGTTCGATACCCGCCGTTGTCACTATAAGTTAATTAGTCATGGCATATCCGGGTCATGCAATTGGCTACTTCTCAAAATCATTGATCTTACTGTTTCATTTTTGTTTAAAATATTTCTCTAGAAGTTATGCCTTTTTCATGACTAAAAAGGTTAAGGCTTAGTATGTACTGTTTAAGTTGATAGGAGTATAAAATGTCTATAGTTTTCTTTGACATAGCCTAAAGAAATAGTTTAAAAAAGTGATTAAATACAAAAAAGGCAGAAGTGTGCGCTCAAAAATCGTATACTGCACTTTTTTATTAAAAAACAATTTAGTCTTAATAAAACTGAACCCATTTGAATAGCACTTCAACTGGGGATACTTTAAATGCTCTAAGTATAAGTGAAATCGACGATTGTTAAAAAACCCACACAGCTTTGTACAATGTGGTAACCGAATAAAATGTGCTCAATAGAACGATATTTAAAAGGTTTTCAACAAAAAAGCGGGCTTTGTGTGGTGTTTTCTGCAATGATTCACTAACAATGAGTAATTGATATAACTTAAATGGTTGTGTGAGCCGCCAGTATAATTAGACCCCTGGGGTTTTTACGTTTACTATGGAGTTAAATGCGGTTACGCAATATTTGTTTTAACCGATTTATTATAGGTTATATAATTACCAAAATTAAAGGTATGATTTAATTATTTATATCATTACCTAAAAACATAATATAATTTAAAATATCATGATGACAAATTTATACTTAAAATGTATGTAGGTATGCGTAATGTAGAATATTTGTATCTTAATACCGACTATGGTACTATGGTAGACAACTAAAATTAAATTTTTAAAAAGTGGTAGAGCCACGCTGTCATGACTCAGCATGAATGTTTGTCTGGGCGGTACTACTCTCTCACAGAAGATCGACGGGAGCAACAGCTTTGCTGTCACAATACCCTTTTCCTCTTCCCATTTCTTTTTCTTTTCGCTCCCCCTTTAGATTTGATGGTCCGGTAACACATCTATGATCGAAGCGTTGTGGATGTTCATGGACGGCAGTGATCACTTATCATCAGGTGACCTGTGTGCTCGTATGCCGTGTGTTAAAAGATTTCACTTAAAAATATGCATTAAAGGTTCAATTTATCATTTTTTGTTCATCTTATCCATTTCAAAGTAACTACTGGACAATTATCATTGATAATTACCATTTTACGTCTTAGGACGGCAAGTGCAGCGGAAAGTCAAGGATTGTTTTGTAATTCATGGTGTTGTTTGGTTTTGCCACTATTCATGAGCGTATCGCTTACCATCAGGCGAATGGCAATAAAAAAAATAAGTTCTTCGCATTCCCTCTATATTTATAATGCTATTATTAATAAACAAATTATTACAATAGTATTAAAATTCAAGAAAACTTCTTGAAGATTGTAAAAAATATCAGAGGTCAACCTAATCTGGTTGCTTCACTACCTGCTATTGAAATCGACTGTCCTATTTATATTTCGGTACAATTAAGTCTATATCGAACAGCTGAGCGTCCACAGTATTGGGTGACATTATCCTTTGACGAATAACAATGATAACCCTTGAAGCAAAACTCATTCTAGAAAGTTCATCCGTTTACGTCACTTTGATTCGACAATTTGTGTTTTTTGGGAGGAAACACGTGGTTTACGTTGCTTCCTAATAATAGTAGGTTTTTGTAAAGATCATAAAACGAGCAGGTCGCTTGGCCAATGGTTAATGGCATATGACCATTTAAATAACTGCTTGAAACATTTGACACTGGCAGAATCGCGGAGTGGTAATAACGCAAAAGCCAAAAAATTTTAACCGAACTAAAACAATTAAGCAGAAGAAACTGCTCTTTAAAAAGATATAAAAACGTTTGTTGTACATAGACAATAGGTATTAAGTCTCATACGCCCTGTGTTTTTGATTACTCTCAAAACAATACATACAATACATAGTGCTATTAAACTATAATTATTGTAATTCAATTGCTCAATAATACTTAAACAAAATCAACAATACATATCAATTACGGACGTCAACAATGCCTCTCCGCCTCTCTTGCACTGTTCGCGACTGTACCGCCACTTTCCCATACTGTTTAACAATGATTTTTCTCCCGAGTGTACCGTTAACAATGGTCTGGTACAATGTGATTGTTGGCGTGAGGATTGGTGTGTGGATTGGTGTCGTGTGGCGATGTTGGGGCCAACTCGAGCGGTAGTAATGCCATTGTCTAAACGCACTTAGTATTTTTCGGTAATTACTTTTGAGTTACATGGGGTAAACGGTTGGAATTGATAAACAAAACCGTTGACAGAGAGCAGTGAAATTAAATTACTTACTTACTTAATAGTTCGGTGTTTTTTTTTTTTCAGTAGTTTCTTAGCGACTTCTGAAAAAATCTATGGTTTGTTAATGTTCGCTAAGCCGCACTAAGTGTGGTGGACTATATTGCCTAAATATTCTCAGTCACACTCTCAATTGTAGAGGAAGCCCTGCAGTGGGACGTAAATGGGCTGATACAGATACAAATGTAAATGTTTTTATAACCTCTGAAGACGTTGACTGTGAAATGAGAGGCCGTGGATTCGATCCCCGCACCGAAAGAAATGTTTGAGTGAATCACTTAGAAATCAAATTCGAATTATCATTTTCGTTGTATATCGTTCGTTTTGTAAGATAATCATATTTTAAACTTAATCCTTGCATAAATGTTTCTCTATCAATTTTCAAAGACCAGTAACACGTCGGACACCCGCCTACGAGGTGGACAGACGACTTAGCTAAGGTTGCAGGAAGTCGCTGGATGCAGGCAGCTTCCAACAGGTCGATGTGGAGAACCTTGGGGGAAGTCTATGTTCAGCAGTGGACTTCCTGTGGCTGAAGACTGATAGAGAGAATAAGAGGGTTCAGAGTACCTAACACGCCTACAATATTCCAGGATTTTTTTGCCGTGGCCATTCCGTCAAATCCTCTATTTGATTTCTCAAATACGTTTCAACCCCCACTGGTCTTACCCATACTGAAGGCAATAGACCATTGAATTTAAATCAAAATAAATTTAAAAATACAATACTAATGTTATAAAATAGTGCGGACACAATGGGCCGTATAATATCGTTTTTCACCATTCAATCGTCGAGTATTGAATTTCCACGCGGTTTGAGCTTTTTGGCTTTTTGTTATATTTTTTTTCTCTTTCATTGAATCGCTTAATATGCCATGTTAAATGGATTACATTAAGTATGTGGTTAAATTATTATACTCGGTATTAAATGTATTGTAAGGTTTCTGTGGAATTTGTAAATATACACATAATTATTGGTGGTTCTGTGTTAATTTGATTTATTAAATATTTCTGCGTTTTTGTTGATTTAAATTGACTGCCTGGGTGGCGTAGTTGCACTACGGTAAGATTAAAAAGCACGGTACGGTACCGTACGATTTTGGGTTCGAATACCAGGTCGGGCAAAATTATATTAGATTTCTCTACGCATTATCAGCTCGGAGTCAGAAATTTGTGCTCGATATGGTTATATGCTCGCCCCCTATTACAACATTGGACACAACATACAAAGGGAAATGTAGTTGCCCAGGCCCGTCTACCCATACTTAAATATATACAATAAAATAATATATAACATATTTCTTCACTCGCCAAGGTTTTAAGGTTCATTGCGAGACTTACTTATTTTCCAGCATAATTTGTTCTACTTACTTAATTACATTCTTCTATGGTTTTCTTAAGACACCATAACACCACAGCCGGCATTCCTTGAAGTTATCTGTCAAATCATACTGCTACGGACGAATACTTACCACAGCTACCGTCCATTAAAATGATTTCTTCAGCCGCGCCATCACGTACAGAAAGCAAATAAAATATCTATTATTCACTAATTTCCCAAAAACACAATGTTTGCTCACGACAAAGCGTACAATTTTAATGTTGCCTCAAATAAAACTATTTTTTGTTCCAATTGTATGGTAAAATCTTTTTAGTAACAGCAAATATAATTTTGTCGCCGCTAAGTAAGAATTATATACGTAGTCAAATGAATTTTCAAGTTTCTAAAATGTCCAAATATTGTGTCCGTATGGGTTTTTTGCTGGGAGGTATTTGGGAGCAAGAATGGGGGATATATTAGTTAAATGAGAGTCTGTTATTAAATTCAGTTTTTGTTAACCCTTGTGCCCCACTGAATACATACATACATAAATGCACGCCTTTTCCCAGAATGAGTAGGTAAAGGTGCCCCATTGAATATTCAAATTCATAAATTGTTGTTACAGTACATAAAAAGAAACATTTCGTATACTTTTTATAAGTGACTAACATTTACTGTAAAAAACATATTTTGATTGATAGATCGATTGTAATAACAAACAGTTAATTAATTATGGATACAGTAACTGAAAAAGTTGATAACTGATGGTACCCATTAAATATACGCTAGGGCCGTTTTGGCATAAATCTGTATTTTTTCTTTCATTTCGCCTATGTCTGTTGATGAATATAGTTACCTATCTAAGCTATATAGCTTAAAAATTATAAAAATTGGAATGATGATTATTCTAGAACAATACATGTGACAACCTTGGAATGAGAATACATTAAATTTTAACTACCTTTTGTCCAGAAAATACCTTAATTTTGACATAAGCGTCTCACATAATACTCAATATTTTACATTGAACACCAAAAAAACAAAACAAAAAGTCACAAAAATATATAGAACAATTGGCGATATTAGATATCGCTCAAAGGCAATGTACATATTTACTATATCCAATAGACCAACACTGGGGGTCATACCCACCACTGTTTATTCGAGTCCGTCCCTGCGCAGTGGTGGACATCAAACGGCCGGACAAACGGGTACCTGTCGAGTGGACGTGAGATCGTGTTACGTCTCACAGTACAATGGAGCAGATAAGTGTATCGATCAAATATATAATTGTTTCTGTTCTTTATTAATAATCTTCCCTATATTATACATGTATCTGAGCATGGGCGTTATCTACAATCAGGAATTCGATTGAGAGGGGTTAGGCCACAGTCCGTTATGTTGGTACGAGTTGGCAGATTTCGCAAAATGGTTTTTTAAATTTACGCGAATGTTTCATTCATTCAATTCAACATTGAAATAAAACTATTAATTACGGATTTTATCGCGGATCTCCGAGACCACGAAAGCTGTAAAGTAATCGAAACGTTAATTTTTTTTAACCATATCCGCGATAAAATCCGTAAATAGATTTATTTCATGATTTCGCATATTAAAGACACATCATTTACTACATTTACACTACTTATAACGGGCAGAAATAGTTATCTCTGGCTTCTCAAGACAAGTAAAGCCTCTCTTGTCTCACTCTTTTCAGAAAGTCTCTAGCTGAAAATATTATTTCCCTAAGAGTTTTTACAGTGATCTGTTGGAAGCAGGCTGTGTCAAGTGACATTGTAGTTAGAGTAACTACTGAGCATATTGAGACATAACATCTTATGTCTCAGGAAGGCGAGTGCAGTGGAATGCCAAGCATTTCTTTGTAATTCATGATATTGTTTGGTCTTACTGTCCATGAGCTGTCTTATCGCTAACCACGAGGCGAATGGCATGCTCGTTTCATCATTTAACGCAATAAAAAAACCTCGTAAGTTTAAAGTTATGAATACATACATAATTAATTTCAAAAGTCATACAAATAGTCACACACACAAAAGTTGTGTCTTAGGAATCAGCATCTACGAGAGAGACTATTTGGTCTCAATTCCCAGCCTCATATATATTTTTTTAAATTTTGTGCGCGTCTGTACCGAAATGATCGTTAGAGGTTAATTGCACACGAGAGAATTAAACAAACTGATTATAGTTGCGTCACATGTTGCTCTGTGTTTGGCTACGGTAATGTATTTTCCAGTTTTAACTTAGATTAATATTTTTACTAACGATATGTACGGACAGCAAGAAAATCACGTGAAATTATCTAATTATTTTTTCAATAATATAATGCTTTTTTCACACTAAACAGGCATAATTTCAATGGAAAAATAAATAATAATAATAAATAACACCCAACAGTCACATACATAGTCCTGACCCCACACTAAGATCGAGTCTTGTGTCGTGGGCATCAGGAACTACGAGAGACTTTTCGGTCTCACAAACACCCAGACCCGGAAGAAATATTTGTGGGCGGCGCAAACATTTCTCTCGGTGCGGGGATCGAACCCGCGACCTCTCGTTTCACAGGCGGCGTCTAACCAACTGCGCCACGGAAGCTGTCAAAAATGAAATAATTAAGTACTTTATCGGCCCACATAAGTTTCACTGCAGGGCACGAGCCTTCTCTACAATGGAGAGTAGGATTGAGAGTAAGTAATAGACAATAATAAAGTGATCGATGATTATTTCAGACCTCAGACATTTTAAAAAATATCTCACCCATGCCCGCCTCTGCAACTTCTTCAGGATCAAGAGCATCACGCATGTTAAGTCAGTTCTATTTACAAATTTAGTAATTTATATTTTTCTTTTCATTTAGCACGCGGCTCCTTTACGACGGATGGTGTCTTCATGATATCTATTTGCCTATTTAATTTTATATTAAAAACATGTTTTCTCGCCAAACAGCAGTGTAAATATACTGTTGTGTTTCGGTTTGAAAGAGTAGCCAGAGTAACTACTGGCCATACAGAACAGTGGAATGCCAAGCATTGCTTTGTAATTCATGGTGTTATTTGGTTTTGCTACTGTCCAAGAGCGGTCATATCGCTTATCATCAGGCGAATGGCATGCTCGTCTTACCGTCCATTGAAATAATAAAGAATATTTTTTTGCTATCAGTACACAATTAATAAAAAAATGTACATGGTTAGAGCAAACCACAGTATTTCACATTAAGCGACCTCCAAGAGCCAGTAATCTATTTATTGAGATTACAATCACGTACGATCGAAGGACAGTTTAATTCTTTCTTTGATGATCCGCGGCTTAGTGATATTGAAACTAGACGTAAATAGGTCTTGTTTGATTCCCCGGCAAGAAATTTCTTCCTAGTTTATTTTAAATCTAGTCCATCTGTATCTAATGGTATCTGTATCCAGTGTATCTAATTGTTGTCTGGAAGAAATCGTGATAAGCGATAAGACCGCCAATTGTCACCTTTATTTAAACGAGTTGTCTTATTTTAGTCTTATGATACACCATAGGTGGTGTACAATAAATAAATAAGTAAATAATAAATTACAAAATTTGAATGCCTAATGTAATATTTCTATTTAGACTAGTTTCTTTTTTCAATTCTGTCTCAACTGCTTGTTCAATAGTAAGTACAATTTTGTCCCGTGATATTTTGCCATTCATAACATTTATGCCCGTCTACTTAATTGTATTTTCGTGCCACGGAATTTCTCAGGGCTATAGGAAACAGCTAACACGTGATCTGGCTGACATTTTAATTGAAACATGAACTACATAATATGAGCGAAGCCAAAAAGATGCGACAATTAATACATAGTCATACATACATACTAGGCCAGCGTGCGTCGATTGTTTCGGTGGCCCGTGCCTTGCAGTGGGACGTATATGGGCTGATACAGATACAGTCCTGAACCCTAAATAAAATTAAAGTATTGTATCGTGTAAGTGCGTGGTGGCCTGTTGGTAAACGGACCGGATGCGGCTGCCAATATGTTCACGGTGGTCGCGGGTTCAAATCCCAGGGCACACCTCTGACTTTTCGGAGTTATGTGTGTATTGATAGTCAATCACCACGCACTAAAACGGTGAAGGAAAAAATCGTGAGGAAACCTGCATACCATAGCGGTTTATAAAAATTTCTTTGGTATGTAAGTCCGCCAACCCGCACTAGGCCAGCGTGGTGGACTATATGGCCTAACCACTCTCAATCGTACTCTCGATTGTAGAGTAGGCCCGTGCCCGTGCAGTGGGACGTATATGGGCTAATACATTGTATCATGTATCAGAAACTATGAGAGACTTTTCAGTCTCACAAACACTCAGATCCGAAAAAGAATCTAAAAACATAATTGAATTACCTTACTCCTACATAAATGCTAAAATTTTGGACAGTGAAAGTCTAAATCAGAGAAAGCGCTAAAGTTTGTCTTTTAACAAATAATTTCAACCACAAAACACAATTGCGCAGTCACAGCACAAAAGAAATAGAAAATTTAAAAACCGAACCAATGTCAAAAGTCAATGTTTTTTTTAAGTTAACAGGTATGTATTGTAGCCAATAAGTGTCCAAATATTGTCACTGGACCGCACTCAGTGTCCCGTGACGGGGTCTTTGTCGCACGCGGCGTGAAAGAGCGAGACGGGGGCCGTTTCGAGAGCGCGCGCGGCACAAAGCTGCCGACTAACACAATACTACCATGGTGGCAATCCAGGGACGAACTTGGAAGGGCGAAATGGGTATTTTTTTATGAGATTTCATGATGTAAATTAAAATAATTATTGTAATTTTGAGGTTATGTTAATTACTTTCCAATTGTTATTTATAAAACTATGGTGTTTATCAGAGATGACTATTATATTTGTTTAATTTTATGTTATTTATTTTGCGCCAACCCGCACTAGGCCAGCGTGGTGGACTATATGGCCTAACCACTCTCAATCGTACTGTCGATTGTAGAGTAGGCCCGTGCCCTGCAGTGGGACGTATATGGGTTGATACAGATGTTATTTATGTAGAATTTAGGCCAATTATTAAAGCATTCCTTGTTGAACAGTGCTATTTATTTATTTACACATTGACAATAATTTTCTTTCATACTTTTCCTTGACATTTTCGCAAGTTTGAAACAGCATTTAAAGAGTCTGTTGACATGATTTTTTACACTCGTGGCGTCACGACATAGTTAGATTTTTCTTATGTGGAAATGGTTTTCAATTCTGACTCAATATCCTTTATATCTAAGGCCCTTGTTTGTGTTATGCCTTTGATTATGTTTTGAATACAATAACGAATTATAAATAAAAAATATTCTCAAGATTTCATTTCGTATGCCACAACTATTATTTTGTAAAATGAATTAGTATTCAATAAAAAAATACTCCTATATTTCTTTCCAAAGGCACCAAAAGAAGTAGAATATCAATACCCAAGTCCGTCCTTCGCCGTCGGCTTGCGTCTGGCTGTTGTGTGCTCTCCACTGCTGTGTCTGTTGTGTTGATGCCGCCGACACGCGCATCTTACCTGCATCTATCCGACCACCACTCACCATCATATATCTACCATGCAGTGGTAGAGCCGTAGCTAGGACTGTATACGTAAACACAGTGTGAGCTTTATCTGTATTTATACATATATACATTTATTATTATTTCAAAGCTCACGCCTTTTTTCCGAAGGGGTAGGCAGAGGTGCCAGGACATCCATATTTTCACATGTAAGTTTCGTCACACGAAGTGATACGGGGCGAGTTTATCGGCGTATCAGCCACAAATTTCTAACTCCGGTCTGATACTTAATAGAAAAATGCAATATAACTTTGCCTGACCTGGGATTTGAATCAGACATTGGGACTGAAAACGAATCCAGGAGATAATTTTACCTACAGACACAATGCATATAAAAGCTTCGAAAAACAGCCATATTTTATAGTTGTTGACCTATTGTCCTGTTTGGGTGGTAGATACGTAGAGATACCATACAGTGGTAGAGCTAGGAGTGCATAAGCACAACATAAGAAATAAAACGATTATTTACGGATTTTATCGCGGATTTGGTTTAATTTTTATATTTTTTAATTTCCTGTGACCATGAAAGCTGTAAAGTGATCGAAACGTCGTGAAATTAAAAAATGTAAAAATGAAACCAAATCCGCGATAAAATCCGTAAATAATCGTTTTATTTCAATGTGTAACATTCGCGTAAATCTTAGAAACCATTACACAACATAAGAATTTATTATAAAGTCCCTGCTGGACATGGAATAAAGTTGATGGATTTGCAAGTTAACCTTGATATGGGCCCCTTAAAGCTACATTACGAATAGGCCAACTTGACAGGCGTAAGGCTCTCAGAAAATCATAGTGAACCGATGGTATTTACGAAAGCATAATGTTAAAAGACATATTCACAATTTAAGTCACAAAAACCATTTCAAAAAGTATAGTAATAAAAAATACACCGAACTGTAACAAATATAGTCGTGACCCCACACTTAGATCGAGTCTTGGATCGTGTATTAGGAACAACGAGAGACTTTTCGGTCTCACAAAGACCCAGAGCCGAAACAAATACCTGTGGATTGTATAAAGATTTGTCTCAATGCTTAAATGATGTATAAGGAATTTATGCCATGCCTTCCCGATCTGCGCTGGTTTTTAATTTATCGTGCCTGTTTAATAAGCACTTTTGGATCGCACATTTGTCTTTGAGCGAGGATCGAATCCGCAGACTCTTGTTCAAGAGCCGACGTCTAACCAAAAGCGATAGGAGGCTATCAATTCAGACTATAAAATATACTCTGTACTGTCAATGAAAGGCTACTAATTTGAAACCCACTGCGAGACAAATGTACAAAAAAGAATACAAAAAAAGGGGAAGAATCACATTTCACAATCCACGAAAAATGCAAATAGTAGCGATTCTCGAAAGAAGCCCGTCTTAAAGTGACGTGTAGTGGTTCCGTACAAATTAGGGGTCCGCGGGAACCCTTCCCCGTGGTTTTTATTGTGCATTGCGTTTTATTACTTTTTTATATCTTTTTAACAGCTTTGGGGAGGTCAGTTATTGATATTATTATCTAGGTAGGGTTGGCAAAGGGTTTTAAGTGAAAATATTAACATGTTGAGAGAGAAATCAATAATATTGTAGCCAGAGTAACTACTGGACATATTGAGACTTAAGTTATGTCTCAGGATGGCGAGCGCAGTGGAAAGCCAAGCATTGTTTTGTAATTCAAGGTGCTGTTTAATTTTGCTACTGTTCATGAGCTGTCGTATCGATTACCATCGGGCGAATGGCATGATCGGTTCGACATTTATAGCAATAATAAATAATTCTTAAACCTTTTTATAGCGATCCTCAATGTTGCAGATTTCCTGTGTGTTTCTTGGTTTTGGTTAAAACTAAAGCATGATTAGGTCGGATGAGTGTGGTACCACTGTCTCATATGTCTCAAATGTATATCTATATCAATATGTCTCAAAAAACACTAATATGAAATGACAGCTTTGCTTTGCTTTCGTTTGATGAGTGAGAATGCTGGAGACCGCGTAACTTTTGTTGTTGTATCGGTTAATATACGTCTCACTGCAGGGCACGGGCCTCCTCTACAATCGAGAATATGATTGAGAGTAGTTAGGCCATATAGTCCACCACGGTGGCCTAGTGCAGGTTGGCGGACTTAACATAACATAGGAATTCTAATAAAAAGTGCGTTTTGGCTTTTTGGTAAACGGACCAGACGTGGCTGCCAACATGTTTACGGTGGCCGCGGATTCGAATCCGAGAGCACACCTCTAACTTTTCAGTGTCGTATGTGTATTGATAGTCAATCACCACGCACTAAAACGGTGAAGGAGAACATCGTGAGGAAACCTACATACCATAGCGATTTGTAAGCAGCAGTACACAATGGTGCTAAACTTTATAGTAAAATGCGCATTTTTATTACATTTCGAGTTCTACCTGTGTCTATCTGGTTTCGACCAGGTCAGCATATTCTCACTCTTATTAGTTTGAACGTTGATCACAATTGGATGCATTTTAATATTTCGTGTTAAAATAAAAAAAGGTCTAGGTATCATGTCTTAAGGTACCGATGGATTAAAAAAATATTAAAAATGGTCCACCTAAGTATGATAATTTATTGTGTCGATGGGTTAAAAAAGAATTGAAACAAATATGTTTATCTATGTGTGTCAATTTATTGTATCAATGGGTTAAAAAAATATTTAAAAATATGTCCATCTAGGTATGACAATTTATTGTGTCGATGGGTTAAAAAAGTAAAAAAAGATCCACCTAGGTATGTCAATTTATTTTGTCGATGGGTTAAAATTGTCAACCCTAAGGTTGCAAAGTTAGGGGTCGTCCGTCACGCGCAGCGCAGGGGTGGGAATATAATATCTTAAATATTTTGATCATTTGCTGTAAACGCCGAGGAATTTCTTGAATGCCACAAGTATAAGTGAAAGATTTTAAGGGCTATGAGAGCTGTATAGATAGATTTTATATCCGTTTTAGAGTATTGTTTAATTAAATTACTGATAGTTTAGTGATGACTGACTAGTAAAGTGAAGGTTGCGGGTTCAAATCCAGGATATTGACCTCTAATATTCCGAAGTTACATTTGTATTTTTAGTTAATAAAATTACGGTGAAAAAAATATCATGAGGAAATATACATATTTGGGAGCTTTTCACATTTTTTAGTTCTGAGGTGCAGTCTAAAATGCTTATTCCCAAAAAATCAGATGTAATGGAAAAAGCTAGCCTTATCTATACTAATATACAAACGTGAAGAGTTTGTTTGTTTGTTACCTCTGATATCAAGAACTACTGATTTGAATTGCAAAATACTTTTTGTGTTAGATAGATCATTTATCGAGGAATACTATAGGCTATATATCATCACGCTATGACATATAGGAGGGAAGCAGTAGTGAAAAATCTAGCAAATACGAGGAAATTTTATTCGTTTTTCGTGGTCAGATCGGTCGATATTCTAAATTGATAGTCGGAATTGAACATTTTAGCCTCCATTTAGAAGTCATAAATTCATTCATACATACATACATAAACTCACGCCTTTTTCCCAGAAGGGTTAGGCAGAGGTGCCGGGGCACTCACATTTCGCCAGTATGTTCCGTCCTACAATGTGATGGGGGGCGAGCCTATCGCCATATCGGGCACAAATTCCTGACTCCGAGCTGATACTGAATAGAAAAATCCAATATCACTTCGGCCGACCCGGGATTCGAACCCAAAACTTCAGCATTGTAAGCGTACCGGAGTACAACTACGCCACCGAGGCAGAGGGGTTAGAAAAGTCATAACTAAATTATTCTGCATAATATTTAAAAAGTTATATAGCGTTTACCTATGACATGTGGTCACCATCCCTTGTAAATACCTACAATTCTTGAAATTTCACTAAAAAACAAAAAAAAAAAAGTGATGTAAACATAACCCTTTTGATCTCATCTCTGCATCTTCTAAAGGTTGACTGGTAAAACATGCCGACGTCATTTAGTTCCCCTGTACATATTGTATAAACTTTAAATAAATAAATGTAGAAGTATCACGAATAAAAAGACTATGTGGCACAGTTGTACCACGGTACGATTTCAACGCTTAGGTTTCAGGTTCGAATCCCCGGTCGGGAAAAGTGATATTGGATTTTCTATTCACTATAAGCCCGGAGTCAAAAATGTATGCTCGATGGGCTCGCCCCCTTGTCACATGGTTACCACGCTTTTGGGAAAAAGCCTTGAGTATATGTATGTATGTTAAGAATAGATAAATAGTAGATTTTTGTTTAAATGTAACTAAATGAATAGAACATGACAGTAAAATTTTATTTACTTTAGTTTTTTGAAGTCATTCAAATGGTTTTCAAATCAACGATGGTCGCGATGGGCAGTTGAACTTACCTTAACTTGAAAAGCAATATTTTCTTTGTAAATAAAAAATAATTTCTTATAATAATGTGAATGGTAAATGCTTAAAAACGTAAAAGATATAGATTATTCCTCGGTAACATTTTTGTCTGCATTTTGTGTTACCTACTATCGGCCGCTGCCAATAAACAATCCCAATCCAAAATTTGCCGTTTGAGATTGACAGCTCAATCTTTTTTCTGATACTATATTGCCAATAATCAATGTCAGTAGTGAAAAAACTATGGCAACATGGTAAATGACAAATCGAAAAGTAGAAAACAATCCAGATTGACTTCAATCTAATTTATTCGTTTGTTTATTGGCATCGGCTGCATGTGTATATATCACCGTTAAATTGTGAATACCGTTAGATTATAATCTATCTCGCGAGATTGTGAACTGTCGAAAGATTGTGAACCTTAGGTTAGGTTAGGTTAGGTTTAACAGTTTCACTTCGATAGATTATAATCTACCGAAAAATAATACGTTAAATTGCAAGCACATTGTTACGGTTCACAATCTTTGGATAGTTCACAATCTCGCGAGATATATTATAATCTATCGATATTTACAATTTTACGGTGACATATAGGTACATATTATTGTAGTCGATATAAAAACTAGTTGTCAAGCAAAAGGTCGTTACTATGATCCATAACAGAAACAAACTGTTAAAACAAAAGCCTCCGCGCCATCTTTGATTTAGTGACGTCACTAAACTTATATACGTACATATACATATAATATATACACACGAACCCATATTCCAAGTTATAATTTGATCATTTAGCATTCTATACAAGAAACTTCATATGCAAACTTATATCAAACGCCCTTACAAAGCGCCCACTTTAACTGGACCCCTGTATATCAAACAAACACATTGCATTGGAGGTCATGTCGAACTGGTACAAAATAATACTTTGACAGAATCTTGTTTAACGCGCGACGTGCCTTCAGTCTGTTTAAAATACGACAAAATTAATTATATCACTTCCAAAATATTATACAAACGATTAAAGACCTTATGACTATTGAAATAAAGATTACAATAAAATGCGTGGTTCGCAAAGAAAAGTTAGTACGAACATCCTTAAGGCAAAACACTCACAGATAGAAATCTTGTTAAGGGGCATGTCTTTTCCAGTCTCTTTTGTCTACAATTACTCCCTTTGTGGTCTCGAGAGTATGTTTATCCTTTTCTAACACATAATAAAAGAATATACGCGTCTCTGTCACCGGTCTTTGGCAATCCAATTTGAGATTTCCGCTTGCGTTTGTTATGTTTTTTCTTTTTTATCTTTTGCTTTAAGATATAGTGGTGGTTGTATCTGGCTGAGAGCGGGACAACAGGTCATGTTCCCGGGTTTAAACGTTTTCCGGTAAATAAAATGCATTACAGTAGAGCGTCGATTATCCGAACTAATTGGGGGACATGCGTGTTCGGAAAAACGGTTTGTTCGGATAAACGAACTGTATTGCCAGTCATATTTATCCGCGGGTAAATGAAAGCCTTATTTACATACTTACATATTATATCCTTAATGACAAATAGGAATTAAACGAAAATGTGCAGTCTTTGCAACACAACATTTTCTAGGTAGGTACAATATTGACGAAAATGAAAAAAATATTAAGCGTTAATTACTAATGCTTGAAAAAATCTTCAATATTCGTCTGCCGAAGTCTAACCAATTACGAGCGGTTAGGTCACGTATTTGTTTTTAAGGCCAAATATTTGATACTGGTCACTCTCAGCTGGTGTTTCAAACCAACGCAAGGTAGTACCATGGTAGTACCCACAGACCAACTAGGTAGTACCTATCTGAGCAGTTAGCAGTTCGGATAAGCGGTCGTTCGGATGATCGACGTTCGGATAATCGACGTTCTACTGTATTTACATTTCACAATACACATTTCACAAATACAATTTTGTATTGTTATAATAATTAATCAGTGTACAATAAAGATTGATAAAATAAAATAAATAAATAAATTATTTACATTTAAATATGTGTTTCTTGGCCTGTTGGTAACGGACCAAACGCGGCTGCCAACATGTTCACGGTGGTCGCGGGTTCAAATCCCAGGGCATACCTCTAACTCTTCGGAGTCCTGTGTGTATTGACTGTCAAATATCACGCACCAAAATGGTGAAGAAAAACATGGTGAGAAAGCCTGCATGCCATAGCGACTTAAAGGAAATTATGTGGTATGTAAAGTCCGCTAACCCGCACTAGGCCAGTGTGGGCTATATGGCATAACCAATCTCAATTGCACTCTCGATTGTAAAGGAGAATTTACGGAAAACTACGAGAGATTTTTCGATCTCACAAACTTCGACTCCCGAAACCAATACCATAGGCCAGATAAACAAATGTTTTTGTACTGGGATCGCCTTTTGTTCTAGACGGTGTACCAAGAAAACATTTTTACCAGTCACTAGTCTAGTCTAACTACTAGTCCTAACCCCACACAAAGATAGAGTTATTGTGTCGTGGGTATCAGGAACTACGAGAGATTTTTCGGTCTCACAAACACCCACAAGCGAACGAAATATTTGTGGGCCGCACAAACATTTCTCTCAGTGTGGGGATCGAACCCGCGGCCTCTCGTTTCACAGCCGGCGTTTAACCGACTACGCCACGGAGGCTGTCATACAATGTGGAAGATGTATTCGCTACGATGCAGAAGTTTTTGAGCCATGTCCGTCATTTAAATAATTGTCTGAGTTACGTTACTTTTATCACTCCCTTTATATTAAATTTTATTAAATAAATATAGGGTAAACACTAAACAGCCATTGACTACTTAAAATGACATTTAATTTATTTTAAATATCATCACATTTTAAAGTTCACAGAGCCGAAGACATTTTTTTAATTGGACTTCAAGTTCATTTATTTCTTTCAAGGCACATAAATTTTCGCATCGATAATAAGTTTCATAGTAAAATGGGTATACCCATTCGATGATGGAACGGATGGAACTCATGGAACGAAATGATGAAAGCTGTGACTTCTCGTCCATCACCTGTGAGAAAGTGGTTCAGTTCCGGTCTAGGCTGCCCATTCATGCTGATTCATGACTGACAATATGAAACGAAATGAAAATAATTTATTGAATCCATACATTATTTAGATTCAGTAATTTTTTTATCTACCACCCGGTTCGGAAAGCGGTTTTCACCAGAGAAGAACGAGCAAGAAACTCTAGTGTTACTCTTTTCAAAATTTGTTTACAATTTAGTGATTATTGCAAACGTTACAAGTGTTTTAAATAAGAGCAGTAGCGTGGCTTTTCAATGAAAAATCTTTCAAAAGGCTTTATGGAAATCTTTGAGTGACGACTATTATGTATATTTTCTATAGTTGAAGAGAAAGTGAGAAAATATAAAATTTCTAACAGTTTTGCGTGCAGCTGACCAATAAATTCTGGCCATTCATGCTAGCTGAAACCGGTAGGTAACCACTTCAAATACAGTGAATATTAAAAACATTTATAAAAGGTCCGAAAGGTCGAATGAAGCCAGAATAAAACTGTACCAAATGTTATAGAAATACTTTTTTTTCGTAACGAATTCGCTTTAGGCCAATTTTGAGTAAAAACTGAAAAGGTTTTTATAAGTTTAGACTTTAACTGTGTTAAGCGTATTGTGGCTTTTTGGTTAAAAGTAAGATTAGTTACTTAAGGGTCGTATGTTCGAAATTAGGAACTACAATAATAAATGATTATTATATTTTCTTCTTCTTTGGACTAATTTATTTTTTATTGCGATCCATCGCGAGACGAGCTACTACTCTCCTGATGGTAAGTGATACGACCGCTCATGGAAAGCAAAACCAAACAACACCATCAATTATAAAACAATCCTTGGCATTCCACTGTACTCACCATCCTGAGAAATAAGGTATTAAGTCTTATTATGTCCTGTAGTTACTCTGTCTGTTTTTCATATAAAACAGGAATAGAAAAGGAAAAAAAAGGAATTTATTTCAAGGTAACTATGAGAAACAGCGATTTGCATTAATATTTAAATAGTTTATATTCATTGTCTGCTCAGTATATAATAAAAAATATTTAAGCTTCTGCATGATTCATGATAGAGTGGTAGAGTTTACGGCAATATCATCAAATCAAACACAACAGCGAAATTATTAGTTGGCGTTCATTTCCTGACAGATAGTTGTCTCCATGGTCAAGCGGACGCATTGGTAAATGGTACTCGTGGCCGGATCTCTCTAAGGGCTTTTTGGGCTGTAGCCCTTTTTTAATATGTTCATTTTAACGACATTATAAAACAGCGCTAAATCATCAGGAATAAGTGGGTAAATTTTATCAAAATAAATAACACCTAGGTCACTCTGCAAAACAGTTTTGTGACGCCATAACAATTAGTTGAATAATTAGTAGAACTCTGAGTCGTATTAGCCCAGGACCCAAGTGGCCTAGTGCGTGTTGGCAGACTTAAGATACCACAGAAATTCTTACAAATCGCTATGGTATGCAGGTTTCCCCAGATTTCCTCTTCACCCTTACATACTTAGTCGTTCTAGTGTATGGTGCATGTAAATACTAATATTACCGCTGGACAGCACTAAAGGCGTAGGACCGGACGGTTTACCTGCATTGTTTCTTAAAAATACTGCTGACCACATATGTTTACCGTTGTGCATTATATATAATAAATGTATTGCTGAAGGTACGTTTCCTGAAATATGGAAAAAAGCCAATATCATACCCATCCACAAGGCAGGTTGCAAACAAAATATTGAGAATTACCGCCCAATATCTATTTTATCAACTTTGTCGAAACTTTTTGAAAGACTCGTTCACGATAAGATTTATCCTATTCTGCATAATATAATAATTAAAGAGCAACATGGATTTGTGAAAAGAAGGTCCACGGTGACCAACTTACTTCTTTATACCGATTATTTATTTAACAGCATAGACCACAAAGCCCAAGTAGATTCAGTGTACACGGATTTCCGGAAGGCTTTCGATAAAGTCGATCATGAAATTTTGCTCAACAAAATCGCATTCAATGGCATAAGGGGCGATTTGCTGCGATGGTTCACATCCTATGTGACTAATAGGACTCAGAGTGTTTTAATGAAAGGTGTTTATTCAAAATCAGTTGCGGTTTCGTCTGGTGTCCCACAGGGATCTATATTGGGACCTTTATTATTTATCATTTTTATTAATGATATCTCTTATTGTTTCAAACACTCTAAATTTTTGCTTTATGCCGATGACCTTAAAGTATATAAAATGATTAAAAGCAATGTTCATTGTGGCTTATTTCAGGAAGACCTGGATAGATTCTCTCGTTATTGTAATATAAACAAAATACACCTTAACACGTCTAAATGCTTATCAATTACCTTTACAAAAAATAAAAATGTCATACCCCATAATTATGTGATAAATCTCATTACTTTACAAAAAGTTTCTTCGGTCCGGGACCTCGGTATTTTACTAGACGATAAACTCCATCTTGATAAACACATTGATAATATCGTAAACAAAGCGTACAGAATGTTCGGTTTCGTCATGAGATCGGCGGTGGATTTTTGTCGCCCCGACACCTATATTCATTTATATACATCTTTAGTGAGGTCTCAGCTAGAATACGCGGTATTGGTGTGGAATCCCCTCTACAAGAAGTACGATGATTTTATTGAAAATGTCCAACGCAAATTTCTCAGATCACTGCATTACCGATGTTATCATAAATATGTTACCCATATTACGCTAACCAAAAAATATAAATTTATGAGCCTAAAGTCTAGACGCATTTATCTTGAAGCAAAATTTCTTTTTGATTTGTGTAACAACAGGTATGATTGTTTAGATATAATAAGTAGTATTTGTTATTTTGTTCCTAGAACCGTAATGGCACGCGATGTGCGTACACGGCCAATATTTGCAGTCTCATCTTGCCGTACGAATGCAGGAGTGCGCGCACCTTTGCGCCGCTTAATGAATAACTATAACATGCTTTTTCCAAACATAGATATATTTGCATCATCACCCAGTAAATTCAAACTCTCTTTAATTAAAGTCATTGAAACTTTGGAAATTGAGTAACATCTTATTGTTTAAATAGCCATTCAATGTTTAACATGACGACACGAATATTATGTTAATAAATATATATAATGTAGGTATTTAGTTAATAATTTACATTTATTCACAAATACACTTAACACTAGATTTAAGCATCTGTGGATAACGTAGTTGGTTGCGCATTTAATTGTATGTAGAATTAAGTTTTCTTTATGTATTAGCAATGTGTAACTGTTTGTTTTCCCAAATAAATTAATTAAAAAAAAAAAAAAAAATATTAACTATATGACATAGTATGTATGTCTACCCCCATTTTTCACTTCCATTCAATCAATTTAATCCTAAGGTTAGGTTATATGTATTTTTTGTTTGTGGATTTTTCCCTTGATTTCATTTACAATAAAGTGTACTGATAATAAAACATACAGGGTGTCCCAATTTATAAGAGGAATAACGTATATCTGTTGTAGAGTGGAATAAAAAAACATATGCACCCAGGCGAAGCTGGGACAGACCGCTAGTAATTGCTATAAAAGTTTCTCAAGCAACCCCAAATATCAAATATCCGCAATCCACGGTAACATTAACCATCCCTCTTCCAATAAAAGGGGTGACAAATATCATCTAAACGTCAAAACCAAATAATTTAAAAACGATATCGTCCCCTCACGGCGAGCGGTAGGCGCGTGCCATGGATTAGCGCCATCTTGCGTCGCTCATGGTAATTAAATTTCGCGCCGAAATAAACGATTTCGCCGCGCAAATTGAGTGGTGTAAATTCTTTTGTAGCTTTTAATTGGTTATAGTAGATTAGTGTTACCCCTGGTGGATGTAGCGTGAAGTTTGTCAAATGTTAATGGGTAGGCTGTAAGCTTTTTTATTTATCATTAAACATTTTTTGGTCTTTCTAGTTTGTAAACTTATTTTGCTGTCATTTTAAACTAGCATGACCATAAGACTGCCACGGTGGCGTAGTTGTATTACGGTACGGTTACAATGCTCAGGTCTCGGGTTCTAATCCCGGACCGGGCAAAGTGATATTCGTTTTTTTATTCATAACAGTTTGGAGTCAGGAATTTGTACCGATATGGCGATAGGCTCGCCCCCTACCACATCGTGGGACGGAACACACAAAGCTAAACGTGGGTGCCCTAGTTATACCTCGGCCTACCCTTTCTGTGGTAAGGCGTGAGTTTATGTATTTATTCATGACAGTAAGAGAGACAAACTTAATTATAATCACTTATGAGTGAAGTAAATTCCAAAGTATCCAAAAGAGAAAACTAGCAACTATGTACCAGTAGTAACCTTATTACAGTGATAGTATTGAGAAAACTGAAAACCTTATTTGATATTATTATACCTTCTTAAAGTAATTAATAAATAACACCCAACAGTCGTATACATACATACATACAATACTTACCCTGCACTAAATTCGAGTCTTGTGTCGTGGGTATCAGGAACTACGAGAGACTTTTCGGTCTCACAAACACCCAGAGTTCCATTGCTGTATCCATGCTTCTCCACAAATTATGTAAAAACCTTGAGTCAAATAATTTAATTACTTTTTAGATCCTCATATAGAAATGTACGGACTACAGATTATACAATTGTTTATTGACGGATTATAAATAAAAGGAATGGGATGCTATTTCTCAAATAATTAACTTTTATTATATTTAAAACCTAATAGGAGACGTGTAGCGACATCTGTTATGGAATAGATAAAACAAAAGCATACAATTTTTAAAAAATATTATAGCGTCATCTATGAGTGAATAGTATGTCTGCAGAATGTTATTATTTTTAAGAATTTTTCCGAGTTCCGACAGTATTTTTCTGTAAAATAGTGGCAATTTTTTTGTCGATATTGTTCATTTCAAATAGTACAAAATGGGACACGGTATCCTCTTTTGCATATATATTAATATGTATTAATTGCAAATTCTACGTTTATATTATAAACCCAGCGCCTCTATCGGAATCGAAGCGTAACTTCTCACTTTAAAAAATGCATTGTGACCTTCATAAAAAAATTAAATGTCATAGATTCTTTAGGCATCCTAAAGCCAGACAATGCCCTGAGATATTCAATGTCATTGACCTCACTTATCTCGAAGTAACTGATCTGTCACGATGAATGATCACGAATCTCCTTGTTTGTCACTTTATAAATAGAAAGTCTAGAAAACTGTGATAAAGTACTGATAAAGGAGTTTATTGCTCTTTTCTTATCCGACAGGTTTGTGGGGAAATTTATAATATTTATTAAATGTCATTTCGAGGTCCTGGGTTTAATTCCCAAGGCGAGTATTTTTTAAGTCATTTTAAATGTCCAAAAAAGAAAAGAAATGCTTAATGTCAGGTAGGTGACCTTTGCATTCTTCTCGTGTTTCGGAAATCTTAGAAATAAAAGTGGGGAAAAGAGAAAGATTGCAAAAAGGTGTTTTTTAATGTTGGTTATTTTAGTTCTCCTACGGATCTCCTCATTTCTGATTCGATCTCGTAGGGAAACCCCGAGCATAGCCCTCTCCATAGCTCGTTCGCCATAGTTCGTAGCGGAAAACGCAACGTGGGACGTCCACCCACAAGATGGTTTGACGACCTAGTAAAGGTCGCGGGACCACGCTGGATGCAAGCTGCCTCCAACAGGTGTTCTGTGGAAATCATTGGGGGAGGCTTATGTTCAGCAGTGGACTTCCTTTGGCTGATGGATGGATGGATGGATGTTTTTTAATATTATTATAGGAAATAATAAGGAAGGAATACATACTCGAATTCTATACGATCTCCTAAAGAATCTTTTAATGTAATGATATACCAATTTATTAGCAGCGCCTGATCTACATCTCTTAGCAATAGAAAGATTTATAGAAAGTTATTTTTGTCGGGAAAGAAGAAATAACTACGTACCGATTATAGACAATCTTATTATTCGTGCTCTAGTCCCTCACTCACGTGGGGTCGGCATAAATAGTATTTTTAGGCCGCAGAATAATTGCACTTATTTTAGTTTAACTGCAAGACGTTTACTCTCCTTTGTTATATAGCACGCAATTAATAATTTCGCAAAAACGCGACTTTTTTTGTGATGTTTTAAATATCATCGTTTGGGTGGTAAGTCCATAGTTTTGGCTAAAATAATAATTTAAACCCTTGCTTACCATAGCTTCTTTGAAAAATAATAGGGTGTACAATCATATTTTACGAAATACTAGGTATATATTTATTACGTACCTAAATACGACGATAAGGAAAAAAATACATACAAAAAATTTGTCGCATTTTTGCATTTTGTATGAAGTCACTAAATGAACCACCTGGCTTTGTCTTCAGTCATTTGTATCAGCCCATATACGTCCCACTGCAGGGCACGAGCCTACTCTACAATCGAGAGTACGATTGAGAGTGGTTAGGCCACCACGCTGGCCTAGTACGGGTTAGCGGACTTACATACCGTAGAAATTCTTATGAATCGCTATGGTATGCAGGTTTTCTCACGAGGTTTTCCTTCACCGTTTTAGTGCGTGGTACTCTGTATAAAATGCCTAAGTATTTCCTAGAATATTCTTTATGACTAACACTTCTTTGAAATATCCAAAAAATATAGGGCCGACCTACAAAAATATTGTATGTTAGCAGAAAACTTACTTACTTTATCATTCTCTTGTTGAATATGATTACCTTATCAATGTTTGTCACGTGCCACAGAGTAAAATAAATATCAGAAGGTTTTATTAACCGTATCTAATTTCATTAAAATATACTATACTATAACTTATAAAATGTGCAGGAAGTTGCTGGATACAAGGAGCTATTTTTCCCGCCAAACAGTGTAAATGGACTGTTGAGTTTCGGTTAGAAGGAAATCGTTGTCAGAGTAACTACTGAACATATTGAGACTTAACATCTTATGTTTATGATGGCGCGCGCAGTGGAATGCAAAGCATTGCTTTGTAATTTATGAGGTTTGGTTTGGCTACTGTTCATAAGGGGTCGTATCGAATAATATCACGCGAATGGCATGCTCGTCTCATCATTCATTGCAATATAAAAAATGACAATACTTCTTTACCGATATACCAGTACCTATGCCATGTTTAATCGACGAAGAAATTAATAATTTAAAATTAACATCTGATGGATGAAATATGTGTCCCCTCTGCGATACATAATCTTGATTTGCGCTGTTATCAAGACCACACAAAAATAACAAAGCAATCGTTATCTAGATGGAAAACAAATCTCCGGCGTGTCACAATCAGGTAAACATGACCCGACTAGTTGCAACTAGCATAACATCTAACATCTTATGTCCCAGGATGGCGAGCGCAGTGGAATGCCAAGCATTGCTTTCTAATTCAAAGTGTTGTTTGGTTTTGCTACTGTTTACGAGCGGTCGTATCGCTTACCATCAGGCGAACGGCATGCTCATCTCGCTATTCATGGCAATAAAAAAATCGTAGTACGCTGTACTGCCCCACCGAGGCTGTCTAAAAATGATATTTAATGTATGACTCCGAAAAGTTACAGCGGTACCCTGAGATTGGAACCCGATACACCGTCTGGGCATTATGTCTTTTTCGAACAGGCTACCACGCACTTTCTATTGTTTTCGGCGGTCATTTCAGCCCCGTTGCCTTTTTGCATACTGTCTATGCTTTTAAACTAGAAGTAAATTCCTGTGAAAAGTGCGTGGTGACCTGTTGGTAAACGGACCAGACGCAGCTGCCAACATGTTCACGGTGGTCGCGGAATCAAATACCAGGGCACACCTCCGACTTTTCGGAGTCATGTCTGTATTAAAAGTCAATTGCCACACACTGTAACTGCTAAGGAAAACATCGGGAGGAAACCTACATACTATAGCGGTTTGTAAGAATTTGTTAACATAAAGTCTGCCAAACCGCACTAGGTCAGCGTGGTGGACTATATGACCTAACCACTCTCAATCGTACTCTCGATTGTAGAGGACGCGCGTGCCCTGCAGTGGGACGTATATGGGCTGATACAGTACAGTACAATAAATAATCATTATTTTGGTGTATAGTGCCTGTGAAATTCGGTACATATTCTAAGAATATTACGTATATTCGTGATGGATCGGTTTGGTATCACATTAGCGAGTACATCGACGTCTTGCCGACAACTCGGCGGTCACGATGTGTCGCGTATACACATGTGGAACTTATTACGTGTGGGCATAGCGGAGGGAATTGCTATTGGATAGACATTGTTGTTTCTAAAATTATAATATTTGCACACATTATATTGCGTAGCATAGTAAAATTTATAAAAAATCAATTAAATTTTTGTTGAAATTGAAAGTAATAGGTAGAGGATATAACTGAAACAATATCTATTCATGGGGTTTTACATATTATTATGTCTCACAACTTTTTATTTCCAGTGTCTTATAATCACTGTATCAGTCCATATACATCCCACTGCAGGGCACGGGCCTTCTCTACAATCGAGAGTACGATTTCCAAACACAAATAAAATTTATTCATATTATGTCCCTATAAGAAATTAAAAAAGATTTTATAAATATTATGTAGTTTTTATAAATATTTTATAGTTTTTATTATGAAGTTTTTATAAATATTATGTAGCGAGAAACTGGATTTAAATATAATGTTACTGCTTAAAATTTCATTTAGGCAAATGAAGGAGTGTAGTTTTATTGTACAATTATTCTGTATTTCTCAGCTTATTATTTTCGAAATCCAAATGTCATGTTACTGTCGTTAGATTAATAGTATTAAGTAGATTGTATAGTTTAATTTTTTTATTATTCTAGCAAAAGATAGTGACTGCACTTCTGCAATTTATTCCCTGTAAAACGGCTGTAAACGGTAAATTTAATGAAGGTGTCATAATTTATAACAATTCATATTGACGACGCGTTGTTTTTTAAGAGCTTCCATTGTTTGATAGAATCAAACGTAGTTATATTTACAGGCACTGTCAAGAATGGTGTTTAAATGGTTATATATAAATACATTGTATGATAATTAATGGACTTTTAATTGTTGTATTGTTTGTACTCGTAGTGTAATTATATTAGGGTAGGTCGTAATTAGAAACTCGTTTAGAGAAACGAAAATGAAGGGTCTAGTTTGCTTTGCGAATACTTTGCAAAGCAAACAAGTGGCATTGTAGCAATTCCATCCAAAATAGAAAGAATATATTCTGTATTTTTGTAGAAATACTCTGTAATTACTTTTCATTACAGGACCAATACATCAAGCGGTCTGTTTTTTATTTTTTCACAGACTACCGAAGTAAATTAAAAGAGTTATTCCGAAAAGTGTGTTATAAAAAACATCAGCATACGTATCGCTACTTCTGTATGTATCTCTGTTAATCTTAAGCAGTCATACTATCTTCTCTCTCGCTTTACCAAGTCCTCATTGGTACATGCGCAATGCATACATCTTCGCGTTCTCCGTCTCAATGGCCAACAGCAATAGCGACTAGTCTCCATCGCGACACGTAATTAGCACTCATCTCGTTTATCTCCGGCGTAGTATCGTCATTGTGTGGGTCTGCACACTCCGCACTCAACGAGCAGACAGAAAGGATAACTATTTGCTTTTAGAATTTATTTACAGTGAGTATTATTTTGGTGATTTTTTAATGTTTAAAGTGTTTTAATAGAAAGAGTTTGTTTTGGTGTGTTGCGAACTGAAAATATTTTTAAACTATTTTGGGGATTCATTATTAAATTTGTTTTGGAAATTATTATGGTAAATAATTGTTTTTTTTTTCTATTATTAGATTAAAATATGTTCATATTCCGATGTGTAATGTTGTCGAGCTTTGTTTGAAGTATTTTTTAATTCAGTGTTTACTAAATTTTGAGATTTTTAGGTATGTATTACTTATCCTTTAATTAAAGAAAAACACAATTATGATTATAAGTAATGCATTAAAATAAAATAATACATAAAACATATTATAATTATACTAGAATAGTGTATTTCGAAGTTTTGTACTTTTACATAATAACTATTAAATACCGGTTAATACAATAGTGTCTAATATAATACTAATATGAATAAGCCGATTGTTGTATTAATAAATTAACATAACAATTAAACCAATAATTAAAGTATTAAATTAATTTATCATATAATTAATTGATTAAACTAAAAACAAAAATTTCCAACATTCTATACTTTTCCATCATGTGACGTTAGTGTCACCAAGCGTCCGCCAGGCGGCGCCACTTGCCATACAAAGTTAAATTTAGCAAAAATAAACAAATTACTAACAATTTCAAACCAATTTTCGTCAATAAAAGTTGTTGATATGTTTTGAAAAAGGCCTTGAGAACATTCAAGGTGTTAATTAAGTGATTCAATTGATTTCAATTGCCCTTTGTTCAAATGTAATTTTAAAATTAGGAAGTTCTCAATTTGTCGGATTTTTTGTGTTTTCACCGATTACTCAAAGACATTTGAATAATTGTTGTTTTGTTTCAAAAGATACACTTTATAGGTGGTCCAATGAAAAATGGGGAAGACCTGATGAATATCTTCGGTCCCGGAGCGTGGAACTCCTCAAAGTTGACTAGGATTTCAGTAGTTCTTTTTGCATTATGTTCAAGAGTTATTGTATTTTGGGTTCAATTTTAAATTCTTGGAAAATATTTATTATTAGTAATAATGAATGTTCCAACACCCTCCGACGCGCAATTGTTAAAGATGCTTGGACGAGAGAATTCAGGTTCCATTCCCGGTCGGTACAAATGTTAGTGATTTCTTTCTTTACAAATATTTGCTAAAATCTGAGTTTTGTGAGTAACAATTTCACAAAGAAAAGCGACAATACTTTTTGTGGTGTTTTGAATATCGTCGCGTTGGGTGGTAAATTGATAATTTTTGATAAAATAATAATTTTAATCTTAGCGTTCCATAGCGTCTTTAAAAATAAAAGGTGTACATTATTATTTTAGGAAGCACTATGTATGTACCACCCAAATACGAGTACAATAATAGAAAAACAATCCAAAAAATAGGCCGTTTTTTTTGTTGCATTTACGCAGCTTCGTTTTTGGTAACATTCTTGATACACTCTGTATATGGAGGTGATGAGGAAATATGATGAAGTAATTTCCGCTGGCAATATAGAACTTGGGTTCCTTAGTTTCTCATCCACGTAACAGCCGCCGTCAGATGACGCTGAGACATATTGTGTTGATCGATTACTCCATTATCTGCAGATAACGTATCATTGTACACAAGAACACAAGAATCACAATCACAATAGTGATCCTCTGCACTCGCTACTTGGGTAAACAATAGCGGTTTCATATATTTAATGTTTTAACATTGAAATATTATACTATACGGGACATTGCAAACAAATTGTTTGAAACTAAAATGAACGGTACATCAATATCCAAAACACTTGGGTCAATGTGTTGTCGGTCCATCCAGTCGAGAGGGTACCAGAATGGAAATGGTTTCTCTTCGATCAAATATTTTATTTTTGTGACATGTTTGGGGGGCCAATAGAAGCTTAACCTCAAGTTTGTGGGGTCGCCACCCTTGTCCCCCGGCCGCCATCTTGGAAAAAGGGGTGAAAACACTTTTTTCGCGATAATTCGGAAACTATGCGTCTTACAAAAAATTTGTAAGGGCATAATTTGTAACAAATTGTTTTGCCTACAAATATGTTTATTTAACTTTTTTCCCTAAATTAAAAATTAAAGAAGTTATAAGCAAAAAAGTGAAGAAAAAATTTCTTAAGAGAAATCTTCCCGTTTCTCTTAAAGGTAGACTCTTTGGCTTGTATCTTACCAATTCTCACATACAGTGCTCAATCCTGGTCTTTGACTGAACTTCAGAGGTCCAGGTCCAGGTTTGTCAAAAAGCTATGGAGCACAGGATGCTAGGCGTAACACGCATGGACAGAGTACCCACTAACACCTTGCGCTCCATAGCCAGAGTCAAGAATGTTGCACAGAAATCAGATAAACTAAACTGGGATTGAGCGGGCCACGTCACCCGGATGCACCCGAAGAGGTGGGCAAAGATTGCCAATCAATGGATGCCTAAGGATGGCGAGAGGCCACGCGGCAGGCTTCGGAAAAGGTGGCGCGACGATCTCAACCAATTTAGCAGCACTTGAATGGCATCAGCAACTGATAGGGATAAGTAGAAGGAGTTGAGGGAGACCTTTGCCCATCAGTGGCTCAGAATAGGTTAATATAAATAAAAAATAGCAAAAAAGTGAGATTTTTGAGAGAAAAACGTTTTATTTTATAAATATTTACTCACTTTTTTGCTTATAACTTTTTTAATTTTTAATTTAGGGCAAAAAGTTATATAAACATATTTGTAGGCAATACAATTAGCTACAAATTATGTTTTTACAAATTTTTCGTAAGACGTATAGTTTCCGAGATAACGCGAAAAAAGTGTTTTCACCCCTTTCTCCAAGATGGCGGCCGGGGGACAAGGGTGGCGACCCCACTAACTTGAGGTTAAGCTTCTATTGACCGCCCACACATATACCAAAAATAAAATTGCGTCCTCTAAAAAATGCAAAGCTCATGTAACATTTCAATGGACTATTTATTGTGTTTTGGACCTTACTAAAATCAAACAAGAGCACACGCCTATTTCGATGGCTCAAATGAACACTCCTCTGACTTAAAATTTTTAAATTTTCTTTCTTCGCGTAAAATGCTTTATTATTCAGCAATACATAACAATAAAGTTTTCAGTTTTACATAACGCTAACTATATGTACTTATAGTTAGCGTTATGCAAATCTGAAAACCCTTCCACTATGCATTGCTAAATAGTAAAGCATTTCAGGCGAAAAACGAAAATTTAAAAATTTTAAGTTAGAGGAGTGTTCATTGGAGCCATCGATTTGTCCTTTTATATCTCTTGCCGTTTTTTAGGCCGTTACTTATAATCTAGTGTATGATTGATCGAAGTGGATTCTAGTTTATTTATAACCAACCGATGTAAAAATTAATTCCAATACCATTTTTCCCAACAGACATGGCTGAACAACGCTTCCTAGAGCCGGGAAAGGTGATCCGTCCCGTAATAGACCACGAGGGAGTGAAACTCCTTGCAGAGAGACTGTACGGGATATCAGTACTAGAACTGACAGAGTTGAATGGATATGATGACAAGAACTACAAGATTATAGAGGATCCCAATGTGAAGAACCCATTAATTACCAACCACTCTCCCCATGGGTATGTGCTGAAGATCATGAATTCTATGGACTCTGAGAATGTTACTGTTGTGGAGGCGCAGAACGAGATTATGAACTTTTTGGGTAAGTGGATTGGCTATCACTTGTCAGATTTCTGAGGTTTTGATGGTTTGTTTTTTTGCTTTGGACTGGGAGACGATCATGCCGTTCACCTGATGGTAAACGATACGACAGGTCATGAACAGTAACAAAACTAAACAACACCTTGAATTACAAAGCAATATACTTGGGATTCCACTGCACTCGCCATCCTAAGACATAAGATGTTAAGTCTCAATATATCCATTAGTTACTGTGGCTCCAATATTCTTAAAACCGAAACACAACAGCGCATTTACACTGCCGTTTGCCGGGAGAAATAGACATTGCGGTGGTACCTATCCAGATGGCCTCTCACATATGAGAGACCTACCACCAGTAATCAGTATCTTTAATTCTAAAGCTGCGATATGTAACTCAACAAAATTCCTCTTGCAGTGACCCGTTCCGTGACGTGTCCCAAGCCGGTCCGCAATGTGTTCGGTCACCTGCACTCCGTAGAGACCATCGGAGGCAAGAAGCACGCCGTGCGACTGCTGGAGTTCGTTCCTGGTGAGCTCCTAAAGGACGTCCCTAAAGCCGAGCCGCTGCTGTACCAGCTGGGGGAGTTTGTCGCTAACCTGGATAATAAGTTGCAGGTTAGTATTGTTATTTATTTATTTTTATTCTTTACTGCACACAAAAAATAACAAAAAGCATACAATTTTTTACAAATAAAATTAAAGAGATTGCCTCGGTGGCGTAGTTGTACTACGGTACGATCACAAAGCTGAGGTCTAGGGTTCGAATCCCGGGTTGGGCAAAGTGATATTGGATTTTTCTATTCATTATCAGCCCAGAGTCAGGAACTTGTGCTCGATATGGCGATAGGCTCGCCACCTATCACATTGTGGGACGGAACATACAAGGCGAAATGTGGGTGTCCTGGCACCTCTGCCAACCCCTTCTGGGAAAAAGGCGTGAATTTATGTATGTATGTATGTATGTATGTACTTAAACTACTATACAGAAACAATAAACAAAGTACAAATGGCGATCTTATCGATCTATAGCAATGTCTTCCAGACATCCACGGGATGGGTTAAAAGGAGAGAAATAGGGCAGTGCAAAAAGACAGAATTATTTACAGCTAAATAATATAATACTATACATACATATCAAATAAACACAAATACATATATAGGTTAGTATTGTTTAAGAAATACAAATTAAATGTCTGCTGGTGTAATTTCAGCGTGAAAATAATACTCTGGGGTGATACTGTCAGTTTTTTTTTGTCTTAGCTTACCACGCATACTTAACGAGGGTGGTACTTGGTTGACCTCACATATGGCTTACCATCATGTGAATGGCAAGCTCGTATCGCCATTTATAGCAATAAAAAAGAAGGTATGTCAAACTAAAGAAATAAATTAAAATAAATGTAAAAATAAAAAGCTTTTTGGTTTTTATACAAGCTATGAATTGCACTGAAATTCATTCTTTTTCAATACCTGTCGTATAAACCATGCACCATATAAACAGTTACATAACGTAGTATACAGATGACGTTGTACCACGCATATCTATCGCTAGGCACCAATTTACCGGTCGGCGGATACACTACTGTTTGCGCTGGTATTACACAATTACGAAGACTGGGACGGACTTGGATGTTATTGTGGGGGGTTTTGACCCTTGTGGGAGTTGAGAGTACTGGTTAAATATATTTTCGCCTGTTCCTACTTTATGTATATTTTTATAAATGTCATGGTGGTAGTCGGTAGGATATTCGTATCTGAATAACTCGTAATATACAAATTTGCTACTGTGTGTGTTGCGTTTCAGGCTCAATTTATATACCTATATCGGGATACAATCAGGCTGACATAATTCTGTCAAACAACAGTGAAGTGATAGATCTATCTTTAGTGGATACTATAGTCCGATCTAGATATTACCTATATCTAGACTCCGCTGTATTTTTCATTAAGTGCAATCTAGTCATTATGCAGTCCCCATAACATAAACAAAAAATATGTATTATTGCGGGTTTTAATCAGGCTAACATCATTCTGTCAAATACTACAGTATCCAGAAGCTCCAGATATACCTAGACTTCGCTGCATTTAGCATAAAGTCCACTGTAGTCACTTTGCAGTGCTCGTAAAAAAAAAGTCTATTATTGCGGGTTAAAACATGCTGGTGTCCTGGTCTCACCAAGGTTTTGTGTTGAAAAATTTCTGAGTATACCGTTGTAAATTTTAGCTCGCTCCATAGTTTTAGTGATGTTTAATAGTATATAAAGTGTATTTTGCCCACCTGAATATTCGCTGGATTCGTCCCGCATTCCTCCGGGGACATTGTATTGTGGCCGGCGCGAGGGTCACACCGCAATTGTATTGTACCTAACCTACTTGCTGAAAGATCGCGAGAACTAGAGATGTTATACTTTGTATAAGAATAAGAGGGCACGTACTTATTACTAGTATTTTGATATACTGGTGGTAGGTCTCTCATATGTGAGAGGCCGCCTGTGTAGGTACCGCCGCAATGTCTATTTCTCCCGCCAAACGGCAGTGTAAATGCTCTGTTGTGTTTCGATTTTAAGAATATTGGAGCCAGAGTAACTAATGGTCATATTGAGACTTAATGAGACTCATCTTATGACTCAGGTCTCAGGATGGCGAGCGCAGTCGAATGCTATGCACTGCTTTATAATCTAAGGTGTTGTTTCATGTTTGGTTTTGCTACTTTTCATGAGCAGTCTTATCACTTACCATCAGGTGAACGGCATGGTCGTCTCGCGATTTGATGTGACTGCTGTCCACTATACTGCTATTCCCGTTCCACCTCGTTATATCCCATCCTGTCCCATGACTGAAGACATATAATCCTGTTCTCTTCTGGTCCATCCCGTCCCTTTGAGTTTGAAAGAGCTGTTGAAACTATGGACGCCTGTAAGAAGATAATAGCAACTAGTCGAATGAGCAAGTGTTGCCATGCACACTTGCCCCTCTCTGATATAATATAGTACATACTGTCAGTCACGTTGTATAATTATATTCCTTGATTAAATAGTTAAATACATATAAGCGCGCCTGTTATTATTCTAACAAGAGCGACAAATATATTTGAATTTCTTGCTCATCCCACTTTAAGACTATATTTTTCATGGATAATAATGGACCTATGTGTTAATCCAGGGTATAAGTTCTATGCAAAATTTTGGCGATATCAGTTCAGCCATTTCTGGGAATAGAAACACACACAAACAAACAAAGAGGAATACAAAAAATTTAAAAATCATTATTTTCGGATTTATTACGTTAACCCCTCGCGCGCCCGCGCGATTTTTTACGACCCCGCAAAATGACTGGCCCCTCACGCGTTTGCTACTCATATACTCGCTGGCAATAATGTAAATACCCCTACATTGCGCCGCCGTTTTATGCTCCGCGACCGCGTGTCGCTGCGCGCGTCTTATTTCAAACAATCGTTTCTGAGAACTAAAGTGCTTTGTATGACTATCAAGTGTAATAATTTTTATGTTGAATACAAGTTAAGCTAAACAATGGTATTTTTTGTTTGTTAGATAATGACACTGGTATAAAGTTATGTTGCGTTGAACTTTGAGTGAGCGCGATTTTTGCGTGTCTTGCATTTAAAGGATCATACCTCAAAAATAAAAGCGATGACATAGGGTTTTTATTTTTAAATAACGTTACATATATAATAAACAACAAGATGAGGAATAAAAACATACACATGTCCATACAAAAATATTTATTTATAGCTCTTTGATTTCAATCAATAACAACGACGACAATACGACGCGAATACAATGAACTGTCAAACGTTTTTTTTTTATGATCCGTCTCGTTTCGGGTACGATTGTTGGTATATTTCGAAGTATAAATTAACTGAGAAGCGAGACAGACAATACTTTTTGTTCTTACAGCACACGAAACGGCTATATTTCGAGTAATTCGAAAGCGAATGCCTTTTCAACTGTTTGTTGACACATTCAATTTATGGTACAAAACGCGTGTAATCAAATTGTTGACAAGGGCAAAAAAATGTCCAAAGTCATGTCAACAAAAACATGACAAGTTCAAGGTACGATTTGGAAACTGTAAACTATTTATTGACTTGGGCAAGCAAAGGGCACAGTCTGTTGTCACGGTTGTCTGTAACAGATCGCTTTTAGTGATAAGACCGCTGGTTTTTACCACTTTTTTCTGTTCAATCTTTTTACTAATAACTATGTGGTTTTTAAAGTGTTATTAATATAATTATATAGTCTACCTATAATAAATTTTATCATATGTCTTCCATGTACAGACATCGATCAGTTACATACATACACAAACTTACGCCCTTTTCCCAGAAGGGGTAGGCAGAGGTGCAACCAGGACAATCACGTTTCGACTTGTGATACGCAAGCATATCATCATATCGGGCACAAATTCAGTTGCAAGTTTAGTTAAATTTATTATACAGGGTATTTCAAGACTGCTACCGAAAACGAAGCCGAAGCGAAATTTTTAGTTGCATTGTGTTAGTAATCACTAAAACTACCACCCGGCTTCGTTTTCGGTAACAGTCTTGATATACCCTGTATTTATAGAATAGATAGAAAGATAGAAGACAATAATTTGTATTTCACATAAATGCCCACTTTTATTTTCTTCTCTTACGATCCATTCTATGATTTTTGGTTGTCCGGAAGAGATCGCTCATAGCGATAAGTTCGCCAATTGTTCACTTATTTGTAATGTTTCTATGTCTTTTTTTCTGTAATTTGTGGTGTTCAATAAAGTGTGTATCTGTATCTGTATTGTTATGTTAATATGTTGCAGAACTTCAACCACTCGGGGCTGGTGGACCGGCAGCACATCTGGATGCTGACCATGGTGCCAGAGCTGGAGAAATTCAAGTACGTCATCAAGGATGCTGACAAATTGGACCTGGCTGAGGAGGTAAGGATATTTAACAGCTAATTATTGTCTGTCTTATGATGTTTGATTGAGATTGAAAATAAATATACCGATGTGTATTACTCAATCTGGTTTCTATAGAGATACTTAATCAAAAAAGGTTATTTTTTTACGTTAATTCGCTATTAACAATTGGACAATTGAAGCTGATGTCTGTCTTAAGTTTTGAACCTGTGGTGTAGATTACAAGGCTCTATTCCATTCTAGGATCTATCCATAAAATTGGGAGACACATTAAATGTCATATTAATTTTGTTATTTCTTTTGTCCAGGTGATCGAAGAGTTCAAATACGCGGTGGTGCCTCGGCTGGACGAGCTCGAGAAGGGAGTCATCCACGGAGACGTCAACGAGATGAATGTTCTTGTCAGTATGAAACCAGGCGGCAGGTACGTCTCATTTCTTATTGGGATAGAACGGAATATTAGTCATAAAAATATTTTTATTTAATGAATACTTCTATAGATTTTCTAGTTCTATATATGGCGGATAGATGGCGTTAAACATAAAATGTCAACAAAATTGGAATATAGTATTGTGACATTTTTTCGAAATAATGAATTATTAATCAATTATTATATTAAGTGATTTGAAAACGTCTTTCATTTTGGTGTACAATAAAGCATAAATAAATAAATAAATTATCAAAATCTACAAAATATACATGGGTATAGGATTTTCGCATGGCTCAATTATGAGTTATCAGTTCCACTAGTTAATAGTTCCATATACAATTATTATGACGGCTTGATTGCTTCAAGAACTTTTGCTGAAATATACAATACATACGTGTAATTTTAAAAGTAAATTTACACATAGGACTCTGAATACAGGAGTGTTGAAGCTATGCAACAAGATTCTTGACGGAATTCTGCTGAGGTAAGCCAAGTCTGTCGATCTTTCCTTCGCTTTACACTTGGCTTACCTCCTATGAATAACTGAAGTAACTAACAAAATACTAAAATGTATTGCGAATATTTTGTTTCAACGCCATCTGTTGAAAGGAAATGGTATTATAGTTGTAATATTCCGCCACCTATGAGTAACTCTGAGAAAGTTTTAGTTTTTTCTGTAGCTAGCAAAAAAAATATTTTTATTATATTATTGCTTTACATTTAATTTTATAATTATAAATATTTTTGTCGTCTAAGAGTGATAGACAAACCATGCATGAAGTTCTATGTGGGAAGCTGTATCGGTGAATTTATGTTCTGTATAATAAATAATCAAAATACCTATGTACTAAACATTAAATTACATAATACGTTAATTAAACGAAGCGTTAAAAAATGTTATGTTTAGTTATAAATGAACATTTCAAAGGAAATAGAAGATAAAATACTAAGGAATATGATAATGTATATATACGTACATTTAAAAATAATTGTATAGGCACTCTATTTATATACAGGGAGTTCAAACAAATGCGCACCTGCTAATATACATTTTAGTAAATTGGGACGTCGTTTACTCTAATAATAACAAAGATGCCGAGAAATAAAGAGTTAAACTGCTATTAGAAATAAATAAAATAAGTTACAAGTACTAACTACAAGCCACGTATTTTGCCTCTACCAATACTAGATGTCGCTATGGGCGTAGTCAACGCCTTGATAATGGAGAAAAGTGCGTTTCTGAAATTTAACACTTCCATGACTTGTATGCATCAAAGTTATAATATGGTCAGGAATTTGTAATTTATAAATTGTATAACAGTTGATTCACTTTTTTATATTTCGGCATAAACAAAAATAAAATCATTATTAATCCACCTAAGAGGGAATATAAAAAATCAACAAAAATGGTCGTATTTGGGTGATTTTTATCTTATTTTTTTTTATAATATTGTATACCCTTTTGTTTATAAAGACTCTAAGGTATGAAATAGTTTAAATTATTATTTTAGCAAAAACATGATGATGAACAAACAAAAATGATGATATTTAAAAAAATCATAAAAACAAATTGTCGCGTTTCTTTGCAAAATTATTAGTTGCATTGTGTTTGTAGTCACTAAAACTACCACCCGGCTTCGTTTTCGGTAGCAGTCTTGATATACCCTGTATATATCGAATATGAAATATAATTGAATGAATTATGTTATTAGGTTATGATTTATCTAGGGGTTTATCCCTGGGTACATACCCACATAAAATGAGTTTCCCTATCACGCCAACAGATGTCGCTAACCCAAATTGTCTTCCGCAGCGCCTCGGACTACCGCATCTCGGGCATCATAGACTTTGGAGACATCCAGTACTCTTACTACGTGTTTGAACTGGCTATTACGATGACGTACATGATGCTTCTGACTGGAGACTTGAGGGCGGGAGGTATTGTGCTCGCTGGGTACACTGTCACTAGGAGACTGCCTGATGACGAGTACAGGCTTTTGAAGGTAGAGTATTATGTTCTATTATTACTTGCCATTTGGGTAGGAATGTCTTGCGCGATTTAGAGGGATTTGATTTAAATATATTATTGTACTAGGCAGGGGTAGTCTTGTGGATTTTAAGCATCTTTGAAATTCTTTAAGAAAACTCTTTGGTATGCAAATAAATATAATACTAGATAAAAACTGCTTATAGCACTAGACCAGTAGCTTTAATAAAGGATATTTTTTTATCTGAAAGGTTTAATTAAGATACAATTTTGAAGTTTTTAAGTTACAGTAACATTAATGTACCACTCAGTCTATATCATCTAGTAAATTCACATATTGCCAAGATTCTGAAATCAACATAATTAATCTGATCACGAGTTATTATGTCAACATACCCCGTTTCTTAACACTTCATATTTCAACAGACCCTGGTCTCCGCACGTCTAGTCCAGAGTTTGATTCTCGGCGCGTACACCCTCGAACAGGACCCCAACAATACCTACGTGAAATCGACAGAGAAGGCGAATGGCTGGGAGCTCCTCCGCAAGATCAGAAAGACTAAGCCCACGGAGCATGGTGACCCAACTGACTGGAAGACAATCGCCAATGAATACTTGACTAGGAGCTAAATAGTCGGACTGAGATGTCTCGAGAGAATAAAGTACAGTTGAGATATCTTGAACAACTAAATAGATTGAAATATCTCAACAATCGGGAATGGCTTACGTAATAATGTATATTTTTATTAAATAAATATATTTTTGTGTATATACAGATTTTTAAAATGATAAAAAAATGGAATTACAGTAAAGTTGATTAAAATATGTTTACAATGTAGTTTTCGTTCTTTTAGTTTCAAAGTATTCATTATAATATATTGATATGTAAAAATGTCTATTTAAGTACATTAAATATAAAGTAATTTAGAAAAGCTTGTTAATTAATCATATTAGATAAATGTATTATAATTTGTAGTATTAAATAAAGACTGTTTGCTAGTATAATTATATATTATTTCAGAAAAAAAATGGTTAAATATTCCTTTAAGGGGTGTTATTAATGTTGGGTAGTTATATAATATTCATGTCTTGATGGAAGCGTTAAGCTTAATAAGGAATAGAAATACTTGTCTAAACCCAAAGTAATAATGATTAAACTATTTACCAATATAATAGGTGTAAAAAATTTGGACGCAAAGATACTATGGTAAATCTTCTTTATCGCCATCTATTGTATGTGCGCGGAAACACTAAATGAGCAGTGTCTTTTAACTTAGTCTTATTAAATGACCGCTAGATAGCGTTACCAGTTTTACTGACAGGTCGACAGATGGCGACATTATAGAATTGAAATATTCTGATAGTGATTTGAATAAAGACGAAATAGCCATAAGACCTATGGTTATGGAGTAATGCCCTATTTATTTTGCGTGATATCAAATATGGTGAAAAACCTTTTATTTTGGACTTCGGCCTTAACAGCCGTACAAAATACGGAATAGTTTACCGGCCTAGGTTTCTCTGCCCTACACGTGGTACTGTAACAGAAAGTAGGAGGAAATCATTAAGTAGAACAAAATTGAGTCTAATGGCAAGAGACTACTGAAGGTAGGTCTCTCATATGTGAGAGGCCGCCTGTGTAGGTACCAACGCAATGTCTATTTCTCCCACCAAACAACAGTGTAAATGCAGTTGTGTTTCGGATTGAAGGACATTGTAGCCAGAGTAATTATTGAACATACTGAGACTTTACATATTATGTCTCAGGATGGCGAGCGCAGTGGCAAGCATTGCTTTGTAATTCAAGGTGTTGTTTGGTTTTGCTAATGTTCATGCGGTCGTATCGCTTACCATCAGGCGAATGGCATGCTCGTCTCGCTATTCATTGCGATAAAAAATATATGAGAAAACTACCATCACTTCTTGGGCATGTATGTTTCATCAATATGTTGTTTATAATTATGCCTATAATATACTGAGTCCTGAGAGTACAAAAACAAAAACCACAATATACAACTTTAGTATTTATACTCTTCACCTGTAATAGCTACTGTATCTGTATCAGCCCATATACGTCCCACTGCAGGGCACGGGCCTTAAACCGGACGAAATTGAGAGTGGTTAGGCCATATAGTCCACCACGCTGACCTAGTGCGGGTTGGCGGACTTAGATACCATAGAAATTCTTATAAACCGATATGGTATGCAGGTTTCCTCACGATGTTTTCCTTCACCGTTTTAGTGCGTGGTGATTGACTATCAACACACACATGACTTCGAAAAGTCAGAGGTGTGCCCTGGGATTTGAACCCGGTGCGTGGTGGCCTGTTGGTAAACGGACCAGACGCGGCTGCCAACATGTTCACGATGGTAAATGGTAATAGCTGCACTCCATAATAATTACCCAGCGATATATCTTTGTAAAGTTACGTTAGCTAATGCTAATTATGTGGTATTAATCAATCGCTTCACGTTTAGAGAAACCGAGGGCAAAGGTCAGAACATTCTATATTGGATAATTTATTATGCTCAGTAAAACATTTGGACTGGGTAATAAGTGTTATTAAATTTGATTATGTTTATGCCCTATTAGTATGCGCAATTTGGTTTTGATACAAGGGCGAATCCAGCTTTCAATCCAGCCAGGATGGGTCATATAAATCTTGTCAGGACACTGGGTACGATTTCAATACTCGGTATATTAATGATTTTTGAAAGTTTGTTACACCCGTGATTTGTGAATACACACTTTTTTACTTTATTTATAGACATAAGTACAAAGAATTTATTGTGGTCATACATCCATATATTACAAGACAATGCTTGGCATTTCACTGCTCTCGCCAGCTAAGATTTTCATATGTTGTTCCAGAAATTTAATTATACTAGAGGTCGCCCAATGGTCGAAATTCGACCACTCAATATACATTATTTAAATATAATATTTAAACATTATTAAGGTTCTACTGTCAAAAACTAAACTACTATAACCACAGATTTGACCAAGACTGTTATTTGCCATATGTTGTTAATATGTTGTTAATTTCTTTTTTGAACGAATTATATGAAATTAAAAAGACGTAAAATAAAGAATACTTATTTAAACTAATAGCGGCCCGACCCAGCTTCGCCTGAGTGCATATATTTTTTGATTCCACTCCACACCAAATACATGTTATTTTTCGTATAAACTCTTGTATACTTAAACTTGACGTAGCTATCCTATTGTTCGACTCAATCCCGTCTCATCCGTCTGTTCAGTCTCTTCCCGATCCGTCCCGTCCTTTCTTTTTATTATCCATACCGTCTTATAACGTGCGTTTACATTTCGTCCTATCAAATCTTTCAGCTATCCCAGCCTTCTCCCGTAACTTCCACTCTATTACCTATATCCCGTCTCTCCATATACAAAAAGATTGCCTTATGAATTTTTGACATTAAAAACTTTAGCGATTTAGATTGTCCATCAAATATTCTTTGCCTTATTTCAGCCCCACAATGCTTTTTGTTAGTAATTGAGTTAAAATTTAAATTTTCATAGAAATAAATTCAGTGGTTTCGATTTTCTTTGACATAATATTTCAACACTTTTTCACTCCCTTTAGGTATAATATAACCTATCCCATTCCGATACGATATACATTTCTATCAGTGAATTATAGCGAAGGAAAGGCCACTGTAAAAATTCGTGAAAAAAATTACATTCGATCTTGAAAAGGAGTAAGCATAACTTCTTGCGTGTGAACATTATTTATTTCATTGTCTCTATTTAAGTAGCTTGATATATTCTCCTTAGTTTACACCACAGTTTACACAAAATAAATTTCTGAACGCATGCATAAATATTTGACAACCAATTTAAATGACAATCACTTTTCATTACTGTCATTAATTTACATCTTCAAAATTTAAAATACGCCATTAATCTAATATTGCGGATATATGTTGTCGATTCGAACCCTTTATTTAAATACGTTATTTAATTTGAGGGATGAGTTTACCGTATCAACGGTATGAACATTAAATGTTTGACAAACACAATAGAAACAATTTGACCACAGAGTATGTGTGTGTGAAATGCATGGCAGTGTGTGTAATGTTTTATTTTTTGATTTAATGTACTTTATAAGCATTATTATTGAAAAATATTAGCATTCTCCACTTCTCCTACACATAAACTATAAGTGTGCCAAATTTTATGCTCCTGCGTCCGCGCAATTTTCGTAAAAAGGGATCCAAAGTTTTTGCATCACGTATTAATATATAGATTTTCCTCGTCTTTAAAATGAGCGTCATCAATTACTAAATGCCGCAAGTTTGAACCCACTACCCATCTCGGCAGTTCGTCAAACCCTTGCTATAACAGCACAGTTATTATAAACACCAAATGAGGACTTGTTTCGAGCCTGATTACCATACAATGGAGTGGACAGCCTACGAGATTGGACACAATTTATTGCTAGCTAGCTTTGACGCGCAGCTCCTCTCGACAGGCGAAACATTACTCCATATACTTGACAGGCACAAATCGATAGCTTAGTTGGGAGGAGACTGGATCGGAAGGTTGTAGGTTCAAATCTAGGGACTTTTGTATATTCTGTATCTGTATCAGCCCATATACGTCTCATTGCAGGGCACGGGCCTACTCTACAATCGAGAGTACAATTGAGAGTAGTTAGGCTGTGTAGTCCACCACGCTGGCAAGTGCAAGTTGACGACCTTTACATACCATAGTAATTTTAGCAAAAGTGCGTTGTGTGTATTGATAGTCAATCATCACGCACTATAAGGGTGAAGGAAAACATTGTGAAGAAACCTGCACACCATAGCGATTTATAAGAATTTCTACAGTATAATATAAAGGCCGACCAACCCTATGGACTGGGTGAACTATGTAGCCTAACCACTCTCAATCGTACTCTCAATTGATAAAGCATTCGATAGCTGAAATAGGTTTTAAAACTGTCTATGAATAAATAAATAAACACCCAACAGTCACATACATAGTCCTGACCCCACACTAAGATCGAGTCTTGTGTCGTGGGTATCAGGAACTACGAGAGACTTTTCGGTCTCACAAACACACAGACCCGGAAGAAATATTTGTGGGTCGCACAAACATTTCTCTCGGTGCGGGGATCGAACCCGCGGCCTCTTGTTTCACAGGCGGCGTCTAACCAACTGCGCCACGGAGGCTGTCAATAAGGTCGTCAGTTACCACAAAATGAAGGATAATCTTTTGGATAACAAACACGATTGTTTCTTAGCAAGGCCATCATCGTCATAATCAACAGCCTGTCCCACTGCTAGGTATAGGCCTATCCCATATTATACGACTTTTCTCCATTACTTGACTGCCTCGGTGGCGTAGTTGTACTACGGTACGGTTACAAAGCTGAGGTCTGGGGTTCGAATCCCGGGTTCGGCAAAGTTATATTGGATTTTTCTATTCATTATCAGCCCAGAGTTAGGAATTTGTGCCCGACATGGCGATAGGTTCGCCACCTATCACACTGTGGGGCGGAACATACAAGGCGTGGAAATGTGGGTGTCCTGGCACATCTGCCTACCCCTTCTGGGAGAAAGGCGTGAGTTTATGTATGTATGTCTCCATTTCTTATCAGTCGCAATCAGGTTTGGCCTGCGACTTCGACAATGTCGTCGACCCATATTGCTCCGGACGGCCAATGCTGCACTTACCCAGTTTACGTACAAAACATTTTATATCAGCCCATATAGGTCCTACTGCAGGGCACGGACCTCCTCTACAGTTGAGAATACGATTGAGAGGGTATATAGTCCACCACGCTGGCCTAATGCGGGTTAGTACAGTGTACAAAACATACCAGTCCCAAATTAAAAACATTACAACACGTAAAATCTGTGTCTCGCGCAAATCGAGTTAGCGAAGTGACTTTCGTTTTCTGTAATTATGTGTTTGGTACAATTTATTTATTTTGATACGAACTTGTTTTTGAGTTCCACTTTCGCTGGCGCTGTTTATTGATTTTCAACATATTTTTGAAGGTAACTTGGTATTGAGAGTATCGTAATACTGAAATAAAATGATTTTTTACGATATGGCGATTTCGGTTTACTTTTAAATTTTGTAACTTATATACTGACTTTTCCATAAATTAAAAGTAAAACCAAATCCGGATATAGTCAGTAAAATGAATTTTAATTCAATGAGTCACAGTCGGGTAAATCTAAGAAACTATTATACCGTAATATATGACGTATATACCAATAAACTTTTTTACCCAGAATGGGTAGAGATGTGAGAGGGCAGAGACCCACGTTTCACTTTGTATTTTCCGATGCACGATATGATGGGGGTGAGTGTATTGCAAACCCTTTATTTTTAAGGAGCTAACGCAGTGTTCAAATGCCATTAATATAAGCTGAATCCAAAACCTTATTCATAGACGTCACAATTTACTGATTAGTAAGCTGGTTAGCTATTTATCAGATCGTTAACTTTAAAATGGCTGAGATCCTTAATAATATCCCATGTCAAATGTCAGTACTATCCAACTAAATTAACAGGTACCGTTTGACGTTTCATATTTTTTTTCAATTTTAAACATATTTAGACAAGCGTAACTCACACAATTTTAATTTCGCTTGCCGTAGAGCCACAATTCCATGGTTTTAGGAGAAATGTTGATTGATTGATTGAATTGAAATTGTGTAAGTTACGCCTGTATAAAGTTGAAAAGTATAAAACGTCAAACGGTACCTGTTAGTTTTGTTGGATAGTAGTTAAAATATGTAAAAAACAAAATTTTATAGCAAAACTTAATGAACGTTGTTTTCTTCACATGATTCAACTAATTTACGTTTATGTGATTGACCGGTTTCTTATGAACAAGGGAGTATGTGTTTTTGTATGTATCTTATATGGAGTGAAAAATATATTTACATTCAATTTATATTCTATCCAATAAATATATTACAATGACTTTATAAAAGCCTCCGTGGCGCAGTTGGTTAGACGCCGGCTGTGAAACGAGAGGCCGCGGGTTCAATCCTCGCACCGAAATAAATATTTGTGTGTACCACAGGTATTTGTTTCGGGTCTGGGTGTTTGTGAGATCGAAAAGTCTCTCGTAGTTCTTGATACCCACGACAGAAGACTCGATCTTAATGTCAAGTAATGTATGTGACTATTAGCAAAATGTATGTATACCCTGACTGACTGCCTCGGTGGCGTAGTTATACTACGGTACGCTTACGAAGCTGAGGTCTCGGGTTCAAATCCCGGGTTGGGCAAAGTGATATTGGATTTTTCTATTCATTATCAGCCTAGAGCCAGGAATTTGTGCCCGATATGGCGATAGGCTCGCCACCTATCACATTGTGGGACGGAACATACAAGGCGAAATGTGGGTGCCCATTTGGCAAAAAGGCATGAGTTTATGTATGTATGTATGTATACCCCTTATTGTGCTTATTGAACGGCCTTTCGTTTGACAGGTTAACTTGCTATGCTAAAGAGGTTTACGATTATGGCTTTACGTTAAATACAGAGGTGATTTCAATACAGAGTGTCTCGTAACATGTTAATAGTTAACATTCGTGATAGGTCCTTAGTAGTCGTGATTACACACCATTGATTTTGTACAGTCGGGCAAAAAATACTGATACCGATAATTATCAAATTAATTATTAAAACTATGAGGAAACCTGCATACCATAGCGTTTGTATGAATTTCTATGGTATGTAAGTTCGCCAACCCGCACTAGGCCAGCGTGGTGGACTATATGGCTTAACCACTCTCAATCGTATTCTCGATTGTAGAGTAGTCCCGCGCCCTGCAGTGGGACGTATACGGGCTGATACAGACAGACAGACAGATAATAATCATCAATTTCACTAGATAATTGTTTGTTTTTATATTTGTAACTTTTAAGCTGATACAACAGCCCTATTTAAGTGTATGAAAAGTCCAGAAAGACGGTTAAGGGATTCTTATTAAACTATTCTCTATTTTAATACGCTTTTATTAGCTTCAGACGTATGTTAGTATTTAACGGAATCTTTGAACATGATTTTGACTCCCTTGAAAACGTAGGATTGTAAATATTAAATTAATAAAAAAATGTAATTTTATCTTATCCAGAATATTCAGAAATTTAAATTACAACCTTTAATTATCCTCTCCTCCATTTTCTAACCTGAAACTCATTTATTATAATAATAATTATTATTATTCTATTTAAACTCATTATCAATTATTTTTTAGTTGGATCGTTTACGAAAGCGTGTTTTTTAAAGTATAATTTATTTAACTCATTTGACTCGTGCCAAAAATTTCGTAATTTAAATAATCTCTAATGAAGGTTCGTTTGCGAGTGTACCACAGTCGTGACGGCCTCTCTGCCTGTGACTGTTGAGTGACGGTTTAATATATCCCGCGGTAATTACTCTAACTTGCCGACACTTCAGCGCCTGTGTACATTACTGTAAAGTAACGCTGATTTATCAGATACATCACTGGATAAATCGTAAAGGAACAGTGACTTATTGAATCGACGGGAGAAAGATTTACTAGAGTGTTTTAAAGAGAATGGGTTTCAGGAGGTTCCACATACATTTTAACAGACTCTGTGGCGCAGTTGGTAAAAAAATATATAGGAGGTGTTGGAAACATATAATTGTCCACTTCCTCCTATTTGTTTTCTCTTTATGATAAATTTAAATGCGGGTTAAAGACAAGCTAGTGTCCCTGAGAGACTCGCCGAGCTCCGGAGCTCGGTGTCAAATCTTTGCGTGCCACTGTTGATCCTGGCTGACAGGAGTTGCAGTGGTGGGTGTGTGAGCCGAAAAGTCTTTATAAAGGAAGGTGTGAAAATTGAGGCTGCAGATTCGATCCCTGCAGGAGGAAAATATTTGTTTCACCCACAATTATTAGTTTTGGATCTGGGTGTTTGAGGGACCTAAAAGTCTCTCGTAGTTCCCGATACTCTCGATAAAGATCTTAGTGTGGGATCGGGACTATGTCACTTAGTATTCTGTGACTATGTATCGTCTTGTGTTTAATAAAAAATATTTCGTAATCGCGTGTCATCGTCGGTTGTAATTAATTTGTAGTTAAACGCGGCCCTCACTAATCGGATTATGATTACGCCTCAGCGATACAACTCACTTTTTGACAGCTTTCTACTTTGAAAGCGCCGCTCGAATTATGCAGGGAGAGTGCGCCATTAATTGACAGAATAGGATTTATTAAATTGATTATTATTTTTCGTAAAACTTTTAACATTTTAAATTTAATTAAATTTATTTATCATCTGTTGGTAACGGACCAGACATAGCTGCTAACATGTGAGCGGTGGTAGCGCGTTCAAATCCCTGGGCAATCCCCTTATTTTGCTGACTCATGTTATTATTGATACCAAGCACTATAATGGTGAAGAAAAAAAATGAGGAAACTATACCATAGCGATTAGTAAGAATTTCTAAGGTATAAAGTTAAGTCCACACAATCTGCAATAGTCAGTGTGGTGGACTGTATAGCTTAACCCCTTTTAGTCGTACTTACAATTGTCAAGAAGACCTGTGTGACCAGTGGGCACTCTATATAGAATAGACATCCAACAGTCACATACATAGTCCTGACCCCACATTAAGATCAATTAAGTCTTGTGTCGTGGGCATCAGAAACTATGAGAGACTTTGCGGTCTCACAAACACCCAGACCCGAGACAAATACTTGTGGGCCTCACAAACATTATTGTCTCGGTGCGGGGATCGAACCCGCGGCCTCTCGTTTCACAGCTGGCGTCTAACCAACTGCGCCACTGATGCTGTCGAAACTATATGGGATGACATAGATGTTATCTGTTTAACCTTGTGTACCTTTTACCCGTGTTTGTCGAAAGTTTCTTTTAGTTTCTCATAACCACGACAAAAATCCCAATCCCCTATATTAATTCGAGGTCGAAATTTTGACAGGAATAGCGTGTATCTATTTAATATTCTCTGTATCAGCCCATATACGTCCCACTGCAGGGCACGGGCCTACTCTACAATCGACAGTATGATTGAGAGTGGTTAGGCCATATAGTCCACCACGCTGGCCTAGTGCGTGTTGGGGGACTTACATATCATATAAATTCTTATAAATCGTTATGGTATGCAGGTTTCCTCACGATGTTTTCCTTCACCGTTTTAGTGCGTGGTGATTGACTATCAATACACACATGACTCCGAAAAGTCAGAGGTATGCCCTGGGATTTGAACCCGCGACCACCGTGAACATGTTGGCAGCCGCGTCTGGTCCGTTTACCAACAGGCCACCACGCACTTCTATTACTATTTGTCAATTTAATATTATATTGATGTTATTATGCAATTTTCATTACTATTTATGCATAAACATTAATATATTGTCGTATTACCCGCATAAATACAAATAAAGATTTTCCTTATTTACTTCATAATATAAGTAAATCTTGATAGCTCCTGCCATCTTAATGCTTGTGGAATTAATGGATTGTTTACTACCTCGGAATATAAGCAATCTACTTGACAAATATGTATATTATATAGATATTAGACATATACAGCTTCCGTGGTACAATTGGTTAGGGTTCGATCCCCGCACCGAAACATATATTTGGATCCACAGGCATGTGTTTCGGGTCTGGGTGTTTGTGAGACAGAAAAGTCTCTCATAGTTCCTGATACCCACGACACAAGACTAGATCTTAGAGTGGAGTCAGTTCTATGTATGTTACTGTTGTGTGTGTTTATTGTTTATTATGTACATATACTATAAAATAACTCTTAATAATTGATGATAGTAAATATATTATATATAGCGGCCCAGCCAGGACCCACCCGGGTGCAGATACAATTTTAAAAATGGCGCCCAAAATGTTCAACCGACTATCAATTTAGAATATCGACCAATCGGACCACAAAAATTGAATACAATTTCCTCATATTTGCTAGATTTTTTACTACTGCTTCCCTCCTATAAGTCATAGCGTGATGAAATATAGCCTATAATATTCCTTGATAAATGACCTATCCAACAATTTTTTCAATTCGACCAGTAGTTCCTGAGATTAAAGGTAACAAACAAACAAACTCTTCAGCTATATATTACTATAGATAAGTGGTCTAATATTGGTGCACTTACCCTACTCGGCTTTAGAAAGCACTACATTTAAGTATATTGATGATGAAATTATTTATACATTAAATAGATAACCGACGCAGTATGTAGTAACAATGTTGTTTTACATATATTTTTTCTATACTGACTAAGCTAAGCATACTGCACTATATAAGTACTGGTGCATATTATTTTACTGGTGGTAGGTCTCCCACATGTGAGAGGCCGCCTGGGTAAGTACGACCATAATGTATATTTTTCCCGCCAAACAGCAGTATGAATGCACTGTTGTGTTTCGGTTTGAAGGACATTGTAGCCAGAGTAACTACTGGATATATGGAGACTTAACATCTTATGTCTCAGTGTGGCGAGCGCACTGGAATGCCAAGCATTGCTACTGTCCATGAGCGGTCGTATCGCTTATCATTAGGCGAATGTCATGTTGGTTTTGCCCTTCGTTGTAATAAAAATATGAGAAATGAAATTCAAAGATGGAGTATCTGTATCTGTATCAGCCCATATACGTCCCAGTGCAGGGCACGGGCCTACTCTACAATCGACAGTACGATTAAGAGTGGTTAGGCCATATAGTCCACCACGCTGGCCTAGTGCGTGTTGGCGGACTTACATACCATAGAAATTCTTATAAGCCGCTATGGTATGCAGGTTTCCTTACGATATTTTCCTTCACCGTTTTAAAAGATGGATTATCAGCAAAAAATAATAATTGTGGTTACGGGTGAGCTTTCGGAACTAAGTTAAGAGGTTTGCGTCCTAAATGGAATTCGCAAATAACAACCAACAGATTTTTCGTTGTTTATACAAGTAATCTGCCCAGTAATCTATTTTCGGTCTGGGTATTTTCAAATATAAAAATATATCGTAAAATTTTATTTTATTTCAATTATTATCTATTCCATCATGCGTACCTGAGTTTGAATACCAACAGATTTATTAGTTTTTAGTTTAAATCTTTATATGGGCACCAGAGCTCAATATAACACTTGCGGTTTAACGTTATTTTGTTTTCTGTTTTGCATGTACTTTAGTTTTAGAGTTTTGCATGTCTTTCTTTTGTTTATTAAAGTTTATTATTATTTATTATGTCCAGAAATGTCGCTTGAGATGGTATGGTCACGTACTAAGGAAACCGCAGCAGTGTGTGTCTGAGCCTCAATATTCCCAGGCCTCAACCGAGAGGTAGACCAAAGAAGCGCTGGCTAGATGCCGTCAAGGAATATATGAGGGTCAATGGCCTTACTATTGAGGATGCCGAAGATCGGGCGAAATGGAGAAGATTTTGCCGGAAGGCGGACCCTGGCACCGGCCGGGATTACGCCAGGTAGAAGAAGATTACTTACTTTTGTAGTTTTAGATATCGACAACAGTTGTTTTATTCCAAATTATAATCTTGAGTTTCAGTCTCTGTCCACCTCGCCTGGGTTGAAGCGTGAAGTTAACCTCACTAATCAACTGTTTCACTATGTTGTGAAATGTGCTGACAAACTGAGAGACGCCGCGGGCGACAGATAGTTAATGCGCACATAAACATATCACTTATACACAAACGTAAGTTGTATGGATGAGGCAAGGATCACTTGTGATGTAAAGATGGGCGTACTCGTAGTACTACGAGAATAGCCGTGGCTACGTAAGGGTCATTATGAAGGACCGTCCAGTGCTTACAGCCTTGTGGACTAAGTGCCATCGTACCTTGAATTATTATTTAATCGTATTATTAGAATATGTGAGACTGGGCTATTAAATATGTTCGCTGACTTTCAAGAGCTTTTGCAATATATAAATGTCATTGAAATTGGATTGTGGTGTACTGCCACTACCTTCAAGAAGTCTTCAGTTGAATCTAGGTGCTAATACGCTAGAATTATACAAACTCAAAGCGTTATTAACATAGAGTGGGGACGGTACAGGAGTTATTAATTTTTTTTTTTAATAAATAAATAACACCCAACAGTCGCATACATAGTCCTGATCCCACACTAAGATCAAGTCTTGTGTCGTGGGTATCAGGAACTACGAGAGACTTTTCGGTCTCACAAACACCCAGACCCGGAAGAAATATTTGTGGGCCACACAAACATTTCTCTCGGTGCGGGGATCGAACCCGCGGCCTCTCGTTTCACAGGCGGCGTCTAACCAACTGCGCCACGGAGGCTCTCATCAATTCTGTCATTAATTCAATAGCAAAAAATTTATACCATCGCTTATTGGTTACTATCCATAACTGAAAAGCAAATGCAATGAAATTCGTTTGTTGAATTGGAATCAAATGAAATGAAATGAAAAAGACACATATCTCAGAATATAAATTCATTATCAGCCCGGAATCAGGAATTGTGCTCGATATGGCGATAGGCTCGCCCCCTATCACATCGTAGGACGAACGTACATGACAAAATGTGGTTGTCCTGGCACCTCTGCATACACCTTCTAGGATAAAGGCGTCAGTTTATGTATGTAGTCGCCGATTTACAAGTATTAAAGTGACCGTGACAATTTTATGCTGTAAACGGTGACACTTCGTCATGATTTGTATGTCTGTGGAAACACTAATCAACACCAATTATGTTTCTGGTTCAATTAACATTTTGTGACTTAACCTTAAGTTTTGTGCAATAATCTGTAAGTCATACGTATCCTCGGGCTATGTGGAGAGGAAATCACTTATCATCTTTTTATTAGCACACACTACGCTCCCTGCACGTGCTCTCACAACACTCGCTCCTGAGCTCTCATCCACTGCCTTCAGCTCGTCGCTCCACCGGCCCGCGCGTCACACACTACGCTCCCTGTACGTGCTCTCACAACACTCGCTCCTGAGCTCTCATCCACTGCCTTCAGCTCGTCGCTCCACCGGCCCGCGCGTCACACACTACGCTCCCTGTACGTGCTCTCACAACACTCGCTCCTGAGCTCTCATCCACTGCCTTCAGCTCGTCGCTCCACCGGCCCGCGCGTCACACACTACGCTCCCTGTACGTGCTCTCACAACACTCGCTCCTGAGCTCTCATCCACTGCCTTCAGCTCGTCGCTCCACCAGCCCGCGCGTCACACACTACGCTCCCTGTACGTGCTCTCACAACACTCGCTCCTGAGCTCTCATCCACTGCCTTCAGCTCGTCGCTCCACCGGCCCGCGCGTCACACACTACGCTCCCTGTACGTGCTCTCACAACACTCGCTCCTGAGCTCTCATCCACTGCCTTCAGCTCGTCGCTCCACCGGCCCGCGCGTCACACACTACGCTCCCTGTACGTGCTCTCACAACACTCGCTCCTGAGCTCTCATCCACTGCCTTCAGCTCGTCGCTCCACCGGCCCGCGCGTCACACACTACGCTCCCTGTACGTGCTCTCACAACACTCGCTCCTGAGCTCTCATCCACTGCCTTCAGCTCGTCGCTCCACCGGCCCGCGCGTCACACACTACGCTCCCTGTACGTGCTCTCACAACACTCGCTCCTGAGCTCTCATCCACTGCCTTCAGCTCGTCGCTCCACCGGCCCGCGCGTCACACACTACGCTCCCTGTACGTGCTCTCACAACACTCGCTCCTGAGCTCTCATCCACTGCCTTCAGCTCGTCGCTCCACCGGCCCGCGCGTCACACACTACGCTCCCTGTACGTGCTCTCACAACACTCGCTCCTGAGCTCTCATCCACTGCCTTCAGCTCGTCGCTCCACCGGCCCGCGCGTCACACACTACGCTCCCTGTACGTGCTCTCACAACACTCGCTCCTGAGCTCTCATCCACTGCCTTCAGCTCGTCGCTCCACCGGCCCGCGCGTCACACACTACGCTCCCTGTACGTGCTCTCACAACACTCGCTCCTGAGCTCTCATCCACTGCCTTCAGCTCGTCGCTCCACCGGCCCGCGCGTCACACACTACGCTCCCTGTACGTGCTCTGAAAACACTCGCTCCTGAGCCCTCATTAAGTTATAATCAAATATCCAAAAACATATTTTCAAAAATAGCTTAAATGGAAATCAAGTTTAAAACAAGTATTTAGAAATGAACCCAATGTAGCCCTCTTACGATCTAGTGTGGTAACACGCATTGAAAGGTGCGCTCGTCTGCGCATGCGCGTTCACACCAAACCATTGGAATCGTACATCCAAGCTATTATAAACTGTATCAGTGTTATATAAAGTTTCAATTCGAATACATCGACAGTTTGGTGATAAAAGTGACATCGGTGAAATGAATAGTGAAATGACATTTTTTTAAATTTGAGGCGATCTAAATTTAAAATTCAAATTGTGATTAATAAATTAATTAATTTGCATAGATAAATAAAAAAAAAAGTCTTGTGCCAGTGCGAACGCGGATGCGTAAGTGAAGCGTGCGTTTAATTAAAAAGTGAATAAAAAACAATAACAGATGAATACAGGCTGTACGATCAACTGACCTTTGCTAAAACTACAATTAATGGAAAAAAACAACTTCGCTAATTATTGTTACTAAAATATCATCCTAAATATTTATAAAACGGACTTCAAAAGTTACTGGTAACAATATTAAATGATTTTCCTCAATCTTGGTATCACAGAATTCGATGGGAAACCGGATTTAATATGACTTTCTAAACAGCTCATCTATGAATGAATTTTATAATATTGTCAAATCATCTTGATAAATCAGTAATGTAATCAATAGAATTTCCTGTATGCTTTTCCTGTTTTTAATTTGATCGTGTTTTATTTTTTGTATTTACATAAGATACATAATTTTTTTTTGAGAAGTAATTGGCATGTATATTTCATTTTTTTTTGTATTGAAATGTTACAAAATCTTTACATTCTCTGTAATCCAGTGAACATTTTAGTAAAATTCATTCAAAATATTAAACGCAAACTAACAAACTTTTTTACTACTTTTACAAGTCTAAACCGAATAAGGCCATCTATATAGGAGTAGGTTCGATTCCCTGTAAGGATTTTCCTACTAGAAATTTGGGTCAGATATAGTTCTAAAAAATTGGTTTAAAAATTAAATTAGACCTGCTGATATAATTCGTACGATATTACGAAAACATCTTATTGTTACTTTAACACAGGAAAATAATCTATTATGCTTTTTTAATTTTTGTTGATTTATTTGTATTGTATCAGCCCACATACGTCCCACTGCAGGGCACGGGCCTCCTTTAGAATCAAGAGTACGATTGAGAGTGGTCAGGCCATATAGTCCACCACGCTGGCGTCATGCGGGTTGGCGGACTTACATACCATAGAAGTTCCTAGCTATTATTAGCTATATTGAAGCTAGTGTCCCTGAGAGACTCGCCGAGCTCCGGAGCTCGGTGTCAATCCTTTGTGTGCCACTGTTGATCCTGGCTGACAGGAGTTGCAGTGGCGGGTGTGAGGGCGGGAAAGCTCTCTAAAAAATACCATAGAAGTTCTTGTAAATCGCTATGATATGCAGATTTCCTCACGATGTTTTGATGATGATGATATGGGTCGGGTTATTTATTTGTATATCACCTTAAATATAATAACATAATAGCTTAAAACGGCATTATATCTTACGACTCCACAGTCCACATACACATACTTAAACTACATAGAGAATAAACAATAACAATAATATAAAACACAACAAGTGTACCTAATTAACAATGATTTTAACAGACATATTTATAATCCTCTTTCAATGTGTCTGCCATCTGTGAGAATTTAGGCAGGCTGCAATGACGTAACACATATATCAATATCTTCAAATATATAGATTTTCCAGTTTAACCAGTTCGTGGCATAGTTATTTATTTATTACTGTTTTATGTAAAAAGATGAGATTATTATACAACTTCGTGGATGTTTTATCTGTTTGATTACCGCAATTTTATCCTTCCCCTCCGGCGGTGGCACGGTGCTGTGACGTGTTTACGTTGTCCTCATTTAAAATTGTATTTTTAACCGACTTCAAAAAAAGGAGGAGGTTCTCAATTCTACTGTATGTTGCTTTTTTTTATGTTTGTTACCTCGTTTCTCAGTACTGTGTGAACCGATTTCGACCATTCTTTCTTTGATTGAAAGCTGGTGCTTGTCGTTTGGTCCCATAAAAATATGGTGAAAATCTGATGAATATTTCAATACTCAGATCCTGTGGGTCCTCACCTGCGTCACCTCCGCTATGTCTTGCGGTCCCTCGCTGGACATAAATTTATTATAGGTGCTGACGTTAATGCGTCATCTGTCCTTTGGTATGGCATATTAATCTTTTTTGTCTATATATTTTTTTAATGCTATTGAATATATGGCTCTTTATTTCTTATACTTTCTGTTATCTATTATGATGAAGATAGTCAGTATTCCAACAACTATAAATATTTACTGGTGGTAGGTCTCTCATATGAGAGAGGCCATCTGGGTGGGTACCACCGCAGTGTCTATTTCTCCCGTCAAACAGTAGTGTAAACGCACTGTTGTGTTTCGGGTTGAAGGGCATTGTAGCCAGAGTAACTACTGGACATATTGAGACTTAACATCTTATGTCTCAGGATGGCGAGCGCAGTGGAATGCCAAGCATTGCTTTGTGATTCAAGGTGTTGTTTGGTTTTGCTACTGTTCATGAGCGGTCGTATCGCTTACCATCAGGCGAACGGCATGCTCGTCTCGCCATTCATAGCAATAAAAAAAAAATAAAAAAAAACAGAAATGATTATAGCTGCGCAAATTTCAAACTCCTTACAATTATGAGTGAATACGTCACACAATAAAGTTTTATAGCGTCCTTATCGAGATATCTTTCCAGATTTTGGAAATGTCGAGGTCGACATAAAGCGGAATATGTCCTTTACATACATTTTGGACGTTGTGAATATCGGACAATAAGATAAAGGATAATTTCAAATAACATTTGTAAATAATAATATAAAAGATTCTATTTTGGGAAGATGTCGATACAAAATTATTTATTTAAGAAGTGCGTGGTGGCCTGTTCGTAAACGCAACGGACGCGGCTGCCAACATGTTCATGGTGGTCGCGGGTTCGAATCCAGGGCTCAACTCTGATTTTTCCCAGTCATGTGTGTATTGATAGTCAATCACCACGCACTATGACGGTGAAGGAAAACATCGTGAGGAAACCTGTATACCATAGCGATTTGTAAGAATTTCTATGGTATGTAAAGTGATATAGCCTAACCACTCTTAATCGTACTCTCGATTGTGTCGGAGGCCCGTGCCCTGCAGTGGGACGTATATGGGCTGATACAGTACAAATACACTAAAGGGACGTAATATGAATCCAAAACAGAAAATAAAGCTTTATTACGGTTCTAAGCATTTTTTATACTAGTTTGGTAGAGTTTGATGAAATTAAGCAGAGTATGGACTGGGGACAGAGATGTGATATTTTGAGATTTGTGATAATTACGCCCATCTACTTATTTCCCATTCAAAATTAATTTTAAAGTATATTATTATATTTGATATTTATAAAGTCATAACTAATGAGAATTTTCCAAAAAGTAGAAGAAGAAATAATAGAAAGTAGAATATTATGGAATTTTGTGGTACCATTTTTAACTAACCTAAAATCAACAATTCGAAAAATATTACAGCTTCCTGTTTCGAAACCAAATAAATTCAAAGACAGTGTACAAAAAAATGTGAATAAAAATGTCTACAAACGGCCATATTCCCGAGATCAACGACAACGTAGTCATAACCATAAACAATCGCGGACGGAATGACAGCTGTCAAAACGAAAATGGCGCGAACTGCCGTCAGGCTGAATGCGATAAAATTACCGACAATTGTGCGGAGAATGCAAAAAACTTACTCGGAGTGCCCAGAAGTGGGCATAGGATGTCTGTTATGGAGGAGGAGAGTGCTAAAGAGAGGCTAAGGTTGGCGCTTTTGAAGCAATGCTCGGCGATTTTGAGGCAGAGTGACCAACGATACACGAAAGATAGTCTGCATCGAACTTTTCAGGATAAGGTGAGTTTGTTTTATTATTCGGAATATATTATTTAAGTGTATAAAGAATAGACTTTTGATATAATTTAAGTTTTCTTGAACAATAAAGATTGTGACATTCTTTTGGCCGGAATTCCCGCCATTTTGTCTATCTGTTAACATTTACAGTGTAACTATGACTGTTTTTTAACGCCTATGTCTACATGCTACGCATGTGGAGTCTCGTTTTTCAAAAATTAGGCCGCTCTCTGGTTATTTTCTGATAACTTTTTTGCGTGAAATTTTCCTTTATTCAGCTTGAGACAGTTTTCTGTGAGAGACAAAATTAATTCAGTGTTACTTATATGTTTTAAAATATTTGTGTCATACGGGGTCATTATAAAATCGAAATAAAGTTTATTTAAATATGTATCATTCGCGTAAACCTAAGAAACCATTATGTTTATAAAATCATTAACGAAATAATTCTATAAAACCTAGTTACATTCTACATGCAATGAATGTTATTAAGCCTCAATCTCATCTAGATCTATAACAATTTTTTTGTTAATAATAGTCTCTTTGTTAATTTTAAATCACAAAACAAACAAAAACCGTACGAAAATGAAAAGAAATACCTATGCATAAAATTATTCAACGAACACAATGACATTTTCGATAGTGTTGCCGTAATTGTTTTTCATAATGCCAATTGTCACCGGATCGTACTTTTTTTGCCAAGTTATGTACTCTAAGGTTCCGACCTCTTTAGAGACTTGTCAATGTCAATATGACAGCCATAAGGTTAATAGAAATATGGTATATTTTAAAAATTGGACAATTGGCCGTTGACTGGTAGACGTGCAAATAGATAACCTATTCTACGATCAAAATCGAATTTCGCAGTATAAATTCCACGGCATATCAGGGTCACGACAGGTTAGTGTCGTGTATATGCTCTTAATGCCTACATCGTGTTCAACAATGGCTGTGTGCCCTGACAAGGCTTTGTGCTCCACTTGTCTTTGCTTACGTCATGTCACTTTCATATTGGCAAAGGTACAGATATTATAGTGCCTGTATTTGTGGTTAGACAGAAGATCGTATGCATTTTATAAAAAATATGGTTCCATGTACGTAATTGAATTTAAAATCATATATTAAAAGTTGTCTGGGTTTCGAATTTAGAGATCCGTATGTTCAAAGACATGTAGGTTGTGATTTTTTTTCAAAGAAGGCTTTATGCTTCTCTTCAGTATCTTGAGGAAGGCAGGTATATCGGGTCTACTGGCCTTCTAGTTTGTAATGATTGTGACGGCCTACGTGGCGCAGTTGTGCAAATGTTTGTGTAAACCACAGGCATTTTTCATACATGCCAAAAAGTCTCTCGTAGTTCCTGATACCCACGACACATGACTCGATCTAAGTGCGGGGTCAATGAATTCTTCGCCAGCATCTTAAATATCACAGTGATCATCACACGCATGATGGGTGACACCGTATTTCCCAGGATAAGAGCCTTGACTTCCTGTCACGTATCAGTCCCAAAGTAAAACCATTACTGGATTCTCTTAATGTTGACCAACAATATCCATACATCAGTGTTTAGACCAATATTTGAGGTGTAATAAGAGTCCATCGAATCTGATTTGGATCAACGAGACATAGCGATCTGGAGCTTCTGTCGAAGGCGTAATTAGTGAGAGCACGGGCAGTCTGTCAAGTGACCTTGACACTTAAATTGGGTCATACAACAGGGGATAACGTGGCGATACTATTAGTCCCCTTAAACACGAGAACAAGTTACTGCTACCCACGACCCAACACTGACTTATTAGAGTCATGTGTATTGATAGTCAATCACCACGCACTATAACGGTGAAGGAAAACATCGTGAAGAAACTTGCATAATAATATGCATATAATTTTATGGTATGTAGACTCTGCCAGCTCGCACTAGGCCAGCGTGGTGGACTATATGGCCTAACCATTCTTTATTATAGAGGAGGCCTGTGCCCTGCAGTGGGATTTACATGGGTTGATATAGATACAGATACTTATACTGAAAGTTCTGTATACCAGGAATTGATGCAAAAAGACCAGGTTGGAGCAAAGAGGAGATTCGTTGCTATGTTTCTCTCTCTCTCTCTCTTTCTACAGTAATAGAAATTCCACTGTCGAACATAGGCTATTCAAGAATCTCCACAATGATTTAGAACAATTTTGCAAGTATCAAATGTACAGAACCTCAGCAAAAACAAATTAATAATTAATTCTATTCGTGACAGGTGTCCGATTTACAGTGAGTATTGGTCTGACAGGCTTGTAAAGCGTTGTTATTGGTCGACGGTGATCCGGTGGTGACCAATGACCATCGCTCGCGGATGACCTACTTCCAAACCTTGTAGGTAGTCACGGTCTAATAATGAAATTAATAGATTTGTATCAGTAGTGAAGTTTAGTTTCTGCTTAGTTTGGGGTGATAGATCGTTGTCTGTTCAATGAATTATCATTGATGGACTTAGTTCTGTATATGTACAAAAGCGGCATATGTATATACCTATATTATGTATTAGTAATATAGTTTTTTAATTGCAATTAATGACGAGACGAGCATGCCGTTCGCCTGATGGTAAGCGATACGACCGCTCATGAGCAGCAGCAAAACCAAACAACACCTTGAATTACAAAGCAATGCTTGACATTCCATTGAGCTCGCCATCCTGAGACATAATATGTTAAGTCTCTAATATGTTTTCTAGTAACTCTGACTACAATATCCTTCAAACCATAACACAACAGTGCATACCCACTGCTGTTTGACGAGAGAAATAGACATGTTATGTCTAATGATGGCGAGCTGAGTGGAATGTCAAGTATTGCTTTGTAATTCATGGTTCTGTTTGGTTTTGCTACTTTCTATGAGCGGTCGTATCGCTTACCATCTGGTGAATGGCATGCTAATCTGGCCATGCATTGTAAAAAAAAGAAATAAAAACTATATTGAAACAAAAATAACATTCATAAACTTACGCCTTTTCCCACAAGGGCTAGGCAGAGGGGAAATCAGGACACCCACTTTTTGTCCGTTCGATATCAGGCCAGCCTATCGCCATATCGGGAACTAAATCCCGACTCCGGACTGATAATGAACAAAAAACCTAATATCACTTTGCCCCACCCGGGATTCGAACCCGAGACCTCAGATATATAACCGTACCGTAGTACAACTACGCCATCCAATCAGAAATAAAATAAAACACAAAAAAACATGTAACGAGTTATCCATTAAAATTAAGGTCATCATACGATCTAACAAGATGTTAGATTAGATTTAATTAATTTCTCGGACGCGACTCAATCGGTGCGCGTTCGAATCCGGCGGGTGATATGTGGTCGTAGTGTGAATAATGCATGCGCACTGATGCCTATCGATCAGTGTCGATGAGTAAGGAACGGTAGGGAATGAATGGGAACAGGTGTAGAGAATATTATATAGAGTACTGTTTTAGGAAGATTATTTATCGGCTTTGATATCGGACGTGTTAGATCTCAAGTGCGGTTTTTTAAATAAATAAATACACCCAACAGCCACTTAGGCTGATTTTAGAGTCACGCTGAATGCGCGCTGACTGTCGGCGCTGACAGCTCAGCGCGTAGCTTACGGGCGGAGGTCAGCGCTGACAACTACGCTTTGTTCTAAACCGCTCCTTAGAAGCTGATACGTTTCAACAGTCAGCGCCGACGATCAGCGCGCGATCAGCGTGACTCTAAAATCAGCCTATAGCGTAACTATTCTCAATCGTACTCTCGATTGTAGAGTAGGCTCGACTAAGATATCCAAAAACTGTACAATTCAGACAAAATTAGATACCTACACATCAAATAATCTACTATTTTTGAAATTGAATAAAAACTTGTCCTACTACATTTACCTACCTGTACAGTAGTAATGACACATCAATATGTGTACGGTCGCGTGTGAGCGCAGTTATCCGATCTTTTGCGGTTTACGTACCACTGCGCCGCTCGTTGAGATTATCTTTACTGGCACACGGTAGCTAGTTAAAACAGAAGTGTTTACTAAATGAAAATTCTAATAAAATAAATAAATATAATAATCGACCTGGCTAAAGTTGTAGGAAGTCGCTGGATGCAGGCCGCTTCCAACAGGTCGATGTGGAGATCCTTGGGGGAGGCCTATGTTTAGCTGTGGATCTCCTGTAGCTGAGATGATGAAATAAATATATTCATTCCTAGCAGTCATATACTTAGTCTTGACTCCACACTAAAATCGGGTCTTTGGTCGTGGGTATCAGGAACTACGAGACTTTTTGGTCTCACAAACACCCAGACCCGGAACAAATACCTGTGGATCACACAAATACGAAATATATGTCTCGGTACGGGGATCACACCGCGGCCTCTTTTCACAATCGGCTTCTAACCTACTACGCCACGGAGACTGTCGAAATGTCATTAAGTAATATAATGCTGTTTTATAAGTGCATAATAAATGCAAATAGGTACACATAACATAAATTACGAAGATTCAATATTTTAAATATGATATTACATAATTTTATTACTATCACTTCCCCCTTTCTCCTCAATCATTGTCGTATCCAACAACGTGGCTTTATATTATACAATTTACATACCTATAAAATTGTAACATCTTTATAACATGTCGTGTGCAATAAATATATTGAATATTACATTTTTTATACCAGGGGTTAAAGGGACTTGTTGAAATTGGGTTGGATTCTTTTATACAATAGGTGGAGCAAACGAGCAAACAGGTCACTAGATGGTAAGTGATCACTGCACATGAACATCCACAACGCGCGGATCATGGATGTGTTGCCGGACCATCAAATTGGGAAATGAGCGGAAAGGGAAAACGATGGGAAGGCAAAAAAGGATATTGGGCATCCGGCAATCCTACTACCAAGTAACAAGACAGCAATGCTGTCACTTCACGTCGATATCCGGTGAGACAGTGGGGCCGCTCCGGATGAGACTATCCATTCATACTGATTCATGATTTACAACAGTAATATTTAATTTGAATAGAGGGAATTGAATACAGATAGGTTGTTGGTAATAAACCGGGATCGGCAGCTTTGACGGTGGTCGCGGGTTCAAATTCCAGGGCACACCTCTAATTTTTTAGAGTCGTGTGTACATTAACAGTCAATTAGCACGAGTTTAATGGCGAAGGAATAAAAGCGAGGAAACCTGCATACCGTAGCAATTTATAAAAAAATCTAAGGTATGTAAAGTTCGCCAACCCGCACTAGGCCAGCGTGGTGGACTAAATAGCCTTACCACTCTCAATCATGCTCTCGATTGTAGAAGACATTAGCAAAACCAGCAACACCATGAATAATAAAGCAATTCTTGGCATTTCACTGTGGCGAGCACATTGGAATATAATCCTGAGACATAAGATATTAAGTCGCTATATGTCCAGTAGTTACTCTTGCTACAAAGTCCCGCAAACCGGAACACAACAGTGCATTTACACTGCTATTTGGCGGGAGAAATAGACATTGCGGTGGTACCTATCCAGGCGGCCATCTACCATTTCTGTAGCACTCCAGAAAACATCGTATACTTTTACCTGTTCAAACGAAGCTTTTAATTAAGCCATAAATCTCTACGAAGGCATCCAATCCCACGTAGTTATAGGAAACATTACATAGAGTTATGGTCACTGTCCACCCTCTTACAATATGGTCACGTTGGTTAGCGTTTATCAGTGATAGCAGATCGACGGAACAAGCGCCTAACTAGCCTACTGTGTGTAAATGTCTGTCGGTTAGTGGTGGTACCTGGTTTTGCTTATATTTAGATAGATTTAACTAGGGTTTTGTAGTTACAAATAATCTGTGGAATGATATAAATAACTTAGTTATTTAAAATTTAAAATAAATAAAAGTAAAGTAAGGCTAAACATTTTCCCTACAAATAAGTGCAGACAATTCCGTACTTCTTTTTATGTGTTCTGTTTCTTTTTATGAGAACCGCTTTTATTGATTACTTTTTTTCTATCGCTATGAATGGCGAGGCGAGCAAGCCTGATGGTAAGCGTTACGACTGCTCATGAACAGTAGGAAAACCAAACAACACCTTGAATTACAAAGCAATGCTTGGCAATCCACTGCGCTCACCATCCTGAGGCAAGAAGATGTTATGTCTCAATATGTCCAGTAGTTACTCTAGTAGTTAGTTGGCTATAATTTCTTTCACATCGAAACACATTAGTGCGTTCTCACTAATACAAATATCCTAACAAATAATTTTTAGTAGCAAGAAAATCAAATCATTTGCCTGCTGGTAAAGTTCGTGTTTCCTGTTAAACAGAAATTTGAATACTTAGAACTCATTACTAAGCACAGCATTGCGATCTTTATCCATAGATATTATGTGATGTTTCTTAGTTCCCAGAATTCACTAAATTTTTCTTCAAACCAAAACATAAAAGTGCTTTGAGATAGCCGTTGCTAGCGGCTTGTAATGGATTCCTTGCATACGACCCATGTTTTCTTTGTTTACATTTTGTTTTCGTATTTAACACAAGGAATGTTTAACACCAGTCCTTTTTTATCATTAAATCTCGAGTGTAAAACTTAATCAGCGAATAATTAGCATAGCGCGGCGGATACGGTGCGGTGTGCAATCACAAACTCCCGCGACATTCGGAAAATGATGATATTCGTACACGAATGCGTTCGTTTCGACATCTCCGCGATACGTGACCGCGTAGCCAATGAGATGTCGGTATTTATTTATTAGGGTTGGTAGACATGTTGTTTTAGGGAAAAGGAAACAATTTTTTTCAATATGAACATGTTGGCAGCCGCGTATGGTCCGTTTACCAACAGGCCACCACGCAATTTGACAGCCTCCGTGGCGCAGTTGGTTAGACGCCGCCTGTGAAACGAGAGGCCGCGGGTTCGATCCCCGCACCGAGAGAAATGTTTGTGCGGCCCACAAATATTTCTTCCGGGTCTGGGTGTGTGTGAGACCGAAAAATCTCTCGTAGTTCTTGATACCCACGACACAAGACTCGATCTTAGTGCGGGGTCAGGACTATGTATGTGACTGTTGGGTGTTATTTATTTATTTATTAATGAATAACTTTTTCAATGAATAATGATAAAATCTTTTCTGTATAATGTAAATTGATTGCTTCAGCGGCGCAGTTGTACTTTGGTATGATTGCAAAGCTGTGGTCTTGGGTTCGAATTCTGGGTCGGACAAAGTGATATTGGATTTTTCTATTAACTATCAGCCCAGAGTCAGGAATTTGTGCCCGATATGGCGATAGGCTCACCCCTTATCACATCGTGGGACAGAACATACAATAAACTAAAAATGCTCCCTGACAACCATCGATCAAGTATACACTAGATTAAAAGTAACGGCCTAAAAATGGAATGAGAAATAATAGCACAAATAAAAAAAAAAACAAAACATAATAAATCTTAACTTATAGGTATAAGGTTTATTGTTACCTGAAGTTGATTATAATTTAAGACTTTTTGCTACATCTCGTAGTTCGAAATTCAAATGCATAAGTATAAGCAACCTCGGCCTCTTTTGGCGTGTGTTTTTGTTCCGGACCCTGTATATAGTGTATATTTGATCGAAGCTGACAGCCCTGAACTCTCAGCGTCGCATGCGCCGTGCGCACACCTCGGTAGCTTTTTTGTCGCGCGCCCGACATACCATATGCACCGCCGCCATAATAAGACCCTTTTTAGACAACAACAACAAAAAACACTTTACCTTTCTATAAGGACGTGTAATTGGCATCCATTTTAGTTTTTAAATTAAAAAAACTTGTCGGCATGCGATGGGGACACTGCGGTGGGTGCACTGTTAACGCTATTTAACATTCATTAATCGCAATTATACTGTTCGCGGGATTTAAATATACAAGCTCGTTAATCCTGACTGTATCACTCCGATCTCCATATATTTGATCGTTTAAGGTCTGCAGACAGGCGACGGGATAGCTGTTAGAGCCTTTTTGTGATACTGATCGTTATCCGGTAAACATTTAATCAAATGATGTGGAGAAGTGTTAATATGTACGTTTAAAAGCAAGGGATGGATTAAAAAGACGATGGGTAGTGGTCTGTTATGAGTTAACTATGGATTTAGTTAAACATTTTGAAGCAAAACAGGATAATATTTGAAACATAAAAAAAAGTGGTGTATTGCAAATTTTTAGCTGTATTGTGCTTGTAGTCACTAAAACGTTCGGCTTCGTTTTTGGTAGCAGTCTTGTATACCTTGTATAATATATGTGTCCCACTGCAGAACAATCAAGAATGATAAGGTTATAGTCTACCGTCTACCAGACTATCCTATTTTGCTTTGGCGGACTTTACATACTATTGTATTTACTTGTAAAGAATTCGAATTTTACGGTATGCACTAGGTCCTCTGTTATTTTTTATCAAATTCAAATTATGAGGTAACGAACATAAAAAAGAACATACAGTCAAATTTAAAACCTCCTACTTTTTTTCGGTTAAAAAAGTGCCGTGTGTGTGAAAAGTGCCGGACTTAATGTTTGACATCAGCTGTGCCCCGCGGTTTTACTCGCATAGTTCGTAGCGTGATGTTAAAAACCTTAATAGTCCTCTAGCTGGTACCGACCTCAAAGACTTTTTTTGGCCTATTTAGGTATTTTAGATCTATTAAAAGATTAATTTTATTTATCTCGATTAATTAAAATGTTGAAGGCAGTTTTTCCACTTTTTTAATGTACATGCTGTTAGTATTTTTGAATAGTGAATTCCGGATAACAATTTTGCAAACCAACGGTCAACACTCTTTTCCTAAAACCGGCTGGTTATCTGAACAATAATTCAAAATATTTGAGCCACAACAACAATTATCTGTTGGAGCTAGCATTTAGTTATAGTTTGTGGCAATCGATCAACGGCGCGTGACTTTGTCGAGATAATTATATCAAATCTATACGGCATGATTGATTGGAGTAAGCTCCACCGGTATCACTGTTTCTGAATCTTTGTTGGGCTAATGGAACTTTGTGAGCTTGGAATGGTGTGTAGTTGGATAAGATTAAGATTTAGAGAAATACCAATTTCTGTTAAGCGCCATTCGCACACGGTGAGAGTATATTGCGGCGAGAATCGTATGACACTATTGCATGTCAGCTGCCAGCCATGATATAACAGCTCACATAATAAGTCCATAAACACGTGACAGCCTCCGTGGCACAGTTGTTTATACGCCGGCTGTGAAACGAGAGGCCGCGGATTCGATCCTCGCACCGACACAAATATTTGTGTGAACTACAGGTACTTGTTTCGGGCCTGGGTGTTTATGAGACCGAAAAGTCTCTCGTAGTTCCTGACGCCGACGATACAAGACCCGATCTTATTGTGGGGTCAGGACTATGTACGTGACTGTTAGGTGTATTTATGGGACGTATTTTACTCAACCAAACAGCCTTTTTTACAGGGTCCACATATAAATAGATAAAAGCGATTATAATACAGCAATTAATAAATCGTCAGTCTGCTGTTTCAACACACATTTGATACTTGTTTGTGATACTGTAATTATGCATTCAAAACTCGTCCTCTCAATGCCAGATAATCGGTAAATGCAATCGAAAGTAGATCGATAAAATCTACGGCCAACCGATATCATGTCCGCTCATATTGTAAAGCTGCGTCGAATTACACATTCAATTAATTTTGTTCTGTCTTGGTGATGCAGTTGGACTACGGTATGATCGCGTGAGGTCTCGGGTTCGAAACCGGGTCGAGCAAAGTAAATAAATATATATAACAGTCACATAAATAGTCCTGATCTCATATTAAGATCAATTAAGTCTTGTGCCGTAGGTATCAGGAACTACGAGAGACTTTTCGGTCTCACAAAAACCCAGACCCGAGACAATAATTGTGGGCTTCACAAATATTTGTCTCAGTGCGGGGCTCGAACTCGAAATCTCTCGTTTTGCAGTTGGATTCTTATAACCGCCGGCAAGGATCTTGAGCGCTCGGCGACAGAGTGGGGATTTCTTTGCGCGTCGTGAACTTAAGGACAAACTAAATGTATACTGATTTATTATTATTAATTTATTCTTAGTTACTATTATTATGGGATGAAAAGAATATTTTATTAGAATTATGAATATATTAAGAGATATATTATGAATCGACATCCGCGCTAGTAACGGCTAGCGCTCAAGATCCGTGCCGGTAGTTATACCCACTGCGCCATGGAGTGTTATTGGATTTTCCTATTCAATATCAGCCCGGAGTCAGGAATTTGTGCTCGATATGGCGATAGGCTTGTATCACATCGTGGGACATATCACACACGGCGAAACATGGGTTTCTTGGTACGTAGTTTCTCTGCCTACCCCTCTGGGAAAAAGGCGTAAGCTTATGTATGTATGTTAATTTTATTCATGAGAATTAACAGTCTCTCGTAGTTTCTGATACACGACACAAGACTCGATGTTAATGCGGGGTTAGGTTTATGTATGTGACTGTTAGGTATATTTATTTGTTTATCAATACTTTCAACTATTTTCTCGTTAGTATAGTGTCAGTTACTACAAGATTTACAACTTGCCACAGTAAAGTTAATGTAAAATACATGGAATACAAATTCCAGGGCACACCTCTGACTTTTCAGTCACATGTGTATTTTAGTCAATTATATTACCAGATAGAAGGCTTGGCCTAGTCCCCATATTATGAGAAATAATCAAAATGAATATAATTTATTGAATCCATTGAAATGTTCAACAATTATTTAGATTCAGTAAATTTTTTTAATCTACCGCTCGGTTCATGAAGTAACTGGATACTGGATTTTTCTATTCATTATCAGCCTAGAGTCAGGAATTTGTGCCCGATATGGCGATAGGCTCACCTCCTATCACATCGTGGGACGGAACATACAAGGCGAAATGTGGGTGTCCTGGCACCTCTGCCTACCCCTTCTGGGAAATAGGCGTGAGTTCATGTATGTGTGTATGTAAATATACATTAACCGTAAATGAAAATATTGTTAGGAAATATACATACCATAATTTGACAGCCTCCGTAGCGCAATTGATTAGACGCCGACTGTGAAACGAGCGGCCGCGGGTTCGATCCACAGGTATTTTTTTCGGGTTTGGGTGTTTGTGAGACTCCATCTTAGTGTGGAGTCAGTATGTATGTGACTATTGCGTGTATTTATAGAGATTTTTACTAGAATTTCTAAGGCATATGATTTCCGAAGACACGCAACAGATCAGCACGGTGAACTATCGCTCCAAGTTTTAATAGAATTCTTGAGTTATATTTTTGGTATAACAAATAATTTGGGAGCTACACAGCCTATTAATTGTTTTTTACGATTCCTATATCTGGCAATGGTGGGAAACTTTTTAATACAACATCGATCGATTTGTTTTTGCTTCGAAAACATGCTTGAAAATATTATTGATAGGATTTACTGAAATTAGCAAGATAATAAATTAAAATCTCCATTTTACAAGATACGACATTAAATGTAAACGCAGACGAACATATTAAATTGCACGGGTGGCCAACAATATTACATTAAAATAAAGTAGTATTTAAAATAGTATAAATATCAAAGTTTTTTTATATGACGTGTATATACGAGCAATAAGTCTGCCCTACGCCTTATATATTGCATTCGTTTAACAGGTGCTTCGTGTTTCGCTCCGTGGGCTGTCTCGGCTTGATATAAATGGTTTTAATTAGAAAATTTAATGATATCTACCGCTGATTATCTCAATGTGTGGGAGCTGGACGGATAACTAGGTGTTTTGATATAGAAGCCAATGTTATGGGGTATAGAAAAGCTATATGTGAAATAAAAGACTCTGAAGGTTATATTGAAATGGATATAATAATAATGATGAATGTTATTTATTTCAAATAGAGGTTACATAGAACCATTCATAAATCTGTTGGCTCCAAACTAGGCAAGCCTGTATTTTGGGAATAAAATGATAATTTTTCAAATCTATGTGATATTGAATTTAGTTATTTTTCTGGCTCAATAATATGGCCACACACCGACAAATTGTACTCGTAAGTGTAATGGCGTCCAAACAGATTATCGGTTAGCAAGATATAGTTATCTTCAACTATACAACAAAATTGTGTCGCGCTACAAAATTATTTTTTCTCTACGGCTTTTGCACTTGGTTAAGGAGGGAAAGCCGGAGTCGCCAAAATGTCCATTGTTTCGTTTTTGTACGGATAATAAATAAATACACCAAACTATCACATACATAGTCCTGACCCCAAAATAAAATGCAATTAGTCGTGTGCCATTGGTGTTAAAAACTATGAGAGATTTTCAGTCTCACAAACGCCCACACCCGAAACAAACCACAGACAGCCTCCGTGGCGCAGTTGGTTAGACGCCGCCTGTGAAACGAGAGGTCGCGGGTTCGATCCCCGCACCGAGAGAAATGTTTGTGCGGCCCACAAATATTTCTTCCGGCTCTGGATGTTTGTGAGTGAAAAAGTCTCTCGAAGTTCCTGATACCCACGACAAAAGACTCGATCTTAATGTGGGGTCAGGACTATGTATGCGACTGTTGGGTGAAAAAAAATCTATGGATGAATATAGTCAGATTAAATGGGACAAATTGCAATTCTATCGTAGCTGCTTCAAGTATGTTATGAACAAGATTCAGACCACCCGTGTCTATAAAACTACTAATCAAAAGTAGGCTTAAGGTACCGGTCTTTGAGTTGATACCTGATTAAGATTGTATCGTTATTAAGCCTTTTATAATACGTGGGAGGACCGCCCACAAGATGGAACGTAAACATGTAATTTTATTATAGAAGTGTGGTCAAGGAGGGAAGATAGTTATAATAAAGGTTGGAGGAAATTGGTGAATGCAGACAACTTCTAAGCTACCTTAGAAATATTAAGAAAGACCCCATCCTGTTAGACTTCTACCCACCTTTGGAACAATTGCCTCCAGGCAAAGAACTTCAGTGGCCTATATGAAAGACACTTAACCGCCATCGCACAGTTGTAGATCGCTGCAAGACAAATTTGGTAAAATGGGGATATGGCACAAAGTTTTTCGCAGTTGCTGATGTGCCCACTGTACTCTACCACTTACTTGCACAAGAAGGGATATCATTGAGGGTACAGACGCTGCCATTGACGTAATGACTTACTGGGCGGGGATACTGTAAAATAATTTAAGCCATTGGCACGAAAGAAGAAGAAGAAATATTTTGGGGAAGCTTGGGTTCACTATTTAATTTCCTATACTTGAAGAAAAAAATCTACTGCCAGACATAATACGCTTTTAAAGAATCATAGCGACGTCCCTGGTTCTAGAGTGGAGCCCTTTAGGTAGCAGGACGACCTAGTTAAGGTCACAGAAAATCGCTGAGTTCAGGTCGCTGCCAACAGGTCCATATGAATATCTTTGGGGGAGGCCTATCTTCAATAGGGGACTTCCTGAAGCTAAAGAGAGACAGAGAGAAAGAGAGAGAGACAGCTGCGTCCTAGGTCTAGACAGAGCATTGTAGGGAAGAGAAGAGAGGCATGAGGATTGTTAGATTTACGATCAAAGCATTGATAAAATAAAACCCATCGTTAGGAGACTCATAAGCTATTAGAACATTCTACTTGATATATCTAAACTATCCAAAGTGAGGATCCTATTTTGCCTCATTTGTAATATAATTTCTATGATGCTGAAAATCATAATTTGTATATGTCGAAAAATAAAAACGTAGGGAAAGAACAAAGTAAAAATAACAGGAATTGATAAAAGGGCAAATAGAAACAAATCTTTTAATATCAACTGTTAAAACTAAATTTTCTTATTTATTTATTAGTTTTTTCCTGCAGTATTTTCAAGTTATTAATGCAGATTTTTCTAGAAAACCATATTTAAAAATCAATAAAAATTATTCTTTATTTTTTTCTTTCTGATATCGATTGTATAGAGTAAGAAATGCCAATTAAACAGTTCCTTCATTACAACTCGCAGAAGCTTCTCAATAACGTGAGGGGTCGTGAACATTTTTCCAATCTAAGATTAATAGCGTAGCGATGGACTGCGATAATTAAACTCGGCTTAAACGATACCCGAGGTAGCGCTAACGAGATCATTTTGATGGCGGCTCATATCCGGCATTGTGCAACTGGTTGCGAGGGCTTTTTGTACCAGACAGGGGTTCTCAACATTTTCTCGTAAAATTTAAGTTTTTAATTAGTTGAACTTTTTATTTTATTGAAATGTCCTGGCACAATAATTACGAAATTGACTTCTCTGTATATTTTAAAGATTGGCTGGAGTAATTTTTTTTGGACTCTAAATTATTTGTTTGTACTAAAATCTAAGTTGTAAACACTCGAGCTTTAGGTATAGAAAAGCATAAAAACTATATACAATTCAGAGAGTTAAATTGGCTCAACATTAGATTTGCAATAAATTTCAAATGTAATGATTTGATTCTTTTTCATATACTGGCTTCGTATAGTAGTTAAAATAATTGAAATCTGTGCATTTGCGAGAGATAAATATATTTTACAGACTGGAAAAATATCTTCGCCTTCTTTAAAACACATAATATCAGGCTCAATTCAGAAAAAAACATATTTCGTTAGACTATTTGAGATCTATGAATGAACCAAATGTTGACGACGCCCTACAAAAAAAAAACAATATTTGTAATTAACGTTACGTTTAGGAATAAGAGCGCGGCGTGCACCGTTGATTGATGTTTTTAATTATTATACTTTTTACGGAAACTTGCCGCCGGCTAACGAACCGGGCCGTGTGTAAACCGATAGTTAGTGACACCGAGCTTTTTATACAGTTATCATCGCTAATGATGTGTGGTTTCAACTATCAGGGGGTTACTCTGTGATCCGATAGTTCGAGTGTTCGGACGTCGTACGTAAAACTTCGATAATTCCTGAATTCTCCATAAAACTTTCGAATCCCCTATCGTACGGTCTACTAAGTTCGGAGAAAATGATAAGTATCATAGAGAATAGTATTGATTTTTGATGTGGAAAACTTATATCTTACTCCGTACGTCGAACATACGAACGTTCGAATTTCGTGTCGGATTATAAAGTAATCCCCCAGTGACATGTCTTGTCGCAGAATTTAAGTGGATCGTGGAATAAATTGTTGACGATCTGTGAATTTGCTGGTGTTTTTGCGTCTGGAAATGTGATTAAAATAGTAGTTTATTGTGTATCCGTGTGCCTGTGAATTTGTGTGCTTTTGAGTGAATATGATTAAAAATAAATTATTAAAAATAGTTATTTCATGTAATGCTTTTGATTTGGTAGTTTATTTTGCTTATGAATTAATAAATAACTGCAACATGATTTGTTTGGATCATGAAAAGCAATTGCTTCTAGAAATGGAATGAAAAAAAGGAAAATAATTATTTACTGTCGAACAGTAATAAAAACAAACAAACGAAGGAGGTTAATAGTATTCATGAAAACAAAAAAAAAGCTAGAAGTACCATAGTCTGTGAATATTATTTTGCGTAGATAGGTAACTATTTTATTGCTGAAATCAGAATAATTTAAGTGTGCACTTTAATACAATATCTTTATTATGTCTATATCACTGTGTAAACCACAATGTAAGCAAACCGTTTTGAACCAACAGTTTTGCTATTGCGTAAGGTTAGAAACGATTATCGTAGTGTAGACAAATATTTATTTCTCTCTTTTCTCCAGCGCATCTACAAATTACAATCCTCATGATTGCTGATTGCTCTAGATTAACTTTTTGTACAATTCTCAGTGTATATTAAATAAAAAGTATACAAAATAAACAGATCTAATTTACATATGCTAAGGTTGTTTGTACCGTGGGCGTTAGAAACAACTTTTTTCACCCTCAAGCGAAACATCTAATGTAACTCCACAGATTACAGGTAAATTGAAATGTTGTACGTACATAAATCTACTTTATGATTATAACGTGTAAACTGCAATACAACACAACCATATTTCATAATTACTTTAACACATACGTTCGCATATCTGGACGAAATAAATCCTATTACACACGAATGATACATGAGCTCTGGCCGCTCGTAATGCATTTAATGTGGACCACGCACAGCTGAGTTATATTTAAAGATTGGATTAATAACATGAATACTTTGAAAATAGCTCGAGGGCTCAGGAGCGAGTGTTGTGAGAGCACGTACAGGGAGCTTAGTGTGCGACGCGCGGGCCGGTGGAGCGACGAGCGGAAGGTAGTGGACGAGAGCTCAGGAGCGAGTGTTGTGAGAGCACGTACAGGGAGCGTAGTGTGTGACGCGCGGGCCGGTGGAGCGACGAGCTGAAGGTAGTGGATGAGAGCTCAGGAGCGAGTGTTGTGAGAGCACGTACAGGGAGCGTAGTGTGTGACGCGCGGGCTGGTAGAGCGACGAGCTGAAGGTAGTGGATGAGAGCTCAGGAGCGAGTGTTGTGAGAGCACGTACAGGGAGCGTAGAGTGTGACGCGCGGGCCGGTAGAGCGACGAGCTGAAGGTAGTGGATGAGAGCTCAGGAGCGAGTGTTGTGAGAGCACGTACAGGGAGCGTAGTGGGTGACGCGCGGGCCTGTGGAGCGACGAAAGTAGGTGAGATATGATCTCATATGGGTTGGTGATTTGTATTAGTGCTCATAACGAGTAATGACAAATGTTGGTCCCATTACTTGTGTAACGAGACAGTAATTCATGTCGGGCCCGCGCCCCGCCTCCATTGTGTTCGGTGCCGCATACATTATGACTACCCACCGCGCTCACTTCAAAAAGACCGGTTGCATTGTTTGAATATGTTATTGCATTTTGAATGATGTATGGTCGCATAACTTTTGTTTTGGTAACACTGTTATTGTTTTCTTCATTAATTTTCGAGAGCTTAAAGCAATTACTTATTCTAGAAACCTGAATTCTACTATATATTTTAAGGCCAAGAAACAATGGGCTTACTCCCGATTCGTTTCTCCTCTCCTTTTTTCATCCTCTTGTCGTCGAAGTGGCGTGATTACGCCCTGATTTTTTCCATTATCTATGTTACGAACTCTAATTATCAACCAAGTGTCCACTAAATATAGGCCTTCTCCAAAACATTGTCTGGAATTGCCTACAATCGAGAACTTTTTGTGATCTCTGTAAGATCATTTGTCCTTGTGATTTACAAACACGAAGTAATTTTTACTGTCATTAGCAAATTGAAATGTATGTTGATTTAATTATTAAATCAACATAAATTTCAATCAAATTCTAATGACAGTAGTAATTTACACTAGAATTCCTAGTATAAATCCAATTTAATAGCTTCTTGTTGTTTGACAGTTGTTTAAGTGCTTGCAAAATTATTCGCTCCATTACTAATGGTCGCTCGTTTTGTTATCACTTTCGCAATGTGATTAGAACGTGATCGACTTGCAGTGTGAAGGACGTTTCGAGAATATCATGTTCCTTATTTCGTCATCGTGAAGCCTGAGTGCAGACAAGCCATGAAATTAATAAAACGATGCAAATATAATTTTGTATTTAAACCAGGCATATATAGCGTATATCAAGACTGCTACCGAAAACGAAGCCGGGTGGTAGTTTAAGCGACAACGACAAGAGACAGACACAATGCAACAGAAAATGTTGGAAAAAATACGTCAATTTTTTTTTGTTTCTTTTTTTATATGGTGGTATTTGGGTGGTAAATACATTTTTTCGTAAAATAATAGTGTAAACCCTTTTATTTATAAAGACTCTAAGGTATAAAAGAGTTTAAATTATTATTTTAGCAAAACCTATGGATTTACCACCCAAAAACGAACATATTTAAAAAATTATAAAAAAATGTCACGTTTCTTAGCAAAATTTTTAGTTGCATTGTGATTGTAGTCACTAAAACTACCACCCGGCTTCGTTTTCGGTAGCAGTCTTGAGATACCCGGTATACTGCAAATTAGATGCTTGATTTGCCGGCATTTTATCATGGAGTAAAAGAGTGAAGGAAAGGTGATGGGAGAAAAAGGTAACTATTTAATCGAATGAAACTAGTTAGCAAAACCGTAGTTTTTTTGTGAAACAGTGGTACCATTCTAGTAGTGATTCTAGTCAATCGGCGCAAACTTACAGCAACAATTTCAATCTATACTAATATTATAAAGCTGCAGAGTTTGTTTGTTTGAACGCGCTAATCTCTGGAACTACTGGTCCGATTTGAATGATTCTTTCAGTGTTGGGTAGTTCATTTATCGAGGAAGGCTATAGGTTATATCATGATGCTATGACCTATAGGAGGAAAGCAGTAGTGATATTTCTAGCAAATACGAGGAAATTTTGTTCGTTTTTCGTGGTCCGATTGGTCGATATTCTAAACTGATAGTCAGAATTAAACATTTTGACCGCCATTTTAAAACGTGTATGCACCCGGGCGGAGCCGGGCCCGACCGCTAGTTAGCAATATGATTACATCATGTTTGGTAACCCGGACATGTGAAGCTTAAGGATTGCTTCATAGTTTCTAAGATAAACCAAAAAGTAAATATAATTAGCTCTATTCATTGATTCCGTGTTTTATTGATTCAGTGTTTGTGACTAGTAAAACTCTTTTTCTTTCTTTCCATTACTTTTTTTCTATATTTACAGCTACATTTTGTCAAACCCTTATTGGTGGTGGGTATCTCATATATATGAGGCCGCCTGGGTAGGTACCACCACAATGTCTATTTCTCCCGCCAAACAGTAGTGTAAATGCACTGTTGTGTTCCGGATTGAAGGACATTGTAAGGAGTAACTACTGGACATGTTGAGACTTAGTATCTTATGTCTCAGGATGGCAAGCGCGGTGGAATGCCAAGCATTCCTTTGTGATTCAAGGTGTTGTTTGGTTTTGCCACTGTTCATGAGCGGTCGTATCGCTTACTATCAGGCGAACGGCATGCTCGTCTCGACATTCATTGCAATAAAAGAAACCCATAGTAGTGGTAAAGTTAATGATGTAAAGCGGTGTGGCAGGACGTGATTACCCAAGGCAGCCGTCAGCGCCGTTACAGCCACCAGTGTAGTAATTTATACCGTGCAGTTAACTACACGTTTCACATTTACTCGTGGTAGGGGATTTCAATATTTTTTTGTATTCATGGTGACAGCTGGTTTCCTAAGCGAGATTTACGGAGTAATTAGATATGTCTTTGATTAGGGTTATTATAGGCAATTTGAGCTGTTATTATGCACTCAGTTTTCCATAGGATATAAGGTTTTTCTGTTAATCTATAAAAGAAGAACGCTCAATCAGGATGGAAATGTATAAATACATCGATAATGTTTAAGAAAGGATGGGCTTGTTAAGCTTTTTTAGTTCATTTTAATAAAATCAGACTACTTATCGCCTCTTTAGTGATAGGAGGGGACTAGAATTTTGTTATTTGTCATACTAGGGTGTATAAAGTCAATTCGTAATTCTAATGTACCTTAGTATTTTTTGTAGATTAGACAGGTACACAGGTTTTCTGGAATAAATACGACGGTTTGAAAAATCATAGGCATATGCGGCCCACGTATAGAAAACCGTAGTGTCGGACGCCCACATACAAGGTGGACGGACGACCTGGCAAAAGTTGCAGGAAGACGCGGGATGCAGGCCGCTTCCAAAAAGTCGATGTGGAGATTCTTGGAAGAGGCCTATTTTCAGCAGTAGACTTCCAGCGCCTGAAGAGAAAGATGCGGCAAATATAGTTTAAATATTTCAGGGTGCTGGCCTATGGCCTAAACCAAAACAGCCTTCATACAATACAGCCCAGCAAACCTTCCACCGATAATCTCTTGAAATAATATCAATTAATCATACTCTAAGGTATTTAATAACCAAGAACTGATTTCATTAGATAAAGCCACCCATTTGATCATGAGACAATGGCGCGTCGTGATTGGTGGAGAGTGACCTTTGATCGCGTGTTGTACTGCGGCCAATCACAATCGGATTGGTGAATGTAAGGTCATGTGATGATTGTCATGTGTAAGGGCATTAAGGATAGTCATACTCTGTGTAATCATTATATTAATTAGAAGTAAGTTGTAGAGAGCTTTGAGTAGGCTTGGGCAAATCAAAATTCAAATTCAAAATTCAAAAACATTTTATTGTGGACAAAGGTATAGATGGTGTTGTATCTGTATCTGTATCAGCCCATATGCGTCCCACTGCAGGGCACGGTCCTACTCTACAATCGACAGTACGATTGAGAGTGGTTAGGCCATATAGTCCACCACGCTGGCCTAGTGCGGGTTGGCGGACTTACATACCATAGAAATTCTTATAAACCGCTATGGTATGCAGGTTTCCTCACGTTGTTTTCCTTCACCGTTTTAGTGCGTTGTGATTGACTATCAATACACACATGACTCCGAAAAGTCAGAGGTGTGCCCTGGGATTTGAACCCGCGACCACCGTGAACATGTTGGCAGCCGCGTCTGGTCCGTTTACCAACAGGCCACCACGCGCTATAGATGGTGTTATCAATTAATAAATAAATCTAATAACTTACTAGAAACTGTACCCCTAGAAATTAGTTTTCTGTAATGCCTCGAATTTAAATCACACACGTGTAGACTCCAATACCTATTCAAGCACTGTAACACAAAACAATTGTACAGGGCATATTCAGACTGCGACCGACTACTAAATATTTTGAAGAAAAAGTGACTATATTTTTGCATTTTTATATATATATTTATTTATTTTATTTATTTATTTAATATTTTATTGTACACCATATACATAAAAAGTACATAACAACATGAAATTAATTATATGTACAAGTGGCGGTCTTATTGCTTGAAGCAATCTCTGCCAGACAACCATGGGATGGATAAATGAAAAGAACGAAAGTTGGGGCTTCAGGTGTAATATCATCCATTTTAGGTGATAAATAACTAATACATAGTTAGGCTTTAATTATTAACCCTGGCGTACCATTGCGTGTTTAAAAAGTCTTTTAATGGCTTTATGTTTGAAGTCACTAAAACTACAATCTGGCTTTGTTGTCGGATGTGTATACCCAATATAATACATTACTTCTAATCTTAAAATCCATCCTTTTAACCGTACTTTTCACCATCGGTACAGCTACACTGTACTTCCTTGGGGTACAGCATCAATGAGTCGATTTAGTGTGATGATACCATAGTCGTGAAAAACACTCCACCCATCGTTTTTCCTTTTTTCTTGCTATTTTTACAGCCTCCGTGGCTCAGTCGGTTAGACGCCGCCTGTGAAACGAGAGGCCGCGCGTTCAATCCCCGCACCGAGAGAAAGTTTGTGCGGCCCACAAATATTTCTTTCGGGTCTGGGTGTTTGTGAGACCGAAAAGTCTCTCGTAGTTTCTGATACCCATGACACAGGACTTGATCTTAGGGTGGGGTCAGGATTATGTATGTGACTGTTGGGTGTTATTTATTTTATTTTGAAATGCTGGTAAGACACCTATGCTCCAAGGGAACTTATATGATCGACAAACTTAACATCAGATAAACCATTAGCTCAACGGCGAGAGTTAGTCACTAAAAACGCTCTTTTCCCCACTTTTTTACGCTTCAAATCAAGTACTAAACCCCTAACAGTACCTCTATGGCCAGTTGTAACAGAACAAAACACAGCACCGCGTTTTTATCTCTCCGTAATCGGCTAATAAATAGATATGTCTGTGCAGTTAACGAGCCAGCCCGGCTGAAATATAGCCTCGTTATTATTGCATTTACAATGTGTACGCATGCGCTAGATACAAATTATTGTGCTTTTTGTTACTATAAATAGCGTGTTTTAACATATTTGTGGTGGAGGTGGATTTTGTGTTTTTTTATATGTACATAATACATATTAGAATATTATAAAGAGGACAGATTTGATTGCATTGAAAAGGCTCTGAAATAACAGACACCGATTCGAAAAGTTATTTAACCATCGTACATTATCCCTGATGAATACAGGTGATAGAAAATTTCCTGAAATGGTTATTTGCGCCCGGGCAGAGCCATGGCGGGCCAAAAAAGCTGCCTAATTTATAAAGATGTTTTCGAAATCATGAATGTGTTCTTTTTAAAAGATCCGTTTCACATAATATGTTTTTTTTTTCATGGAATGGCGAGACGAGCATGTCGAGCATGCCTGTTATGCCATGGTAAGCGATACGACCGCTCATGAACTGTAGGAAAACCCAAACATCACCAGGAATTACAAAGCAATGCTTAGCATTCCACTGCGCTCTCTATCCTGAGACATAAGATGGTGAGTCCCATTATGTCCAGTAGTTATTCTGGCTAAAATGTCCTTCAAACCGAAACATGACAGTGCTATTTGGCGGGAGAAATATATGAGAGACCTACCGCCAGTAAATAACTATACTTTTAAACTTACTTACTTTTAGTTAATTTTTTCGTTTTTTTTTTTTAATGCAACAATTGAGATACCCATATGCACGTGTTGGAACGGACAAGATATTTTGTCATACTGTATATAAACAGGCCAACTAGGCCAGCGTGGTGGACTATATGGCCTAACCACTCTCAATCGTACTGTCGACTGTAGAGTAGGCCCGTGCCCTGCAGTGGGACGTATATGGGCTGATACAGTACAATACAGTACAGTATATAAACAATCAATAGAGTATAATATTTATCGTCGAGTTTCTGTGACTGCCTCGGTGGCGTAGTCGTACTACAATACGCTTACAAAGCTGAGATCTCGGGTTCGAATCCCGGGTTGGGCAAAGTGATGTTGGATTTTTCTATTCATTATCAGCCCAGAGTCAGGAATTTGTGCCCGATATGGCGATAAGCTCGCCACCTATCACATTGTGGGACGGAACATACTGGCGAAATGTGGGTGCCCTGGCACCTCTGCCTACCCCATCTGGGAAAAAGGCGTGAGTTTATGTATGTATGTATGTCGAGTTTCTGTGAGTCATATTTGAACCTAGAACCATTTCGACAGTAACTTGTAACGTCCCACACTTCATAACCTCTATCAATAATCCTATTCTACTGATATTATAAATGTGAAGTTTGTGTGTTTGTTTCCTCTCTTCGGTTTAGGAACCGCCGGACCAATTTTGATGACTAGCTGACACTCTGGATTAACACATAGGCACAGAAAGGGATGTAACGGAACGGGACGGGACGGAAAATCAATATAGTCAAAGACGGTCACATTGTTTAAATATTAAACAGTTAGTACGCAAAATAATGTTTCTGATGAGGACTGGACTCAAAAGCTATCTGCACCCGGGCAAAGCCGGACCGGTCCAATAGTTTCCAAATCAATCGCCACCTGACCAAATAGGCTTGTTGCTCAACCTTCAGTCATCAATCATCCGTCCAGCTTATTAGCATCTGAGTGGTTATTCTGACAAATTACTGCATCCCCAAGCTCGCACGTAATGGACATTTGATAATTGGATTTGAAAGTGTGATTGTTATCGGCTAACCAATTCGTCCGAACTGGAAGTGGATTTATTTTGTTGCTTTTTAACCGATTACGGGTAAAAGGGATGATATGTGTTTCTACTTAATAAGTATTGGCGGAGCTACCAAGGATTACCTACAACTAACAGTTACATGCATAGTTAGGTCACACTAAGATCGTGTCGTAGGTATCAGCAATTACGAGAGACTTTTCTGTCTCATTAACACCAAGACCTGAAGCAAATATTCCCAGCCGCGTTTAGCCGTTTGCGTCACGGAGGCTGTAAACTATACCGGTTATATCTAGAATGCGATTGAAAACGAAGCCATGTGGTAGTTTCAGGGACTACATATACAATGCAAATGAAAAAATACGAATATCTATTTTTTTTGTACAATTTTTCTCTGCTTCGTCTGAAGTCGCTAAAACTAATGCCTGGCTTCGTTTTCGGTCGCAGTCTGGATATACCCTGTATATCGCAAGTTCTCTATCACCAATAGGCATGACGAATTATTTTAAAATTATGTTCTATAATATGGATACACATTTATTATATACGAAATAATCTATATTTCAAGAATTAATAAAGGTTTAACACTGTTTTAAGCCATTTTTCTAATAATCTTTCTTGTGCATAGAAAAAGCAAGGAAGAAAGTAGGTGTCATGGCGTCCGTTATAACGTCACCACTAGGTAAACATGTCAGTGTGTCTATGCGCAGCGAAGAAAGTTAACGAAACAAAACATATTTCGTTTGATAAAAATTAATTCTAAAGTCTATAAGTGGTACCGGTAAAGTTCACACTCCAAATTTCTAAAGAAATTGGTAATGTTGATGGCAGGTTTACATAGGCGTGATGTCATGCGTCGTGACTAGCGTTTTTGTCAAAATGGCCGATTGTTATATTTTGTACTTTTATTTTATTGAAAATCTTGTTAATCTCCAATTCTGTATTAAAACTAAGACATCGTTTTAAACTCTTCTATTATGTATTTCCCCCTAACATCATAAAATATTTTATATTTTGATATTGTCGTCTCGCCTATTGTAGGTAAAGCGAATATGTATATCTACAACATAAATTATTCCTAAGCAACACATTAGACGCTGTTAATCATAACATTATGTTTGATAATAAATTGTTTATCTGCAACTTGCTATGATATATCGTTGTGAGATTTAATATCAGTATCATTAATGTAATTTATTAATGAAAATATTTTTATTTATTGCATTTTTGAAAGTGGTAGAGCCACGCTGTTGTCAGTCATGACTCAGCATGAATGAGCAGACTCATCTGGGTGATATCAGGTCTTTCAGGAGATCTACGTGAAGTGACAGCTTTTCTGTCGCATTTCGTTCTGTGTGTAAGATTGCCGGATGCCCAATACCCCTTCCCTCTTCCTATCCTTTTTCCTACCCGTTCCCATCCCGATTTGATGGGCCGCCAACACATCTATTATTCAGGCGTTATAGAGTTTCATGGGCAGCTGTGATCACTTACCATCAGGTGACCTGCTTGCTCGTTTAACCTATAGTAATCATTGTAATCAAACGGCAGTAAATAAATAGTAAATAATAAGTAAATAATAGTAAATACACTGTTGTGTTTCGGTTTGAAGGACATTGTAGTGAGAGTAACTACTGGACATATTGAGACTTAACATCTTATGTCTCAGGATGGCGAGCGCATTGGAATGTCAAGCACCGCTTTTTATTTCATGGTGTTTGGCTTTGTTTCTGTCCATAAGCTGTCGTATCGCTTACTATCAGACAAACGGCATGCTCTTCTCGTCATTCACAGCAATAAAAAAATAAAATTCACGGTTGTAGAGGTGTCGTGCCAAGCAGTATGATAACAGGCTGATACAGTACAGTAAATCCCGTAAAATCGTGACCACACTGATCTACAATCATCAAGGCACGATTAGTTCCGACACAGTCGGGCGACACGTCGACGCAACATCGCGACGTACGGCGCGTCGAGCTTAATGCGACAAACGTGATCTGGAGATTAGGGCTGTTGACGGATCCAGGGTTGGGCAGACGAGCGATTTCATTGCGACTTTTTGTAGGCTCAGATGATTTGCCTATTTAAGAAATAAAATAAAAATATATTTATGGCTAGCAATAAATAAGGGATAAAGTATACGCAATAATGAATTACAGTAATAATGAACGTTACTTAAATGACCAATAATATTGCGCCAGGCATCGGGAATGCTCCATGCCTGGCGCAATATTATTTATCATTTATTATTTATATTCCCGTCTGTTGTTTAGTGGTTAAAACAAATTCACAAGGGTTTCTTCATCCCATCGAAGGAGACTATTGAAGTTAGCAATTTTGGTCTGCTTCCGAGCTGTAGGAGTAGCGAGTCTTCATTGAGATAGGTAGAAGAGCGATTGAACTCCAAAATGCTATGGATGCACAAAATATCCTAAATAAATTCGAACACCAAAGCGAGCGCAGCGACCACTAAAATGTAGCATTTTAGTGAAATTCTTTTGTTTATTATTTATTATTATTATCATATAATATTCTGGAAATAACTATTATTAGTATTTCATTGATAGCCAGTGCCAAATTTTAGTCAATACTTATCTTGACTTTAATAAATACATCATCTGTGTTTTATAAAATCGCACGATTAATAGTAGCCAGTATGCACAAAACTCAGTTAAAACAACCAGTTATGCGATTAAAGCGATTGTGACACCGTATAAATCTTATTATTCGTTTAGCATGCACTGCTTTATATTAAGCTAATCAGGCATACCCGAATGATATACCGCTGTCTTTTGTTTGTAGTGAAGCGATTTATAGTCGAGAGTACCGGACGGTACGAAAGAAAAAAAATAACATAGCTTTAAATAAAGACTAAGGAAGTCTACTGCAAGGCAAAAACGAATAATCTTCTAAAACTTTAAAACCTTAATATTGTAGGAGGGTTATATTATTTTTATTTTTTTTTATTGAAACAGCAACAAAGAAACCACATAATCCTGACTCCACACTAAGACTGAGTCTTATATCGTAGTTACCAGAAATTACAAGAGACTTTTCGGTCTTATTAACACCCGGACCCGAAACAAATACCTGTGGATCACACAACTATTTTTACAAATACAAAGCAAAAATAAATTGTTTTACATACGAGTATACGTCCCACTGCAGGGCACGGGCTTCCTCTACAGTCGAAAGTATGATTGAGAGTGGTTAGGCCATATAGCCCATCACGCTGGCCTAGTGTGGGTTTGCGGTTGGGTTGACAAAGTATTAGGAACACTTTGTATTTAAAGCATTGTTTGAAATATTTTCCTAATATAAACAACAACAATTTACTGGGGGTAGGTCTCTCATATGTAGTGTTGCCAGGTGTCCCGCTTTACGCGGGACGTCCCGCTTTTCAGGGGTTTGGTGACGCGTCCCGATTGAACCTTCGGCGGGACGCCAAATGTCCCGCTTTTTGACCACTCCTCTCAGGACGAATAAAAAACTAAATATTACAAACTTTTATTTATAATCCGTACTGTATTTCGCGTGTTCCTACAATTATTAACCTACTTAGTATCTAATTCGATTCTAAAGTTGTTTCCATAGACTGATTCCAAAAAAATATAGGACTTTGAATAAGTTCTCGCGGTTTGTTCACGAATTCCTAGCTTTCTTATTTTAGATGGTAACACACGTGTAAGGAAATATTGTTAGTGAATTTATGTCTTCGTGAATATTAGCTAGCTCCAATGAAAATTCCTTCGTAACAATTTCAAGTTTCATACCGCTTAGAGAGTATTTCTGGCGAATTTTATTTTACAAAATAAACATGTAGATGCAATTTAAAAGAAAAAACGCATCTTAACTTCACTTAATTAACTACGAGCATTATAGAGAGCATAATTTGTCAGAATTCATGTGCAAAGGCGTGTCGGAAAATATCAAATTTCATCTTGGAAATAAAGATCGCTCTGGTAAATCGAAAAAAATTGGTATAGTCTAAGAATTTAAGGAATTACTCGATGATGACCCATAGTAAACGCTAGAGGAAAATGCATTTTTTTTTTAATATTTGGATTAAGTTAAGAAACCTCTGCTTATCCCTTCTGGAAAAAAGGCGTCAATTTATGTATGTATGCATGGTATGAAACCATGGCGCCTCATGAACTTAAGCCTCGAGAGATATGGTACTTGGTCTGGTTGAGCTGCGCTTCCATTATTATAATAATAACCGAAAACGGCTATTGTCTTTGAGAGCCTCCAGACACGCGACGTTTTTCGATGTGATAAGTATATGCTGCTAGAAAGAGGGAGAGTAATAATGTGTGAAAGAAAAAAAAAAATCCCTCTTTTTTAATAGGCGTCCCGCTGAAGAACTCATAATCCCGCTTATTTTAATGTCCTGTCCCGAATTTTCAAAAACTAAACCTGGCAACACTACTCATATGTGAGAGGCCGCCTGGGTGGGTACCACCGCAGTGTCCATTTCTCCCGTCAAACAGCAGTGTAAACGCACTGTTGTGTTTCGGGTTGAAGGGCATTGTAGACAGAGTAACTACTGGACATATTGAGACTTAACATCTTTTGTCTCAGGATGGCGAGCGCAGTGGAATGCCAAGCATTGCTTTGTAATTCAAGATGTTGTTTGGTTTTGCTACTGTTCATGAGCGGTCGTATTACCATCAGGCGAACGGCATGCTCGTCTCGCCATTCATAGCAATAAAAAAAAAAGCAATCATGTATACTCGTAATCTAATATAGTAAACAGTGAACAGAGAAAAACTGTTCCTAATATTTTGACAACAGTATGGAAACCACGCATTCGCACTCCAAAACACTGCACGTAGATGTTCAAAGGCATTCAAAGATGATGTAACCAACGAGAAATAATCATTATAGTTATCGCAAATATTAAAAGAATAAAAACCTTTGCAGTTATTAAATCACAAACCGCCTTAATGTCAGTTATGGAGAGTAAAAATAAATATGGCTAGTAGCTCGTTACTCCACGCCTGCTTATGGATAGAGCTTGTGGGGAAATTTTACTCGGTAATAATGTTGTTTGTGTGTTGCGTTCGTTAGTTACTGATTAAAACTATGAATTATATAAAAATTAAATGAAGTGACACGTTTTACATATTTTCTTAATTTTTTTTTATATGTTTATAAGACACACCAACGACAGTAACACGAAACATAACTTATAACATTATAGCTTTCGACAGTGTGTTCTATCCTTACAGGTGTTTACTACATTAATTACAAATTAAATCTAAAAAAAAACTCTTGTTTAAATTAATACAATTTTTCTTCAACACTAAAAAATTGTATCATGTAAAATACAATGCGGGAATAATAATTGTTTGGTGTAGAAAATCTCTGGATGCAGGCCACTTTCAACAGGTCACTGTGAAGATTCTTGGGAGAGGCCTATGTTCAGCAGTGGACATCCTGTGGCTCAGAAAAAGAAGAAGAAGTGACACGAGTTAAGCAGATTTTAAAAACAAAAAAAAATATATCATACAGTTAGCTAACCGGAATTTTCGGCATGAAATAAATGGAGATAGAGTTCTGGGGATCATGACCTTTTTCTTTGATATGTTCTCTATAAAATGTTTTGGTTTATTTCTTGTCTCTTAATAGATTTTGAGCTACGATTAATAATGAAACAGTAAGCACCGTTTTTTTCTCAATATGTCGACAAATTTTAATTTGTTACGTGGTGTAAGATCCCCAGACACATTTTGATGCATGTAATTCCGAATCGAATCTCTCGATCGTATTTTAAAAGTTTACATTTTGAACATCACCAGACTATATAGAAAGTAAAGCCGCGGTAATCAATTATAGAACAAGAATAGACTATCACACAGGCGCCGTATATGTACAGAATGTTTTTACAACAGCATTATGTTGTTTACGACACACATGTAAAATTGTTGACGGCCGGGATTAAGTTTTTATCAATTAAATTTACCATTTATAGTAGCGTTCTGTACTCGGAGCGTCGTGCGCTGAGTTAAAATATTTCAACGTTTTATAGTTTTTGTCGCGTTCAATTTACAGCTATTATCCAACCTGTTTTAGTTTTTTTAGGGTTCCGTTATATAGTATTAATATGTTGTTAGTCTGTCTGACAAAAAATGATTTACTTCCAATAGAACTAAGTTCATGGAATTTGGCAAAAACCAAGGTTTTATTATATAAGCATAGGAATAACAGGAACAATATTTTTTACAATGACAAGCTTATAATTTTATTTGTATTGTTCGGTATAAGGGGGGTTTTTCTATACTCCGACACTACGACTTATTTTTGAAGGTGTAACTGTACATATACGCCTAAATACTTCATAAAATATGCGATTCCTCTATCGTACGTCGTAACCTTAGACTAAGTTTGGAGTAAATGATAAGTTATAGAGAATAGTATTGATTTTTAGAAGTGGAAAATTGTATCTTATAAGTGGACGTCAGAGTTTAGAGTAATCCCCCAGAACCGTAGTTGCGCCCTTCATTTCGCACTTTACTATTTTTTTAATCCATATGTATTTTGAAACGGTAGCACTATGTATAGTGGCAAGGTGATAATTATTTTAATTGCGTCTCTAGCTGATACTAGTCCCTTATATGTAGATGATATCGGATCTTCTTTATTGATGCTTAACTGTGAAAAGTATCACTTAGTATGAAAGACTGTCTTAGTGGCGCAGTTGTATTGAGGTACAATTAAATCGTTCAGGTCTCTGGGGGTATTCGAAATCCCGAAGTTCGAAATAGGGGAACCTATTACATGCCAATCAGCAGTGTAAATGCTCTGTTGTGTTCTGGTTTGAAGGACATTGTAGCCAGAGCAACTACTGGACATATTGAGACTCAACATCTTATGTCTCAGGATGGCGAGCGCAGTGGAATGCCAAGCGTTGCTTTGTATTCAAGGTGTTGTTTGGTTCTGATACTGTTCATGATTGGTCGTATCGCTTACCATTAGGCGAATGGCATGCATTTTGCCGTTCATAGCAACAAAAAATAATCCCGAGTCGGGCAAAATGATATTGGATGATTCTATTAGCACGGAATTTGTGCCCCATATGATGATAGGCGCGCCCCCTATCACATCGCAGGACGAGACACACAAGCCGAAACGTGGGTGTTCTAATAGCACCTCTGCCTACCCCATCTGAGAAAAAGGAGTGAATTTATGTATGTAGTGTGAAATATATTATACTAATTCGCATAAATACTGGTTTAAATTACATTTGATGACTCGACGGATACAGGTTTGATACCGACAGCGATTATGAATATGGCGCTGCTGCCAATGTTTTAAATCTTAATACAGTTTATAGTAATAGCCCTTGATAGCCTTTAAATTGGTAAGTAATATCACCACTTAAGAACTTGTTGCAACTTGGAAGAAGAAAATTATAAAATGTTTCTACATCTGAATGGCCACGCAGAAGGTGAAAAGATGACTTAGATCATTTTCACAGCAACTTGCGGATAAAAGCCTTGGATAGAGACGGGTGGAAGAAGGAAAGGGAGGCCTTTGCCCTGCAGTGGGACAGTATAGGCTATTAAACAAAAAAAAATCTACATCTGCCTGTCTGTTTTTGTTGTATTTGTGTTAGTTTATGCTATTCAGTTCACTGTCCATTTATTTTTAATTAATTGTTTGATCGCCTACCTCTTCTCATCTCTGCATCTAGGTTTCATTGTTAGAAAATGCCTCAGGCATTATGTCCACCTATACAATAGGTAATGTATGAGGTGTAAATAAATAAATAAGTGCATAAATGGCGATAACCTCAACTCCTATCACATCATGGGATTGGACATACAAAGCGAAATGTGGGTGTCCTGGTTGCACCTCTGCCTACCCCTACTGGGATAAAGACGTGAGTTTATATATCGCTGCTTTAATTTGATAGTGGCACATAACTAAATGTAATTTTTATGATAATGTTACCATTTAACACAAATTAATCTAAAATATCATGTGAATAAAACTGATATTTTTGATTGATTAATACGTTGATTTAAGCACCTTTCAAAGAGTTGTCAATATTCAAATAAAATATATAAATAATTACTTCTTTTGTTTTATTTAAACTGCTCCCCTGAAAAAAGTTCATTTTTGAGATATGTCGTTATCAAATTAAAGCAGCGATATGTAGTGCATAAATTGGTCACTTAAATTGGAATAGTATAATAATGTCTGCGAAACTCAAAGTAAAACCAGGCGTTTAATGTCATTCTAAATTTTAAAGACTATTTATATTATTCTAAAAGTGGTTGAGCTACACTGTTGTTTCTGTATAAATGGGCAGGCTCGTAGGGGGCGGTACCACTTTCTCACAGGAGATCGACTTGAAGTGCCAGCTTCCCTTTTGGATTTCGATCGGTTATTGAAGATGCCCAATACCCCTTTTCTCTTCCCATCCTTTGCCTCTCCCTCTCCATTTGATGGGCCAGCAAAACATTTATGATTCAATCGATGTAAATTTTCATGGGCGGCAGTGGTCTTTTACCATCAGGTGACCTGATTGCTAGCTTGCTGTGTCTATTAATAACACAATTTCGAGCATTTTTTTTCAGAAAAAATAAACAATTACTAAGCAATTCACACAGGTCTTTTAACCATATTTTGTATCTAAGGCCAAAATAAATTAAAAATACATGTACTAACTCACATGCGCTTTAATAAAATAATATAAAAATCCCAGCAGAACCACCAATTATCCTGTCGCGTTCAATACTCGTGTGATCACAGCCGCACCGCCGGATGCTGATGACAAATTTATGTATCAGTGGAGATCACGTCCGCCTCATACTGCGCTCGGGTTAATCACATCTGCAGCGTAATCGCTTCACACCAACATTACTTTCAGATACATACACAAAGAAAGGATGTATAGCATCGCTAGTTTTAAAATATGGGTCCGGCAAACAAACATAAGAGAGAGGGTTTTAGGGTTTTATTCCTCTTATATTAGCGATATGTTATGGAAAAAGAATGGAAGGAGGTAAAGTTTATTGAGTAGCAGATACTTTTTCAGAAACAAGGCGACGGCTTTGCGTCACTTCACGACAGCTTTGTGTGATACTAGAATGATTGTTGCATTAGGGTGGCCCCATCTTAACTGATTAGTCTGATTGAGTAGAAAAGGTTTTATTAGAGCGCACAGTGCTCTATCACAAGGTAGGCTTCATATAATTTAAATAAGCTTTTAAAATTGTATGATCTTTATTTCTGTACATTTTTAAATAGATTTATTGAATTTACAAATACAAGAATAAATCGTTGGTATAATTTAGTCGACGGTTCTATAAGTCAGTGTGTCTCGTCCACATCCGTTGTCTAAGCCCCGGGGATATGTGTCGTAATCGTGTCACAGTTTAATAGTGATTATGCTAATAGCAACCATTATTTCTTTAAACTCGCTCCACACGTAATTGGACCATGTGTAATCGCTTTAAAAAAGTAATTGAATTGTATATCTAATAGTTTAAACACTATTACGGATAGATAACGACCGATCTGATAAGGTCAGGCGAAGGTGGACACCGGGCATTTAATGAGACTAGGTACATAAACTAAATTCGGTCCGAGGAGCGACGAGCTGAAGGTAGTGGATGAGAACTCAGGAGCGAGTGTTGTGTGAGCACGTACAGGGGGCGTAGTGTGTGACGCGCGGGCCGGTGGAGCGACGAGCTGAAGGTAGTGGATGAGAGCTCAGGAGCGAGTGTTGTGTGAGCACGTACAGGGGGCGTAGTTTGTGACGCGCGGGCCGGTGGAGCGACGAGCTGAAGGTAGGGGATGAGAGCTCAGGAGCGAGTGTTGTGAGAGCACGTACAGGGAGCGTAGTGTGTGACGCGCGGGCCGATGGAGCGACGAGCTGAAGGTAGTGGATGAGAGCTCAGGAGCGAGTGTTGTGAGAGCACGTACAGGGAGCGTAGTGTGTGACGCGCGGGCCGGTGGAGCGACGAGCTGAAGGTAGTGGATGAGAGCTCAGGAGCGAGTGTTGTGAGAGCACGTACAGGGAGCGTAGTGTGTGACGCGCGGGCCGGTGGAGCGACGAGCTGAAGGTAGTGGATGAGAGCTCAGGAGCGAGTGTTGTGAGAGCAGTGTGGGAGCGTAGTGTGTGATCGATGACCGTATGTTGTGGGACCACATGCTGCGCGTGGTGTGACTGAAGGCTGTCGGATCTAGATCGCGCGTGACCCCGTGTGCACAACACAATTAACCTCGCACATGAAATGATTTATGCGATCGATACGAGCGATCGTTGCCTTGATTGCTCACTAGTTCGTCCCACTTGTGTCGGCCACGCCTCGTCGCTCGCACCTGCGCGTGACGCGAGCTTTCGGCCGTGGGTTCGACCGTCATTTGTCTTAACGATACTATGTGTGGAAACGCATGTGTGCTAATGATTGTTTAGAAAGATAAACCCATGCGTAATTTATTGTGGTGGCTATGATATGATCTTATCGCGGTGTGAGGTGAAATATATAAATTATGATCTCACCTTCGCGTCAATATTTTGAGTATATGTTGGTGTGTAATTTATTGTAATTTGTTCATAAATATTATTGTTATTTGTGTGCTAGCGTGAGAAAATGTTCTTGAAAAGTATTTATTACAATTTATTAGCGAAAACTAATTCGGGCCTTCTTTCGATTATAAATACATACATTGTATAGGTGGACTTAATACCTGAGGTATTCCTACAGTTAAACCTAAGGTGATGCAGAGATGAGAAGAAGAAGGTATAAACAATAACAATTAAAAGAAGGGAAGAAATTATCTTTTCAACTTCAGCAGTTAGTTTTTGTTCCAGTCTTCTTCCATTTAGGTATTCAGAGCTAATGTAACATACCTAAAAACTGTCCCGATTTAATTAAAGACAAGCCTTATGATATCACCTAATCATTATTAAATGCCAAAGGAATTTGTTATAAAGCAACCAGATATTACGATTGCCCTTTCCGTTCTACGGAAGAAACTTGATTCAAATATTAAATGCGTATTACTAAAATAAAATTGCTAGAGGAATTGGACAGAAAAAAATTGTATTTTTACAGTCCTTATACATAGACCAGAATGGATCTTATTATTATTATGACGCTTTTAATTCCCACTGCTGGGCAAAGGCCTCCCTCGTTTCCTTCCATTTGTCGCGGCAGATTTTAATTGCCGAATGGATCTTACCTTTCAGATATTTTTTTTTCAATAGTAAACATATTTTAAATGTTCATAAGGGCCGGCATAGTAACAAAGTGAAAACTCAGATATACTGCTCAAACACTTTTATTTTCTAAGACACACTTATATTAATTGTACATAGTATGAATAAAATAATTAAAACTCACAACTGTATCTTCGAGAGCGATGTTTCGCCGGAGGCCTCTCCAATGAATATGATGCTGGAACCGCGCGCTCTCAACACAATGACTAAGTTAGTATATACCCCCGGAAGTATTAAATTATATAAATCAATAGACCAATTTTTTACCATAAGAAAAACCTAAAAACCTAAAAATCTAAAAATTTAATATTCACAACCTTTTATATAATTTCCATTACTTTCAATATTAATTTTAGAATATACAATATTTTATATTATTTTCAGTATAATTCCCATTACCTAACAAAAGTGACTAAGGCCCTAAAAGATAGTAAAACAATGTACACAACTATGTTTACAAATTGAAATAAAATTTAACTCTTATTTCCAATATTTTAAGTTGACTCAATATTACATTGTTATACAGAGTTTCTACGATGTATTCTATATCCTTGCAAGCATTGTGGGGATCGAACCTGAAGCCTTTGATTACACCTTCGAAGTGTTACTCACTGCGCCTTGAAGACCATTTTTTATTTTTTTTATTGCAATGAATGGTGAGACCGACGAGACGAGTTTGCCGTTCGCCTGATGGTAAGCGATACGACCGCTCATGAACAGTAGTAAAACCAAACAACACCTTAAACTACAAAGCAATTCTTGGCATTCCACTGCGCTCGCCATCCTGAGACATAAGATGTTAAGTTGCATTAACACTGCTGTTTATAACTCAGGCGGCCTCTCACATATTATGAGAGACCTAAATATATTGTGTCAATTTATAATTTTAATGCTTACGATATGGATCATAAAGTTGATTTTATATTAGTTGGATTTGATATCTACTATATTTATAATAAAAAATGGTCATAGTCTAGCTATGACCATTTTTCTGCTACATGAGAGCCGCAGGCGCCTTGTTATTGCGTCTTTTAGTTGTTGCTATTTCGAAAGCTGTAGGCGCCGTATAATATAATTCAAACTTTGTACTATGATATACATAAAGTAGAATTTTGAAGAAACGAGACCATTTCGCTATGTATGTTCCATCCTACGATGTGATAGGAGGCTAGCCTTCCGTCATATCGGGCACAATTTTTTTGTGTCCGGGCCGATAAATGATTTAAATAATCCAATATTTAGCCGTCCCGGGATTCGAACCCGAGACCTCAGCTTTGTAACCGTACCGTAGTACAACTACGCCACCAGGGCAGTAAGTTAGGAAGGCAGTCAACTTCTATAATAATTGATATTATATTTGGTAAGTTGTTTTTTACGAAATACCAAACCTTTTTTCTCACGTTGAGATCTTAGAATTTAAGATTTTTGAGGAATTGATATTATATAAGACTGCTATATTGTACAGGTTGGCAAAAAAATTAGAAAGAAAGGGAGGCGCCACTGAGCTGTTTATATGGCATTCTTTTTAAGTTCGGGTTTTAATTTTGTTTCTACACTTTTTTTCCAAACTGTATATCCAACCCAGGTCGCCTATCTATACATTTATACATATAAATAAAATTGAAGTGTCTGTTTGTAAAGTGAAAATAAAAAAATGTCCAACTACATATCGTTATATACACGATACCTATAACGAAAATGACCTTCGATTTTTTTTCGTATGTCTGTATGTTTGTTCCGGCTAATCTCTGAAATGGCTGGACCGATTTTGACGGGACTTTTATTGTCAGGTAGCTGATATAATAAGGAGTAACTTAGACTACATTTATTTTAGAAAAATTATTTTTGTTAAATTCCACGGGGACGAAGTCGCGCGTACATCTAGTATATTATAAATCTAACAATTATTTTTTCTTAGCATTATGGATTCACGTATTTCAGTGAATTCTTTAAAAATGTAATCATATGTTGTTTTTTTCATTAGAAGGAACCAAATACTATCAGTACAGCCATATCTTCATTTAAAATTACCTGCCTTCACGCAGACGGGACAGCACGCCCTCGATGACACTACTATCAGCCGTCACGAGCCTGTCACGCGTGACAGCTGTCAAACGTCATTATGACAGCCCCGTTGACAGGTGACAGCGCGCGTGGAACGCACGTCCAATTAACACTTTGTAGAGGGCTTTCTATGCCGTATTATTTTAATTGAGAGGTTTTATAGTACATTACGTAAAGAACGTTAATAAGAGTAGTAGGGTTACTTGGCTAAATGCTAAAATGACAATTTTTAAACCCATTTAAGACGTTTTTATAGAATTTTTTGTCTTCTTCATTCAAAATGAATTCAAAAGACGTAAGAAAGGGACAAAACATTCCATATGTACATAGGTTTTTAAAATGTCTATGAATACGTTTAAAGTATGTCATTTGATCGTAATTGGTATTAATTTTGATAGAATATTCTATATTTAAAAAGATAATAGATAAAGACAGCCTCCGTGGCGCAGTTGGTAAGACGCCGACAGCAAAACGAGAGGTCGTGGAATCGAACCCGTACCCGGTGTTAGTGAGACTGAAAAGTCTCTTTTAGTTTTTGATACCCACGACACAAGACCTAATTGATCTTAATGTGGGATCGTATAAGATCAGATCACGACTATGTATGTGACTGTTGTGTTTATTTATTTGGTTAAGGCAAACATGTTATACAAAATTTGATATTTTTCACAGGTTTTTTGTTAGTTCTTTTAAAAATAATAATAATAATAGATAAAAGCTGTAAAAAGTAGATTAATCTTTAAATTGTTTTACTTCTACCAGAAAAATCCCGAAATATTAAAAAATAAGTCCCATCCTTTCATAAAGTAGTCCAAATTACTTACTCAGCTAACCTAAACATAATATACTTGCCCAAGAATATTTTAAGTTTGTACGGAACCTTCGCTACTTGAATCTAATTCACACTTATCAAACTTTATGTTTTCATTCGACAGCTATTGAATGTGAAAATATTACTATTATGTTCAATGAAATGTCTTAATTAAGAACTTGTTAGTTGTTTTGTTAGACTTTTTTATTGTTTTATTTGTGTAAGAAATATAATTTAATAAAGAAATAAATTAGTTATTCCTTTTTTATGTGTGAAGTCGAATTTGTGGCCTACTAGAAATAGTTCCTTTATTTTTATTTACATTGCATTCATTGCTTTTTCTTTAAATATTCTGTATCAGTCTATATACGTCCCACTGCAGGGCACGGGCCTCCTCTACAATGGACAGTACGATTAAGAGTGGTTAGGTCGTATAGTCCACCACGCTGGCCTAGTGCGGGTTGGCGGACTTTAGATACCATAGAAATTCTTATAAATCGCTATGGTATGCAGGTTTCCTCACGATGTTTGTTTCACCGTTTTTAAGTGCGTGGTGATTGACTATCAATACACACATGAAAAGAAAAGTCAGAGGTGTGCCCTGGGATTCAAACCCGCGACCACCGTGAACATGTTGGCAGCCGCATCTGGCCCGTTTACTAACAGGCCACCACGCAATTAAATATTCTGTATCTGTATCAGCCCATATACGTCGCACTGCAGGGCACGGGCCTACTCTACAATCGAGAATATGATTGAGAGTGTTTAGGCCATATAGTCCATTAAAATATTAGCATTCAAATATTGTCTGAGTCCGAAAATCGAACCCGAACCTCATTACGACCAGCTCTTTAACTAACTTCTCCACGAAGGCTTTTGGGTTAGACATAACATCTATCACCTCTAATACCCAAAAAAATTCAAATATTTTTTTTTTATTGCTATGAATGGCGAAACGAGCATGCCGTTCGCCTGATGGTAAGCGATACGACCGCTCATGAACAGTAGCAAAACCAAACAACACCTTGAATTACAAAGCAATGCTTGGTATTCCACTGCGCTCGCCATCCTGAGACATAAGATGTTAAGTCTCAATATGTCCAGTAGTTACTCTGGCTACAATGCCCTTCAACCCGAAACACAACAGTGCGTTTACACTGCCGTTTTACGGAAGAAATAGACACTGCGGTGGTACCCACCCAGATGGCCTCCTACATATGAGAGACCTACCACCAGTAATTTTGAAACTATTTTTCATTGATATCCAGACAATTATTACGTGACTGTTGGATCTATTTATTTTTATTTATTTATTTAGGAAAATAAATAATTGTACATTATAATTTAAACATTTTTTATTTTATTGTATAAGAATTTACACATAAATTAACAATAAAACATCACTTAAACCTATTGTGGTTTGTATGTGATGCATTAATCACATCTCAGACAAAATAAAATGTAATACAATAACAAGCAAGGATTTTTTACATTAAAAATATAAAATAGATAAAAATTATAACTATTTAAATTACAATTATACTACTTTTATCTATCTTATATGATATTTTACTTTTATATGTATGAATTTAATTTTACACTTGTTAAAAGCTGTTCAAATAATATTGTTTCAATTTGTCTTTTAAGTTATTTTTATTTAAGGTTAGGTTAGTATAAATTAACATGAGTATAGGCAAATATACAATTCACAACATTTTCCACGAATTAAACAAGCACACATTAAATAATAAAGAAGCACACTACAATGTAATTTATTTGATTGAGTATAAAGTTAATAAAAAAGGGTTTTAACTGTTTGAAAGCATAAAAAATTCCTTAATTTGGTGAATCGGTTGATAATAATAATTCAACAAAAAAGGAGAAAATAAACACAAAACAACCACAACTACAATACACAACTAGTGATATTGACTTATTTGATGCTAGTATACTTGTAATTTATCATTTAAAAGTATGAGCTGACAGAAAAACATTCCTTTTTTTGTATATTCCTTGAATTCGTTACACAAGAAGAAAGCGCCCTTGTGTTAAAAACGCATCGATTGAAGCCGGTTCGCAGATATTTTTTAAATGCCAAGTGAATATTACGAGTACACCATTTAATTTACGTCATACCCTCAGTCCATTGAGTATTGTGCGGTGTTACATTGTGCTGATAAATAAAGGTAATAAAATAGATATTAAGTGATATTTGTGAATATATATAGCCCATATAAATATATACGGTCCTGCGGGAAATAAGCTTTCTTGTGAATCAAGAATATGATAGTTTGTGAATGATTACCATGTTATTTTTGTGTAAATTTCAAAGCCAGTTAGGAATTAATTATTGTTATAAAAATATTTGTTATAAAAACTTTTATATGCCCGCCCGGGACGAAACATACAAGGCGAAACGTGGTAACACCGCTGCCTACTCCCTCTGGCAAAAAGGCGTGAGTTTATGTATGTATATTCATTGTAAGTCGTTGGATGCAAGCCGCTTTCAACAGGTCGCTATTGAAATCCTTCCTGGAAGCTTATGTTCAGCAGTGGACTTCCAATGATTAAAGACAGAATTAAATAATAGTTTAAAAAACTAAAAATACACGCTTTAGTAAAATCGGTTAGAAACATACATACAAGTGAAGTTAATATAAAGCGAATTAATAGAAAGAATTTCTTTACGATAAAATAACATTGGTAATGTCGTTTTAAGCTTTTCTCCCGTCAAACAGCAGTGTAAACGCACTGTTGTGTTTCGGGTTGAAGGGCATTGTAGCCAGAGTAACTACTGGACATATTGAGACTTAACATCTTATGTCTCAGGATGGCGAGCGTAGTGGAATGCCAAGCATTGCTTTGTAATTCAAGGTGTTGTTTGGTTTTGCTAGTGTTCATGAGCGGTCGTATCGCTTACCATCAGGCGAACGGCATGCTAGTCTCGCCATTCATAGCAATAAAAAAAAAAGCTTCAAGTGGCCTCAAAAGATTTTTGTGTCCAGTTCCTTTTGTGTGGAATAACAAGCTGTAGTAGAATTTAGGCCACGGCTGTTTAAACGAAAATATTTTACCCAAAATCGCTTGTAATAAATTCTTTATCCAAAATAATATGTTAACAGTACTATACTTAATCGATTGAGAAATGCTTAATGTAATTATTTAAGTGTTTTGGCCGAATTACCTTTAATTTATTGATTTAACAACATAATTTGTGTAATTCATACATTTAAATATTCAGACAAACATTGGATATAATAAAAAAGACGAGATAAATAATATTCATGTAATATAAACAAACTATAATTAATGAATGTACGTACCAATTAAGGAAATAAAACTTTATTATTGATTTATTTCTTACACTTTATTGTACCACACAAAATAAAAATAAAAAAAAATACACAACAAAAATCTTAACCTATATTTACGGTACAAATTTATTATTTGATACAGCTGTGTAATAGATTATCTAACGATTTAAAAGAATGTGATTCGATAAAACAGTTTAAAAACAAACTTAAAAAAGATGTGTGTAAATTGTAACTATACTAATCAACCAGTGTCCTAGATATAAATTAAGTTTTTATTATTATTTGTTATATCATTAAAAGCGAACTGTATATTTTTATGAGAATAAAATCTTTAAACCTATATATTCATTTCAGGACTTATTGGAGAGAATATTTCGACTTTTCGACCTGGGCAGAGAGAACTACTTAGTTCAAGACGACTGGATAGAATACCTGAAAGAACGATTGACGTAAGTATACACACTTATACAAGCTATATCCAGAATGCGGCAGACAACGAAGCTACTAAGATTGAATTTTGTGTCGTGGGTATCAGATACTACGGGAGACTTTTCGGTTTCACCAACACCCAGATCCGAAATAAATACCTGTGGTTCTCACAATATTTTTTCCGGTGCCGGGGATCGAATCCGCGGCCTTTCGTTTCGTGCGCGGAGTCTATGCTACTGCGCCATGGAGCCTGTTAAATATCTCGTAGTTTCTGATACTCGACATAAAACTCGATCTTGTAGGATCAGTACTATGTATAGAACTATTGATTGTGTATTTATTCAATGTTTTTTATGGTTCTACTTATTACATGTTGGCTAACAATTGTTTACAGCAATACAATTTTATAATATTATAAAACTTTAACAGGAAACACAAGTGCAACAATTTTTTACACGCCAATTATACCACATGTACAACATGTTTCGGCTAAAATTTACATAAAATAACAGAAATACTGCCTTGGTGGCGTAGTTGTACTAGGGTACAGTTACAAAGCTGAGGTCTCGGGTTCGAATTTCGGGTTGGGCGAAGTGATATTTGATTTTTCCATTCATTATCATCCCGGAGTCAGGAATTTGTGCCCGATATGGCGATAGGCTCACAATATCACATCGTGGGAATATACAAGGCAAAATGTGGGTGTCCTGTCACCTATACCTACCCCTTCTGGGAAAAAGGCGTGAGTTTATGTATTACGTAACAGAAATAACATTAAAAATACAAATATGGATTAACATTTACAATAATTAGCAATTTTGTTGTATAATATTACTTTATTTATTTATTTATTATTTAATTCAGAACATAATATAACATTCTAGATAATAATTATACATTTAAGACAAAATTTTTCTTTTTTTGAAATATTTGTCATAATTTCAGAGAAGAGAAGCAGTTGGACTTGGTAGAACAAATAGAAAGCGTTGCGTACGTGCTGTGCGGCAATGGAGTGATCTCATTGGAGAACTTCCAGACTATACTGCAGAACAAAGTTGTGAGTATTGCATACATGTGAGGACCTGGGTTTGATTCCGGGTCAGGCGATTTTTCCATACTTTTGTAAAGAGGAAAACTACGGAATGGATTTGAAAAATTATTTCATAAGTAGAATGATAAATTATCCCTGATGAATATAGGGTATAGAATATTGTCAAAATAGTGTATCTGCACTCGGACGGAGCCGGGACGGGCCGCTAGTATAATACATTGTTCAGTTTTTAAAATCTCAAATGGGTTTTTATGAACTTTTTCTAGGCGAGTTAGGTCTTATTAACTAAGAAGCATTTTGCAACACGCGTGTACTTAAATAAAATGAATACTCAAATATCATATTCCTAATCACATATAATTTTATGTCGTTTCAGGTGACGAAGAAGTTGTTCCGAGTGGTCGATATAGACGGTGATGGTTTCGCTACAGCTGAGGAAATAATGGATTTCTTATCGACAGTCAGTAGCAGCAGGTGAGATGAAATCATAATTAGAAAGAATTATTTAAATAGAACTATTTTTGTCGCGATTTACTTGATTATTTTAACGTAAGTCCGTTCCGTGACCACAAATACAATAGTTCTCCAAACGTCAGACAGTTAAAACAACCCAAAAAGTCCAAATAAAAATTTAAAAATTAGTTTTAGTAATGTAACATTCCTGTAAACATAAGAAAATGTTATGGTAATTATCGTCCTAGAAATACCAAATGCAGATTTGTACGCTCAAAGGCATAATAATCATATTATTAGGTATATTATATAAAAAGGTGCTGAAAGTCCCGAGATGAAATCTACTTTTAAAAGGACACTGTGGAATTCTTATGTTCTATCACTTCCTTGATAGTGAATCACCACGCACTTTAACGGTGGAAAACATTGTGAACTAACCTAACCTCTCTCAATAGTAATTTCGATTGTAGAGGCCCGTTCCTCGCAGTACGACATTTATAGGCTGTTGCAGATACAGATAATTTCTTTCCCACCATTTCCTAAACTATGGTGGTTTGTCCAGGCCACGGGTAGGGTTCGACAAGGAGAGCGTGAACCGACTGGAGCAGTTGTTCCGTGAGACAGTGGGCGACCAGAAGGAGATCACCAGGGAACAGTTCCAGAAGATCGTCGTCTCTAAGAATGTGAGTAGGCTCTTGAACAATATATTGTAACAAAATAAAAAAATCTATATTTTATGGTGGATTTGGTTTGATTTTGTATATTTTTTATATTTTTTGACTTCCCGACGAGAAGTTTCGATTACTTCAAACCAAATCCGCGATAAAATCCGTAAATAAATTGTTTTATTTCACTGTGTAACATTCACGTAAATCAAAAAGCCAATACTAATATAATCTATATATTATGTTATTAAAATATCAAAGCGTCATGTTTTTTTAATATGTTTAAAATTATATACCAACAAGTCTCATAGTATAAATAGATATAAATAAACCAACAATATTAGAAAAAATTTGCTTGTTTTTAAAAATAAGGGTTTTTCTATAACACTTGCAGTTGTATGGCATAGAACGTTACAATATACGGACTCATAGCTCGTAATCAACTTATTCATAATTTCAAATTAGGTGTCCTTCAAAGCGTCTTGATCATCCTCTGGTTATTGATATATTTCCCCAGCCTTTCTTCACGGAGCGCGTGTTCCAAATCTTCGACGAGGATGACTCCGGAGCGATATCGCTTCAGGAGTTCATTGCTGCGGTGCATCGGTTTGCCGGACAGACACCTGATGACAAGATACGGTTCCTCTTCAAAGTGTATGATTTGGATGGTGAGTATTGTATGAAAGTTGAAACTAAATAATTCTGTCAAAACAGTAAAATCATAATGCTTACCTATTGCAGTAAGTTTAGGGTTTAATCTATAACTGGTTAAAAAGATCAAATAGATACCATTTTTGCATTCACTATAGCCGGAACAATAAAAACGTTGAACGAATCGTCATTGATATTTGAACTTGTTCCAATCATTGTAAAATTATTTTAAGTACCATAGAAAAGTCAAACGACTGTGCCAGTTAACGTTTGTCTTGAAAATCTTCTAAGAATCCTGTTAGAGTTATAGAAATGATTTCTCATTTAATCTTCTCAACTACCAAACTTTCAAAGTTTACTTGATCTCATCTAACCTCCTGACCTTTGTTGAGGGTATCACCGATCAACAAAGGTCAGGTCAAAAGTACCCTGAACCGACGAGAATGCATGAAGAGATTGATGAAAGTGGATGAAGCGAAAGTAGTAAGTCAGGATCGAGCAAAGTGGCGGTCTATAGTCTCTGCCTATCCCTATGGGATACAGGTGTGACGATTATGTATGTATGTATGTATCTGATCTCCTTCAGGCGACGGCCTAATCCAACACCGCGAGCTACAGCATGTAATGCGCGCATGCATGGAGGAGAACGGCATGCAGTTCAGCGACGAACAACTCTTGGACCTCACCACGGCCATGTTCGAGGATGCTGACACCGAACAGCGAGGAGCCATTACTTATGACGCCTTGAAGAACCAGCTAGGGAAACATGGGGGGCTGCTGGAGAATTTATCTATCAGGTTAGTTCATAAGCTCTTGAAGAGTGGACAGCAGATGGTATAATCAGGGTTGTTAATAAGAAGGTAGGTGAAAATACTAATACATATATTAAAATGATCGTATATTCTTGTTGTGTTGTAACCCGACTGTTTTGCCTGGGTAGGATAATATCGTTATCTCTAGGCAATATGGTCATACATAAATATAGTTTGAGTCAAAGATAAATTTGATTTAATATTCTATGCCCATAATATTTTATCGTCGAATTCGAGCTGTGATAATAATATTGGACTTTTTTAAAATTCGTCAATCATTATTTCAAAAATTACTTATTTAATTTTAATCAAATTACAATCAAACTATTCAACATTAATCACAGTTAATATCATTATCATTCGTTATGCCATGAACCACAGAACATGCTCCTTCCTTAATACATTGCTTTTGTATTATTGATCAAACGACATCAGATGGAAAATACCTGATTACATTCCAAAAGAAATCGCAACTAGATAAAATCCACCATATTACTACTGCCTCTTTACCAACAACAATATAATTTCCCTACAATTCCACAGCATAGACCGCTGGCTGGTGCCTCCGAAGCAAGATCATCAACCGATATCATTCCGACAGAAATTAGCCAAGCTCAAACCGTACCAACTATCGTTACCTTACTTCAAGAACAATTACGTTTTCCTCGCTTATCTGGCAGTCTTCTCCTTGGTCAACATTGGACTCTTCGTATCCAGGTGTTATGAGTACAGAAATAGCAATGGATTCGTTATACTTGCTAGGGCTTGTGGTAAGTGTATCTTTTTATTTGTTGGTATAAAATGAGATTGTTCCTTTCAACAGGCTACCTCCAACAGGCACTGTGGAAATCGTTTGGAGAGGCCTATGTTCAGCAGTGAACTTCCTTTGGCTGATTCATGGTATAAAATATATATTGTGAGTAATAGTAGTAGGTACGATTGAGGCGCTGTCAATATTTTATAAAGAATCGCTTGATATAGGTAACAAGGAACCAATTTTCAATCTAATTTCATTCCGTCAGTGAAATTATCGGAGCTAAAAATATTTAGTAGAAGACGTATTAGTACGTCCTCTCCCTTCGCTTCCCTTATCCTAAAAATTTGAAATCTATAATAACTTGGGTTACGGTCGTAGTAGTGGGCAGAGAAGGTCATAATCATAATCATTATCATCATTCACTGCCGTCCATTAATTATTATTTAATATTTCATTTTTTTCCTTTAAACTCCTTGTCAATAGTTCCAGAGGAATAAATAAATAAATTCACCAAATAGTCATAGTTGTATATTCGACACATTCGTTGAAGGGGATTATTATATGAAGTATTGTTATTACGAAAGCTGCGCTTAGGAATGACAAAGATCAATTGTGAGAATAATTCTTCGCCGAACAATCCTCTTATAAATCTGATATAAATCAGTGAGTCTTACGAGTAACTTATGGAATTCAAAATATTGTAGATGATCATTATACGCAGGAAGTGTCTTTTACCAATATTAAGATTAAGAAATTTCCACTTCCTTGCAGGTCAATGCCTGAACTTCAACTGCGCGTGGGTGCTGGTGCTGATGCTGCGGTACTGCATCACGCAGCTGCGCGTGCGAGGCTTCAGCTCCGTACTGCCTCTAGACCACCACATCTACCTGCACAAGGTCACCGGAGTACTGATATGCGTGTACAGCCTGCTGCATACCGTCATGCATCTGTGTAACTTCAGTGAGTATAGTGTTGGTCTTAGAATATATACTAGATACGGGGTCCGGAACAAAATCACACGCCAAAAGTGACCGAGGTTGCTTATACTTATACTGTTGGTAGGTCTTTCACATGTGAGAGGCTGCCTGGGTAGTCACAGCCGCCTAATTCAATCTATTTCTTCCGGCAAATAGCAGTGTAAGAGTGTTGTGTACTGGTTTGAAGGAAATTGTAGCCAGAGTAACTACTGGATGTATTGAGACTTAACATCTTATGTCTCAGGATGGCGAGCGCGGTGGAATGCCAAGGATTGTTATGAAATTCATGGTGTTGTTTGGTTTTGATACTATCCATGAGCGGTCGTATCGCTTATCATTCTGAGACATGAGATTTTATGTCTTATTATTTCCAGTAATTACTCTGGCTACAATGTCCTTCAAACCGGGAGACAGCAGTGAATTTATACGACTATTTGGTGAAAGTAATGGACATTGCTGCTCGCTTACCACACTGATCTAGACCTCTTCCATGACAAACCATATCATGTGTACTCCTCTATGATTAGATTTCTAAATAATTTGTAAAAATGTAATACCTGAATTTTGTAGATAATAAGTACTTATAGATATTAAGTTTTTTATTATTGTGTAATTTTATTTTTTTTGTTACTATGTTTTCTTTTGTTTTGTTTTTAATTTGTTAAATAGATTTCCATTTTTATTTTTACCGATAAGTATATAAATGTCATTTATTGTTGAGATTTAAAAAAAAATATTGTTTATGTGCCATTGTTTATTGATTAGAGTGTAAGTGTTTTGGTTCAAAGACTGTAAACTTGCATTTTACTTGAAATAAATAAATAAATTGCGGTGGTGGTATATGAGAGACCTACCACCAGTAGTACCACCATGTTTGTGAGAAAAGCGATATTTCAAAAAGTTTGTCAAACTTCTATTAATTCTCCTTAGATATGTGTTCAAATATGACCTTCCGACACTTACGCAATATTCATATTTTTGACATTATTAAAATGGATCATATTTACCCCTATAAAGATTTTTCAGGACACAAACTACACCACAAACTTATAAACCACCATTCCCTCCAGGTATGATAGTAATAAACGACCCCGTACTGAACGAGGATGAATGGACCCTGTACGAGTGGCTGCTGACAGAGAGGCCCGGACTCTTCGGGCTAGTTCCCGGATGCGCCAACCCCACTGGAGTGGCGCTAGTGGCGCTGTTACTCGTGATGCTGCTCTGTAGCCAGCCTTGTGTCAGACGAGGGGGGAGCTTCGAGGTAGGCTTAACTTTAAAATATTGTTTTAAAATATATAAATAAAATTAAAGTAAAAGTACACTCTACGAAATAAAAAGTTGCTCCGGTCACGGCTGAATCTACAGTGATATTATTTGGCAAATTTTTGAAGGACCAACGGTTGCCAACATATTGACAATGGTAGCGGGTTCGAATCCTAGGGCACACCTCTGAATTTTTGGAGAAATGTGTGTATTGATATAATCATTCAACACGCACTACAACGGTGAAGGAAAACATCGTGAGGAAACCTGCAAACCATAGCGGTTTGTATGAATTTCTATGGTACATAAAGTCCGCCAACCCGCACTAGGCCAGCGTGGTAGACTATATGGCCTAACCACTCTCAATCGTACTTTTGATTGTATTATTTATTATATGGGCTGATAGTCATAAGGTAATTAGATATGTTTTCGCATTTTTGTTCTATATACAATTATTTTACACACTTCGTTGAAGTTACTTACATAGCATTTTATTAGCACTTCATTAACATTATTGTTGGAGTCCTGGATTTAGCCTCAGCCATCTCTAATTTCCTTCCAGGTATTCTACTGGACGCATCTCCTATATGTTCCGTTCTGGCTCCTCCTGATCTTCCACGGCCCTAACTTCTGGAAGTGGTTCGTACTGCCAGGCACTTTGTATGCGCTCGAGCGGATCATGAGGCTTGCATGGCTGAGGTAGGAATGATCTTTGGCTTTTTTATTTTAGAGCTGTGAAATGAATTTCACCGTGGTGTGAAGAGGCATCATAGCAGGCCGGCATAATTGTGTCGAATGTCTTGGGACTGTCGTCTGATGCCATTCGATACTCTGCCTGGACGACATTTGCGCTTACCATCAGGCGCAGTGTTGTCATGCCGGGCCAGTGTAAAAAAAAATACTAGATTCTAGTTGATGGTAGTGCTGTCTAGAATAATATAGGCTGATTATAATTTTGCAATATTGTAATGATTATGGTTAGACGATCTGGTAAAGGGCGCGAGACGTCGCTGATTGCAGGCTGCCTCCAACAGGTCTCTGTGGAAATTATTGGGAGAGGCCTATGTTCACCAGTGGATTTCCGTTGGCTGATGAATGAATGGAGGGGTAATTATGCTGCTGATCAAAGGCAGTTATTCTTTACACAGGGGATCGGTCTCTCATATGTGGGAGGCCGGCTGGGTAGAAACCACCGCAATGCCTATTTCTACTTTCGAATAGCAGTATAAATTCACTGTTGTGTTTCAGTTTGAAGTTACTCTGGCTACAATGCCCTTGAATTCGAAACACAACAGTGCATTTACACTGCTGTTTGACGGGAGAAATAGACATTGAGGTGGTAACTTCCCAGATGGCCTCTCACATATGAGAGACCTACCACCAGTAAATGATGAAATGATAGTTTTATTTTAATGTAATATCGATATTTCACAGATCAGAGCGTGGCAAGACGTACATATCCTCAGGGATCCTGCTCCCCTCCCGCGTCACGCACCTGGTCATCAAGAGGCCCAATCACTTCGACTTCCACGCCGGAGACTATGTGTTCCTCAATATACCAGCTATAGCCTCGTACGAGTGGCATCCGTTTACCATTAGCAGCGCGCCTGAGCAGGAAGGTGGGTGGTGGAAATTGTTTGAAAAGATTCAAAGCTTCTTAGGTTGCATCTACAGAATTTTAGATATAATTGACAAAAAAAGTAAAGATTTTTTTTATATTTTTAGTCAGAAAATAAAGTTTCTTGCAAACATTCGTTTCATAGGTGTTTATGATAATTCTCAATAGAGAATTCGGCTATTTTTTTAAATTTAAAAATGTTATGATTATTTTTGTGGAGGTACACTGTCGTCCAGAATTTAGGTTAGGCATAGTTTAAGTGCCAGGGGACCTAAAACCTTTGTAATAGTACTAATTCTTTTGGGAATTAAATACATTTTAAAAAAAACTTCTCAAGTAATTGGTGGGTATATTTAACAATGACTGTGTGTGTATGTAGACAACGTTTTGGTTATGTCCTTCGTATTTCCGAAGCCAACGAATGGCAGTACCTTTTACCATCAGGCGAATCGGTACCTCTACAGAGGCAATAATAAAAATCCATGGTTGCAGATTACCTGTGGATCCACGTTCGTGCTGTTGGCGAGTGGACGAATCGTCTGTACGAGTACTTCGAACGAGAACAAGCGAGACTACATGCAGCCGAGATGCCCGAAAATGCTGTAGAGGATAACACTCACAAGTACGTGAAAATCTTAAAAATCTTTCTTCGAAGCATTTTTCTGTCTGTCATACCTATGTCAGGGTCAATTTCTTACTCAATTTTTGCCGTGCTTTAGCCTTTCTATTTAGGGAGACGTGGATTGTAAATTACTACGCTGGATTGATAGGTTTTAGCATCAGGTAAATGAAACAGTTATTGCTTGTCAATGTTTTTGGAACATTGATATGACCTGTACGATATGGCCAGTTTATACTATAGGTATTTGTATTGTAGTATCGGTAGCCTTATCTTAATCTCTTTATTTATTTATTCTTTATTGTACAAAGGACAAATACATTTTTTTTAATAAGTACAACCGGAGGCCTTACTGCACTAGGCAATCTCTACCAGGCCACCTTTCGATGGCGATAAGAGAAAGGAGAGAGAAAGGGCAGTCTTGAAGGCAGACAAAAAAAAATTACTTAGTTAAGACATTCTAATTTCTGTTACCCCATTATGCGTCTTGTGAGTGCAGATGCAGATAAATCCAACTAAGCCGCAATCTACCTTTGACTCTGCTTACATAGATCCAGCTCTGTACTTCAATTACTATATTAATTTCCAGGAAAGCCAGTCGTACTCTTTCAAGTCTAAGCACTAAGTCCAATCGTCGAGGTTCCAACAGCAGTAAGAAGCGATCCGTGGACTTCTCTCCCACCAGCTATACCAATGAGAGCTTCACTCTTGATGAGGAGAAGGAGAACGAAGATTATAATGGAAGGATTGAAGGTGGGTTGATTAAATTGATAGCAATTGTGTAAATGTTGTTAAAATATTTGTTTTGCTCCCACAATTTTCTTTCTTTTACTTTCTATGGAGTTGTTATGGGGGGCTTCCCCTAAGCGATTAGAACGCTAAGTGTATTGTATATAAAAATTGATAAATTTTAATGTCATGGCGAACGGGGCATGCCGTTCACGTGATGGTGAGCGATAGAACCGCTCATGAACAGTAACAAAACCAAACAGCAACATTAATAAGAAAGCAATGCTTAGCATTTCTTAGGAATACAAAAGTGCATTTACACTGCTGTTTGGCGGGAGAAATAGACAATGTGGTGGTACCTACCCAGGAGACCTACTACCAGTAAATACTTTACTTTACATGAATAAAATATTAGAGGAAACGTTTTAACTTTTTAACAAGTTATTTTGTTCCAGCAATATCGCCATGTAAGACATCAACCCCAGCACTACTGGCTCCGCAACGACATCTTGAAAAATCCGCCTCAATGCCAGACGTACAGAAAAACATAAAGAAACGACAGAGGGTGCTGGCGTAAGTGTTTCTTTAACTATTCTCTGTATAATAAATTATGAAACCTTGGGTAACAATACACAGCCTTAAGCTGTGGTGGATTTAGCTGGTGGCAGGGTATTTTTATCTAACCGAATACGGACCGGATTTATGGTTGGGGGAAAACCATCAGGGATAAAATCTGAAGTGTCTTTTCTAATTATGGAAGTGGTAGAGCTATGCTGTTGACAGCCATGACTCAGCATGAATGGGCAGGCACGTCCGGGGCAGTACCACTGTCTCACAGTAAATCGACGTTAAGAGACAGTTTGTAGTAAAGATCTTCCGAAACGGGTCGTAGACCCAAACAATGATTGAATCTAAATAATTGTGCCTATGTTTTCATTTTCAAAAAGCAGCACTTTCTTCCAGTCTTCGCGAGTTCATGCGTTCAGAATCGGAGCGCAGTTTCGACTCGTACCAGGTGCGTCGCGCGCAGACTCGAACCCCGGCCTCCGCGTACAAGAGCCCGCAGCACCGCGCGCTCGCGCACTCCTTCAGGTACATGCGCAACAAACCCACCATCATCGCCTTCAAGACGCCCAGCTCCGAGAACTGTGATCGAAGGAGCTCTGGAGACAGCATACTGGCTGCTGGTAAGACTGGCAGTTATTTATTATTTATTTATTTATAAATACTTTATTGTACACCACACAACTTAAAAAACATTTTAAAACAAAGCGTTTATATTTGTGTAACAAGCCTAGACAACTTTAAGATGGACTGGAATGAACTGAAGCACGGAAGAAATGGGTGGTCACGGTACAGGGAAAAAGAGTACAAAGAAACAAAACGGAATTACTTGTAGATTTAATATACTAATGAATCATGGTAACGCAAGTGTTAGACATATAAATACAACTTCTATGTTTAATTTATCTTATTTTCGAAATCATTTTTGTTGGTCTTTTGAATTGTATGAATAGTTTTTAGGAAGAGCATCATGAGTTTAACTGGTTCTTACTTATCAACATATTATAACATAGAATGTACTAAATATTAGAGCTGACATTGTAATTTTCAGATAATTTTTAGTCTATGAACATTATTGCAATATTGGTATAATTTCAATTTCATCCTGAGCCATAAGATGTTAAGTCTTAATATATCCAGTAGTTACTCTGACTACAATGTTCTTTAATCCGAAACAGAAGTGCATTCACATTGCTAGTTGGCGGGAGAAATAGAATAGAATAGGTAAAATATCGTCTATTAATTCCGCTGTTTGTTAAAGTATGTTTATGCCAACAGCAAGAAGAAGACTATCAAAGAGCATATCACCAGATAGAGATGTGGAGGCAGTACGACCTACTGTCAACGTTATCAGCCCGTCTGAACCTTCCACGTGTGATACTTCTCTATCTAATTATCCTATTGGAAAACCTTTGGAGGTGAGTGAGAGTTTAGGCTCTTATTCGTTTGCGTTGTGCTTCTAGGTAGGTCGTTAAAGCTTTATTTTTAATAAAGCTTAAACATTTATAACTGTCTGTATCTTTATCGGCACATATACGTCTCACTGCAAGGCACAGGCCTCTTCGACCATCTAGAGTACGGTTGAGATGGTTTAGGCTATGTATTCCACCACGCTAGTCTAGTGTGGGCCAGCGTGTTGGACTATATGGCCTAACCACTTTCAATCGTACTGTCAATTGTAGAGGAGGCTCGTGCCCTGCAGTATGATGTATATGGGCTGAAACAAAAGATCTTTTAAATGGTTAATTTCTTGATAATAAAAACGTGTTGTAGCTGTGAATAACAAACGGCGGAAGAAACTCCCTCAGCATACGAACTGTCTTCTTTTCCTGTCTATAATCTCAAAGCTGTTGCATTTTTATAATAGATAGGTTAAGAGAGTGCTGTGTCCAGGTGTTTGTGTTATAATAGATGGTTAAGAGTTATGACTGTGTCTAGGTGTACGTAGACGGTCCATACGGCGCGGCGTCCTCCCGCATCTGGAGCGCGCAGCACGCGGCGCTGGTGGCGGCCGGCATCGGCGTCACGCCCTTCGCGTCCATCCTGCAGGCCGCCGCCCAGCGCCACCGCGCGCACCGCCTCGCCTGCCCCGCCTGCCGACACTCCTTCAGCGCGCCCGCCACGCTCACGCACCACACCCTCAACAAGGTACTCGCACACCGTCCCTCACACCTGCACTCCTGCACCTGCCCCGCCTGCCCCGCCTGCCGACACTCCTTCAGCGCGCCCGCCACGCTCACGCACCACACCCTCAACAAGGTACTCGCACACCGTCCCTCACACCTGCACTCCTGCACCTGCCCCGCCTGCCCCGCCTGCCGACACTCCTTCAGCGCGCCCGCCACGCTCACGCACCACACCCTCAACAAGGTACTCGCACACCGTCCCTCACACCTGCACTCCTGCACCTGCCCCGCCTGCCCCGCCTGCCGACACTCCTTCAGCGCGCCCGCCACGCTCACGCACCACACCCTCAACAAGGTACTCGCACACCGTCCCTCACACCTGCACTCCTGCACCTGCCCCGCCTGCCCCGCCTGCCGACACTCCTTCAGCGCGCCCGCCACGCTCACGCACCACACCCTCAACAAGGTACTCGCACACCGTCCCTCACACCTGCACTCCTGCACCTGCCCCGCCTGCCCCGCCTGCCGACACTCCTTCAGCGCGCCCGCCACGCTCACGCACCACACCCTCAACAAGGTACTCGCACACCGTCCCTCACACCTGCACTCCTGCACCTGCCCCGCCTGCCCCGCCTGCCGACACTCCTTCAGCGCGCCCGCCACGCTCACGCACCACACCCTCAACAAGGTACTCGCACACCGTCCCTCACACCTGCACTCCTGCACCTGCCCCGCCTGCCCCGCCTGCCGACACTCCTTCAGCGCGCCCGCCACGCTCACGCACCACACCCTCAACAAGGTACTCGCACACCGTCCCTCACACCTGCACTCCTGCACCTGCCCCGCCTGCCCCGCCTGCCGACACTCCTTCAGCGCGCCCGCCACGCTCACGCACCACACCCTCAACAAGGTACTCGCACACCGTCCCTCACACCTGCACTCCTGCACCTGCCCCGCCTGCCCCGCCTGCCGACACTCCTTCAGCGCGCCCGCCACGCTCACGCACCACACCCTCAACAAGGTACTCGCACACCGTCCCTCACACCTGCACTCCTGCACCTGCCCCGCCTGCCCCGCCTGCCGACACTCCTTCAGCGCGCCCGCCACGCTCACGCACCACACCCTCAACAAGGTACTCGCACACTGTCCCTCACACCTGCCACTACAACTCCTGGAAACAACAGTGGAATGCTACACGTAACAAGGTACGTTGAAGACTGAGACCCTCACACCCCCAACTACTTCTCCTGCAAACCAGAATCAAGAGTGGCACGCATTTTAATAACACCGAGCATTGAAAATCGGTGAGTCTCCGGGAGTGTCGAACTTGTCTTTAACCCGCAAATGACTTAAATTAATCATAAAATAAATAATAAATTTCCTTTATTTTTCCGTCCCACTCTCTTCCTGATTTCATAGGCCGGTAACACATCCATGTTCCAACCGTTGTAGATGTTCATGGGTGGCAGTAATCACTTATCATGAGATCACCTGTTCATCATCAAATTATATATCTACTTCCCAGGTGGATTTCTTCTGGATAAACCGCGAGCAGCGTTCGTTCGAGTGGTTCGTGTCCCTCCTCTCCCAGCTGGAGATGGAGCAAGCTGAGCTGGGCGGCGAGGACCGGTTCCTCGACATGCACATGTACATCACCAGCGCGCTGCAGAAGTCCGACATGAAGGCTGTCGGGCTGCAGTTAGCGTTGGATCTGCTACATGAGAAGGTATGGGTGGTGTAGATGATAGTGGACTGTATGGTCATTTTTTTTATTCTGGCCCGGCATTGTGATCACACTGCACCTGATGGTGAGCGCAAATGCAGTCCAGACAGAGTATCGATTGTCATCAGATGCTAGTCCCATGCCAATCGATACATTTATACAGGCCTGCTAAGGTGCCTCTTCACACTACGGCGGAAGGACCCAGGATTATAGGAAGGAGAGAACACGTGTGACGGCAAACAATTCCAAAACCTGACGGTACGGCACAAAAAAGAATTTGCGAATCTTTTAGTTCGTGCCGAGATGGTGTGGACCATCAAGTTATGGCTTCGCAAGCCAGCACGCGTGGATCGGGTTATAAATGGAGAACCCTGGTCTCACCCTTCTCAGTCATAGATAGATGAGAGTTGGATGAGGTATTGTAGGCCAGGGAGGTGAATTATATGGCCTAACCCATCTCAATCGTAGACCCGATTGTAGAGGAGGTACCCCCCAGTAGGATGTTTATGAGCTGATACAAATACAGATGGGTTGTGATTTAGTTCTCGTTTTCAAATAGATTTTGTAGAAGTAGATAGCTTAGTATTTTAGCTTAAGAGTTTAGGATTAAAATTAGTTAAAAGTTTTGGTGGATGCAAGGATTTTAGTGATTAATGATATTGTTCACACAAATAATATCATTCAAGGGTTTTAAAAAATAATAATAATGTGTGAGCCGTATATGATGGTTAATTAGTAGCGATGGTTTTTAAAACCCAAAATGCGAAAAATTAATATTAATTATACATTTAGGACGCATCCATAAACAAACTATCGATCCGGCCCAGCTTCGCCCGGGTACAAATAGATTTCTGTACAATAATATGTACGTATTATACATATAAACCTTCCTCTTGAATCACTCTATCTATTAAAAAACCGCATCAAAATCCGTTGCGTAGTTTTAAAGATTTAAGCATACAAAGGGACATAGGGACAGAGAAAGCGACTTTGTTTTATACTATGTAGTGATAAAACCAAATGGTAGTAATAATGAATTATCATGATGATGTTAGAATAACGGTGGTGGTGAAACAAAGTATAAAAGAATTATCATGAAGATATTTTACAGGAAAAACGGGACTTGATAACAGGCCTCAAGACGCGTACTAACGCTGGTCGCCCCAACTGGGACAAAGTGTTCAAACAACTACAAGAACAGAACAAAGGGAAGGTGACGGTGTTCTATTGCGGGCCACCACAGCTTGCCAGAGTCCTGAGGGTCAAATGCGACCAGTTTGGGTTCAACTTTAGAAAGGAGGTGTTCTAGTTGGTCTTTTCTTCCTGGATGCTGAAGATAAAAGAGGATATCTTAGTAATTAGAAGAAATAACTGAACAAAATCTAGTAATGATGATGATTTTTAGGAAATATTCCAGATTGAAGGTTAAAGGTTGAAGAACACAGAGGTGAATTTTAATAGATGATGCAAATTTCTTAAAATATATGAAAACTTAAGTTAATTTCATCTATTTCTTTCTTTGCGTTTACAACAATGATGATGGAATAATCTTTTATCATCGATTAGAGTTTGACGATTCGATAGTAGTTAAGTTTCGATTAGTTTTGAAGAAAGTAATATCTTTGCAATTGAGTCGAAATATTTTTAATAAATTTCCTAGTAACTTAATCTTTTTTGAGCACGTTAATTGTATATATTGTGGCATCTACCAAAAATCATGTCTGTGGTTAAAGATATACAGGTAAAGCCAGCATATGCCTATAGTCGTTTATGGACATCTAGATATTTAGTGTAATATAAAAAGACGAAGAACATAGTTCTGATTATACTAGGTTATCCTTTCTACCTAGCGTTATCTTCACCAGTGCCTGGTTCTCCTTTCTGTTTAATGTTATCATTACCAATCTTCACCCCATCTTTGGAGACCTCGGTTGTTAAAAAATTTGAGTTACCTTGATAATGGACAAAGAAGCTATTCATTAAATTATTTTTACAGAAACATAGTAAAAATTGATAAGTATGATTGCACAATTCATGTTTCAGTTCAAATATATTATATTAAAGATGTCGGAAGGATAATTTCGAGTGCCATCGTATATAAAAACTATTTGTTAATCTAAGCTTTAGATTGTCTTTATCTAGTTTCTTTTTAAAATGTATATTTTCTTGCTTTCGTTTCTTTGCCTTTGCCAACACTTCTTTATTGACATTTAATATAATTTCAATTAATTCGGATTTCATATTTTCTTTAAAATATATCCGTGATTTAATAATACAATTACGATTAGTATGTAAGTCGTCAATATTTTAATTACGAAGCTATAGGGTAGTTGACTTTTTTGTGTTAACGAGATATTATAGTTATCAAAATCCTACCTTTTTAAATGTAAAATCATATAAAGTTAACGAATTTAAAAACATTAAAGACATACGGCCTTATTCATAGACATTTATAAAATCTATTTTAGGTATCGAATGTTTTGTTTTTTTCGCTCCAACTGAATTCAGAAGTCGTTCGAAAGGGACAAAATATTTGATGGCTAAAATAGAGTTGAAACTGCCTATGAATAAATTAAAAATAAATACACCGACCAGTCACCTACATTGTCCTGATCCCACAGTAAGATCAATTAAGTCCTGTGTCTCTCGTAGTTGTTGATACCTACGTATCAACAACTACGAGAGACTTTTTCGGTCTCACAAACACCTAGACCCGAGACAAATATTTATGGGCTTCATAAATATTTTTCTCGTAGCGGGGATCGAACCCGCGGCCTCTCGTTTCACAGTCAGCGTCTTACCAACTACGCCACGGAGGCTGTCAAGGATAGTAACTAGCATGTAACAAAAGATTAAGCACAATATTGAGAGAGACTTATAGAGGCAATTCCATTATTCATATTATGGCTCAAGTATTCACCATAGTTATCTTTAAAATGCTTCTTTTAATACTACTTATATTCCACTTTCGCAGAAATGTCGTTATAATAGTATTTGTTATTCTGTACTTAGTAATAAATAATCTCAAGCATAGAAAACTACTTTATAGCCGAAACCTTTTTGTCATATTGAAGAGTTCGTCATGAACTTTCAGTTAAATATTAACTAACTGCCGTACGCAGAGCAGAATGTAATGTCAAATAAATCATTACTTATTGTAGATTATTATTTGCGAACAAAATAACTAAGGAACGATTACTAAGAAACGATTTAATTGACTTTATACGTCTTTGAGTGCGGCCGTAAGTATGAAAGAGATAGGACAAACATACAGCCAGTTATTGTCGCGCAATAATGACAGTACATTCGCAGTGGCCCTTTTTAAGAAATACTTAATCAATTTGGTAAGGCTCTATTTCCATGACTTTATACCAGTGCTTCGACATATTAATATATTCTCTATGACACTAACTATTTATTAAAGATTGTCTCCGATCTTTTGGCGTCCGAGTGCGTTGTCCAAATATTAGAAGCAGTTTTTCTCTCCTCACATTTTATTATATTGGATAAGTTAATACTATTAGATTACGTGTATAAATTATTGTTGTTTATAATATGAAAACATATCTAAATCAATGCAATAAATATATATTTTGTAAATTTTCATCGTAGTTCCAAATATCGCCACGCGACAGTAGAGTTTAGACGAATTGTACCAGTGCTTTGACTTTTATGATTTTGTCTATGGAAATAATTAATTACAAAATATCCTACTAATATTATAAAGGTGAAAGTTTGTATGTATGTTTGTTACTCTTTCATGAAAAAACGGCTCAACAGATTTTGATGAAATTTGGTATAGTGATAGCTGACACCCTGGATTAACACATAGGCTACTTTTTATCCCGAAAAATGTAGTGTTCCCGTGGGATGAGTCAGGAAATAGAAGACGGGACGAACCTGAAGTCCACGCGAACGAAGTCGCGGGCAAAAGCTAGTACAGACATATTTTTGTACTTCAATGAATTTTAAAATTAGTGGATCGTTACCATAAATAAGTTATTGTTTTTTATATTTTTTTAAATAAATATGTTTTTGAAAGATATTGAGTTTTTTTATAGTTTAATCGTAGAATAAGATATATAGTAATTTTTATTGTTAAGGCAAAATTTATATTTATTTTAATCATTTTTATTTCGACATTGTTTTGAAAGATGGCGCAATTTTCACTGCCGTCTTTTGAATACTCCAAAACTGAAGAGCTTATCTTTACTTTAACGGCCGTTTTCTATATCCTATCTATCTTTAACTAGAGGTTAAACTGGCTACCATTATTATGTCGGTTTAATGCTACACTTTATTAAACAAAGATAGACATATATATTTATCTTGCCTAGCTATCTATAAACATATGCACCATATCTATGTTTTTGTATCTTTGTTAACAGAAATGTAAAATGTATCGAAATATCTAATGAAATCCCTAGTTAAAGACAGATAGATTATTGAGAACGGCTGTAAATCGATGCTAATCACAGAATGATTTGTCTCGTAACAAAGATCGAACCCGCGACCTGTCGTTTATCAAGCCAGCGTGTGACTAACTGCGCCACCAAGGCTGTCAATTATATCAACAGTCTTAATAAATACTCTTCTAACTAATCAGGAAAATATACAAGCAAAATTACATAATATTTCATGTTGCAAATATTATCTGACGTCATTCTGACGTCACATGGCCTCGCTCCAAGGTTTTACCGAAGGTCCTCACGAGGGCGGCCTTGTTGTGACCTCGGCCGAGGTCACGCAACCTTGGAGCAAGGACGCGTCCTTAGTCGTCGAGGTTGCCAAATTTTGGCAAGATAAATTCGGTATCGATTACTTTGTGTACTGATTACGTTTGATATAATAATAGCTGTGATAAAGTAATTTGTGTTTTTGGGAGTGACCTTGAGAGATGACCTTGGCCTTGGGGTCCAATGTCGTGTTTTATCAAAAGTTGTTACGTTTGCAATTTTGTAAATTATGACGTCATCTACGAAAATGACGTGTATAAAGGCGTAGGAACCTTGATTTTCGCATAAGTGACCTTGACGCAAGGTCAAATTTGGCGAACATACTAATATTGCAAAAACAAAATTTACATTGAAAAATTATGTAAAATAAATTATAAAAATGCATCGTATGTTCATATTACGTAATGGGTAAAGTCATTGACGACCTACCTCACACTTGTAATAAGTGCACTTGGCCTTGAATCAAGGCCAACGAACCAAGGTTGTGTTTATTATTTTTATATAGAAAAGTGACATCTAGTAGCAACTATTGTAAAAACTTCAGTTTGTAATATGTAGTTTAGTAAATGTGCAAATAGTGCGTATTATATCCAACAGATGGCAGTATAATAAATTTGACCAATATTAAAAATTTTATATATTTTGATTTGATAGCGTAACATAGATTTATTATTTTAAAACATTCATAATAATAACAAATAATATTTTTTACAGGATCAAACAAGATATTTTGATAAACTTTGCACAAGGTTCAAATATTTTGCGACAGATGGCGTGTAAAGCAGTTTCGTAAGATACGCATCAATACAAATTCCTTTTAGTCCGATTAAAATCGTTGTTTGTGATAGCGATCCATCAGCATGCAGGAAACATTAGGAATTAAATGCTTTTTGATACGCGTCTTATCAGTCTACCTTATCCCTGGCTATTTTTAAAAGACTCATCAAAGAACATTACATACATTGTCAATTTGGTAATAAATATTTTTCTTTTCCTCCTCTTTATTTTTGTATTGTTTTTTTTTATATTGTACATCGTTATATTGTTCATATGTATATATATATATATATATATTTATTTTATGTTATAGGGGCAAACGAGCACGCGGTTCACCTGATGGTAAGTGAACACCGCTGCCCATGGACATCTGCAACACCAAAGGGCATAGAGATGCGTTGCCGGCCTTTGAGGTGGGAATACGCTCGTTTTTTGAAGGTCGCCAGGTCGTATCTGTCCGGGAATTATGCCGCTGGCAATTTAGTATATTTACATATGTAAGTATTATTTAGTTATAGGATGTTAGGTAGTAAAGTCTATGTATGTTTATTTTTGTTTGTACATGATTGGCAGACCATTCGATTTTTTATTTTTTACTCATAATTTACTTCATGACATGTCTACCCCCTTTTTTCTACTTCTGTTTAGTCCACTCCATCCAAAGGTTGTCTGGAAAACATCGCCGAAGACGATAAGACCGCCGATTGGACTATACATACAGGTTAAGTGTTTTTCTTTGTGGATTTTTTCATTTGTGTTTTGTGTACAATATAATGTATTAATAATGATATATTAACAGCCTTTAGGACAAAAATGAAATGATCGTAAAGGCGCAGGGCAGAGATTATGTTTGAAAGTTTACTATTATATAATATCCACTTTAATAATACATTTTTATTTTAAGCCTGCTCAGATTCTTGGGCCGGGACTGTGTTCAGCAGTGGACTTCCTGTATCTGTGGACAGTGGCGTAACAATAGGGTGGCAGAGTGCGCAAAATGCCACGGGCCCCCGGCCTAAGGGGGCCCCCGGCCCAGCAGAACCGACAGGGTCTCAGGCCCGACAGGGCCCCGGCTCCAGAATACCTCGGGCTCAAGCCCGACAGGGTGTAAGCAGAGAATAATGTGACATTAATAATACAATTAATTAAGAATAACAAATTGGTAATTTATTGATAACAAATTGATTGATGACAAACATTTCACCATAATATTTGATTTCAATGTTATGGTTTTGTTTCCTTACAGTATAATCTCAGTTAGAAACTAATAAATTACATATTAATGAATATTAAGGTAATATTTCTCAAATAAATATAAACATGTCTTGTTCTAGAAAATAGTTAAGTCGTAGAGAAAACGAAGGAGAAAGAAGAACTCTGAATTAATAAATAAAAAAATACCTAAAATAAGTCAGTACTTTGGGAACGAATAAAACAAAATGTTTGTAGATTTGAGGGTTATGACAACTAGAAACGAATTGTTAGTAGTAATAGTTAGTGTTAGTGTGATAGAGAGACACGAAATATCGAAAATTCACTTGGATTCATGTCTTTTGTATGGAAATAACCGGTTGCATTGGACAAAGGCTCAAAGAACTTACTATACTCCTCGAAGTTACTAATTTAGCTTTTTGTAGCCATAGAGATAACGCTGATAGTAGTAGGTAACAAAAAAAATATTTTTGAGTTGTTACTAGAAAAATGTGATCCTGATTTAGAGGAATTGTGAAAGAAGTTAAATGGCCAGATAAAATACTTAAAAGCCCAAAAATACAAACTGAGCTAATTGTTTTGGGCCTAAATTTACTCCATAATATTTGATACAACTCAAGATCATTTTTTTGGTACTGTGTGGTACAAAGAAATGAAAATGGAATTCATTTTGAGATTTCATGAAATGATGATGTTCAAAATCCGATGTGAAATAATATGAAGCCATGTCATTAAAAATGATTCTGCACTGTACTGTATCAGCTTATATAAGTCCCGCTCCAGGGCACCGGCCATATAGTCTACCAAGCTGAGCTAGTGCGGACTGGTGGACTTAACGTACCGTAAATATTTTTACAAATCGCTATGTTATGCGGGGTTCCTCACGATGTTTTCCTTCACTGTCGTCCATCATAGAGCGTGATGATAGACTATCAACACACGCATGATTCCGAAAAGTCAACAGACAGAGACAACCTATTATTAACCTATTGAGACTTAACATCTTATGTCTCAGGATGGCGAGCGCAGTGGAATGTTGCAACTGTTTATGAGCGATCGTTTCGCTTACCATCAGGCGAACGGCTTGCTCGTCTCACCACTCATAAAAATAAAAAAAAAACCATGAACATGCTGGCGGTCGCGCCTGGTCCATTTACAAATAGACTACCTTAAAAAATATTCATAAAAATGAAATTACAATGTTACGTTTTTTTATATGTGCGAAGGGCCCCATTGGATGAACTTTGCCACGGGCCCCCGATGGGGTAGTTACGCCACTGTCTGTGGATAAGAAAAAGAAGATATAAAAAGAGGTAAGCCTATTGTTGAAACGTAGGTCCTAGAGTTCGTCGAACTTATTTATAAGTAAAAATGATACGATAACTAAATAAATAAATAATACTCAAGTCACATACATAGTCCTGACCTCACACCGTGATAGATTCTTTTGTCCTGTGTATCAGGAACTATTAGAGGCTTTTCGGTCTCACAAACACCCAGACCCCAAACAAATGCATGTGGTTCACACAAATCACAAAATTTGTCTCAGTGCGGGAATCGAACCCTCGGCCTCACGTTTCACCACCGTCTAACCGACTTCGCCACGGAGGCTGTTAATATACAAGAAGGTTAGAAAATATGATTCGTTGTTATTATTTTAGTAAAAACCACAAACAAAATTAATCATTCAACCACAAATGTGTCAAGTAGATGTTATTGTATCCGCAAATTCTATTTTTAACGAACAACTTTAGACAAACATGTTACTCACTGAACATTTTAGGTAAATTAATTACAATTAATCTTCGATCAAATATACACTAGGTACACAGTTCCCTGTAAAAGTTCTGTTGAAAAGTGGCACCGATGCATGACATGAAAAAAAGTAAACAAAACGATCACATATTCCAAATATATTAACACAAATTCCACCTTATTCCTTGAGCTTAAAATAGCTTTTCACATAATATTGTCTAAAGTTATGCGACGTTTTAGAAGCAACGGTCGGTGCGTGACTGAAGGCGAAAGAGTGCTTGAAGCATTCTTTTTTGGTGCCATTTTCTAAGCGCTCATGTTGTATCTAGTGTATATTTGATCGAAGCAATTAATACATGGAACAGTCTCACATAGTTCTAACCTGAGGAGAATTTCGAGTCCCACTGAGACAACAACATTGGGACAAACAAAAAAATTGCTAAGGTCTGTATTGTATGTTCGTCTACGTCATGATCGTCTCGCCATTCATTGCAATAAAAAAAAACTGCAGGGCAAGGGCCTCCTCTACAATCGAGAGTACTTTTGAGAGTAGTAAGGCCAAGATTACACCACGCTAGCTGTTTGTGAGACCAAAAGTCTCTCGTAGTTCCTCATACCCACAACACAAGACTTGGTGTTAATGTGGGATCAGGACTGTGTATGTGACTATTGGATGTATTTAGTGCTATTAATTTTTATTTATTATATCGTGCCAGTAAAAATACAGTTATTACACCTCAAATAATTTCTCAACGGGAGAGTAAGAAAGTAACAGTATATTCTATAACCTTGTGCATTTCGGCGCACACATGGCAAACAGCCAGACACGTGGTATCTGTACTCAGAAATGTTTCGCCGCGTTATACAAGGTGGACTTGCGACGTGCGCAAATAGTCAAACTGGACTTGTTATTACATACATAAACTAACGCCTTTTTCCCAGAAGGGTAGGCAGAGGTGTCAGGACACCCACATTTCGCCTTGTGTTCCCAGGTTGTAATAGCGGGCGAGCCTATAGCGGGCACACATTCCTGACTCCGGGATAATAATGAATAGAAAAATCCAATATCACTTTGCTCGACTCGGGGTTCGAACTAGAGACCTCAGTTATGTAATCATACCGTAGAAAAACTACGCCACCGAGGCAGTCGTACATCTTAATATCTGTTCTGTATCAGCCCATATACGTCCCATTGCAGGGCACGAGCCTACTCTACAATCGACAGTACGATTGAGAGTGGTTAGGCCATATGGTCCACCACGCTGGCCTAGTGCGGGTTGGCGGACTTACATACCATATAAATTCTTATGAACCGCTATGGTATGCAGGTTTCCTCACGATGTTTTCCTTCACCGATTTAGTGCGTGGTGATTGACTATCAATACACACATGACTCTCATCTTAATAATGTAGTTTTTTTTTATAATGGTTTCTTAGATTTACCCGAATGTTACACATTGAAATAAAAATATTTTTACGGATTTTATTGAGAATTTGGTTTAATTCTCACATTTTTTAACTTCCCGATGTAACAATTACTCCAAGATAGCTACAAAGTAATAAAAAAAATGAGAAGATCTTTATAGTAGGTATGCAGTTTATCACGATGTTTTACTTCACCGTTATAGTGCGTCGTGAATCGATACACAAAAAAAAGATAAAAAAGTCAGAGGTGTGTCTTGCGTTTCAAACCCGTTATGGACCTTCCACCATTCACTTTTCTTTCTCTCTTTGGACTCTCTCTCTCTCTCTCTCTCTCTTCAGTCAGTAATTAACTATCAATATACAAATGACGGACAAAAGTTGGAGGTGTGTCAAGATTCAAACCCGCTACCTGTGCATATCCTTTCCGAAGCTGGCGGACATAACTGGGTCTTCACAAAATGGTCATTTATCACCCGTATATCTATTTAAACATTATTGCACTTATTTCTGGTAAAATGATGTCACTGTTAAAAAAAAACAATAATCTCGCGCAATCTGTGACTCAACATCTTGAATTAAAAGAATATATATCATTGATGATGAGATGACGTCAGAAACATGACCAATAATCCTCAAAAATTCTCAAAATCTCGAAAATGATGTTGGGAGAGCAGCATTCAAATGAATGACGGCATGATACGAATGTAAATTGAACCGGTCGAGTCATGTTGCGTCAGCAGACGGCATGTCGCAGATAATCAAATGGCATAGTGATTATAATGTCTAGAGCTGTGGTCTAGAAGCATCCTTAACACGTTAACTGCCAACGCGGTCAATGTCGTGCGATGCCTAACTATCCTATCAAGCCAACGAAAAATAACCCATTCTTTTAAATTTTCATCGATTGTTTTTTTATTACTTAGTTAGAATACACTCTTAATAATGGTTTTTATTAATGCGGAATAATTTCTGACTCTCCATCAAGAATTATTAATCATCCAACAACATTGAAAAGTATACTCATTTTATTGGCAGTTAACGTGTTAATATAATTATTTATATGTTTTTAATGGATAGATAGCAAAACCCTTTATTTATTCATATTTCGGTACTGTATGTCAATGGCTAGACAGCTTTTTTGTCAAATGGTCCCTGATAACTCAAAGGTCAAGAACCAGTGGTCTTGAGGGACCGTTCGAAATTCAAAAATGTAGACATCAGTGATGACAGATGCCAGGCCACCTTTCTTTGCCCTCTTATTGGCTGATATTTGACAGCTACGAAGAAGCAAGAATTATTTGAAAAAAGAATAATGTAATATTTTTGCACTACAAAATTCCACTCCAATTCCTTTTGGGCGGATAATAATTAAATATACTTCTTTGTTCCTTGCGTTCTTCCGTTCATTCCAATATATCTTAAGGTTGTCTGGAAGAAATCGCCAACAGCGATAAGACAGCGATCAATTTGTTGTTAAAAAACATTAGCGCAGTTTTCACTAAGCTGAGCTCCCAACACTACGAACAAAAAATATATTTTTAAAGACGCAAATATATGACAGCGCTCCCTCTAGACATTGTATAATCTATGTCAAACGGATACATACATCTATGATACATACAAACCTAAGATTATCATCGCGCGCAGATCTTACAAAAAACTTCTTAATGGATATTTTGTCATCGTTCGTATCTTCAAGTGCGTGGTAGGCTGTTGGTAAACGGACCAGATGCGGCTGCCAACATGTTCACGGTGGTCGCGGGTTCAAATCCCAGAGCACACCTCTGACTTTTCGGAGTGTTGTGTGTGATGATAGTCAATCACCACGCACTAAAAAGTGAAGGAAAACATCGTGAAGAAACCTGCATACCATAGCAATTTTAAAGAGTTTCTATGGTATGTAAGTCCGCCAACCCGCACTAGGCCAGCGTGGTGGACTATATGGCCTAACCACTCTCAATCGTACTTTCGATTGTAGAATAGGCCCGTGCCCTGTAGTGGGACGTCTATGGGCTGATACAGTATCCGCAAGAAAAGCAGCTACTACGGTGGTCTAGAACTATACTGAGCCACGTAAATGCGTCATATTCGGGTTATACCTACATCCAGATACAATCAGGTTGGCGTGGCATCATCTGCACTTGTTATCAGCAAAGGCGGATTCAGGAGGGAGGTCATGGGGGTCATGACCCCCCCCCCCCTCCCTAGCCTGGCTCCTGGTTGACCGAATTTATTTATTATCTTGTTGATAAAATTTATAACTGATGGTAAGCGATACGACCGCTCATAAAAAGTAGCAAAAACAAACAACACCTTGAATTACAAAGCAATGCTTGGCATTCCACTGTGCTCGCCATTCTGAGACATAAGATGTTAAGTCTCAATATGTCCAGTATTTACTCTGGCTACAATGCCCTTCAATCCGAAACACAACAGTGCATTACTGCTGTTTGACGGGAGAAATAGATACTGCGGTGGTGCCCACCCAGAGGGCCTCTCACATATGAGAGACCTACCAGTAATGCATTGATAACGCCCTCATGTCTGTAATTCGCCATGCAAATAAATAAATCGTGTAATAGCCAGGAATTGCTACTTACCAGCTCCTGTTTCCTCAAAACGTGACCGAAGCGACCGCAAATCATGCCTGGAGTTTATCCTTAACCGAACAGGGATAATTGTAATAAAATGTTTTCTTATAGGAAAAATGAGTACCTAGCGGTTTGAGTTATGTATCTGTGTTGTGTTTTAGGATGGTGATTAGACTATTATGGAATTGTCCAGTGTAGTATATTTGTGCAGATATGACAAATAAAAAAATGGCTAGTGTCAGAAATTAAAAGCTGTGAAAGACTTTTCGGTGTCTTAAAATGCCAACACTTGTGGATCACGCTTAATCCGGGAATCGAACTCCCGGTCTCTCGGTCCACAGCCATCGTCTTACTAACTGATCCTTTTCTTATATCAATCTTATGATTGTCTGTAAGACATTACCTTTTACGATAAGAGCGCCAATTGTATTTTATTTTGTGATTTCTGATTGTATTTATTTCGTTTTCGTGTTCAATAAAATATATATAAATACACCTACCTACATATAAAATGACAAAAATTCCCGAACAGAATAAATCAAATAAATCACTGCGTCATGAAGGCATTTGATGTGTTATAAAGAGGTTTCTACATAATTTTCGTGACAAAACAACCTTAGATAGAAAAGTAGTTATTTTGCAAATTAAATCTAAGTTGGACTGCAACTCAATATAAGCAGTAAAGTTATCGCTAGCAAGTCCTTGTGAAAACCACAACAATGTATTAATGAACAGGCTCACATCATTCTAAACGGTTTGCTAATAAAATAGAAAATATATGAAACTCTACTTTTGTCTTAGAATAAATAAAAGAAAACCTAAAAGAAAAATATCCTGAAAACGGCTACATATTTTGACGAATTTTAGACACAATATTTCTATATTTAAAAAACAATAACACCCATATTCTAAGACGTTCCTCGAAAATGTCTCGACTCCACTCGGCCTTACTGGAGGAAATCTGTATTAATAGTTGAAAGAAGTCTCCTCCACTCAATACTTTTCCTTTCTCGAGGAAAGGAATCAACTATCAAACTCAAGATACGTCGCGTATTTGATAAATCTGTACCTTATTGACGCATGACGTATTTGATGACGTATTTCCTCGACTCAACCTCACTCGAGGATCCTCGAGGAAAGGTATATTTTTAACTAAGCATACCATTTTCGAGGATTCCTCGAATTCATTTTAAACGTCACCTCGACAGAGATGAGGTTGAGGAAGATTCGAGGCAACGTCTTAGAATACGGGTGTAAGTCCATAAATTTTAATCAGGGATTTCTTTTTCATTTACGATAAAGTAATCGAACAAGTAGCCATTTTGTTTTTAGATCGTAGTTCATGCATGTTTCACATATACCGGGTATCTCAAGACTGCTACCGAAAACGAAGCCGGGTGGTAGTTTTAGTGACTACAAACACAATGCAACTAAAAATTTTGCTAAGAAATGTGACAGTTATTTTTTATCATTTTTTAAATTTCGTCATTTTTGGGTGGTAAATCCATAGTTTTTGCTAACATAATAGTTTAAACTATTTTATACCTTAGAGTCGTTATAAATAAAAGGGTATACATTATTATTTTACGAAAAAACGTATTTACCACTCAAATACGACAATATAAAAAAAATAACAAAAAAAAACTTGTCGCTTTTTTTCCAACATTTTCTGTTGCATTGTGTCTGAGGTCGATTAAACTACCACCCGGCTTCGTTTTCGGTAGCAGTCTTGATATACCCGGTATATTGCATATTACTAAGCAAGACCTTTATAATAAAAACACGTGGAATACCCAAAAACAGGTTTTTATACGCAAATCAGTCACATCAGCTAAGCTTGTCCGGTCAAAAAACTACATTTTAAGTAACCACAAAACATGCTACTACACTAATAAGTGCCATATGGCGAATATTTTCAACAACTGAAGATAATGTGGACCACATATTAATACGATAAGAACGTATTTTTATACAAAAAAAAAAAACCAAAGTGCCTCTTATTAATTCTTAGTAAAAAATTAAGTAACAAACAGGTTTTTTTATTTATTGCAGTGAATGGCGAGACGAGCATGCCGTTCGCTTGATGGTAAGCGATACGACCGCTCATGAACAGTAGCAAAACCAAACAACGTCTTGAATTGGAAAGCAATGCTTGGCATTCCACTGCGCTCGCCATCCTGAGACATAAGATGTTAAGTCTCAATATGTCCAGTAGTCACTCTGGCTACAATGCCCTTCAATCCGAAACACAACAGTGCATTTAAATTGCTGTTTGGCGGGAGAAATAGACTTTGTGGTGGTACCCACCCAGGCGGCATCTCACATATGAGAGACCTACCACCAGTCTATTTATTAACTAAGATGTGATATTACAGGTTTGAAGGATATTGTACTCAGAGTAACTACTGGACATATTGAGACTTTATATATTATTAGCGGCCCAGACCAGCTTCGCCCGGGTACAAATAGATTTCTGTACAATAATATGTACGTATTATACATATAAACCTTCCTCTTGAATCACTCTATCTACTAAAAAAAACTGCATCAAAATCCGTTGCATAGTTTTAAAGATTTAAGCATACAAAGGGACATAGGGACAGAGAAAGCGATTTTGTTTTATACTATCTAGTGATGTCTCAGGATGGCGAACGCAGTGGAATGCCAAGCATTGCATTGTAATTCATGGTGCTGTTTGGTTTTGCTACTGTCTATGATCGGTCCTATCTTTTACCATCATGTGAATGGCATGCTCGACGCTCGTCTCGCCATTCTCTGCAAAAAATAAACATTTAACCGGTTAATCTTCCTATAATATATGACAGTATCATTATACTTTTTCCTTTCTTACCAAGCCATATTAATCACTAGATTAATTCGCGATTTAAATGCGACACTCCTTTGCCTCTACAAGGGTAGGTAGAATGAGGAAAGAACAAACTGTTGGCTATACCTAAACTGCCCAGATGTGCGATTGACTCATACCAGGTAAACACTACTTTAAATTAATTAGAAATAGTTATTCACAAGTTTTGTTTTGTTAGCAATGTTTTAATTAAGCCGCATTTGCCATTAATTATTAATTATTCTAATCAATATGTTACATATTTAAGTGATGCAAAATATATACATACGCCCTCTAGAAGATACTTGATATCCTAAACCTACCACCAGTAAAAGTTAAGTTAGGGATTTATTTAAGTTTCGTGTAATTAATTTCACAAACACTCAGGCCCGAAATAAATAAAAAATAATAAATAACACCCAACAGTCACATACATAGTCCTGACCCCACACTAAGATCATGTCTTGTGTCGTGGGTGTCAGGAACTACGAGAGACTTTTCGGTCTTACAAACACCCAGACCCGGAAGAAATATTATATTTGTGGGCCGCACAAACATTTCTCTCGGTGCTGGGTCGAACCCGCGGCCTCTCGTTTCACAGGTGGCGTCTAACCAACTGCGCCACCGAGGCTGTCAAATACTTGTGAATCACACAAACATTTGTATTGAGATTGATTGAATTGAATTGAGATGAGAGCAGCTGCGCTATGGAGCTGTCAATATGTCTAGATCTATAGATATCTAGATAGTTAGGTTACACATTTGACCTAGAACAGTAACCGATACTTGGTACACGAAAACTACACGAAATAACCCATTCATAGACTGAGATAGGCTCTATAAATAGTCGGAATGCATCAACATTCGTAGACGTGAGCTGACGTGTATTTCTGATCTTTCCTTTGTTAATGTCCATTGTAAGATTTATTTGCTAGATTGTAAGGTCACTGGAGCCTATTACTGAACTGATTTATGAAATTTATCTCATATATTATTATTATTTTTTACGTAGGAGGCAAGGATCTTGTTATCGTTGATTTTTTACGCCATTATTAGAAAAAAGACTGCGTCACTAATGCTTGGTATGCGCGGGAGTCCAAATAGCATTATACAAATGTTTACGGACAAATTTGATTCTCCGTTGTTACACCATCATGTTGCTGTATTAGTGAGATAAGTAATATGAATTTGTATGTATGTTTTTATATATAGTGGATTTATGTATAGGTTAATGAATGTTAAAAAATAATAAAATATATATTTCAAAAAGAAACTAACAGGTAGCTCGTAAGTTAAATATTGTACTACTAATCAAATGGACTGTAATTGTCTGAGTGAATAAAGATTTATTATTATTATTATTATTATTATATGTGGAAGCTTGTAATTAGTATATTTGTTTTATTTATAGTTCATATCTTATATATTGTTAATTAGTCTGTAAGTTTTCCTTAAAAAAAAATAAAATAAAAAAATTATACAACGAGCGAGTGCAACTAAAATTCTGCTATTTTTGTGGTCCTAAACAAAAGAGCACAATTTACTAACACAGTTTATAGTCTGTAACCATTATTGTAATTTGACAAAAACTATATTTTTTTAAAGTTTATTTATCGCTTATCTTGTCAACCCATATTAGGCCAGCGTGATGGACTATATGGACTAACCACTCTCAATCGTACTGTCGATTGTAGAGGAGGCCCGTGCCCTGCAGTGGGACGTATATGGGCTGATACGGTTATTTTGATATGCATCCAGTAAACAAAGGACAAGGAATTAAATATATGAAAGTAATTTTAATTTTTAACTACGGGCATAAATTTCTTATAAACGTGACTTTTGGGGGTCATTAGACAATACCTGTTAAGTTTACAAGCTTTGATGAATAAGTACATCCAACAGTCACAAACATAGGCCTTATACTTAGTCTTCTTGTTCTTTAATCAGTAGTCTTATATCAGAAATAGCAAGACTCTTCGGTTTCACAACAATCAACAAAAGCTAATACACTTTGTTGTTGACTTTTAAATATCATATTGATACGTCAAATCACTTATCTGATGACAAAACCAACACTGTATAAGAATATCAAATTGGGTGATATTGTGTCATCAAACCCTCATACTTAATTAAAAGAAATGAAATATCACAAAATGCCGCCATTCTTATCTCTATATTACCTATAGGTAAGCTGGTAGATCCAGCGTGGTGGACTATATGGCCTGACCACTCTCAATCGTACTGTCGATTGTAGAGTAGGCTCGTGCCCTGCAGTGGGACGTATGTGAGCTGATACAGATGAAAAAGGTGGAATGTATAAAGTTGAAATAAATGAAATGGCTATTAGTAAGTCGACACAATTATGCCGGCATCAATGTATGCAGAACAACAATTATTCATTGTATAAATGTCGATAAACCGCGAACAATGAATATATTATAGCCAAGGAACATTCCGTTACGTACAACGATTCTTTCTTCCTTATCACACGATAATACGCACCAATATTGGGTTTGTAAATTATTCTTATTCGCTCAGGACTGTACTTAAGGGTTTGAGAAAAGCTGTGTCTATTGCCCCCCTTTTTATCCTGTAATTTAAAATTTAAGAGTTCTCTAATTTAAAATGTTGTCCATGACTTGTCTGATTATGAATTCCACTGATCAATTTTTCAACGAGTAATAACCAAATAAAATAATTAACAATAAAAGCAATGTTGAAGTAGGCCAACATAGCGTTATTTTTTGTCTCGATTGGTGACAGAGGAAAAAATACCTGGTAATTGATTTTACAGTCAGATTTGTCAGTCAAATTTTATGTAGTTAGACCTAAGAGCTGAACAGAAAAAGATCGTTTTTACAGGAAGCATCAATTTAAAAAGTAATTTTATTTTCTATCTAGTTGTAAGGGACATAATATTAATTTTTGTAACTCTAACAACCTGTACAAAAATAACAATCTGCTAATTTACTTTTAAATTATTTTATTATCGTTATTTTATACTGGTAGGTCTCTCATATTATGTGAGAGGTCGCCTGGGTAGGTACCGCCGCAATGTCTATTTTCCCCGCCAAACAGTAATGTAAATGCATTATTGTGTTTCGGTTTAAAGGAGATTGTAGCCAGAGTAACTACTGGAAATATTGAGAATTATCATTTTATGTCTCAGGATGGCGAGCGCAGGGGAAAGCCAAGCACTGCTTTGTAATTCAAGGTGTTGTTGGTCTTGCTACGGTTCATGAGTGGTTGTATCGCTTACCATCAAGCGAACGGCATGCACGTCTGACCATTCACTGCTATAAAAATCGTAACTTACACAAGCACAATAATGCTTGGAAGTTGGAACACCCCCATATTACGAAATTGATGACTAACAATCAAGTTATTCGCTGAAACATAATAAATAAAAACTGTTTCCAGTTATTCCCCCACTAGTTGCTGACTAACTGTAGTCACTAGTCCGTCTCTGTTTGATAACATTATCATTTTGTGCGACAGTTGGCGCGGAAACGTCGAGACGAACTCACGCGTGTGATGTGCAGTGTTACAATATGAAGTTATACTTATTGTGTGTATTTATGTTCGTCGGCAGTGCTTTGGGTACGTCTGTTTAATTTATTTACTAGTTCAACGTAATATTAGTACGTATCCAGCTAGTAATATATAATTTTTATTGATCCGGTTAAGATTAGTTATCGTTGTCGGCGAATTGGAACTTAATTACCTAAATAATTCGTCTATCTATTATTATTTTATTAGAGTTTGTATTCTTTATTTTTTAAACTGCCCTCTCTTCTTTTCCTTTTCTTATATCCATCCAAACGTTGTCTGTAAGAAATCGTCTAGAACGATAAGAACGCTATCTATACTTTAATGTTCAATTGTATCTTTAAGTTTTTTTATCCGTTTTATATGCAGTTCAGAATAAATAAATAATTACATAGATGTTTCTGAGTATATAAGAATATTATTCTGAAGTTTATAGTTAATATTCTTAAGAATAACACGTCTTAGTGAAATCCATTGAGTATTTATTGCATGATGTGTGCATTATTCTGACTTGGCTGTTCGTTGTATTTATAAATATTACTACAGTATTTACATGTTTGCGTCATTACTGGATAGATTTCATTGAAATTTTGCATAGATATCATATATTAAGTCTCTCGTAGTTCCTGATACCCACGACACAAGACTCGATCTTAGTGTGGGGTCAGGACTATGTATGTGACTGTTGGGTGTATTTGTTTATTATCTTATTCATTTAAAACGAATGAATTAATTAGTTAATGATATTCTTGGTATCTTGGTAACAGTTTTAATTAAAAGTTAAGGGTATTATGACAGCTTCAATGGCACGTTTGAAAGGAGTACTCGTAGTTCTGAACCTCGTATCGAGACAAATGTTTATGCGGCCTACAAATATTTGTTTCTGTTCTATTTCTTACAAGACACAACATTTCGTTGTTTTTGATACACGATTCAAGACTTGGTTTATGTGTGAGACTAGTGACTTGGGTGTATTTATTTTTAATCTTTAATACTGTGTAACTGTCTTGGTAACGGATCAGACGCGGCTGCCAACATATTCACGTTGGTCGCGGGTTCAAAACCCAAGACACATTTCTTACTTTTCGGCGTCTTGTGTGTATTTATTGTCAATCACCACGCTCTATAACGGCGAAGGAAAACATCGTGAGGAAACCTGCATACCATAGCGATTTGTAAGAATTTCTATGGTATGTAACACTAGGCCAGCACGGTGGACTATATGGCCTAATCCAGCTCAATAGTACTAGATTGTAGAGGAGGCTCGTGCCCTGCAGTGTATATGGGCTGATATAAAAACTGTGGATGAATCTATAATAAATATAACTTGTGTATAAAGCATACTACGTAGTAGGTACGTAGTAAAGCAGATGTTTTGAACATGTCGTCATATTAGATGTGTATTTTTACGTATATGTTTATCGTGGGCGGTGATTGATGAGAAAAAAACAATGACTACACTGTTGATTAAAATCTTGAATTTGTCTCAGTAAGTAATGTTATTCTGTGTTTTAAATTAGCTCTTTAGGTAAGTGGTACTATTTCGTCAATTGATGGCCGTGGGGGTCCTGTATTGATTCTCGAGTGACTTACCTAGAATGAGTTTTTAAGTGACGAAAATTTTAAATGATTAACCAGCAAAACAATACATAAACAAAAGTGTAAATGCACTGTCGTGTTCCGGTTTGAAGCACATTGTAGCCAAAGTAACTACTGGACAAAGTGGAATGCCAAGCATTGCTTTACAGTTAATGACGTTATTTTGCTTTGTTACTGTTCATAAGCGGTCGTATCGTTTACCAACAGGCGAATGGCAATATCGTCTCCATTCATAAAAATTTAAAAAACAGTTCACTGGGACTGTTATAGCTAAAGATTTGTGTGTATCAATTTGGAGCGGAAATAAATTCGCCACTAATGAGACATTTATGACTAATTATTTAATCAATAAGTATTTATTGAACACAATAATAAATTACATAAATAGATTTACATATTATTATCCTTGTTCAAATAGTAAAAATATATTTGCTAGACTCTGTAGGCAACATAGTTTTATTGATTTTTGTCAAGTAAAAATTATTAAACAAATATTTTTTATTTTCTTTGTAGCATTGTTCGTATTGCTTGTATCTTATTAAATAAGTTCTTAATCTGGTAGTTGATTCGATTCGTAGGTGGGGTAATTAAAGAAAAATGTTCAAAATATATAGACTCCATCAATAAGCGATGTGTCTTCGAACCTTTAAACACATTATTTTGTAAATAAATAAATAAAAAAAGTAAGTGCGTGGCCTTGCCAACATGCTCACGGTAGTCGTGGGTTCAAAGGCAAGCAAACCTTTGACTTTTCCGAGTCATGTGTGTATTAATAGTCAAAACCACGCTATTTCACGGTAATGGAAAACATCGTGAGGAAACCTTGCATACTATAGTTTATAAGAATTTCTATGGTATGTAAAGTCCGTCAACCCGCACTAGGCCAACGTGCTGGACTATATGACCTAACCACTCTCAATCGTACTCTCGTTTGTAGAGGAGGCCCGTGCCCTGCAGTGGGACGTATATAGACTGATACAGTAACATGCTTTCACAAAGTGTTTCTAGAAAGCAAACACAGAAATAAAATTGATAATATTGACACGTACAGATAACTATTGCACCTATCAATACATTTTTTATGTCGTAAAATCATATCTAAATATACTATTAACTAAAGAGATATAAAAATAACTGGTGTAATTCCCCTCAATGATAAAATAGTGTAGGATGTTTACATCCACCCGGATATTGTACAAGATCGAAAACGGTTTGCTGGAGACCCAATACTTTACTCTTCCGATCCCCTTTCCTTCCCGCTTCCCTCCCTATTTGATGGGCCAGAAACATATGCATGATCCAAGCGTTATGGAATTTCATGAGAGGTAAAGATTATTTACTATCAAATTGTCACTAATCAAGAGTAAGAGTGCAATAAAACCGCCAAACCGCAGCGTAAATGCACTGTTGTGTTTCGAATGGAAAGACAATGGAGCCAGAGTAACTGCTGGACCTATTGAGACTTAACATCTTATGTCTCAGGTTGGCGAGCGCAGTGGAATGCTAAGCATTGCATTGGAATTCAGTGTGTTGTTTGGTTTTATTACTGTTTATGAGCAGTCGTATCGCTTACCATCAGGCGAACGGCATGCTCGTCCCGACATTCAGTGCCATAAAAAATCCATATATTTCAATTTCTTAATATACTTATCATCATCATCATCGTCATCATATCAGCCACAGGAAGTCCACTGCTGAACATAGGCCTCCCCCAAGGATCTCCACAATGACCTGTTGGAAGCGGCCTGCATCAAGGTCACGTACAGGCAAGCGAAATGTCGGACGCCCGCCTACAAGGTGGACGGACGATCTGGCTAAGGTTGCAGGAAGTCAATGAATATACTTATACATGGATAAAAATATAATGGCAAACAAAAACTATATTTTAACAATATATTGATATCAATGCCTTTTATATTTCACAAGATAAAGAGGATTTTGCGAATTATGACTGTAATCTTGTTAGTCAGCGTTCAGTCATTTCCTTTGTTCGTGTTTTGTTGTCATTGATGTTAAAACCTTGTTTCACAATCTTGACAAACACATAGATCAAAACCATAGATCAAAACTAGATACAGCGCGTCTACCTGAAGTTGGCGTGCGGCGTAACTAGGAACTAAAAATATACATACATAAAAAAGCAACGAATTTTTTTTGTAATTTTTATCTAATATCGTATTTGGCTGAAAATGCACAGCTTAAGCTAAAAAAACATTTATACCCTTGCGTCCCATGGCGTCTTTAAAAATCAATGTGTGTACACTTTTATTTTAGAAAAAAGCTATGAATTTACCGCCCAAATAACAAGAAAGATTTTTTTTTGAATAAGTTTTATTTACATTGTATCGAAAGTCACTAAATCTACCAACCGGCTTTGTTTTCGGTAGCAGTCTTGATATACCCTGTAGATGCAACTGTTGAATGTATTTCCATATATATTTATTTAAACATTATTTGGATCAAGAATCGAACTCGCTACTTCAAATTTTAAACCAGCTTCATTGCTGCATCAATTATAAGCTAAGTTTTATTAGAGGCACATATAAGATTCATAGGCATTACTAAAATATAGTGAAAAATCTGAGTCATGTTTTGTTTTATAAAACTGATAAAATAACGTATCAAACGCATTTTTTTAAAACATAAATTTGATAACCTATAACATACTTATTATATACATTTATATGTTTATTTTAGTAGTATCCATATACATAATATATATAATATATTATTTATATTTTTATATTATATTCAAAAGATTATACAATACAAAATACATACAAGTCACTTAATACTATAATAAACATTGTGCATTTTAAAATATAGTCATTTACTTATTTGTATAGACAACGACAAACACAATGAAAAAGAAGATATAAAAACAAATAAAAACAAAACGTTTTAATAAAATATGAAATGCTAAAAATATAGTATTCTAAATTAATACACCCAAATGTCAAGGAATGCTTGGCATTCCACTACGCTTGCCATTCTGAGACATAAGATGTTAAGTCTCAATATGTCCTGTAGTTACTCTGGCTACAATGTCCTTTAAACCGGAACACAACAGCGCATTTACATTGCTGTTTGGCGGGAGAAATAAACATTGCGGTGGTATCTACCCAGGCTCACTCATTTTGAAATAGACCTCCGACCAGTTAAAAATAACATACTAGTTAAAATATATAATTCTACACGGTATAACCGTCATTAACAAACAACTTATGTACTCTTCGATCAAATATACACTAGATACAACATGAGCGCTTAGAAAATGGCACCAAAAAAGAGTGCTTAAGCACTCTTTCGCCTTCAGTCACACACCGACCGTTGCTTCTAAAACGTCGCAACAATTTAGACAATATTATGTGAAAAGCTACTTTAAGCTCCAGGAATAAGGTGGAATTTGTGTTAATGTATTTGGAATATGTGATCTTTTTGTTTACTTTTTTTAGTGTCATGCATCGGTGCCACTTTTTAACAGAACTTTTACAGGGAACTGTGTATCTAGTGTATATTTGATCGAAGTATGTACTAATGAAAACTATGCGGCATTTTTCGATCCCAAAACTCTCATACTTAAATTATTTTATTTATCTGTTATGTATTATATAAACATAGGCGTTTAATTCCGCTCTTTGTTATTTATCTTACTGCCGTGGTTGTCTGTCGAAATTGCCTTGAGTGATAAGACCGATATACTTATTTCATTTTATAAATATAGTATATTATATCATTAACACAGGTACTGTGTCATGGACCGGATCAGGCCGGCATAATTGTGTTAAAACAAGTGAGAAACAAACAAATTAGTCTCCATAGTACTTTTGATTGTAAAGGAGGCATGTGATCTGCAGTGGAACGTATATGAGCTGTTTTTTTAAAGCAAGACTTTAAAACTATTTTGTTTTTAGCTTCTTAAGTAGTCTTCTTATTATCTTATTAATGACAAGCTACCACATATAAAAACTAAGGAATAAAAGGAAAAAAGAACGATTCTAAAAAAAACATAATTAACACAGAAATATAAATATATAATACCTATATCATAGTTCAGTTATTATATATATAATATAATAACTGAACATAGTTCATAGTTCAGTCATTCATAGTTCAGTTATTATATATTATTATATAGTATTATATATATAATATATAATAACTGAACTATGAGATAATGTAAATATTAAGTGCGGCGTGTAAATTAATAATAATTATGATTTACGGAATAAGGTTTTAGGTTGAAGTTGTCTTACGGTGCGTTGACCATGTATCAAAATACAAACCGTCTCTTGTCGTTGAATATTCTTTCTAGACCATATTTCCATCAGATCTGTATCAGCCCATATACGTCCCACTGCAGGACACGGGCCTCTATAGTCGAGACTAATATTAGGAGAGCTAAGGCCACATAGTCCATATGAGACCACCAGACGCTTGACGAAAATTGTTATTTAAAGTATACAGTGAAACGATGAGTAACTATATTCATTTGCAAAAATTTCACACTCATTATCTTAGTAAATATCGTTTGCCAAAAACTTCAACGATACCCAATTGAAAACATGTTTGTGTTCTTTATCAATGTGATACTGTTATCAGGCGATTACGATACTGCCTTACTGTATCAGTACGTACGTCCCACTGCAGGGCACGGGCCTCCTCTACAATCTAGAATTCCATTCAGAAGGATTATGGAAGTTAATTGTCGGTAGTGATCACTTACCGTTTACTATTAGCCTATTAGGTGAGCTGTTAGCACGTTTGCTGGAACTAGAAAAAATAAAATGATAAAAAAGTAAGACCTAATATAATTGACAATAGTCCTACTTATATCTATCTTTTTGGGGATACAGGTACGCATAAGGGCGTATAGAAACTATACAAAAATATTTGCAGCATATAACAGTCGTAGAAAAAACACTTAAAATAAATCGTGTGGCAATATTAATCTACATAAAGTATAAGAATGAAAAAAGCCGATTTATTTGTCACACAGAAAAAATAACGTAGAAGTGAAATTAAAATAATAATTAACTACCATAAAACAATAACTAACTAATAATTAGTATTCTGTGCTAAAAACAATGATAATACAAGAAAAATAAAAATAAAATTAAACAAAGCAAAAAAAAATAGATATATGTATAAATATTTAATAGGTGACCGGACAGCATATGATTTTCGCTAATTCATATGATTGACATATTGACAGCCTCCGTAGTTCAGTTGCTAAGACACCGGCTGTGATACCAGAGGCCGTAGGTTCGATTAGGGAATGCAAATCTCGCGAGATTGGGGCTCCAGCGAGATCCCGCGAGTTTATGAATAACAATACTGCGAGATCTTGCACATTTCGAGATCTCGCGAGATTACTAGTTTAGTGTGCTTTTTTTGTGCATCAAACATTGTTTGACGTATCTGTCTATATTTTTTAATAAACTTCTTAGTAGTAAATTCCGAATAAAACAGTTATTTTATAACAAAAAAAAAGTCCAAAAAATGAAACTTATTATCTATGTTGTGTTGACTATTAAACTGAGATATTATTAGCAATTAAATGAAACTATATCTACTCAGTAGATCCATTAGATATTACAGATCAACTAACAAAATATATCAATCAAATGAAAGATTTGTTCTGTTCAAATCACAAGCCGTTATTACGAATTATTTTGAAAGTAGCTCCTTAAGAAGCACAAAATGTCCAAAGAATCGTCTGCTAAACGGCTGCTTATTTTGTTGGCCAACCAGCCGCTGAAAAGACCCTTTCGGATTCAACGCTAGTTGGAACCACAGATCTCAGACGAACTCCACGAACTGTAAAAGTTCGCTGTCCCCCGGACTGTAAACGAGTGCAATCTCGTTAAACTCGTGAGATCTCGCTTTTTTTTCGTCTGAGATCAATCTCGCTAAAAAAGGCCGAGATCTCGCGAGAACGAGATTGCATTCCCTAGGTTCGATCCACGCACCGAGACAATTATGAGGCCCACAAGTATTTGTCCCGGGTCTGGGTGTTTGTGAGGCTGAAAAGTCTCTTGTAATATCTGGTACCCACGACATAAGACTTAATTGATCTTAATGTGGGATCAGGACTGTGTATGTGACTATTGGTGGTGTATTCATTTATAGCGACCACCTTATAACATTTTTTTAGTACGGGCATTTTAATTAATTAAGCAATAATTAGGTGATTGTTAAAAAGCCAACGCATAAAGTTGCAAGTATCATTTACTGGGAGTATTTATTTAGACTATAGGCAGTTGAGACAAATATTTAACTAACTAAAGTAGGATAATGTAACGTTATCTTTTGGAAATTACGCGACAACGCTATAACAGTAAACAATAAGATTATAAACAATGCCTTCATGTTGCTATTATTAACATATTTTATTGGTGGGAGGTCTCTTATATGTTAGAAGTTAGGTAAGTATTACCACAATGTTTATTTATCCCGCCAAACAGCAGTGTAACTGCACTGTAGTGTTCCAGTTTGTAGGACATTGTAGCAGAGTAACTACTAGACATATTGAGACTTAACGCCTTATGTATCAGGATAGTGAGCTCAGTGGAATGCCAAGCATTGTTTTGTAATTCGTAGTGTTGCTGGTTTTGCTACTGTGCATGAGCGGTGGTATCGCTTACAATCAGGCGAATGGCGTGCGCGTATCGCTTTATCAAATTAGGCGAATGGCAAGCTCGTCTCGTACTTCCTAGATATCAAAATACTCACGCCTTTTTAAGGGGTAGGCAGACACGCTACCAAGAACCCCACGTTAGGATAAGATATAAGACTGCCCACATAAGTTTAAACCTTTACATATAAATGGGTAGGCAGAGAGCTATTTATGTCACCCTCGTTTCGCCGAGATTTTTCTGGGATTAAGCCATTATAGGAATCGAGGTACAGCAATAATTAATCGAGATAAGTAATAATTAATTACTCATATTACGGCTTATTATTAGTGTGAATCATCATTGCAATGTACTTGTATTTTAATAATTGAGCCATAATAGCACGTGCCAAAGTCGTCTTCACATCATTTGGAATGCAAATTAATTCTCAATATATTTATTGCACACCACATGTTATAAAGATGTTAACATTTTATAAAAGGTACAATGTGGACCCTCTTGGGCACGGCAACAATTTAGGAGAGAGGAGGAAGCCATATTATTAATTTTATGTATTAATGTATTCAGAATATCGAATCATTATAATTTATAATAAGTGTACATATTTGTATTTAATATGCACTTATACATATAATATATTATATAAATAATCATTATTTTAATGACATTTCTTTAGAATTTTTATTTGGTAAATATTTCTGTTTTGCTGTTATATGAGTATTATTATTGTAATTAATATATTATAGTTGATATCTTGTAATTATGTTGAGTTTTTTGTAATAGTGTATGAGTTCAGTCAGTATGTATTAAGTAGTGCACACATACATAAACACACGCCTTTTTTCCAGAAGAGGTCGACAGAGATCCCAAGACACACATTTCGTCTTGTGTGTTCCGTCCCACGATGTGATAGGGGACGAGCCTATCTCCATATTGGGCACAAATTCCTGACTCCGGGCTGATAATTAATTGAAAATCCACGAGTAATTGTATATTCTAAGTGCAGATAATTAAATTACAGTGCGATTGCATAGTGTACAAACTTGGGTTGGTTCAAACAGACGAAAGGTTTTTTAATTATCGCTCTAAGTTAATAATACCTTCCATTAATGGGGCCAGTCTCAGGTGCGTAGTTAGAGCATACAACACCGACTACAAAGCCGAGGTATCGGGTTCGAATCCCGGGCAGGGCAAAGTGATTTGGATTTTTCTATTCATAATCCGTCTGGATTCATTCGTTCGTTATCATATCGTTGTATTCGTATTTTTAAGTTACGAGCTGCATTTTTTGTTCTCTTTATTGTGGACCGCCATCTACCATTATACCCGATACTGTCCATCCGACGCAACGGTTGTGTGGCAGATATCGCTTTAAGCGATAAGACTGCCCATTTTAAGACTAGTGTCATTTTTTATTTCTTATTTAGAGTATTTCTTTGTTTTGGTTACAATAAAGAGTTCTTGTATTGTATTGTATTGTATTGTATTGTATCGTTGTACGGGACACATAAGCCGAAATTTGCGAGACCTGGTTGCACCCACCCCTTCTGGATAAATGGCGTGATGTTTTTGTATGTATGTATGTATGAAAAACATAGGTACCTTAGAAATCTTGAAAATATTTTTTATGATGCGCAAAGTCTGCCAATAAGTCAGTGTGATGTACCACATGGCATCTTTTTTCATATAATTGAAAAGCGGCTGACGAGCGAAAATTATTTAAAAATATTGTGGAATGCCTCCTGAATGGCGAGACATGCATGCCGTTCGCCTGATGGTAAGCGATACGACCGCTCATGAACAATAGCAAATCCAAATAACACCTTGATTTACAAACCAACGCTTGGCATTCCACTGCGCTCGCCATCCTGAGACATAAGATGTTAATGACTCACATAATGAGAAACTTACCAACAGTGCTTATTATTTTTAAGAAAAATATATCCCAATTGACCCATTATACGAAAGTTGTGTCTACATGTTTACTTTAAAATTTCCTCAATCATTTTCCTTAATACCAATTGGTGTTGGCTGAAATCACGCAACAAGGCTCAATGTAATATAAACCTTGTACTTTTCAAATACAGTGCATATTTAAATGACAAAACATTGCGACGCAGTATAATGATTTGTCATTACTTGGCTATGTATATTTTTATATGTTGAGTTATTGAGACATTAAGAATATTTGTCCACTGGCACGTAGAGTACCATGACCGTGCTATGACTGTATCATGCAAAACAAATGATTTTGGTGCGTTACCATCCGGTGACGGAACGGTCTAGTCTGATCCGTACTTTTGTCTGATCCGTTCATGGCACGGTCATCGTATGATTCAGGGTTAAATTAAAAATTCCGGAAAAAAAAATGTTTTATTCCTTTACTAGAGGCCCATGCCAGATTTGTCTGTACTGTATCAGCCCAAATACGACCTACTGCAGGACCTACTCTACAACCGAGAATACGATTGAAAGTGGTTAGGCCATAATATAGTCCACCACGCTAGGCTAGTGCGGGTTGGCGGACTTTACAGACTATAGAGATTCTTACAAATCGCTATGGTATGCAGGTTTCCTCACGATGTTTTTCTTTACCGTTATAACCTTCGCCAGGGTGCAGATATTTCTTATTTCACTTCGTATCAGATACATAATATGAATGTATTATACATATAAACCTTCCTCTTGAATCACTCTATCTATTAAAAAAATTGCATCAAAATCTGTTGGGTAGTTTAAATAAATAAGCACACATAGTGACATACAGACGGCGGGAAGCGACTTTGTTTTATACTATGTATATTCCTTTATTTAACATACGCGTAAACATAAACCTAATGAATTCATATTTTCATACAATAAAATCAACATTATTTTTCCCCAAATGCTAATGTTTACTAATTACTAACAAACAGGAAAATAATTATTTAAACTATCCATAGGCTCAAATGATATCATTAATAGTTTAAATATTTGTTTACATGTGAGTTTTAAATCTAATCATAGTTATCAAGGCAATTTGTCCCATTGCTGGGCTCTGGACTCCTCTACAATTGAGAGGGGATATTGACCGTATGCTGCCAATACCTCCTAACATTTTCACCAAAATATTGTTTTTAACACATTCTATTTAATATTGCTTATATTGTCTTATTAAAAATATCAATCCAGTCTAAAATTATTAAACTCGGAATTTTTGTTTATAAGTATCATCTGTATTGTTTATTATATTTTGTTTTTATTGATTCTTATAAACTTACTGGTACTGGTGGTAGGTCTCTCATATGTAAAAGGCCGCCTGGGTGGGTACCACCGCAGTGTCTATTTCTCCCGTCAAACAGCAGTGTAAACGCACTGTTGTGTTTAGGGTTGAAGGGCATTGTAGCCAGAGTAACTACTGGACATATTGAGACTTAACATCTTATGTCTCAGGATGGTGAGCGCAGTAGAATGCCAAGCACTGCTTTGTAATTCAAGGTGTTTTTTGGTATTGCTATTGTTCATGAGCGGTCGTATCACTTACCATCAGGCGAACGGCATGCTCGTCCCGCCATTCATAGCAAAAAAAAAACTTGCCTGAAAATGCTTAGGTATTGACAGCTTACGGTCGATATGTCATGGGTAGGGCAGGATTGTCTTCTATCATAGTATTGTTGATCAAAGGTCTACCATCCTTGCCTACTACGGGTTACCACACTTCACATACCATAGAAATTCTTGGATATTTCCATGCCTAAAGATGTTTTCCTTCACGGTAAAGTACGTTTGGTAATCGACCATTTAAGACGTGGAATAACTAATGCTTAATTCTTCATTCATTACCACTCTGTTGTGCAGTTAGTTAGACGCAAATTGTGAAACGAGTCGCGGGTTCGACCCCTGCTAAAGTGTTTTTGTCATCACAGATGAGAACGAAAAGTCTCCCGTAATTTATGATACACGACCCAAGACTCGATCTTGGTGTGGGGTCAGGACTATGTGACAGTTGGCCTCATATGAGATACCTAACACCAGTAAAAGTAATTGAGTTGTAGTAATAGCACTGTGAAGTGAAGTACAATGTGAAGTGCGTGGTGGCCTGTTGGACGCGACTGCCAACATGTTCACGGTAATCGCGGGTTCAAATCCCAGGGCACACCTCTGACTTTTCGAAGTCATGTGTGTATTGATAGTCAATCACCACGCACTAAAACGGTGAAGGAAAACATCGTGAGGAAACCTGCATACCATAGCGGTTTATAAGAATTTCTATGGTCTGTAAGACCGCCAACCCGCACTAGGCCAGCGTGGTGGACTATATGGCCTAACCACTCTCAATCGTACTGTCGATTGTAGAGCAGGCCCGTGCCCGGCAGTGGGACGTATATGGGCTGATACAGAATTGCACTGTTACTTTCACATTGTTGCATTGCAGTAAGCAAATGAATATGTTCTACAATGTTACTGTACAACTTAAACCCGACCGTTCTTGTATTGCAGTATATGACCGGAGTTTATCTCCAATTACATAGTTAATCTTTATCATTTTGACCTCACTGAGAAATGCATCCGTCTGTGACTCAAATTAATACAGTACTGTACAAACTGTTGACCAAACGAAACCCAATATTGACTTCCTAGTGCTAATTGTATTTAAATCGTGTTGCATCGCAGCTTTACCTGCGTGAAAAACTTTTTCCAGGATAAAAGTCCCTGACATATATTTTTCCAGGATAGAAAGTACGCCGCACTGCATTACCCCAATGGCGTAGTTGCACTACGGTACGGTTACAAAGCTGAGGTTTCGGGTTCGAACCCCGGGTCGGGCAAAGTGATTTTTCTATACATTATCAGCCCGAAGTTTTTTGTGCCTGATATGGCGATAGGCTCGCCTATCACATCGTAAGGAACACACAAGGCGAAATGTAGGTGTCCTGTGACCTTTGCTTTCCCCTTCTGGGAAAAGGCGTGAGTTTATGTATGTAGAAAGTACTCTGTAACATTCCTTTATTAATCGACTAATAATGACGAAAATAATATTTCAATTCGAACTAATAGTTACTGAGATAACCGCGATTGTATAAACAAACTTTTCAACTTTATATATATAGATAGAATGATGAAATACAATGAAAACTTTACTATACAATGTCCACTTTTTATGACTTGTGTCGAAATAGATAATTGATTTGCGTAATTCCTAGCTTATGCAATTTAGCTTATGCTATTGATTAACGTGACTTTGACTTAAAAGAAACTATAAAATTCCTATAAAAAAAACTTAATTCTGTGCACTACTTTCGTCATATTATTTTCCTTAAAACTTCCAATAATGCATTATAAACTTCAGCTTTAAAAATAATTGATTTCTTGCTAGGAATTAAATTAGTCACCGTTCACGTTTTTCTTAGTAGTCCATTTGGTTTCCCACTAAAAAGTCCCATTGATTTCGTCTCATATTTAAATCAAATCAATCAGGATCAATATTGATATAGAGTGGACGATATTTCACATCTGTTCCACGAAATTCTTCAACTCGATATTGTCACTGACGAATTGAAGCCACTTAATGCATTTGTCTTTTTAGCGAAAATTATTTTATTTATTTATTAACACTTTATTGCACAAAAGGAAAACAAATACAAACAGAAATAAAATACATAAAAAGTACAATTGGCGGTCGTATCGCCGAAAGGCAATGTATTACAGACAACCATGGGATGGATTTAAGAATAGGATAAACAGAGGGCAGTCTAAAGCGTAAAGGATAGAACATACTTAGAAAGGAAAAGTATAAGCAAATAAGTACAAATAATTTAATAAAATTACAAGTAATACAAATAATAAATACACATATTATGTTATATTATATATATTATAGTTCTTAGTAACTTATTCATTGGATATACACATAACAAAAAATAGTATAAGATTTTTTCCCTTTGTGTTGCGTAATTTTTAGGTTTAATTTTTGTCTCGATTAATGATCTCATATTTTGTTCCTGTTTAATGTTAAATTGTGAAGTTCGTGTGTTTTAGTCTTTATATTGTAACAGCTAAATGATTAGTGTAATTGATTGTGTATTATAGTACTATCCAAATAAATAAATAATTAGCTTATTTTGTATGCGGTTTGAGGAAAACATAAATAATTCCAAATATTTATCGAGCTTCTGTATGGTAGAAAAATAAAATACGAGAATATATGAAGAGGTAGATGAAAATAAAGTAATAAGTCAGGATCGAGCAAAGTGGCGGTCTATAGTCTCTGCTTATTCCTATGGGATGCAGTCGTAAAGGTATGGATGTAAATAAAAAGTATTTTTTTTCATTAAATGCTACTATTGATCTGTTATAGTACGAGTCAGGACTATACTTATTATTCTTTGTACAATATAGTGTAACATTTCACAACCAGAGATGTTTTCTTTACGTATCTATAATCCAAGGCCATGGTACTGAACATTAGTATCGTTTAAACAGTAGTAATGCCAGCCGGCAGCCGCGCCGGCGCAGTGCGTCATCGTGTTTACATTGCATTGTTTATATCTAGCAAGGTGGACTGAATCTGTATTACGTTTCTTAAAATAAATACGAAGTTGAATATTGTTAACGAATATGACGTGTAATGTAAGACTATAACAGGAACATATACTTATACCACTGAGCAGTAAAATTCTGTATTGTGTAAAGAAGCGGAAACTACGAGAGACTTTTTGATCTTACAATTTAATTATTTATTTATTTATTTAAATACAACCAACAATCACATACATAGTCCTGTCCCTACATTAAGATCGAGTCTTGTGTCGACATTTAGACCTGAATCAAATGCCTGTGGCCCACGCTTAACATTTATCTCAGTGCGAGGTTCGAACCCGCGACCTCGTGTTTCACATCCGGCGTCTAACCAACTGCGCCACGGCGGCTTTCAAAATCACAATTAGAACTGAAACAAATAGTGGCTTTAAAAACATTTTTCTTAGAAGTCGTAAGGGCATCTCGCCAGCCGGCTCTTAATTCAATGCCCCAAGGTCAAACATGTTATAAATATATTCCTTTTATTTCCAGCACAAGCCGACAGCGAGCTCGATGACTACTTTGATTCCTACGATAACGTCTACGATGATGATTTCATGAAGGAACAAGGCGAGAAAATTGACAATGAAATGAAACTTGACGAATGGAACATACAGGATAAGTCTATGGAGGAATTGAAACGATTCCTTGAAAAGAGTTCGAAGGAAACGAAGAGCGAGGAGTATCCGATTGAGGATAACAAGGAAGAGAAAGAAAAAGAGGAAGTAAAGGAAAGCGGAGAAAGCGTGGAGAGTCCTGATGACATCGAGACGCTCGCAAAGAGTACTGAAGTGGAAGAAACCAAGAAAGATGACGCTGAAGGTAACAGTAAAAAGACTCAACTGTACGCTAACGAGGACTATGGTTTACTTTGGGGTGACAACGTACCCGCACCTCTACCGGTACCTATCGCAGACGACAAGGCCATATTTGACGAAACTCAGGAAATCCTCAATGAAGACGATGACGTCAATGACTTTGCAGAAGAAAAGAAAGACATAAACATCCCACCTAACGATCAGTCGAATTTGGAAGAAATCATGGATGAAACTAAGAAGTTATTGGCTGACAACGAGAATGACTTCGACCTCCCCAAAACATCATCAGAAAAAACAAATGACGAGAATACAGCTAAGGAAGAACTTGCCAGTGACGAGGATACTGTCGAAAAAGTGAAGCAAGATCTGGATGATGATCTTAAACAACTAATTGAAACGCTGGACAAGTTAAGTAATGACTATTCAGACGAAGGACAAGATACAGAGGAAGTCAACTCAAGCACTGTATTGGACTACGAGGAGAAGTACGGCAAACCCTACCATGAGGGTGTAGTTTTATCGCAAAGAGCCGATGATGATGATTACGAAGAAATGGATAGTAATCTGTCAGAACTCTTCCAGAAAACCAGCGAAAATGCGGACGCCAATGACAGCAATGAAGAAAAAACCGAACCTAACCCTGACGATGACTTCCAAGAAAGTGAGGACAAAAACTCTGATGAACCTAAATACTCGTCGACAATTATGTATCAAAACGACGCCTTGGTTGACGAAGACAATAAAGCTAGTAGCGATGAGGTTGAAGAATTTAACGGATCCCCTACAACTACACAGGAATCTGATGACACTTTGAATGAAGAAGATAAATCTGGCTCAACTACCACCGCTTCCGCAACAACACAAACAGTGAGGACCAAAATGGTTGATGAACTAACCAGTGAGGAATTTGATGACCTGATGAGCCAATTCGCTATGGTCAACAGCGAAGACTTAGACGTCCACGCTGCTAGTTTCAACAAAGACGTGGCACCTATCCACATCACCCTGAAAGTAGATGAGCCTACACAGGTGACGTCACCAAACTACCCTGCCAACTATCCCAATAATAATATCATAGATTGGATTTTCGAGGGCGAGGGTATGGGAATTGAATTGAACGTCACTGATTTTGCAGTTAACGGTGCTATTGGAGACTATGTGCTAATTAAACCAGGTGAGAGTTCCTTCTATTTCATTAAACATATTTCTGTTTATAGTTGAAACCTGTTACTATGTGACCTTAGATTATACTTCAGTACTATAGCCGAATATAACCTGGGAATTTTAGACGATATTCCCAACAATCATTACTCAGCTTGGGAGTTTTGCATTGCAAGTTTCGTCAAAGGCTGCGAAGCCGCATCAAATTCTAAATAAATATAAGTACAGTTTATGTGAGATTAAAGTAAAAAAAAAAATGTTATAAGATCTAATTTCGATCACGCGACGACCACAGCAAAAACATAATCAATATTTTCCAGTGGATATTCTTCTATAGCTCTCTCTCCAATCCAAAATCCATAACTTAGGTATTCTTAAAAAGCAGTTATTAAAACGTTTGATCTTGCAGGAGGTGTCGATGAGTCCGGACATGACGGCATCATCTTCTCCTACCGTCTCAACTCTGAGAGAAGATTCCGCTTCACCGACGTCGACAGATTGTTCATGAGATTCGAGTCCAAATTGGGAATGAGCTTGAGAGGATTCAACATGACTTTGAAAATGATTGGTGGGTTTTTACTTGTAATATAATTTATTTATGTTTTTAATGTCTTAGATATTCATATTCAACCAATTTATAACAGAAATTAAAACTTACTTTAGTGATTATGCTAGTGTCTCAAGTCACGTTCAGTAATCAGCTTGAAAATAATCCTCTGCCATTTTGTCCTTAAATTCATTGTTTATGAAGCTTAATCAAAGAAATACTAAAAGGAGGGAATCATCTAGCTGGTACGCTGTGTTGAAATATAGAAAGTAATCAAGTATAACTTTTCAGCCCCACTACCTGAGGATCCCGAAGACCTTCCCGAGCCAGAAGCCGTCATCCTCGCACCAACATCCACAATGAAGGTCTACTTAGCTGGAGTCAATGTCATCAAGTTCAAGAAGATTCGTGAAGAGTTCAGACAGGTGGTAGCTGATATGGCCACCCTGTACATCGGAGATAATAAGATCGACCCTGGAATGAACACCACGTGAGTTGATAATTTGATTTACCTAGTTAAGAAGGAAGGCGCTGGTTACAGTCAATAGGTATGGAAAACTTCGGAGAAGGACTGCGTTGTGTAGTGGAATTCTTGTGGCTAAAGACATACATACATACATAAACTCACGGCTTTTTCCTAAAAGGGTAGACAGAGGTGCCACCACCACTGCACCCAAGTTTCGCTTTACGTGTTCCGTTCCACGATGTGATGGAGGGGAGGGGGGGGGGGGGGGGGGGGGGGGGGGGGGGGGGGGCTACAGCCTTATCGAACACAACACAATGTAATTATTAGCAGTTAGTATAGGCCATACAAATGGCGCGTATTTTGGGTTCAGATTATCCATATTTAGCTCCAAAAGGATTTACATAACCGTGTACATTTGAAAATATGATTAGTTATCTCACGCGTGGAGATACTGGATACGCTGTTTAGATGACCTTGCCTTTATCAAGAGCATTGTAATAATTTTGTCATAACAGTAATCACTGTCCTCAAGCTAAAATGCCATTAAGTACCAAAACCACTTTATGAATTATGCACAAAAAATACGACATTTTAGCATTGAAATCATGTAAATGACATGCATATAACGGCATTTTTCTTTTCCGTATCTCAATAACTATAATAGCTATTAAAATTCTGGTAAAACAGATCGATAGGGAATTTTTTCTCATTATGATTGCATTCTGTATCAGCCCATATACGTCCCACTGCAGGGCACGGGCCTACTCTACAATCGACAGTACGATTGAGACTGGAGTTGCATTAAAAAGCCAAAATCGGCCACTTGTCGGATAACAGCATTTTAGCTTGAAGACGGCAGAATAGAAATACAACTCTTGATGTTGATACAATGAAATGATTCCTAGAATTATATTGGTCAGCTGTTTAATCCAGTAATAAATATATGCTGCGAATCGACAGCTTTTCCGTTTGATTTCCATATTGATGTTATTAATGGTATTCGTTTTCCCAGTAGCCAAATATTCACTAGAAATTCGATATTTCCCCTAAAAATTATGTCAGACAAGCTGGTCGGAATATAAGCTTATTCATTCAGTGTCATGCATAAATAGGTCGTCGTGTTAAGAACAGACACTTGACCGTATTTTTGATACATGGCAACTTGAAGACTAAATGCATTTCAATTTTCAACTGGCATGAAATTTCTTGACCTAATTAAGGCGGGTTTCCTAATTGCGTCTTCACGGCTTGCGAGACATGATATGAAGGTTATTAGCCAGGAAATTATTTTAACACTGTAGTCAGAAAATTAGCGTATTATTTTTCCTTGGGCAGTTTTTGGCAGAAGTAAATAATTTAAAAGAAAAAGAACAACTATTACTTCCAATTTATTTAACTGATACGACAAAGTGATCATTCAATTCTGATGGTAAGTATAAAATCCCGAAAATATGCGAAGAATTCTTAGTTTAATCAAATTTGACAGCCTCTGTGGCGCAGTTAATTTACTGACTGTGAAACCGAGAGGCCACGGGTTCGATCCCTGCACTGAGACAAATGTTTGTGAGGTCCTCAAATATTTATTTCGAGTCTTTGTGAGGCCGAAAAGCCTCTTAGTTTCTGATACCCACGACACAAGACTTAATCTTAATGTGGGATCAGGAGTATGTGACAGTTAGTGGTATTTATTTAAAATCATTATTTCATATTAATTTTAAATACTTATATAACGAATTACTAGAATGTAAGTTCGTTATCATGCTGGGTGTATGCTCGTCATTATGCTTCACAGCCAGTTATGGCCTTGTATCGTGGGCGTATGTGGGGATGTGTCAGATCAAATCGTAGGAAATCATAATCTTACTCACGGAACGCGAGACAGTCTCCACGCTCTTGCAGCACTATTTTCAGATAATCATATTTGCTCTCTTGATCGCAACATACCGTACTTCTAGCTCACAGACCGTTGAAATGCTCCTGACTTTTCTTTTTATGAAGTCCCTGACATCTCCAGTCATTATCTAGCGTAGATTCTGTCTGTATAGAGGGCGTTGGCATTCCGTTTTTAAAAATCAACTCGATGACGACATATTTATAAGACTATGTATTATATGATAGATTACTCCGTCGGCATATCAATACGTCCGCGAACAATATTTAATTTCAACAGCTCTTATCGCTGGATTATTAGTAGGTGTACTTCCACTGATAACATTATGATAACTAAATGACTATAATTGTCGATTTCTTACATACTTCAACCGCCATTTTAAAACTCAAAAACAAAATATTTTTTAATAAAAAAAATTCGTAATATCTTTTGATATATAGTGTGTGGTGGCTTGTTGGTAAATGTACCAGACGGGGTATGCTTACATATTCACGGTGGTAGCGGGTTTAAATTCTAGGGCACAACTCTGACTTTTCAAAGTTATGAATGTATTGATAGTCAATCACCACGACCTTTAACGTTGAAGGAAAACATCGTGAGGCATGCCATAGCGAACTGTAAAAAAAATATGGTTTGTAAAGTCCGCCAACACACACTAGGTCAGCGCGGCGTGGTGGACTCCCAAGTAACATTTAAGCGGAAAAATATTATATTTACCAGCGCATTACCAGCTATAAGCTTAAAAAATGTTGTACAAGAGTGTAAAAATATGTTTAGGACTGGACTAAAGTATAACTGTACAACTGTATACAGTATAGCTGATTAACGGCTGTATAGAGCCTAAATTTTTACCTTTAGCTTTTAAATAGCATTGGAAAACGCTAAAATACAGACCGCGGCGTAAAAAACTGCGTTCAGCAACTTTATACGACAATAACTGTATATTGCTCTCAAATTATACTTTTGTATAACCTACTTCTGTACAAGAGCATTAAATATTGTTATAGCCTGAATATTGGTGTAAAATTACTCTGTTGTTCAGCCTTCAAGTTAAGCTTGATAATAGCTGTACAACGGAAATCTAGGATACTCTTACCAAGCAATTCCCTTTATAATAGTGTAATACAATTCTATCTCCTGTAGAAGAGTTTGTTACTCTTTAGGCTGAGATGCGTTCTTAAATAACCACTCTGTTATGCAAAAAGCTGCATTAAGAGGTACTAGAAGAGCAAGAGCTGTATAAACTAAGGACGCCATTTTATCATAACCTATAAATTGCTTTCCAATTTTACGAGATATTTTTTTGTTGGTTTTTGAAATTTCAGTACAAATTTACTAAGGATTTTAACTGTATAGTACACACAATTACGTTTACTATCAATAGAACAGTCCGGGTTACTCTTAAAACTGCTTTCAGATATGATCACATATTTGTTACAGAAAAAATGTATGTATATCCTTTATTTCGAAGGGGCGTGAGTTTTGAGCTTTAATTAGTATACATATTCACATAAAAATATCAGTCGCAAGCATAATAACAACGATAAACAGGAAAGACCACTTAGTTATCAAATATTTTTTTCGCTCATACTTCACATATGGTCTCTGCCTTGGCACATAGTAAATTAAGAAATAAAATGGAGAATGGAAATGGAGAAACGAACACAATTATAATATATTTATTCTTCTATTAAGATTTTCACAAGCCTGATTCTGTATAAAAGAATAAAAAGGAAAATTAGAGAATGGAAGCTGTATAAAAGTATCTAAATAGTATCTTAGCCAGCCAAATAGTACAGCTATTATGCAGCTGTTATACAGCAAAATCTACACTTAAAGCTGAATAATTTTGGGGCCCATTTCAGAGTTATAAGGGCTGTATAGCTTGCTATACAGTCTTTATACAGCAACGTTTAACAGCCTGTAGAAAACAAATAGTCTATAATACAGCTTTTATACAGTTCAAAATGTTACTTGGGCTGTATGGCCTAACCACTATCAATCGTTCCTTCGATTGTAAAGAAGGCCCGTGCCCTGCAGTGGGACGTATATGGGCTGATATAGAAGAAAACAGTACATTCAATAGCTAAAATGGCTTTTAAAAGTGTCTATGAATGAAGCACGTATTTAAAGTATATATTTTTTTTTATTGCTATGAATGGCGAGACGAGCATGCCGTTCGCCTGATGGTAAGCGATACGACCGCTCATGAACAGTAGCAAAACCAAACAACACCTTGAACCACAAAGCAATGCTTGGCATTCCACTGCGCTCGCCATCCTGAGACATAAGATGTTAAGTCTCAATATGTCCAGTAGTTACTCTGGCTACAATGCCCTTCAACCCGAAACACAACAGTGCGTTTACACTGCTGTTTGTTTAAATAATTTATAAATACAATTTCTCTTACTCAACAATCGTCATTACACTAAGTTTTGTATCCGCGGTAGTAAGACTATTAATTATCTTATCATTACTTATTAAAATTTATTATTGCAACTAATACTTCTTATCACAGTATTTACTTCAATATTATGTCTTTCATTTGAAGCAGTATCTAAATAAATTATTAAATAGAGAACACTATTCTATCAATTAAGCAATCATCATTGTGAAAACAAATATATACAAATATGTATTTTGTAATAAAAACGTTATAAAAGATACAAACTTGTATATAATAATAAATAATAGTCACATACATAGTTCTGACCTCACTCTAAGATCGATTATGCTGTGGGTATCAGAAGCTACGAGAGACTTTACGGTCTCACACACACCTAGATCCAAAACGAATATCTTTGGATCACACAAATATTTGTTTTCATGCGGGGATCGAACCCACAGCCCTGTTTCAGAGACGGCATGTAACCAACTGCGCCATGGAAGCTGTCACGTTTATCCTTTACGATAATATTGCTACACTGGTGGAAAGGGCAGATAGAATACCGGTAAAGATCGTCATCTTTCGCCAGACAATTATGTCGGCCTGCCCAATAGCACACACAAACTAGTCCTGAAACGGGACAACTTTGGCCAATAATTATTTTGCCCGCACTGGATTATATTCACTGGGTCCATTTTCGCACCGTGGCAAATGTTTGAGGCACTCATACAATCTCGGTATCTTATTATTTCGGGTCTCGATATTGTGAGACTGAAAAGTCTCTCGCAGTTTCTGATATTCGACACAACACTTGTACCCTTCTGTGGTGTCAGGACTATGTAATTGGGAGAATCGCTTTTGGGTAAATACAAAATCAATAGTTTTTTCAAAAATAATAATAAAAACTCTAGCGTACCATAGGGTCTTTAAAAATAAAATCGTACATAATTATTTTAGAAAAACTATGTATTTCCGCCTAAATACAGTGTCAGGGAAAAAAATACAAAAACCGTCACTTTTTTTGCAAAATTTTTATTTGCCTTGTCTGAAGTCACTAAAACTAACACCTGGTTTCGTTTTCCGACGCAGCTCAGTCTGGATATACCATATATGGATAAATCCTATTATATAATTTATAATAAAACGGTGAAGGAAAACATCGTGAGGAAACCTGCATACCGTAGCGATTTATAAGAATTTCTATGGTATGTAAGTCCGCCAACTCGCACAAGGCCAGCGTGGTGGACTATATGGCCTAACCACTCTCAATCGTACCGTCGATTGTAGAGTAGGCCCGTGCCCTGCAGTGGGACGTATATGGGCTGATACAGATACAGATATCATTTAAACTACTGCATTCAATCCGCTCATTACAAATACCAAACAATATTCACAATGTTTGTTCACTTTTGTCAATATTATTGACTCATAATTCTGACAAAAGCGTGCCTGCGAGACGGCGTACCAGGAAGGAAATTGCAAATAACTTCGCCAATAATAGGGAAAAATGCTCTTTGGATGGTCACTATTGTCTGTAGTTTAAACAATGTTTACCTATTTCATGTAACCTAATTTGTAAAGCTAAAGAGTTAGTTTGTTTTAACGCGATCTCAAAAACAACATGTTAGAATTGAACAATTATTTTAGTGTTCGCTATTCGTTAGGTAACTCTTAACTCTTATATTTGCAATAACATATTTTGTATTTTAATATTCTCGTTGTAAATAATTAATACAACGTTAACGTGCACACTTTATTAGAGAACTTGACACATGACTTACAAAACACAAATCAAAGACATACGACACACAAGCGGTCGGGCCCGGCTCCGCCCGGGTGCATACGTTTTAAAATAGCAGTCAAAATGTTTAATTCTGACTATCAGTTTCGAATATTGACCAATCGGACCACGAAAAACGAACAAAATTTCCTCGTATTTGCTAGAAATATCTCTACTGCTTTCCTCCTACAGGTCATAACGTGATGATATATAGCCTATAGCCTTCCTCGATAAATGGGCTACCCAACACTGAAAGAATCATTCAAATCAGACCAGTAGTTCCAGAGATTAGCGCGTTCAAACAAACAAACAAACTCTGCAGCTTTATAATATTAGTATAGATTATTACATCCATAGAGTTAAAGCAGGGAAAAGTGTACCAGTGTACCTACCTCGTTTAACCACATATAAAACTAAATAATTATCTAACAGTAACATTATGCTAATCAATAGAAGCGGTGAATTAAATGAAAAGTATTGCCAATATGGGGATAAATATTATCGAGGATTTTTGGTGTAGAGTGAAGTGAATCTAGGCACAAGGGTAAATCTGTGTATTATGTCAAGTCCACCAACCTATATAGGCCATGGGCAATAGACCATGGGGTATTGCCTAAGTCTTCACAATGTAACTCTCGATTACTGAAAAGTCTAGTTCTCAGCAGAGCCTGTAAAGGTACTACCCTTGTCAAGCCAATTTTTTTTTATATTTATAGGACTGGTAATTAAGCACTCAGGTCACCTGATGGTAAGTGATCACTGCCCATGAACATTCACAATGCTTGGATCATGGATGTGTTGCCGGACCATCAAATCGAGAGAAGAATGGAAAAGATAGAGTATGGGAAAATAAAAGGGGTATTGGGCATCGTTCTATACCTTCAATAAACTATAAAAAACTCTAATTAGGTATATTTAAACAAGTTGTTTAAATATTCTGGGTTAAAGAGAATGGTGGCCAGAGTAACTACTGGATATATTGAGACTTAACATCTTATGTCTCAGGATGGCGAGCGCAGTGGAATGCCAAGCATTGTTTTGTTATTCAAGGTGTTGTTTTGCTTTGCTACTGTTTATGAGCGGTCGTATCGCTTACCATCAGTCGAACGGCATGCTCGTCTCGCCATTCACTACAATAAAAAGGCTACACACAGCAACTTTTTAATGCTGATCGAAGGTATTCAAAGAACTTGTGTATACTTGTGGCTTTATAACAGTTGGCTTCGACCTTTGGACTGTGCGTAAGTTGTCGAGTTTTTAAATAGATGCTACATTCAACCGCAGGTGTCATATTATAAGGAGTATTCGTTCATTAAGGGATCAAGTATCATTATTGTTCTATAAACGTGTGGAAACCTGTATAACTATAATTCCAAAAAGTATGGAAACACCACTCTCAATCGTATTCTCGATTGTAGAGTAGGCCCGTGCCCTGCAGTGGGACGTATACGGGCTGATACATATACAGATGGAAACACTGCTTATTTACTAGGATAGCATATAGTAAGACTATTTTTGAAAGACTTGATATTAGATGGGCAGTAAATTCATATCAGACCATAAATTCATGCATTCATACATACATAAACTGACGCCCTTTCCCTGAAGAGGTAGGCAGAGGTGCCAGAACACCCACATTTCGCCTTGTATTATTTTCATCCCAAGATGTGCTAGGGGGCGAGCCTATCGTCATATCGTGTACAAATTTCTGACTCCGGCTGATACTGGATGGAAAAATTTAATGTCAATGCCTGACCCAAGATTCGAACCCGAGACCTAAGCGTAATCGTAACGTAGTGCAACTGCGTTTACGAGGCGATAAGTATAAGTTATATTATTCGGTAATATAGAAAAAATCATATTACGTTTGTTTCGTCAAGGCGTGGCATAAGAAAAGGTAGAATAAGAGTCAAAATAAAAAAAATAGACCTAGTAGCTACACACATAAATTTTGTATCATTTACAATATCAGTAACTAGAAGAGACTTTTTGGTCTCTCAATCAGACCTAAAGAAATATTTCTTGAATTTACTAACATTTATATTAAAGTGGGAATCGACCCCGGAACCTTTCGTTTAGATATACTAGAGACACTGCGAAGAAAATCCAAGAAATATGCGCTACGATATCATTTCTAGTTCTTTCTCTGTCACTCTTATCTAACCATTATCTTCCCTCTCGCTTGATTTCCTGCGTATTTTTACGAATACCTTATTTTTGCTTTGTCCATTAAATACTCGGAAATATTTACAGTAATGTGTTTCACGTCACTACAGTCCCTTCTTTCACCTTTAATATTAATTACTAATCGACATTCAATGTTATCGTGGCGATACAATCTTTAACAAGTATACTTAATTATAATTATCTATTTAAAACGCGCCGCTTGAAGTCCGGATATGACGTCGTTTGTTGACCTATATATTTTTCTAATGTTCGGGTTTCCCCTGAGTATAAACCTATTATTTTTGGATACGTTGAATATTTGACTGCCTCGGTGGCGTAGTTGTACTACCGTACGGTCACAAAGCTGAGGTCTCGGGTTCGAATCCCGGGTTGGGCAAAGCGATATTAGATTTTCTATTCATTATTAGCCCAGAGTCAGGAATTTGTGCCCGATATGGCGATGGGCTCGCCACCTATCACATTGTGGGACGAAACATTCAAGGCGAAAAGTGGGTGTCCTGGCACCTCTGCCTACCCTTTCTGGGAAAAAGGCGTGAATTTATGTATGTATGTTCGTTGAATATTTTTATTCTGGCAAAAAGTGCAATGTCGTCCAAATTATGCATCCATTGACAACAGACATTGAATTTGTCTCCTGCCTTTGAATACAAATTTACCGGATTACATAATTATTACGCTGTATTTGGTAAGAAATAAATAAATTCACAATAAGTTGATGCCATTGTTCCGAGACAATATCGTAGAATCACCTAGAATGATTCACAGAACATTGTTGTTATATTTGGAAAAATATTTATTTCGCTAATACTAACCAAAACTAATACATATAATTGCAAATTATACAATAATTTGTCACAATGTAAACCAATGAATAGCAAAAATAATCGGCCCATTGTTGGTTTCAAGGAGCGTAGATATTTTAAGTTGCGCATATTTTCTGATAGATGGCAGTAGTTACTACTCTTATTCTTATAAAATATTAATTTGGGAATATAATTTGTTTATTACTACAATAATACTTTGATATTTGTTTAAAACAGTTTAGTATTAATTACCCGACAAATAAATGTAAATATATGTTTCAACACGACGAGCAATCGGTACTAATTGATTATTCATTAAATAAACATTCATTGAATTAATAAATTAATTGAAGTAAATGTAAAAAATACGACATTCGTCAGAAACTGTGTTGCAGTTTCAATTAAAAAAACTCAGAAATCTCGTACATCTTGACTCAATCTTAAACCCGTGTGTGTACTAAAAATAAAAATAGAACCAGTGTTTCTCGAGAGAGTCTTGACATCCCTGGTTATTCCCGTACATTGTTCCGCGACCCATTTCCAAAACACACCGAAACCTAATTAAACGTAATCAGAATTATGATTATGAAACTAACACGATATACCGCGCATGCGTGGGGCAAGAACCGCCATGCGCACTCGAGAGTATTTTAGTACCGGAGCTCAGCCCGCACCGACATATCGCTCTGACACCATTGAAATACCATCCAGTGAAATGTTAAATCGGTAGCAGATCAAAATGGAGCCACTAATAGATAGAAACAATTTCGCTGTCAGCGCGATGGTGACGGTGGCTATGCAAATCCTATTCTTCACGATAGCGTCGCTGTTTCAATGCGATAAAGTGACTGATTTTACCGGAGGAGCCAACTTCGTCATCATTGCTCTATTAACTTTCTTCCTGGGACAAGGCGGGAGCCATTTGAAGAGCTATGATAGCCGACAACTCATGGTGACTGCGTTTGTATGCGTGTGGGGCGTGAGGCTGTCAGGATATTTGATATACCGAATCTACCATATAGGGAGGGACAAGCAATTTGAAGACAGAAAGAGCAACACCCTGAGATTTGCTGTATTCTATACCTTCCAAGCGGTATGGGTGTACGTAGTCAGCTTGCCAGTGATCATCATCAATTCGCCACATCATTCGTTCCCAAAATCTCCGAAGACTATGACGACGTTGGATTCAGCTGGCGCTGGAGTTTTCGTCATAGGTCTTCTGATCGAAACGTATGCTGATCTGCAGAAATTTGCCTTCAGACAAGAACCAGCCAATCAAGGAAAGTGGTGCAATGACGGTCTCTGGGGCTTGTCCAGACACCCTAATTATTTTGGCGAAGTGGTGCTCTGGTGGGGGATTTTTATTATCTCCTTGAACGTGATTGAAGGAGTCGAATGGGTCGCGATTATGTCTCCACTCTTTACTAGTGCTATCATATTGTTTCTGTCCGGAATACCGTTGCTAGAACGCACTGCAGACGAGAAATACAGAGACAATCCTGACTACTTGTACTACAAGGCTTCCACGTCTCCTTTGATACCGATTCCGCCAGCAATTTACGTGGAAGTGCCGAGGTTCTTGAAGTTTATCCTCTGCTGCGAGTTCCCCATGTATGATTCGACTGGCGAGGAGTTTCCCGCCCCTACCATCGTCACAGAGACAACAAGCATCTCCATGGTGCAGTCACAAACATAGCTAAAGAAAGCCGCGCGCACTGACGCGGCGGCAAAGACGGAATACAACGCCCAACCTCCCGCGCACAAACAATTGTGATATGAGGAGAATATTCCAAAGAAACTGCCGAATTCCTTGCCGCTAAAACAAAACAACACATTAGATATGAACAGATATAACGCTTACATGGAAAACGTTAGAAGAAGCAAGAGAATAGCTCTTGGACTTGTGGAAGACGCTAGGGAAGTATACGATGAGAGTCCTGAGATTAAATATGAAGACGACTCGTTGCCAAGTACTAGTGTGGAGAAACCCAAGCGTCCCACAGAGTTTATTAAGTACGGTAAAATAACCTTTAACACCACAGCCATGATGCATCATTATCCTCAAATGTCACACAACAAAGCCACGAAGAAATCTGACTTGAACCTGATAGAACAGCAAGTAGACAACAACAATTTATCTTCAGACGAGTCTAAGACAGATAGTGTAAATAATAACGAGAGTGCTGATAAATCTATGGACATTTTGAACAAGATAAAATTTGCTGAGGAGAAATTAGTATGAGGTTTAGCCTCAGCGTTGTTTACGCTGCATTTTCGTACGTCTCGAGCGTGGTATACTGTGAGTTCGCGACTGAACCGTTGAACTATGGATTGCTGTAGCTGTAGATGTATATAGAATCGTATAGTGAACAAATCCGTCTCATGTTAATGTTAGATGTATATATAATTAACGAAGGATGTAGCTGATCTTCTATAATGGTGAGTTGTTTACTTTTATGAGGATTTATGTATAGACTTATAAACTTCAATTATGATATAGGTCATACCCAACACAAAAACAAATTGAAAACTACGAACTATTAAATTCTTGTAAGAAATTCTTAGATATGCAGTTTTGTAATATTTTCCTCTACCTATAAAGTAAAATAATAAATCGGATACACACGCAACTGCAAAAAGGAATCGTGATATGATCAAAGTGATCTTTGAACTCGAAATTGCAACCGTATTTAATACTGTAGGAATTAATTTAATAACTTGGAGTGTAAGATAGTCAATTCATTCCTTAATACTATTTGTTTAATAATTCATATTATTTACCCATAAATTATCATATATATCAAAGCTTATACAATTTGATTCATTAGAGAATAAAGTGTTGACTAAACAGTATCATACTTATGATGCTAAACGTAATATTTGCTACATTTTAATACCTGTGTATTTGTTATTTCTTAACACATTACAAGCATATATCCCTGCATAGTATGATGGTCCTATATGTTGATATTTGAAGGGCGTGGTCCAATAAGTGATATTTAAAGTGTCTTGTGTACTCTTAAAAATAAATAAACATAAAATGGACATGACATGCGCAATGTGGGCTTTGTGCCATAAAATATTAGTTAAAACAATAAGATATTAGTAGTTCAAATAATTTGAAACTTGAGAAATGGTAGGTTTTAGAATGATTGTGTTTCTTGTTATGAATTAATATATTTAATCAAACTACATTCATTAATATATAACTAATATTTTGTTCTATAATCCGAAAGGATGTGGATTGTTAGGGCCACAACATATAAAAATTAAGTTGGAACTACTTATATTCCTTTAACGTAACATTAAGATTTATTCATTTATTTGCCACATAACACTACTTTTACAGATTTAAACCTAATACGGTAGTATCGATAATCTTATAACTATATAAAAAAAGACCGAATATACCACTTAACGTAAAATACATTTTTGTTTTAATGAAAAATAGAACAAAAAGCGTTTTGAATCGTAATTGTTATGCACATATAAGATAAATTAAATAGCAAATAAATTCACATTATTTATGAATAGGCAACTGTTTTTTTCCATGACGCATGTAAAAATATTATTTTTCCAACGTAACAGTTCAACCAGCAATATTATTTTCTGTGACGTAAAAGGTTTCCCGCAGCAGGATATGAACCCGCGATAATTTCCCTTCTGGTGCAATGCAGATGAGCTATGACAAAGCGAAACGACACAACGGAAGCGACGCCTTTGTCGCATTTCACATGTAGGGCCAATAGATATGTATACGTACTACCAATCGTGACTAAAAATATATTTTGTCTGCCTAATCCATTGCCAACTAGTCAATCAAAAATGACAAGTCTTTTACAATAAATTATACTCAATACTCAATATCTTTATTGCACATCACATGATATAAAGATGTTAACATTTTATAAAAGATACAATGTGGACCCTGTTGGGCACGGCAACAATTTAGGAGAGAAATAATAAATAAAAAAATAAATTAATAAATAGATAAATAATAAATCAAATTATCAATTTACTATACTTTTTTTTATTTACAAGTATTGCTTCATTTAAAAGTTATATTTGAACATAAAAATGAACGCGAACACATTTTTTGTTGACACAATTTTTGTAAATATTTGTTAAGAAAGCTGCTGGATGCGTAATGTTTGTTAAGTTCATTGACTCATTACCGAAACATGTTGAAAACATGTCATTGAAGATAAACAGTGGGTCAAAATTACCTTGTACTTCATATAGCCTCAACAAAGTTCAAAACGATGGATTTGTAATGAGAGGCCGCCTGGGTAGGTACCACCGCAATGTCTATTTCTCCCGCCAAATAGTATATGGCGTAACTTCCTATCGTATTCTCGTCTGTGTGCTTGTACCCTTCAGTGGGACGTATACGAACTGATAAGAAGATATTTCCCAATTTATTAGGTATCTAAAGCTTTTTAACTGGTCCTAATTCCAAATTGTGAACAGAGTTCTCGATCTGTCTGTATCTGTATCAGCCCATATACGTCCCACTGCAGGGCACGGGCCTACTCTACAATCGAGAGTACGATTGAGAGTGGTTAGGCCATATAGTCTACCACGCTGGCCTAATGAGTTCTCAATAGCTCCGTATTTACTCAAGATTATTCAAAGAACTACAATCTTGTATGAATTGACTTGGTATCGCAGAAATTATTTGCAACTATCAACATACTATAAATCACTTCCGAGAGCCGACAGATAAATGTATCAATTATATCATTGACGTCATGTGTTTACGTCATCTCGCTAATTATAAGCACTGACTTCGTCTTATTGGAATTGCTGTATTATTGAACCAGGGGTTTTAGAGTTCGATTTATTTTTGGTTCTGTATCAGCCCATATACGTCCCACTGCAGGGCACGGGATTACTCTACAATCGAGGGTACAGAGTGGTTAGGCCATATAGTCTACCTCGCTGGCCTAGTGCGGACTTACATACCATAGAAATTCTTATAAACCGCTATGGTATGCAGGTTTCCTCACGATGTTTTCCTTCACCGTTTTAGTGCGTGGTGATTGACTATATACACCCATGACTCCGAAAAGTCAGAGGTGTGCCGTGGGATTTGAACCCGCGACCACCGTGATCATGTTGGCAGCCGCTTCTAGTCCGTTTACCAACAGGCCACCACGCACTTTTTAGTTAAGGTTACCTATTGCGTTGTATTTTATTATACTCTTTAAAACAAATTTGTTTGTGTTACTTCTGAACTATATTAGCACTTAAATGTATCCTACTGAGAAAATATTTCTAATATTGTGAGTGGTTTAGTTCCCAGACTGGTCTAATGCGAAATAATGATTTTTAATAGTCATGCAGGTTCCCAATAACATTTTGACCTTAACTGTTAATGAAATAACAATATGTCAGCCTATTTACGCTCCAATCCTGAGCAAAGGAATCTTTTCTCTTTACGAATAAAAGAGTTGCAGCTTCAACTATTCCTTCTTTACATCCTTTTAATTTTTTTACTAAAACCCTCAAGTCTATAGGTTTTCTTAAAATCTCCTTCTCTTTTATCACCGTCAAGCAAGCGATTATTACAAATTTGTGAGTTCGAAAAGGCATAAGTACCCTGCTATTTCCGCATTTTCAAAGCATTCAGCTGCTTAGAAACTTCATACCTGGTCTTGGCGTGGAGCCAACACAATGCTACGTATCGATCTTCATGCAGAATTCTTTTCTGAAGGTTATGTCTGTCTGTTCTGTAGCTATAACAGCTTACTGTGTGATATCATTTCTTTAACTAGACTCAGGAATTATAAATTGATGTCTTTGAAATGAAATGCCACAAATTCCGCAGTACCTATTTCTCCCGTCAAACAGCAGTGTAAATGCACTGTTGTGTTTCGGATTGAAGGGCATTGTAGCCAGAGTAACTACTGGACATATTGAGACATAATATCTTATGTCTCAGGATGGCGAGGGCAGTGGAATGCCAAGCATTGCTTTGTAATTCAAGGTGTTGTTTGGTTTTGCTACTGTTTATGAGCGGTCGTATCGCTTACCATCAGGCGAACGGCATGCTCGTCTCGCTATTCATGGCAATAAAAAAAAAAAAAACAATTCGACCCATACAGATATTTTTGCAACTCACGTATTTGTTTCGGGTTTGGGTGTTGTAAGACCGGAAAGTCTCCAGTAGTTTTCATAAGGCAATCTTATTTTGGGATCATGCATGTGACAATTGGGTGTATTTATTTATAAAAATATAACATTAGAAACTTACTACTTACCTATTAGCCTGAATTGTCATCGAATACAAGGTTAAAACTTTAGGTAATGTACTTGTACAGTTCTTACTAAACTGGATTGAATTGATAACGTTGTTGATTTAAGACAGGATAAGCAAAGATAGTAATAAGTAACACAAAAACATAATCAAGTAATAAAAAATAAAATAAAAAACGAATTCGACCTAAAAGAATACCATACATATTATTCCTTCTTCTACTTCTTTTAAAACAAAAGACTGTCATGTTTTTATTTTATCTTTCCTTTTTAGGAAGAGTCATGACAAGAACAATAAACTAATAACAAAAAGTATTAAACAGGATGCAGTCCGCTTCCCACATGTCTTTATTGAAATTCTTGCCCTGTGTTTTGCAGTAGACTTCCTGCGACTATAGAGGCAGAAAGAGAGAAAAGCTATAACCTAGTTCCTAATCCTCTATTTTCTCTATTCCAGATACCAAGTGACCCAGATCACGGGCCAGGCTCTGTGCAACATCCACTGGCCTGGTCACGAGGACTGCGTGGAGGTAACCTTCGGAATCCCCCTCACGTATGAAGAGGATATGGAGAGCCGCCTGAACCAGACAGATTTGGAAAAGATGTGGAGCACGTATGCCAGGACAGAGGAGTTTCGACACAGACTTGAGCTTATTGGAGTCGAAGTGAGTAGAAACTTTAGCTCTTACTATAATCATGATATCTGAATGACATATGAATAATTAAAGTGTTTGTCATCACGTTTCATCCTTCCTATAAAACTGGGTCCTTCCGCCGTACTGTGAAGAAGTATTGGCATGGGACTCTCGTCGGATGCCAATAGATACTCTGCCTAGACGGCATTTGCGCTTACCATCAAGTGCAGTAATTGGTCATTATGCCGAGCCAGATAAAATAATAGTTACGCTAGCTACAATATCCTTCACACCGGAAAACAACAGTGTATTTACACTTCTGTCTGGTTGGATAAATAGACATGACGGTGGTACCTACCCAGACGGCCGCTCACATATGAGAGACTAACCACCAGTCCGTCACCAGTCACTTTGGAAAAAGACTTCTTCAGCAAGCACGAATTGTTTCAAAAACCTTTCCATCATTTTCCAGGAGTTCATCACCCCTGACGACCAGTCGGTGCTGACTGTGTGGTTGGTGATCGCTGCTGGTGTGGTCATCTCGATGGCCATGCTCGCGTTCGCTTTGTGGCGGTTCAGCTGTTTTGATGGTTATACGAGGTAAGTCCTTATTGTTCTTATTGTGTCCAAATGGGTAGCGATTGCAAGTAATTTGCGGTCTAGGGTCAACCTGTGTATAGCAGAATACCTCCAGGACCCAATTAGTAATTGTATTGGCCCAAAAGTTGTGCATACTGCTACTGTGGATATTCTTTCTGAGCTACAATACCATTAGGTGCATTAATATCTCTAAGTCATCGCTGTATAAAATCTGGAACCTTTGATTGACAATTTAAACTGGAGATAAATAAATCAATAACTACTTAAACACAGGCAACTCATCAGAGCCCTGACTCCACATAAACATCAATAAAGTCTTGTGTCGTAGATATGAGAAGCTACGAGAGACTTTTGGGTCACACAACCCCCAAACCCAAAAATAAATATTGTGGGCCTTACAAACATTTGTCTTGGTGTGGGGATCGAGCCCACGGCCTCTTGTTTTACAGCCAATTAACCAACTGCGCCACAGAGGCTGTCGAATTTAATTTAAGTAAGCATTCTTTGCAGGTTTTCGGGATTTTATACCACTGCAATAATTTTGGAAGTAATAGTCTTCCTATTTCTTTTAAATATCATCGTTTTTGGGTGAATAAAAAATCCATAGATTTTGCTAAAATAATATTAAAATCTCTAGCATACCATCTTTAAAAATAAATTACTAACTAACTGCGCCACAAATGATTAAGATTCAAGTACTAACTGATGGTTGGTTATAATTTCAGGATGCAAACGTTCAGTGACACGGACAGCGTGAAGAATCAGAAACGGGATATGGACCTGTACCCCACGCCGCACCAGACGCTGCCGCCGCTCTACAGCGAGAACGAGTACAAGTGGCCCGACCATAAGGGTTTCGACGACTCGGCTAGAGGTAATACTACCCTCGGTGCATACTCTAAAATTGATTTTGGTTGTTCCGCACGTTTTATTTGAAACGATCGTCATGTAACTTTGCCCACTCGTTCTGAAGTAGAGGAGGGGACATAGTTTTCATCCAAAAACACAGTACACAGTACAGTTGAAGTACAAGTACCTGAAGAATAGAAACATAACAGTAAAATAAAAAAAAATAATGAGAAGACTGAATTTTTAGTAGCCCTACTACGGATTTGCGAAATACACATAAATTAAACATTCTTGCAGGTGCATGACGATAGTTTCTTTCACCGCCAAAATACGTGGTAATTGTCTGACAAATTGCCTGTATTTTATTCACCAACAAGTCACCAATTAGTTTTAAAAGAATTTAAACCTACTTGAAAATTGCTAAAGAGCCATTAGTTGGCATAATATGCACAAAAAAATCCATATCTTGTTAATGATAACTATCAGATGAATGCTAATTATAACTCTTTGTGTTTTCCAGTGGACATGTCAGGGTTCGCGAACAGAGGGTACGCGAGAAACGATATGTATGACTTCGATTCCGAAGAGGAAGTGATCCCCAATCGTGACAGGTAACTACTTCACATATACTGCATGTATGGAAATTACCTGTTGCGCTATGACCTGTCCTTCTTCAAACGAGGTTTAAGGAGAGTACTTTCCTCGAGGTAGGCAGCGACTTTGTTGTGCTGGTCCCCTGGCACTACGGAGGTCCATGAGCAGCGGTAGCCGCTTACCATCAGGCGGGCCGCTAGCTCGTCTGCCTACAAGGCAATAAAAAAAATAAAAAAATATAAATTACGGCTGTGATACTGAAGCCGGTCATTCTATCATTTACATTATTAGGCAATATTTTGAAATATTTCATTGATAACGATAAACTATCAGACATTGCGCAGTTTAATGAAATCGTCATATCGTTTGCATTGACTCGCAAAGTTTTTTGATTATTCAATTGATAAAATGCTAACGATAGGTGAATGGACAATGCGTACTTTGATTGGCTAGGGTTAGATGCATGAACTTTGGTGAATTTCTTTACAATGTAAGTAAAGATTGCGAATGAATTGAAAATTCATGTCCTAAATAGTGAAGGAAAAGCAAAACATGAACGAACTAACATTGACAGGTATTCTTTTGTGATAAGTTTTTCTCTAGAAAAACAGTAATAATATAACCTTGAAATTATTTGATTTCATGAAGTAACAAATAAAAGCAAGAACCATCATGCTGTCAATTAATTGAAAAAGCAATCTATTCAGTTTATTAGTTTTTTAATTTGACGACGTGCTCTTATTATTGGATCCTTTGAAATTGTAATTTGAAGTTTACTCGCTGCAACACAAGTTTTTGGGTTATAATTATTGTCCAGAATAAAGTATAGAGTTTGTGTTACTGCATTCATGATTATAGCCTGTTTTATGTTCAATAAAATAAAATAAAATAGTTCTAAAATAATCAAGGGAATACCTTATTATCATTATGATTGCAAAAATACATAATGAAAACACTCAACTTTTACGCCCGCTTAAAGTATTAGTCGAACTATCATTAATTTGACTTCAGTCTAAGACTAGAAGGCTGATTTAGCCAATTTTTTACCCTTACCATATCCGTACCATCGGACTCACCATTATTCCCGTTGCAGGTTCACAACTGACGTGTAGCCGTAGCTTTATAACTTGCATGTGAGTGTCCGGCTTTATTTTAATAATCTTACTATACTCCCTTATAGCTTGGCATTAAATCTATATGTTACTATTTTTTTATTTCTATGCATGGCGACACGAGCATGCCGCTCGCCTGATTGTAAGCGATACGACCGCTCATGGACAGTGGCGAAAAAACAGCACTATGCTTGTCTCGCCACTCATTGCTATAAAAAGTATTTTACCCTATGCTATGCTTTATATTTTAAGCTTCCTAACATTAAATCTATGTGCAACTAGATTTGCTTTCGTGTGTAATTGTAAGTAGGGTAAATGCCATAATGATTGCTCTTCCTAAGAAAGGCTTTTCGCTATTACTAAAATATAAAATCAATAATTTGCTATAATACTATCAGTGGATCTCATTATTGCAATCTTTATATAATTAACCCTATTTATTTGTAACTTAATTTACTTGAAAATAACATAAATATGTACATTAAGTCCAATATATATGAGTAAATTACCAAACGTTCCGTATGGATATGCAAGTAAAATGAAAAATGAATAAATTCGATCAAAGTTGTTAGTGTTTCTGTGGATACGACACAAGTTAATTATTCGAAGATTATGAGCCTGCTAAATTGTATATTTAAAAAAAGGGATATTTACAAAAAAAAGAATCTTTATTTTTTATCCTTACGTGAAATTGTCAATTAAATCTATATCCCACATATTTACGATTAATATTATGTATCCCACCTAAAACCTGTATCTCAATGTGGGATTGGGACTTTATGTGTGATTGTAGAATAATGTTTAAAACTAATTTATTAACATAATTTATATCAACATAATGTTTTTTGTTTCAGTAACCGCACTGTCAGTTCCCGAGACGTCTTCAGTGTTTGATAAAAATAGATTTTCCTTCTGGAAATTATGACACAATATCTGTCCCTTTTTCTCTTGCCTAACCGCTGTATGAACTTATGCTTCTGTCTCTCTTTAGCATTGCTTTATGAAAAGCATCTAATGAAATATAGAACTTAATATTAGTAAGACGCTTCCTATAGCTTTAATCTGGTCTGTATCAATGGCCGGCATAATAATTGCGACTGATTCATAGTACAAGTACCGAAACCTGTATTGTGTCATGATTTTCATATATATCGACTATTGGTAAAATAAAAATGGCTTATAGAAGCTATTTAAAATATAAATATTTGGTGTCGAAAAGTGTATATTATGTATTTATATTAAAATATTTAAAGTGTGATTATTATCACAAATACTGTCATGGAAAGATAAATAAAAATTGCTTATAAATATATTATGATATATAATATGAAAAGAAAATATTAAGATAGGAAATTTATTTCAATCGGATTTTTATGAAATAAAATAAGACTAAAAATATTTTATTCGTTATCGTTTATAAATATTAAATAAAAATATATTGTGGTATTAAAAATGTAAAGCATTTATGGGCATATAAGTGTATTCAAATGACAGTTATGTGTAATATATGGCAATAATTTGGTTCTTTTTGGATTTAAAATTATGTAATAAAATATAATTGTAATTAAAATATATGTATGTTTATGATGGAATATTTATTTATTTTCCTTTCATATATTCCTTTCATAGAGCAATAATATTTCTTTGGTATAATATTTATTCAGAAATTTAACATATATTGGAAATAAATTATTATTTAATTTAGATAACTTCTATAAACCAGTCCAAATACAAAAGTCCATAAATATAGTTATTTTTTAAGTTTCTTTTTTATATTTTATTACATATTTTTGTTCCCAAAGAGCCAAATTATTGATTTAAATATAAGAATACTTTTAATAGATATATTAAAATATTATAGACCGTTGGTGTATAGAGAATTTAGTTTTCATTTCCAAAGAAATATTTTAACCGTTACCTTAGGTGTTCTAAGGCTGGTAGTGATAATGTCGATGGTGAAAAATGGTACAAAAATTTAAATAGATGTGGTCAAAAAGACACACACAGAAAAAAAGATAATATGTTTTTATGGTTTTTACGGGTCTGGAACCGTAAGACCGAGAAGTATCTCGTAGTTTCTGACCACATATTATTTATATCCTAATGTGGTGTCAGGACTATGTGAGAGACTGTTGGATATATTTAATTGATTTTGACCACATCTTTATTCATAGTCAGATGGTAACCATTTGCAGGTGAAAAAAAAACGCAATATACAAGCATACTCAGGCCTGTAGAACAAGCGTTGTGATTTTTTGATTTGTTTTATGAAATTATTTTGTAAGATTTTAATTTTGTTTTATTTTTTGGTTTTATCGACGAATAAATGTTATTTTTTTACTTTTCGTTTTTGTTTATTTATTTTCTTTCTCCAAATCTGCTGATCTAGATTGTCTCAATGTTCTTTTTATTCATAAATTATTTTTGTTACTTTTAGTCTTTATTTACAATAGTTTATTTTAGAAATATGAAATATTTTTTATTATATTTTATAAATATAATAAAAAATATTTAAAACATATTATTTGGATGAAATATTGTAATAGATTCACGATAAAGCCATTTTAGGCACACCTTAATACCTCGATTCGCTTACGCTTATGGGAAATAGAGAATATATTGCAAATAAAAAATTATAACTATGAAAAATATAGAAAAATATAATCTAGCCTGATAGAGAATTCTAGATTCATTTCCAACAAATAAACATATCATTTTAGTTATAGTTGTGTTTTGAGAGTTTATTATAGGGTTGTGAGAATGTAATGTATAGACATTGGAGCAAAATTTATGGAACAAATGCATCCCACGATTACATAAGTATGAATCCCACACCAATAGTTTTTTATTATGTTGTGGAATTTTGCAGCAAAAGTCAAGCAGTGATTGTTTCAATATTCTATAGCTCAATATTTTTGGGAATTTTTGAATTAAATTTAATAAATAGATTTTTAGTTAATAACAGTACAAACAATAATCGGTCAGTCATTTTGGAAACTACTACCTACCCAATAAATTACAGGTGCATTTCGTATCAATATATTGATGTTGATACAAACAGAAGAGAGTTCTATTTTGGCCTGGGCGTTTACTCTATGATCCAAAAATAAGTTGGAATGTTTGAAATTCGACGTCTGAAGTAAGTTATAAGTTTTCCAATTCTAAAAATCAATACTATTCTCAATGAATTATTATTATACACTCCGAACTTAGTCTATGGTTACGACGAACGATAGATAATTCGAACATTTTGCGGAGTAACTAGGCACATACGTATAGTTTTACGTACGATGTCCGAAAATTCGAACTTCGTTTCGAATCATTGTAGTAACCCCCGATGCCCGCCTGGGTGGGTGCCACCGCGTTATCTATTTCTCACGCCAAACAGCAGTGTAAATGCACTTTTGTAATTCGGTTTGAAGGATATTGTAGCCAGAGTTACTACTGGAGATATTGAGGCTAACATCTCATGTCTCATGATGGGGAGCGCAGTTTAATTCCAAGCACAGTTCTATAATTAAAGGTGTTTGGTTTTGCTACTGTTCATGAGCGGTCGTATCGCTTGCCATCAGGCGAACGGCATGCTCGTCTCATAATTCATTGAAATAATAACAAATTAGGAGTGGCAAAAGATAATGTGATCGTTAGATGCATTTATTCAGACGTTATTAATAATCCTTCAATATTTTGAAGTTGCCCCACTTTGATGTCCCTAGTAATTTCGATATTTATAGCATTAAAAATAATATTGTTGTTTTAACATATTTGGGTATAATGAAGACATATGCATGTAAAATATGTCTTCGCTGGATTTTCGAAGGAGTAAAAATACTAGCTTCTATATTGGTTATTTTGTCCTATGATGTGATAAGGATAACTTCAAGCTAATACAGGTACAATGCTTCAAAATGAAGGGAGGGACCATACTTTGTTTTAAGAACTCATCAATTTCTAATTAGGACATTCAATCCTTAATAAATGATCCTGTAGTACACAATATGAATGCAGGAAGTGACAAATTAAGCATAAATCCGACGATGCATACTCACTCCTATTTCCACCATTTTTTTTTTTTGTTCTGCGTAAATAAGAATCTATTGTAACCCAAGAGCCTTAGATTCAGTGTGCTACAGGCCCCGTTTCATCCGGTACGCAGTGTATGCTAGAAAATATACTACTCATCAGAAAAACCGATACACCTTGCAAGCTTATGTTCTGTAAGGATTATCAGAAAAATGTGTTTATCACTACATAGTATAAAACAAAGTCGCTTTCTCTGTCCCTATGTCCATTTGTATGCTTAAATCTTTAAAACTACGCAACGGATTTTGATGCGGTTTTCTTAATAGATAGAGTGATTCAAGAGGAAGGTTCATATGTATAATGTATACATATTATTGTAGAGTAATCTATCTGCACCCGGGCCAAGCTGGGTCGGGCCGCTAGTTTCGGAATATATGTCAAATGTCGTTTAATAGTGAATGAGGTTTTCAAATCCTAATGTTGATGTTCTACATTCAAATTAAATTTATACACATTTTTCTGACAAAAAATAAACTTGCAAGGTGTTTTTTTCTGATGAGAAGTATATGACTGAAGTATTCTGAAGTTTCCCAACAAAACAACTAGATGGCGCTTGGCGCTATTACAGCTCTATGATGTAACCATATTCAAGGTTTCCAAGGTGAGCAAATTATGCGCGTAGTAATGGAAAGATAGTAAATTAATTTTGCATACGATTTAATGTTTTTTTCCGGGGATAGGTTTATTGTTACATGAGTGGACGTATCGCTTACCACCAGGTGAACGGCGTACTCGTCTCGCTATTTGTTGCAATGAAAGTAAAACTTTTCCTATGACCTAAGCCCACTCAAGCGGACCTCCTATCGATTGCAGAAAAGGCCCGTGCCTTTTAGTGGGACGCATATGGGCTGATACAGATTATAAGCTCAATACCCCTTTTCTCGTCCCATCCATTTGTCCTTCCCGCTCCCCTTTTTATTTGATGGGCAACGCATCCATGATCCAAGCGTTGTGGATGTTCATGTGCAGTGATCACTTACCATCAGGCGTCCTGTTTGCTCGTTTGTCTGACCTTAGCTATAAACAAAAATAATCAAGGAATGTGTATACTGGTATGGGATTACTCCTTTGAAATACCAGAATCAGTTATTATATTCTAGTCGATAATTTAAAATGTTATTTATGTTAATAGTCAAAATATACATTTTATAGAAAATTAATATAGATGTAAATATTCAATATCTTCGGCAGGTTTACCGTTTTTATTGCTTAGATATATCGAGCATAAAACGTGATAAATAACATTGGCCACGATTGTTATTCGTCAATGAAGATTGAAATATGTAGTTACGAGCGGCCTTATATACAGTTTATAAACCTAGTTATCAAATGTTTTGCCCTTTTCGATCGAATTTTAAATAGGGTATTTGACTATTATCGATTTTTAGTATTATTGCGCTTACAAACACAAATACGTTGAAAATAAAGCCTTGCTGTCAAAAAAGTATTTAAGTAGCTTGTAACATGAGACAAATATTAATATTTAAAATTAAAGAGTAGGGGTGTAGTGGGGACATCTTGCTATTTCATACGCGCACGCTGTAATCTATACTAATATTATAAAGTTGCAGAGTTTGTTTGTTTATTTAAACGCGCTAATCTCTGGAACTACTGGTCCGATTTGAATGATTCTTTCAGTGTTGGATAGTCCATTTATCATCACGCTATGACCTATAGGAGGAAAGCAGTAGTGATATTACTAGCAAATACGAAGAAATTTTGTTCGTTTTTCGTGGTCCGATTGGTCGATATTCTAAACTGATAGTCAGAATTAAACATTTTGACCGCCATTTTAAAACGTGTATGCACCCGGGCGAAGCCGGGCCCGACCGCTAGTGTATGATAACCCTTGTGACGTCACCATATTTGTTTAGCATTTCTTTATTGTTACTCCCACTACAAGATTTAAAACGTTTCCAACTTGTTTAATTCTGAATGGATTTATAAATTTCTTTGTTAAACCATAACTATCGATAAGTTTTGATAAATACAATAAAAAAAATGAGTCAAATACCCTATTCTGTTTGAGTGAAGAAGACAAGACATTCGATAAGTAAAATAGGTTTATGAAGTGTCTATGAATAACGCTGAAGGTGTAAGGGGATCACTCATGAAAACTAAAATGGTTGGCATTGATGACTATTTCAGTTACTATAGACACGATACTACTAATTTAGTTTTAGAGGTCGCGCGTTCGATCCCCGCACCGAGAGAAATGATTGTGCGGCCCACAAATATTTCTTTCGGGTCTGGGTGTTTGTGAGACCGAAAAGTCTCTCGTAGTTCCTGATACCCACCATACAAGATTCGATCTTAGTGTGGGGTATGTGACTGTGGGTGTGTTATTTATTTGCTTAATATTATTGGACCGACTTCTAGTGAGTGTCGTAAAGAGGAGGTTGTAATAAAGGTCATATTTTTTAGGTTTCGCGAAAGTTCCTCTTACACCATAAATTATATAAAAGGTCATAAATATGGTCAGTGTATATCTGTTAGTTAAGCTTTAAAACAAGTACCCCATGTTATATATAAGGACCCTATACATTGTATATCTTGTATGTCGTGTCTATTTAATGTTATGAATGTATTGTGTATGGGAATTATAAATAATTATTACACACCGCCAGACCGTACGAACGAGTCTACGAGTAATGTCGCGATTTTTCTTCATGTGGGTTTTTGTATAGGCCTGCTTTGATTTTAGGGATTGCTTTGATTTTTTCTCCCGTCAAACAGCAGTGTAAATGCACTATTGTGTTTCAGGTAGAAGGGCATTGTAGCCTGAGTGATATTGAGACTTAACATCTTATGTCTCAGGATGGCGAGCGCAGTGGAATGCCCTTCTTGAATGTGAAATTCAAGGTGTTGTTTGGTTTTGCTACTGTTCATGAGCGGTCGTATCGCTTACCATCAGGCGAACTACATGCTCGTCTCGCTATTCATAGCAATAAAAAAATGGTACTAGCCGCCACTAATTTAGTCTCAAATATATTTTTGTTAAAATTGCCATAGCTATATTCATTGCAATTTTTACGGAGTGTGGTGTATATCTAATACTGATGCCATGTTTCATAATTTGTAGAACATCTGATGAATTTAAATACAAAGCTATTGAGCTATACTGAAATTGATAGTCGCTTTTTATAAAACTGTGATACGAATTCACAGTATTTGCAAAGTTTTATATATCATCATCATCATCAGCCTATTCGCGTCCACTGCTGGACATAGGCCTCTCCTATGGCACGCCACTAGGCTCGATCTTCAGCCCAACGTCTCCAACCACTACCGCTAAGTTTTATATATGTAAGTGAATAACAGTGATACGAAGCGGACGATATAATTCCATTTGTTTAATGAATCAAACATCACAATGACAGTTTCAGTCCTTTGCAAAATCGTTAAATATTTTCATTCAACAATACTTTATGATACTTCGGCTCCAATAAATAAACCACACCGTTGATACATTGAAATCAAATTTGATGGTTCTTCACACACAAAATTACAGGATAGATCGATCTGATAGGTCACATCATAATTATATAAAAAAAAAACCGAAGTAAAATATTTTATTTTGAAAGTAATTTGGTCATCTGGCTCTGAGGTCCAAGGTATACTGTGAGTCACCGTCTGTGACCCAAAATGATGTCGAAAAAGGAAGTGCTTACACATAGATCGTGTTACAAAGGTCTTTAACTGTGGTTCGTACGGTCTGGCATTGTGTAAACATAGAATAATCACTGGGAAAACGGAGTGAAGGAATAATATTCAGTAGAAAACTTTATTGTGTCTAATGGAGCTATAGATGATATTAAGATATGGGAAAATTGTATGGCTTTAATTAACATTAAAGTAGAAAAATATGTAACATCAAGATCAGGAGGTTACTCTGTATTTACGCGAATGTTTGAACTTCGCAAGTAACAGCCGTTCTCAATAATCTGTCTGTCTTTAACTAGGGATTTCATTACATATTTCGATGCATTTTACGTTTTAGTAAACAAGATACAAAAATATAGATATGGTGCTTATGTTTATAGATAGCTATGCAAGATAAATATATATGTCTATCTTTGTTTAATAATGTGTAGCATTGAACCGACATGATAATGGTAGCCAGTTTAACCTATAGTTAAAGATAGATAGGATATAGAGAACGGCCGTTAAACTGCACGGATATGACTAAATACTTTACAAAATGTTCGAATCCTGTATCGTACATCGTAATCTTAGAGTAACTTCGAAGTGAATGATAAGTTTCATAGAGAATAGTATTGATTTTTAGAAGTGGAAAACTTTTATCGATCATTCGAACTTCGTGTCGGAGTATAGAGTAACCCCCAGGATCGAAATTCTAATACCTATAGAGAAAGGGTGTTGAAGTCAGACTTGGATTTTGAGTAATAGTCATCTAAATATGGTTATAGAGTTGCGAAAAGGAGCGAACGTAATATGCAATGTTATGTTTTGGTACAATTATTTTTGAACAAGTACTATTTGATTTGGAAAACCGATCTTTTTAGAAAAGAATCGAATTATCTATTTCGTAAATTAAAAAAATATGTGTTCGGATAGGAAAAAATGAGGTTTGTAATTGTTAGACGATCGCATAAAAAGCATTTGAAAAATTCTGCAACATGCAAAGAAATCGCCGACAGTGTAATTACTGGAGATATTGAGACTTAAAATCTGATGTTGCATGGCGAGCGAAGTGGAATGATTTTACCACTGTTCATGAGCGGTTGTATCGCTTACCTTCAGGCGAACGGCGTGCTGGTCACGCCATTCTATCAATAAAAAAATAAAAAATTTACAGCCTCCATGGCGCCGTGGGTTAGCCGCCGCCTGTGAATCAAGAGGCGGCGGGTTTGATCCCTGCACCGAGAGAAAGAGAGAATTGTGAGAGTACGAAGTGTCTCGTAGTTCCTGATACCCACGACACAAGACTCGATCTTAGTGCGGGGTCAGGACTATGTATGTGACTATTGGGTGTTATTTATTTATTATAATTGTATGATAAATATGTGAATGATCTATAAAACCTTCACTTCGTTTATCAACGTGTATTCTGTGAATCTACGCCTTCGATCTTGAAAGCCGTTGTAGAAAGACCAAATTGTTAATAGTGATTTAAGTTAACGCCTATAATCTCAAGATTATTTGTTGCCAAATATTTCCAAATTGTCAATTTAAAAATGCCAAATAAATTGGAAGGCGTGGACGCTAATTTTTGTTTTCTTTTTATATTAAGGTAATTAAGTAAACATACAATCACTTGTTCCTAAACTTCACCAACCTTTGAACTTTTGTGGAGAGCACGGGCCTTGTCCTTATGACTTTTTCTTTCATCAGCAATGAGACGGATATTTGACTACACACCTTCGATCAAATATACACTAGATACACAGTTCGCTGTAAAAGTTCTGTTAAAAAGTGGCACCGATGCATGACATGAAAAAAAGTAAACCAAAAAGATCACATATTCCAAATATATTAACACAAATTCCACCTTATTCCTGGAGCTTAAAATAGCTTTTCACGTAATATTGTCTCAAGTTATGCGACGTTTTAGAAGCAACGGTCGGTGCGTGGCTGAAGGCGAAAGAGTGCTTAAAGCACTCTTTTTTGGTGCCATTTTCTAAGCGCTCATGTTGTATCTAGTGTATATTTGATCGAAGCTACACACACATAACTCCGAAATGTCAGATGTGCATGACTTGGCCTCGTCTATTTCTCCAGCCAAACAGCAGTGTCAATGAACAATGTTCCGGCTTGAAGGACATTGTCGCTAGAGTAACTACTGGACATATTAATACTTAATATCTTATGTCTCAGGATGGCGAGCGCAGTAGAATACCACGCATTGCTTTGTAGTTCATAGTGTTTGGTTTTGCCACTGTTCATGAGCGGTCGTATCGCTTACCATCAGGCGAAAGGCAGGCTTGTCTCGCCATTCATTGCAATAAACAATACACCACAAAACATTCTATTAAAATTTGTAGGCTCCAAGAATGTGTATGTAATAAAAACGTAATGTTGACGCTAAAACGCCACATAATTGAGCAAACACCATTGAATAATAGATAAAGTGGCATTAGCGCTGTGCGTTTAACTGGAGTTTCGTGCGCGCCGGTTCGTTACCGTGTAGGGATATTCTGCGACCAGCATACTTGTATACTAGGTATATTCATTTTACGATCAGCACACTTGTATACTGGCTACATTTTACGACCAGCATTCTTGTATACTGGTGATATCCGTTCTTCGACTAGCATTTCCTTCAATTCTGATTCGTTGTCTGAATAGCACCTAAGTCCTTGTTTCTAAATGAAATATCAGATACAGTATCCATTGGCAATATACAGTTATGTGATTAAAAATGTGATTAAAACATCGGAAATGTTGGAAGAAGGTGGTAGATAAATGTATGAACCAATGTCCGACATATTGTATCACACCTGAACAATGCGAGAAATATGTGAATTGGCGACCCGATTTGATTGTTAATTGGCCGAGATAATCATATAGTAAGCTGAGGCTTCGTTTACCAAGACGCTGAAATTTTTTTTTTATATATTAAGAAATTGTAACATTTAATTTTACTTTTTTCTTGTTAGAGTCTCATTAGAGAAATTGTAGAACGCTGATTCAGAAACAAAACGTTCTTGATTCTAATTTGAATCGCAAGAGTTGCAAACCAAGAGTGTTATTAGAATTAAAGTTTATGGACTGATCCACCAAATTATATTATAAATAATGTTACATTTTACACTGATGGCATTACGTAAGTTTTTAATAGGCACACACATTAAGTACTTTGTCTGTACTCCACTTATTCAGGACACATAACATGTGCGTGACTTTTAATTTTATATATCTCGACAGAATGGTATTTATAATCAGATGCTCTTTCTAAAAAAAATGAAATTAGAAAACCTACTACCCAACCTCGTTTAGCAGAATCGCCCAGTTCGCGTCCGAGCAAGGTCAAGACACATCTCTCAGCTTAGTCGGCATTCACAATTAGCACTTGCGGCGATAACGCAGATAACGTTCTGATAGCGCGCGCGATTCACCTGTTACCAGATGATTTCACTCCAAACTCAAAATAGGAAGTGATTTATAAACTGCCAGTTTAAGTTGATTCCTTTCACATCACAGGATAATCCCATTCGAAATTTGAAATGGGAAGTGATTTCTAAACTGCCAGTTTTAGTTGATTCCAAATTCGAAATATGAGATAAGTGCGAGTGGTACGTTGATTCCAAATTCAAATTATGAGTGTATCTTAGTGGTAAGTTGATTCGAAATTTGAATTTCGAAGTGCTGTGTGCCAGTTATTGGAGTGATTTTTTATTGTGTAGTGATTTTATTATTAGTTGTTGTGGGATTGAAGTGTTATGTGTGCCGTAAATAAACAATATCATCAATTGTTTCTAATGCAGTACACGGAATAATAAATACGGAGTTGCATACATACATAATATACTTATTTGCATAAATACCAATATCTTAGCGCATGTTGTTGCGGAGAAAATAATTAAAACAGAGTAGTTCTTATTTAAACCAATATTTGCTTAATATCAAGAAAGCCTCAAAGGATTTTAAGTGACGTTCTAATCATATTAAAAATAAGATAAAAATTCTATCTTTAGTCCTATAATATTCTGTAAACAACGAAAACTTAGTCAAACATACGCATTACTTATATAAAACGCCAAAAATATTACGTACAATGAAATCATTGGACGACATGAATCTTTTGGTTATTATCAAAATATATTTCAGTACATTTTCAATTAACAAAAATAAGTAGTTATATCAGTATAACTGTTTTGAGCTGGGAGGTTCTAGATTTAATTCCCAAGTTGAAAAGTAATAACTTTTGGTAGAGATTTACGTTTCCACATAGCAATTACCAAATGTAGGCAAGACTGTAGCTGAATTTCCCATTGCTTCGGGTACTACATTTGTTGCTACTTTCTTTCTCTCTTTTCTTCTCTTACTTGGGAGGCGACAACTGAATATTTCCTCTAACAGTCAAGATTTAAATGTCCTAATATATTCAGTTTAGTTAACGCCACGCACCATAACGGTGAAGGAAAACATCGTGAGGAAACCTGTATACTATAGCGACTTGTAAGAATTTTTATGATATGTAAAGTTAATCAACCCGCACCAGGCCAGCGTGGTGGACTATATGGCCTAAACACTCTCAATCGTACTTTCGATTGTAGAGTAGGCCCGTGCCCTGCAGTGGGACGTATAAGGGCTGATACAGTATATTAGTTAAATCAGTCATTAAAACTGTACTTTAATCATAAACAAATCTAACGTAGTATTCTCTCTAGATAATGATTTAATAACATTGACTCATAAACGTCAATTGCAATGTTTGTTCATAAGTAACTTAATAATATGACTATATTGTGAATCCTCTTCAGTAATGCGTCATTTTGTAATTTTAATGTGTAAGTTTATCATATTCACTCATTTTTATCTGTGCGAATTTGAATGTAGACGTGTGTTTTTCTACGTCACAACTTTGAGTACTAATTTCCGCTTTCTTATTAGAGTTTCTGGTTCTTAAAACTAAAAATTGAGCTTGTTCACTGGGATGCCTAATTATCCCATTTTTGGGCAGTCCCTAATTTCTTAATCATCGATTTTAAACGAGTAGTTCCTACTTACTCACAAATACGGTTCATAAGTGATCTGTAACTCATTTTCTGATTAATAATTGTTTACAAAATTAAGCTTATTAATGAGTTTCAAAAGAATATTAAATATTTTATGTGATGTCCTAAACAATGTATATTGCTTTTTTTATAGAAAGGGTATTCAAACATTTGATTAATTTATAAATTAGTCAAAATATACTCAATACATTTTTAACAAACAAAACCAAAATGGAGAAAGCAATCGAAGTAATACCTGAAGAAATTGAAGAAGGAGAAAATTATGAATACGAACAAATTAACCAAATGTACGACGAATGCTTGAAATATTTACAAGAAAAAGGTACCGAATGCAAAGAAGTAAAAGATACAGATTCAATCGATCCCGATTACGAAGCAATAGCCGAGAAAACAAATGAAGCGATGAACGAAGTAATAGAGAATCCAGTGGCAAAGTTTCTAGTGGAAAATGAGCTGAAGTCGATGGAGAGTTTGAGCTCAGTGAGATCGGAGACGAGGTCAGAGAGACTGAGGAAGCTGTCGCAACAGCTGCCGAAGATCATCATCACAAACAGCAGCATGAGTTTGAATCAAGTGGACGGGCAGGTGGTGCTGCCTGTGCCTCCAAAGATGAAGAAAAGATCTGTTAATTCTAAGTGAGTAAGATTTTTTACTTTTACGTCGATAAGTGTGTGTAATTTGTGCATAAATTGGCTACATTGCATACTTAAGTAGTCTTCACAATTTAAATTCTAAAGAATCATTAGATATGTTGGATTTAGTTCAGACTATTTCCAGAAGATACTCGTAGTTGTTATATTCTTTAGGCTTATGATAAGCAGTTGATATACTGCAGCTAAGAGCATGAAAACTTATTTCCATGCATTAACATGCTATTATTAATATTTCATGTGTGTCAATTAATTATTGTCGTGGTGTAGGACGCCCTCTAGCTATGTGGAGTGATGATTTGTGAAAGGTTACTGGCAAATGCTGGATGCGACAAGCCCAAGACAGGATGAAATGGCGCAATTTTGAGGAGGCCTATGTCCAGCGGTGGACAGCAAAATGCTGATCGTGATAATGTGTGCCAATTTAAATTTACATAATTATCTCACACTAATAAAATCTTCTAGCAACCGACGAAGCCCACCGACCCTTCGCAACAGACTAGCCTATGGGGAGTTTCCTAAACGCCTAGTGTCGAAGAATGGTTTAGAGAATGTGGCGCTGATCTCCAACGTACCTTTCGAGAGGATACGACTACTCAACGATACTTTTCATACTTTGGTAAGTAAATAATAGTATAGTTTCAATGTAAAAATATAAATTTCATCATCAGCACGTTGCAGTCCACTGCTGGACGTAGCGTCTCCCAATGCCATAGAGCCTGGTCAGCTGCTTTATACAAGTAAATAATCTTGATTTAATCAGGATTATTCTCTGTCGAAATTCAGATATGATTTGTTTCCATGACTCTGATTTACTTTATCGCGTATCAATATTCTAAGTCTGAAATCTGTGTACCTTTGCAAATATATTTATTCTTATTATAAAAAACTTTTAACCGCCTTACCATATATTTATGTAAAAAATACATTTTCCTGAAGACCCTCAAGTCATAAAAAAATATATGATTCCTAAATCATTCACTAATTTCCAAACCCAACAGAATTTCTATAGTTCCCATAAAAACATTACCAATTCATGCCTTTCTTCTCTCAGATAAACCTCCGTTGGCGTTGGATAGTGATCGGCACCATCGTCGTCCACTTCGCCATCTGGTTGGTGTTCGCTGTGTTCTGGTACATCACAGCACTGGCTCACTATGACTTCGACCCGGACCCGCCCAAACGCACCTGCGTTACTGGCGGGAAGGACTTTGTCACTATCTTCTTGGCTTCTGTGGAGGCTCAGGTAAGATTTTATCTAAAAAATTACTTATCTTTCAATTATACAGGGTATATCAAGACTGCCTGAGTAACTGAAACGACGTCGAGCAAAAAAACTGTCGCTTTTTTGCAAAAATAATTGCATTGTGTCTGAAGTCACTAGAACTACCACTCGACTTCGTTTTCGGTATCAGTCTTGATATACGCTGTCTTTCAATTAAAGTCAACGCTAAACAACTTATCCGATGTGTGCTTGAGGCGTATTTTTTGCCTTTTCCTTATATGTACTTCTTTTGTACATTTTGTATTAGCCCATATATGTCCCACTGCAAGACAGAGGCCTTGTCTATAATCGAGATTAAGACTGAGACTGGTAACGCCATATAATCGACTACGTTGGCCTAGTGCGGACAGGCGGACTTTTACTTACCATAGCAACTCTATCGAATCGCTGTGGTATGCAGATACTCAAAAATTTTTATTCACCGTTACGCTGCATGGTCATTCACTATCAAAACCCACATTACTCGCAAAAGTCAGAGGTATGTCCCTTTCTTCATACTGAATGATATCAATACACAGTATAGTATTCAGTGTTGTCCCGATGCACTAACACGAGATGGCTATCTCTCACTGGTTTACATAATTATGCCGGCCTCCCTCCGGATATTACACAGACACTTGAAGACTAGTTACTAGTAGAAAAGTTCGTCGTGCTGTATTATAAAACTAAACTCCAATAAACAGTAGTGTAAATGCACTGTTGTGTTTCGGTTTGAAAGATATTGTAGCCAGAGTAACTATTCGACATATTGAGACTTAACATCTTATGTCTCAGGATGGCAAGCGCCGAACGCAACGCCACGCATTGCTTTGTAATTAAAAGTTTTGTTTCGTTCTGTTACTGTTTATGAGCGATCGTATCGCTTACCATCAGGTGAACGGCATCTTGTCTCGCCATTACTGCTAAAAAAAACAATTAGTTTTGCTCTTCCAAGCACCAATGTTCCCGATATTTTTACCTACAATCACCCTTACTGTTGGTCTACTTCCCCAGTTAATAGCAAAGGCCAGTACCTTGAAATGCTTCCCAAACCGTCTGCTCCTTATTTATGACCATAAAGACGTCGAGATCCTAATGTGGTGTCAAACTAACACAATAGAGGAATTGCGTTGTTTATATGTCATTCACTTTTGTATGGTCTGATTTATAAGCAGTGGAAGATAGTTCTTGGAAGCAAGAGTATAATTAAATCGAGGTTTGTTTTACTTCTTTTTGTTTTCTATCCTCTCTCTATATTGTTGAAGTTAGTTTGACCGGCATTGGATTTATTTATTTCGAATAGCAAAGTCACATAAATACATAAAAATCAACCATAGACCTCATAATTTACATGCTTTTTTTAATTCCAATACATACATATAGGGTACATAACTACATACATTTTATGATATACAAATAAACAAATAAAATTTTGCCCTTGAGGAGGAGCCCGTTCTAAGAAAAAAACAATTTTAATTGCGTTACATAATTATGCAATACAAAATAAAATAAAACTTGTTTTAATTGTAAATTTATGGAGTACAAAACGATCTACACTAGGCGAGCACGATGGACTGGCCTAAGAGGGGTCTCAATCGTATCTCGATAGTAGAAGAAGCTCGTTCCCTGCAGTAGAACGTATAGGGGCTGACGAAAATACATACAGAGAAATATCACTCGCCCCGTCTCATGCCTTGTACCACAAACAGCGTGGGAGTTCTAAATGCACTGTAGTAGAATTTATCTATACAGTTATCTCCAAATAGTACGGGCCAATTGGACCCCCTATTATCCGACACGGCTGAAATGAGGAATGACCTTCCTGTCACGAATAATCCTGTAATTGGCGACATTTTTAACAGACAAGAGGATTAAGATCGACAACCTCCGTAGAAGTTATTTCTCCCGCTAAACAACAGTGTCAATACACTGTTGTGTTTTGGAAGGATATTATGGCCAGAGTAACTACTGGACATATTGAGACCTAACATCTTATGTCTCAGGATGGTGAGCGCAGTGGAATGCCAAGCAATGATTTGTAATTTAAGGTGCTTGGTTTTGCCACTGTTCATGAGTAGTCGTGTAGGTGAACGGAATGCTCGTCTCGCCATTCATTGCAATAAAAAAAGTTGGTTAGACCTTGCATTGGTGAAATCAGAGGTTGCGGGTTCGATCCTAGGTATAAATGTTTGTGCGGTCCACATTTATTTGTTTCTGGTCTGGGTGTGACCGAAGAGTCTCTGTTTCCGATACACGACACAAGACTCTACTATAAGTAGCCGTTGGCTGTATTAATATATTTATGTTTTTATTAATGGTAAAAGTTAAAAAAACTAATAAACAGGTCACTAGGTACCACTGTCACACCAAATACAATTATAAAAGACAGAGGTGCTTCAAAGACTTTTAAAAGGTATAATGAAGGATCTGAAGAAAGGAAGTCATGTTTTGGAATTATTAGGCCAGTCTCACTCATTAAATAGCAAAGGTTATTTTGGGTCTATCTCCTGCAAGACATTATTACTTTGGTCGATCCCACCCATTCATACTTCACACAAAGCAGACATAATCATTTCAATATTAATTAGTAGCAGACTAATAATTTTGTCAAACAAAACGTGTGTTAGTTTACTTTGGAAGCCCATTTATTGACACTGGCAATGGTGTGAAGTCATGATATAAATGTTTAGGCAAAAATAAGAAAATGTGTTTATATCTACATATTATCATGTAGTGTAAAACAGGAGGATATTGGCTTTTTAAACGGTCAGATCTAAAGCAATCACTGATTTATTGAAATAAATTCCCCCATCACTATTACGATGAAAGATTAAGAAGTGGTATAGCCACGCTGTTGTCACTCGTGACTCAGTATGAACAGGCTCTTCAGGGGCGCCACCACTGTCTCACAGGAAATCTATGTGATGCTACAGCTCTCCTCCTGATTTGATGGTCCAGCAACGCATACATGATGCAAGCGTTGTGGATGTTCATGGGCGGCAGTGATCACTAACCATTGCGTGACCTGTTTACCCATTTGCCAAAGTTATGCAATAAAAAAAGGTAAAAAACCCATTGCATTCATCACTATGCAGATATTTTTAATAGCTACAGGGACCTAAAGCAAGAGTTCTATTCTTAAAAAAAAAAACAAATTGGTAGAGCCCCACAGTAATTATAATACTTTGGATAAAACTAGGAAAAGGCCAACTCCAACGAGGTGGTACCAAGGTCACAAAAAAAAACAATATCATGAGATGGGTTAGCTATCACATTTCGCTCCGTGAATGAGAATTACAGATCCCTTCCCTCCTATAGTCCTTAGGCTGGCGTTACATCTACTCAAATGGTAACGTGAAAGTTCATAGTCATTTACAATTTATTCGTTTGTTTAATGCAGTAAAAATAGCGGTACATGTAAAATTAATGCAACAATGACAGTTAACAATGTAACTGTCTAGTTAAGCAGTCCTGTCTTGTAAAGCTGATTAAAAGGAGAGCGTTGCGGGTTGAAGAAAGCGGACGGGGTAATTGAGGTAATAGACGGCGCCGACGCTCAGCTGATTTGAGTTTTTGTCCAATTTAAATACAATTCTTCGACTGGTAGTAGTTTTATGAGAATGTTAGATATAGAGGTCAGAGTATTTTCGGAATATAGTTTGAAATATTTGAATTTCCTATATCTATACCAGACAGTGGAAAAACTTTCACATTCATACTTTCGCTGCGTTTTGGGGTTTGTCTGTGTACATCGCTTTTACCAAGGCTGGCATAATAGTATCGACGAGCTTGAGGCAGCCATCTAGAGTCCTTAGATACCTGTAAAGCCAGGATTAACAGACGCACATATTGTAATGTCACAGAATATTGAAGTTCCGAGTGTCTTCAAAAGTGCTCAATCCCTCCAAAATGTGTGGTGGCCTGTTGGTAATAGACCAGACGCGGCTACTAACATGTCGACGGTATCTACGTATACTATCGAAACTGAAAAATTGCATTTTGCAATTGCAAGTCCAAATAAATATTTATAATTTAATATGATTATATTAAAATATATAGCTATTTTATTCCCTGTTAGGTGTTCAATCAAATAAAATAGAAAGCTCATTAAATGAACATAATAAAAAATAAAAATTTCCTCTTCAAATGGTATTGGTGTAAATTAGCCAATTTACATTTTCGATGGTTTAAGTAAGGACTGACGATGTGTATTGTGTCGTCGGTTCAAATACTTACCTTACTTAGAAATGTAGTACCATGATGCCCTTAAAACGAGCTTAAACCATCTTTTTTTTACTATTTAGAGCCATGTGTGTTAATAGTAAATTACCATGCACTATATCAGTGAAATGAAATGAAATGTATTTATTGGTCAAGTAGGCAATTCCTGGTCAAGGAGGTAATCAAATACATCGTATTTATGACATCGTATCGTATCGGTGATAGAATACATCGTGAGGAAAACTGCATACCACAGTAATTTGTAAGAATTTTTAAAGTAAAATCCGCAAATCCGCACTAGGTCAGCCTAAACTATAATATGCCCTAAACCCTCTCAATCGCTGATACAGTACAATATTATAAAATATTTTCGTCCACTTCCCTCCGCAAAATGGGCGACAAAACATCTCGCTAAGAGCTCAAATATCAAGACGTAGGTCACAATGCATTCTAGGTGTGACAATAGCGCATTTGGTTGATGCAACGTCGCGACAATTTCGAAATGATTCCCATCCGGTGGATAGTGCGGGAGGCAATGGAACACGATTGGCGCAATTTGCCATTAGGATGTCGAAATGTTCGTTCCACGTTAATGTTTACATTGTGTTGATTCAATTAGGTTTTAGTTTTGTAGTGTGGGTAGAGGATACTTATTTGATATTAACACCTGATACTTTAGTTTTCAGGTATGGATTTGTGTTCGGTTAGTTTGTTATTGTTTTACTAGTTCGTCGTAGAACTATTATTATTTAGTTTAAAATATATTATTACTGGTGGTAAGTTTTTTCAAGTGTGAGAGGCTGTCTAGGTACCACCACAATGTCTATTCCTCCCACTAAACAGCAGTGTAAGTGAATTGTTGTGTTGAAGTTTAAAGGACATTGTAGCCAGAGTAACTACTGGACATAATGAGAGTTAACATCTTATGTCTAAGGATGGTAAGCATAGTGGAAGCATAGCTTTGTACTTCATGATGCTCCGCTTTTCCTTCCTTTTTCTTTTTTTTTTTTTGAAAAGGGGGGAATGGTGTAGCGACACGCGTATAGATAATTGCATAGTTGCATTTCATGGCTTTGTTTAGTTGCTAAGTCAGTGTGGTTACGCCCGGCACAATGTAGAGTCGTATAATAAAGTGTATTAGTTTATATGGTGGTTTGATTTAATATGACTCTTTATGAACACGATACATCAATAAGGACAGTGAATACACAACCACACTCACCTATCCCACAGCGTTGTTTGTTTTGCTACTGTCCATGAGCGGTCGTATCGCTTACCACCAGGCGAATGGCATGCAAATCTTGCCATTTATCGCAATAAAAAAAGAAAAATTAGTTATGATTAGGTAAAAAATATTATTATGATTTAATGCAAACATAGACATAATTATTAATAATTTAACTGTATCTTAGATGTTTTTAGGCTTCAATAATTAAAGCGATAGGCTTTATTTACTCCGAAAATGATCATGTTATGATGACGATGTGGACCAAAAAAAATTTTGGAGGGTGGAAGATAAGTTGAAGTAATCAAATCATAAGAAATAAATGACTTACTAGGAGACTTTAATAAAAAACTAAAATATGTTTTAATTTATCTTCTTTACAGACAACAATTGGTTTCGGAGACCGCGCTATTGACGAGGAATGTCCGGAGTCCATATTCCTTTTTATTATGCAAGTAAGTTATTATGAAACATGCTTATATCAATCAATCAGCGTTGATGTGTTTATTTTGCCATACTGCAGCATAAAGCTTAATTTGAGGCCCATTTTTGACGCAACAGTTAATCAGATTTATGAGTATCATCATTTAGATTTATTATTATTATTGCCATGTTTAATTTTTTTGATAGCTTCCGTGGTGCAGTCGGTTAGACGCCGCCTGTGAAACTAGACGCCGCGGATTCGATCCCCGCACTGAGATAAATGTTTGTGCCACCCACAAATATTTCTTTCGGGTCTGGGTGTTTGTGAGACCGAAAAGTCTTTCGTAGTTTTTGATACACGACACAAGAATCGATCTTAGTGTAGGGTCAGGATAATGTATGTGACTGTTGGGTGTTAGTATGTTTTTAAGTATCTTATTTGCTACTTAGGTTTATTTGCTCTTTCTATACATTTATTTCTTTCTTTCCTAATTACAGATAATTATGTACTTATATTTATATCAGATTTGTTCCACTCTTTCAGCCTCAGATATATACGATAGATTTCTCCCTTTCGCCATCCATTTGGCCCTATCTCCTACGAGTACATGCCATTGTGACACTTAATAATAAAAAAGTGAAGAACAAAAATCACTTAATTAAAAGATATATTTTTTTTACATAAACTTAAACAATTGTTTACGGATTTTATCGCGAATTTGGTTGAATTTTTACATTTCTTTACTACCCGACGCGACGCCACGCGACGTTTCGATTATTGTACAACTTATGTGGTGCGAAAATTTCAATATTTTACATTTCTGTCAATCTTAGAAACCATTATTAATTAAATAATCTAACGTTGTTTAATGTGGTTTATATTGTTTCTTAGTATAGATTATTTTCGTAACATCTACACTAAGTAATGATTTAATTGACATTAAATATATCTGAGTGTGGTAGCTAGCTAGTCACTGCAATACTGTATACCTTTACAGCTTATCCTCGGCACCGGGTTGTCTGGAGTGCTAACGTGCGTGGTGTACGCCAAGCTGACTCGACCCGAGAAACTGTCGCGAGATGGCGTTGGCTTCAGTAAGAAAGCTGTGGTGAGTGCCTTCATTTATGTAACAAAGACAAAAACATGATAAAAAGAGTTTATATAAAAAAATAAAAATTAAAAAGAGATAAAAGAAAAAAAAGAGTTTAAAAAATAGTTTTAACCATAGCTATTTGTAAGAATTTCTATAGTATGTAAAGTCTGCCAACCCGCACTAGGCCAACGTGGTGGACTATATGGCCTAACCACTCTCAATAGTACTGTCGTGCCCTACTGTTACAGAGGGCTGTTATATGGGCTGATAGAAATAGTGTAATGAACAACTATTACTCTACGTGTATTCTACAAGAGACATTGCTAATAAATAGGGGCAGGCGCTTAAGGTAGCTTATAAAAATAAGTAAAGGGTGCAGGAAGTCGCTGGATGCAGGCTGCTTTCAACAAGTCGATTAGAGTTCATTGGGGGAGGCCCATGTTCAATAGTGGACTTCCTGTGGCTGAAGAGAGAGAGAGACAAAGAGGGGAGAGAGCGAAAATAAAAAAATACATCAACATTCTCACATGTATTATATCTTAAGGCTAAGAATTTATTTTGCTGTAAATATATTGGATTACCTTGATGATTTCCAGATCAGCATGCGTGACGGTCGCCTGTGCCTCATGATGCGCGCCTGGGACCTCAACTATGACCATATCATCAGCTCCGAGTTTACTGCGCATTTCGTCAGCACACGCAAGTAAGAAATGTCCTTTTTTATCTTACCCCGATTGCCTTTTAGACCTCTCGCGCCCTATAGTCAGTAACTTTTTATTATAAATGTTTCTATAATAAGGGCCAGTTTCACAAATACTTGATAAAGTCCCTGATAGCTATCTAGCCCTCAAATGTCAGATAAAATACAAAATTCAGAACGTTTACAACCGAGTTGACCGAACCGAGAGACAGATGAGGACCAAATAACTATCAGGGACCATATCAGGAACTAGTGAAACTGGCCCTAAATAATGTAAAAATACACTTTATTTAAGTCAAAGAATTTCAAACTATAACTAAAAATCAATATCATTCCACTAATTTTATCGTCAAATATTTGGTCCTTCAAGCCGGATTTATTCAAACCCTTCTACTTCCAGGACCAAAGAGGGTGAGGTACTGAGGTATTACGCGCAGACTCTGCCTCTTCAGCAGAGACAGTTCCTACTATGGCCTGTGACCCTAGTCCATGTGATAGACCACAACAGTCCCCTGTATAAATATACTCCAGAGAATATTAGTAATGGGAGGTAAGTCTTATAGTTAAAAAAATTGTGTGTGTGTATTAGTGTACACACGTAAAAAGCGAAACTTCTTTATGACATAATTTTCGAAAAATGATCTATTATTAACAACTTTATATAAATTGGTTTAATAAAGCTAGATAAGATAAAGTTTAAGTAAAAGGCTTTTATTTTCATAGACATGGATACAAATAAATATGGCGCGTAACAGAAAAATGTGACTTAGAAATAAAGATGGCGTGTAACAAAAATTTATTTCATTTTTTTACATTGCTATAAAATTTCTCCCATACTTCGATAAAGAAGTTTCACTTCAACATTACGCTTGGGATAATTATCAAGTAATGTATTCGAATGACTGGTCAGACAAATATCATCCTGAAGGATTAAGAAAATAAATAAATTATTCTTGTTGGGATTTCTTTACGAAGAGCCAACAGAAAGATGTTAAACAAAGAAGTATTATTTTGTGCCTTAGACGGTTACACCGTCTTCCTCGTCACCTTCGTGAAAAAAAGCAAAGCCATCATTTCATGTCAGTTAATTAATACCTAATTAAGACCACAATTGTACCATTTTAATGAAAAAATGGTACAATTGTGGTCAACTTGGGTTAATCCTACAGTAGTCTTAGATAAGTTTAGGTATCAATTAACACAATTATTAATTCTTCCAGCTACGAAATTACAGTGAGTTTGAAAGGCGCGTCTGCCTCGATGGGAACATTCACCCAAAGCCAGACTTCGTACCTACCTCGAGAGGTTATTTGGGGTCATCGTTTCCTACCAGTAGTTAAGTATGTACCTATTACATATCTACACAAATTAATAATTATTATTCTTTGAATTTTATTAAGATATTAGATCGTTATTATTTATCAGGCCGGAATCGGATATTTGTGCCCGTTATGGCAATAGACTCGCCCCCTATCACATAGTGGGGCGGAATATACAAGGCGAGTTGTGGGTGTTCTGTTAGTACATCTGCCTACCTCTTCCGGGAAAAGGCGTGAATTTATGTATGTAATAATACTCAAGTATTACTATAACGATTTCAGGTATGATGTGAGGAAACAGCAGTACGTGATAGACCACAAGAAACTGGATACTACAGACCCAGTAGACACCCCACACTGTAGTGCCAAAGAATTGTACAGGTATTTATTATTTTTCTGTGAGATTTTTATAGAGTAGCAAATTAGACATAGGTCTCCTGATCATAATGGGTCATAGCAATAACCACTAACATTGTAACTAGGACCTAAGTAATTTTGTAGCATTTTCATTAATTTTGCAGCATTGTTTTATTTCCTTTTTCAGTTTATTGATTAGTTTAATTTGATTTTTATCAAAACTAAAGAAAAAAACGGACATGAAAATTAACATATCAATTCCAGAAATGCCAAAGACGACTGCGATCCCCATGTATGCCCTGGAACTCCAAGCAGCTTCAGCGAGAAGATATCAGCATTTCAGTTAGAACGATCATCATCTTTTAGAAGGAAAAAGACGTGATATGTGATAGTTCTTGTATATAGTCCCATTGTTCGATAAATAATGTTTCATACTAGAATTACTTTTGCTTAAATATGAAATAATAATAAATAATAAATAACACCCAACAGTCATACATAGTCCTGACCCCACACTAAGATCGAATCTTGTGTCGTGTATCGGAAACTGCGAGAGAATTTTTGATCTCACAAACATCCACCCCGAAAAAATATTTGTGTTCTTTTTAAAATTCAAATATTAATAAAAGATAGAATGTAACCTACAGATAGTTAAGATCTTAAATGCCTCATTTTTAAGCTATTTATTAAATTGTTGGATCATTTTATACCTCTATTTATGTATCGAAGAAATAAGAAAACGCTCTTTAAAAAAGTTCACTGACTTTTTAACTATAGTCAAATAATAAACGGAATTGTCATGAGAGGCTAAAATGTTTATTTTTTATCATATTATATTTCCAACGAGTATGAGTTCCACTTTTTCGTTCAAAATATTTCATTTCAAATATTATAAAAGGTAACATTTGGCACAATATGACGAGTACAAAGCATAAATATTCATTTTTATGACGTCATTCTTATACCCAAGTTAAAATCAGTAAGCCAATTTTAAAAGTAATTTAATCATGTCAAAATTCTATTAAGGCACCCCTTTCTTACCCTCCGTTACATTTGAGCGAGCACCCCTTGTGTGACGTCACTTACATAATATAGGTCAAAGAACTTTTGAATTGGGTTATTTTTTGCTGTTTTGTTGTGTAGTATCGTATTTTTTTTGTAAGTCTTTTAAAGGGGCGAAGGAAAGGACGGCAGAAAGAAAGATTTTTTTACAATTAATGGAAAGACGAGCATTCCCTTCGCCTGATGGTATGAGATACGACCGCTCATGGACAGTAGCAAAACCATGAACTACAAAGCAATGCTTGGCATTCCACTGATCCTGAGAGATAAGATGTTAAGTCTCAATATGTCCAGTAGTTACTCTGGCTACAATGTCGTTTAAACCCCGCTCAGTCCAATCGCCATCTACATTCATATATTGGTCCGGAATATATAAAATCTACCGTTTTTGGAAATACGGAAATCTTATTCATCAAACTAAACAGCATAGCATTATTTTTATTTGATAATAGTTTTTGCTAGATAATAATACAACACCTGTTAATTTAATTCTCAAAAAGCCGAAGAGGCTGACTAATTACATCTTTATCCTATTTCTATATTTCACAATTAAATCCATACAACTTAAATTCCATTTACACGAGGAAAGTTTCTCGCCTTCGATTCTCGTAAGGATATAAAAAGTTGCATCCTGAAAACATTAATTGTCAGAACTCGTTAATCTATTGTGGTTATGTCGATGCGATAATGGCATACGATTCTCGCTGCGAGAAACTCTCTTCATCTAATTGGGTGTTGAAGTTGTAAGTCAAAGTATGATTCCAAATAATTTATTAGATTTACGTGTTAGAATTATTTAATTTTATATTTATACTAAATAGCATGTTAATAAATTGTTTGTTTGTTATTTGTTTTATTCTTTACCGACTTAAAAAAGGAAGTTATCTGTTTGGAATGTAAGTATCGCGAAATGCCTTGATTGTATTTCGATGTACTTTTTACAATCGAATTACTCCCTGTGAATGTACTTAGACATATAATATAAAAGTACCCAATATCGCCTTATTAATCTACTAGTGCATGCATCCATGTATGATTTTTGGCTTGAATAATCTCAAGACTAACCCGGTAATGGAATTTATATCCAGCATTGCATGCTATCCTTATGGGGTCACAGATGAAAATAAAAAACAGCGACTCTGATATCGTTAAAAAATTTAAATATTTAAAAATCAAGCAAGAACTAAGCAATTAAAAATCACGGTATTTGTCCTATATTATATGACACTTTATTAATGTTGAAACTAGTCATAATTATACCTTAACACATTCGAACGCCAAGACGCTTCTAACAATAAAATAAAAAATAAAAATAAAAATATTTTATTGCAGACCAAACAGCCCATAGTGTTAGTAAGTACATTATTGCTTATGACAAAAAACGATTGTTAGTAAAAGGTGCAAATTAGAACAAATAAACTAGAATGACGTGAACCGTTATGCTAGAGCACTGCGCACTTAGCAACAGACATGAGTTGCTGTGCCCAATGCTCCAACATGGAGCAGTCCCACCTATCACATAATTCTCTCAGGATGCTGTTGGAACTGGTACGTAGTCTATGCAAGAGGGATGCACAGCTCTTTCTTAGTATGGCATCAAAACCATCTATGCCAGCCTCTGCAAACATCCCAGATGCACTGCAAAAACGAGGCAGCCCCAACAGCACCCTGAAAGCGTTATTATGCTGAACACGCAGCTCGCCGTATACCCTGCGCGTGTAGTTGGTCCACAGACTGCATGAGTACAGTGATTGACAGTAGGCTCTGAAGAGAGTGATTTTCACTTCTGGGGTGCAACGTACAAACCTCCGAGCCATCATATTGCACCGGACAGCCAGCGCGCTGCGAGCTCTTTCAATGTCCACATTGTCACACATGTCATCGATAATCCAATGCCCCAGGTACTTAAACTGAGAACAATGCCTCATTTATCAAAATATGAGCAATTTAGATGTTATTCCACTACAAATAAACGTTAATACTTTCGGGCTAACATACATTGCTTTAGTTTTGCTGTAGTAAGGTAAAAAAGACGCCAACTAGTTCCCATATTTGCTTAAACTCTATAACGACATTGTCAATCCTAGTTCTAATACTATTTTGAACATTACAATGTTTACAATATGACGCAGTTGTGAGAAGTATCAACAAACTAAATTATCTCCAAGAAATATGACATAAAAATATTTGCAAAGCCATTCTGGGGCACGACGCGATTGAAAACGCGACAAACGGTTATCTTCAGGATAAAGGGAACCTTATCTAAGATAAAGACATTGACTGATACGTTGTGCCGTTCCATTCATCGTGAAGTGAACAAGTGTACTGTGATTTAGAATTTTAAAATAATAACAAATAATGGATGTGCGCGCGTGGTGTTCTAACTGCCCGTGATTTTACTGCTACAAAATTTTAAGGACTCGATAAGATTTTTTTCAGTAAGTCTTAAAATACAGTATTTAGTTCGCATCAGCTACTTTCAGTTCGACTTTTAGTCTCACAACATTAACTTCACACCTCTTGCATCCTAACTCAGTACTGAGGTTGGTGACCTTCCTTTTGTATCCCTTTCTCTCGAACAAACTTGCTCCATTTACTTCTCTCTCTATCTCTCATAGTTTGAAGAATGCTGTAAACTCTAGATATACCGATTCCGCTTCACAAATCTAGAGATCTTCATATCGATTTACAGAATTGTAACACCTACCTATCAAAACAAACATGGAATACGACCCAGAAAGACGAGGCAGCCGCAGCAGACAATTGGAAAGATCTCTAAGTTACTCAGAAGCTATAGGCAATGGCTCTGGTAGATCTTCAATCGAAATCCCGAGAATGACGCATACGGATGTCTACACGAACGAAGAATTGAAGAAACACTATCGCATCTCGCAGACATACGTAGAAGGGAAGGAGATCAGCTTCCCTTCAGCTGGTATACATATAGATATGTCGGAAATACCAGCTAAAATGGAAATGTTAGCCTCCTCCCAATACTCCAGTGAAGACGAACAGACAGACCCTGGTCTGATAATGTCTATAGACATGGATGAAAGTGTGGGTAGTTCTGACAAGAAACCCTTTTCTGATAGTTCTACGCAGCCGGTGGTTGGTTCTGACGTGACAACAGATATTTATGATAGGATTGAGCAGGCTGACAGTGTGTATGATGATCAAGGTACTATAGGACCTTCAGCTGTTGGGTATTCCACGCCTTATAGTAAAAGGAAAAAAAGAGGGACTCGGCATCGGTAAGTGAATGTTGTTATATAGCTGTGTTATTTCAATAGAAGATTTTGGGTCAAGCTATCTTTCCAGAATGTCTAATAAAATATTTACCAAAATTTTACAGAGCTTAATTTTTATCATAATAGGAACCGAACAAATTGTGAGGTCACAAATGTCTGACATTTCTAAATTATATACTGTGTATGTTTATGTATGCTGAATATATTTTATTTTGCCAATACTACTAATAAGTCTTAAGAATCCACCGTGTCTGCTAAAACAGTTCAAAATATACTTCAATTTATATGATAAATTGAAGTTCAAATAAAACATTTTTGCGCTAAGGCCACAAAAATATGGCCAGGGCAGGAAAATTCATAGTTTTATCACGTACTATTCATCATTTACTTTCATACGGTGAGTCGTTTTCTCGTCCTTCGATTATTATTTACAACTGAATCGTATCAATAATCTACAATATTTAAACAGAATTCGGATAAGATAATCCAGGTATGAAATCACCGCTAAGGCGTAGTAGAATCAATATGTCATTTATTTTTTACTCAATTCAACTGTATATTATTTCCTTGAAATATTATGACAATATCATAAATATTTACATATAATAATAACAGTAGGTTACTGCATGCTGGCAGCTCGAATAAATTGCCAGGATTTTTTTTTTGGCAATTGTCTATTGTCAACAGCGGATATCCTGTGAATTATAAAGATAATATGACTGACGAGCCCTAGAATCACTCAAGGACATATTACTCACAATTTCCAGAAACAAAGCAAATCTCCAACATTTTGACCACAGCCCTTAAATATTTCTAAAGATAACTGTTGCATGCGGTTTAGATCTAGCCGTTATTTTAACTTGACACAATAGTTTATCTTTATTCTGTCGCGGCACACTGCATTGCACCTGGTAGTAAGTGCAAATGCCGTCGAGATAGAGTATCGAATGGCATCAGACGGCGTGCTCATGCCATTCAACACATTCATGCCGGCCTGCTAAGATGCCCGCAGCGTGAAGAGCTCACGCTGCGGCGGAAGGACCCAGGATTATGTATACCCTATTTGAATAAAAAATCATTAATCGATGCATAAATAATTTCGTATATTATCAGAATGAGAATCAACACTCATTGCTTGCCCACATCTTAGTCGTGTTGATTATTAACAACGCCCACTCCCCCCACTCTCCTTAATATTAGATGGTGGTTGTTTAGAAGTAGGCAACGTGTGGCTGAAAATGATGATGATATTTTTAAAGTAAGGTCGGCATCGTTATTTTAATATAAAATAAATAAATAAATACACCCAACAGTCACATGCATAGTCTTGATCCCACATTAAGATCAATTAATTCTTGTGTCGTGGGTATCAGAAACTACGAGAGACTTTACGGTGTCACAAACATCCAGACACGAGACAAATACTTGAGAGGTCCACAAATATTCGGTGCGGGAATGGAATCCGCGACCTCCCAATCGGCGCCTTACCAACTGCGCCACGGAGGCTGTCAAATATATATCTCCTTTTACGATGATTTCAGACGCAGACCAGGCAGACCCACTCGTTCTAGACGAGCTGTCTACAAAAATGGTGATGAGAATGTACCCATACGCAAGAATATTCCGTCGAAAAGCATCAAATATATGAGAGATCTTGTTAACACTGTCGTGAGTATTACTGTTTCTAAAGCCCCTTTTCCACGGGGAGAGTTTCTCGTCTCGAAGATGCGAGTATCGTAAGGATATAAATTTTTGTCAGAACACGATAATCATATGGCGGATATTATGTCATGCATTAATGGCATACGATTCTCGCCGCGAGAAATTCTCCCATGCAATCTCCTGTAAATGGCGATTTAGTAAAAAGTGGTAGAACTACCATATACTCTTAACCATAAATAGATCGACTTAGCTCTGGTAAAGGTTGCAGGATGTCGCTGGATACAGGCCCCTTCCAACAGGTCCTTGGTTCCTTGGGGGAGGCCTATGTCCAGTTGTGGACTTCCTGCGGCTGAAGGTGATGTTGAGTTTTTAAACTATATAAGGGCACCTTCGATCAAATATACACTAGATACACAGTTCCCTGTAAAAGTTCTGTTAAAAAGTGGCACCGATGCATGACATTAAAAAAAGTAAACAAAAAGATCACATATTCCAAATATATTAACACAAATTCCACCTTATTCCTGGAGCTTAAAGTAGCTTTTCAAATAATATTGTCTAAAGTTTTACGACGTTTTAGATGCAACGGTCGGTGCGTGACTGAAGGCGAAAGAGTGCTTAAGCACTCTTTTTTGGTGCCATTTTCTAAGCGCTCATGTTGTATCTAGTGTATATTTGATCGAAGAAGGGCACAAACAAACTCGCTATCGAAATAATAATAGAAAAAGAAGAAAGGTTGCCTGCCTATCACAATAGATTGCTAAAATCAGCATTGATTTTTCCAACTTTCAGATCAACAGCAAATGGCGGTTCATAATTCTCCTAATGGTGATAGCTCACTTCGTATTCTGGTTCATTTTCGCTGGGATATGGTACGCCGTGGCGACCTCATACGCCGACGATATTGGAGACGGCAAGATGCATTGCGTCACTGGCACTTCTTCCTTCGCTGGTCTGTTGCTGATGACTGTGGAAACTCAGGTAAGGAAGAGGTGAATAATTATTATCATTCTGATGAGAGGGATCGAAAAACTAAATAAATGCACAGTTGTGTTTCGGATTGAAGGGCCAGAGTAACCAGAGTAGCCAGAGTAACTACTGGATATATTAAGAATTAACAACTTGTCTCAGGATGGCGAGCGCAGTGAAATACCAAGCATTGTTTTCTAATTCAAGATGTTGTTTGGTTTTGCTACTGTTTATGAGCGGTTGTATCGCTTACCATCAGGTGAACGGCATGCTCGTGTCGCTATTCATAGCAATAAAAAAAAAATACACCCAACAGTCACATACATAGTCCTGACCCCGCACTAAGATCGGGTCTTGTGTCGCGGGTATCAGGAACTACGAGAGACTTTTCGGTCTCACAAACGGTCGTATCGCTTACCATCAGGCGAACGGCATGCTCGTCTCGCCATTCAAAGCAATAAAAAAAAAAAACACCCAGACCCGGAAGAAATATTTGTGGGCCGCACAAACATTTCTTACAACTAGAAATTTCGTTAAAATAGAAGCGATTCTATCTGTATTTTTTAACTATCATCAAGTTTGGGTGGTTAATACGTATTATTCTCTAAAATAATTAAGTACACCCTTTTGAAAAATGAAAAATATTTATTTCAATACTTCTACCTTTCAATCCTTTTATTTTTAAAGATTCTATGGTACACAAGGATATTAATTATTATATAAGCAAAACGATGTATTTACCATCCAAACAGGTTAATATTGAATATAAATATATAAACGTAATCATTGTGTTTTTTTTTCACTACACTATTAGTTACATTATGTCTGTAGTCACTTAAAGTACCACAGTGCTTCGTTTTTGGTCGCAGTTTGTTTATACCCTGTATATTATACATTAATTTATGCATATTTAGGTAAATTTATTTATTTGCAGATGACAATTGGTTACGGTGTACGATATCCAAACGAAGAATGTCCCGAAGCGATCATCATTATGGTATTTGAAGTAAGTATTATATCAACTAAGAATCACCTTACAATTCAATTGATTTACAGCCGTTCTCAATAATCTATCTGTCTTTAACTAGAGATTTCAATAGTTATTTCGATGCATTTTACGTTTCAGTTAACAAAGATACAAAAATATAGATATTATGGTGCATATGTTTCTAGATAGCTAGGCAAGATAAATACATATTTCTATCTTTGTTTAACAAAGTGTAGAATTGAACCGACAAAGTAATGGTAGCCAGTTTAACCTCTTGTTAAAGATAGATAGGATATAGAGAACGGCCGTAAATAAACTTTCCGATATTAAAGCGATATATTATTGTACATCTAACGAGGCCCACAGTGAGAGGCCACGTCTCGGTGCCATATGTCATCACTGGTAACACACAACTATCGAAGACTTTCGATTTTAGGCACTGAGGTATTTTGGACAAGAAGACGTCGCGAAGTTTCCCGAACGCTGCCCAACCTAATTGGATTCGACGATTGACCTCTCAGGTTTGCAGGAAGTCGCTGGATGCAGGCCGCTTCCAACAGGTCGATGTGTAGATCGTTGGGGGAGGCCTATGTTCAGCTGTGGACTTCCTATGGCTGAGATGATGATGATGATGATTGTACATTCTTTACGGCTTTTTAATTGGACTAAATGATATTCCTTAGACACTGCTAAGGTAGTACTAAACACAATTTTCAAGAATGCACTGAATATTTGATAATGAAAATATCATTTCAGATCGTTGCCGGTACCGCTTTATCAGGTGGTCTGTCAAGTTTACTATTCACAAAATTGGTGAGGCCTAATCGACACGTATCTTCAGTTGGATTCAGCAAGAAAGCCACGGTAAGACACTACACCATACTGCCCAGCCTTGAAAAATAATAAAATAATGCACTCTCACACTACCTTATTGCACTGGTTATGATAAGTTTAGTGCCTTTTAGAGTTAAAAACCTTTTAGTGAGCCATTAAAAATCGGCTGAATTCGTGACTCGGCACAGTTTCATTCTCTGTCCGTCTCTTCAACTCCTGAACATGGGTTCCCTCAATAATCTCCAAATCGACCTGTTGGATGCGATCTACTTCCATTGCATTGCATTGTCTATTTATTTACTTTTCTGAAAGCATAAAGACTAATAACAAAAATATAATATCTCAATATCTAATCCTATTGCTAATTACAAGCATGAATATAGATATATGAATACCTAACCTAATTCACAATAGAACATATCATAATTATAATATCACACTACAATTAATATCCTAATATAAAAAGTATAAGTCTAAATTCATTATGAATTTGGAACGGTTCAAAGTAACTTTAATTATCAAAAACGTTTTGAGCTAGCATGCCTCTCGCCTTACCTACACTAGTACAGAAAGACTAGTACAGACTATCATGGTCGCAAATGTTAATTGAAACATATTAACAAAGAGGCATGTGTTATGTGTTTTAGGTGTGTCTTCGTGACGGCCAGCTTTGCTTACAATTCAGAGTATGGGACCTACTGCATCTGAATATTGTTGGCAGTACCATCACTGCTTATATGCTGAAGCCTATAAGGTAAACTATACAATCTTATTGGACATTCTTTCTCGTACTAAACTATGTGCTGATAAAAATAGTTTTATGAAAGATTCTTTCTCGTACAAATTGATGTCCTGATAAAAACCATTTTACGATAGTTTTACAAGCTTTTATTTCACTTGGAATGTATGTACATATATCTTCGGGTTAAATCTTGCAACTCAATTTGATGCAAATATCTTCAACCGATTAAGCTACAATTTTGATTTGTAACAAATACTACACATAATTGCTTTACAATTACTCATTGACTTAGATAAAACTCAGAACCTAGCCAATCTGCTCCTAATTTCTTTCCATTTTTTTCTGATTATATTATTGCAGTAATTTTCGGTCTAATTATAGCACAATTAACCATATAAAGAAAGATAAGGAATTATCCTAAAGATTATCTAGGGATCAAGGTTCAAGTAGAAATATAATATTTAACCTCCAGGACTCTAGAAGGCGAGATGGTCCACAACTATATCCATCAGCTGAAGTTGAAGGAAGCCAGGGCTTTCCTACTGTGGCCCATCACAGTAGTGCACGTTATAGACGCTGAGAGCCCTCTATACGACTTCTCTGCCCAGGACATGATGGACTACAGGTTTGATTCTTGGATTTGTATTTCTCTAACCGGTCAATTAAAGAAACACCTAATGTTTTTCCAATGACGGAAATGCCCTGCCTTAGTATTTTCATTCTTATTGGTGATAGGTCTCTCATATTTAAAGACGCCATCTAGATAGGTACCACCGCAATGTCTATTTCTCCCGCCAAACAGCAGTGTAAATGCACTGTTGTGTTTCGATTTGAAGGACATTGTAGCCAGATTAATTACTGGAGATATAGAGACTTTACATCTTGTCTGAAGATGGTGAGCGCAGGGGAATACCAAGCAGTGCTTTGTAATTCAAGGTGTTGTTTGGTTTTGCTACTGTTTATGAGTGACTGTATCGCTTACCATCAGGCGAACGGCATATCACATTAACTAGATAGCTTAGTAGCTAAAAGAGTGGTAATTAGATTTACCAGTCAAAATCTTTTTATAACCTATGACCTACTGCAGGATATCCCTCATAAGTATTTAATTACATTAATTACAATAACTTACAGTAATCCACTGCAAACTTCATATTCTTTAAATGCTTCATTTAAGGTTATTTAATCTGATTACAATAAAAAATATGTTTAATTACAGATTTGAGATTGTTGTATGCCTCACCGGGTCCTCAAAGAACATGGGAACAGTAACACAAAGCAGAACATCCTATTTATCCAAGGAAATTATCTGGGGATACAGATTCAAGAACGTGCTCAAGTAAGTACCTAATACTGAGTTTAATTTGTTGGGTCATGATTTAATTATGAACATAAAATGACTGGTAAGATGGTATTTCAGCCTTACTAAAGACTACCGTAGGATCATATATTTTATGACCTGCTTTATAATGTCATTAACACTGCAGGAAACTTTTAACTGTCACCCTGCCGGCCGTCTTAGCTTTTATTCATCTGAAACTGATAAACTAGTATTTTAAATGGGTGTTCAAGCGTCCAGTTTATATTTCAAGAACCCTCTCTATCATCGACAGTTGACACAGTATTCTATTCTTTGAAATAGTCCTTTATAGCATTGTGCCACTTGAGACGATTTCCGCAAATACTTTTCATCCCTAGTCTCTCAACCAAGATTGTTTCCTCCACCTAACATGAGATTATCACTCTAGTAATAAATGCACTCAAAAACTACACAGTCCTGAAGCCACGCAAAAAAGTCAAGACCCTAGAAAATCAAGCATCGTGGATGTCAGAAACTACGAGACTCTTTTGTATCTTCCTACACACTATACATTTTTATACCACAATCTCCAACATATATGAGAAAGTAAACATTTTCCTTATTTCCAGCTATTCAAAAGAAGACGAAGCCTACACCATAGCAATCGAAGACCTGGATTCAGTGGAGCAAGTGGACACTCCGCTCTGCAGCGCTAGCAGACTCAAAGAAGTAGTTGAAGACATCACAGTATCCTCCAACATCCTCACTCCTCCTTCCACCACTCCTACAAACCTCTCTATCAGTCCAGAAGAATCCACTTTGTCCCGACCTGTAGACTCTTTACCTTCCTCTCCAACCCTGGACAGAATGGCTGGAACACAAAGAAGTTTTGGATGGAATTTCCAGAGGTTCCAGCCTGAGAAATATGTCGATGATTTGCCGAAAAAGATTGAGTGAATCTTCTTTTTTTCTTGAGTTATCCTGGTCAAAGCTATGGTCTTGCCTGCTCAATGTCCTTTATTTAATTGGTCATGCATTCATAATGGGCCTTCTCAGGCTGTATTAATACTCTATTTGTAAATGGTATGATAAAATTTTACTGGTGGTAGGTCTCTCATATGTGACGGGCCGCCTGGGTAGGTACCACCGCAATGTTTATATCAACCGCCAAAGAGCAGTGCAGATGCATTACTGTGTATCGGTTTGAAGGATATTGTAGCCAGAGTAACCACTGGACATATTGATACTTAATATCTTATGTCTCAGGATGGCGAGCGCAGTGAAATGCCAAGCATTGCTTTACAATTCAAAGTGTTTTTTGGTTTTGCTATTGTTAACGAGCAGTCGTATTGCTTACTATCAGGCGAACGGCATGCTCGTCTCGCCATTCATAGCAATAAAAAAGTAATTTTAACTAAGTGAAGACTATAATATAGAGAAAATGCATTTCATTTGGTTGAACTAAATTGTTGGTATTAATTGAAATACCATTAGTGTGGATTCAAATAAAATAAAAATATTGTATATTAGTTATTACTAGTCCTTTCTGTAGATTGTAAAAAGTTAGCCGAATTACTAATTAATAAAATAAATTAAAATATGACTGATTGTGTATTATTATTTTCATACAATTTTATTAAGAAGTACCAATACTTTTTACAAGTAATGTTCTAACCAAATTATAAAATTAACATTGAAAAAGAAATGAAAGAAAGAAAGAAATTCGATTTATTTATCACAGTCGCAACATGTACAGACATCGTTAATTAAAAAAACACAGTATAAAAAATAAAAAAAAGACTGGTCGCGGCTTTGCGTGGTAGGTGTCCACTCAGCTTATGCTATGATGTAGTGCAAACCACAACATAACGCTGATTTTCAGTGGACACCTTAAGTGACGTCATTCGTGGTTTGAATTTCAAACCGAAGGAAATATATAAATTGACTTATTTAATCTCGGGTTCGAACCCCAGACCTCACGGGTCACAAGCCACGCGTGGTACTTGACCAATGACACGTGGTAACATTTTATTTTATTTATTCAGTTTTTGCAAGTATGCCACCAGAGCTACTTTTGCACGTCATTGTTTTAATACATTTACAATTATTATTATACAAGTATTAAAATAATAGAATTACAATATTATTACAATATTACCAGATATATCCCTTACCCTCATCAAATCTTCAAGGGTTGTTATAAAAATACAAAGAGTACCATTATTTTTATGTTCAGCCCCGTTTCCAAGATACGAAAATCAATAGTGTACCGTATCTCATATTTTACGAATCTAATAAACCACCCCCGAATGGGGTCGTTCACCCGACACGCGTAAGGGGTCATCGACCTCGCCCCTGACGGCTATCTATTTTTTCAACCCCAAGGATCTCGGATCAAATATTAACAGGATGGGGATATCTAATACATTGGTGTTTTGTAAAGTCACGTTTTTGTTCGGTCCCCAGGGAACGAAATCGGGGTGAAACGTTAATCCAGAAAGAAATCGAGGAATATTGACATGTATTGTATAATATTTTATGGTCAGGACTATTATAAAATAACTGGCGATTCGACCTAGCTTCACCCGAGTATTGTTATCTAACTTACTCTCCATTTGCTAATGTACTTATTTTCAAATCGTCTTTAGGCGTAGCGTATCCACTGTTGAATTTTGGCCAACCACAATATTGTTCATACTTGATAGCAATTTGAATCTAGACACCTTTTGTAATATTTGATATAGTTTAGGGCGGTTTTTATAATCATGAAATGAAGTTATTACGCCAAATATAATAAACTTAATACATTAAAAATCAGCGTTCTTTTACTTAAATTGTCTAATCGTTTCGCATTGTGTAAATTCTTCATGTTTGGAATCAACCCGACTAAGCACATTTTAAATTAACTTGTCTACCACGTTTCCCCTTTCTCTTGTTAGAATTTAAATTGACTAATAGAAATCATCTAAATTGATAAATTTAGATACCAAGCTATCTCTGGGTCTTTCATTACGCTTGGCTTATTAGATTAACCAAGAAAAAATAACAAATATATTTTTTGTAACAATTTACAAGAGTCTATCCAAATCATTAAACAACCACTAAAACCAACCAGCCTTATTAATCAACTTGGATAAGAGAGGGATCAACTTTAGTCCCTGGTTTAAGGATTGACTCGATCATTTTGTTCATTCTTTTCACTGTTAAAATCAGCAAGTTGCTATAGCAGGATTGTTATGTTAAGCCGAAGTACATCACTGTTTAATAAAGTCGTGAATACATCGCTATTCAAAATAATCAAGTCAATTCTACGCCTTGGTCTAAAGTTAATCTCTCACTAATCAGAGTTTATTAAGAACGCCTTGGTTTGACGTAATATATTACCACCTTAATCTAGTTCTGACTTAGACAAATAAATTTCGATTTAAGGTCAATTCGATTTTGATTCGTAACCCAAATTAAAATCTGCCTTCAAAATTATTACTTTCGGCGTTTTCAGTCGAACTAAAGTAACCGATATAGCCCAGCGGATTACTAAATTGAAGTGGCAATGGGCGGGGCTCATAACGCGGCGAACTGATGGACGATCAAAAAGTTCTCGAATGGAGGCGATGTAGCGGAAACCGCAGCGTAGGATGTCCACCCATAAGGTGGTCAGACGACTTGGTAAAGGTGTCGGGAAGTCGCTAGATACAGGCTGCCTCCAAGAGGCCACAAGCAACAAGCTAATGATTTCTATTGTGACCTATCTTCAACAGTGGACTTCCTATGGCTTATGAATGAATGAATGAATGTTCTGTCAGTCACCTAATCAAAACAGAGTGGCCATTACCGAGATTTGTCCACGCCATTACTCTATCAATTAGGCTCAGACACCTCTCTCCAAAGCTTATTAAAAAGATTGAATCCCTCAAATTGAAATGGGGATTTGAACAATGGAGTATACACGGATTGGCTCTTACCGAGATGCATACGATAATCCCTAAGCCCTACCACTGAAAGGGACGGTAAATGGATATTAGATCAATACCGTTCGCAAACCTATGGGCTATTTTTGTGTCTGTTGATTTAAATTGTGAGCCAATGTTGCGCCTTTATTGCGCAATAGTTTGAAAAGGGGCTGTAGAAGTAGGTGTTTTGAAAATGCGTAATTTAGGCTGCATTTATAATATCAATCAATTTTATTTATTTTATTTGCTTTATGTACAAACAACATACATCGGACTTGCAACCAGAGACATTCGCCACCAGACTTCCTTTGGATGAAGCAAAAATTGAGCAAATCAGGTTTATTTCACACTTAAAATAGAAAAAGAAATACTTAATTTAAATACACTATATTTACATAAAAATATATTTATTTATACGCTTTATTTTTTGTCTCAAGATGGCGAGCTAGTGGTATACCAAGCATTGCTTTGAAATTCCAAGTGTTCTTTGGTTGTGCTACTGTCCACAAACGGTCGTATCGCGTACATCATTGCATTCATTGCAATAAAATACCTACATACCATATTTTTTAATTCCTTGACCAGAAAAATTACCTAAAACCTATTCTCCAATATCTAACTGCATCAGGTGCATAATCGTACAGATTTTGCCAAATACAAACGGACACCCTCGGGGGGTGATGTGCGATCATTATCGTAAATAACTGCGCCACCCTTAACAATGGGGTGGAGGGTGGCAAACGTCATACGTACAATGTGTCGTATTCACTTCTGATATTGTTATTTTTATTGGAAGTTGTACTTGATAAATGTTTCGCTATAGATCCTTGTTGATTGACGCGATTGATACAATTACTAGGATAAACTCTTGTAAAATCAATTAAACTGAAATAAAAACTCATTCGCTGCCTGTGAAATGAGAGGCCGCAGGTTTGATCCCCGCACCGAGAGAAATGTTTGTGCGGTCCACAAATATTTCTTTCGGTCTGGGTATTTGAGAGGCCGAAAAGTCTCTCGTAGTTTCCGTAGTAGATACTCACGACACAAGACTCGATCTTAGTTTGGGGTCAGGACTATGTGTGTGACTGTTGGGTGTTATTTATTATTTAATTATACTCCGATTACACCTAGTAAAATGATGTAAACTGAAATGAATACTGACCAATGGCTCCTTGCTAAACCACCGAAATTACGTCATGATAGCCAAAATAAGGCATTTCTCAATGCCGCGGCATTAATTGAGAAATACAAACATCAGGTGAGATTATGGTCAAACGCTTAAGCTACTAAAGTTAGAAAAAAGCATTGGAATTTATGTTATATTCCCACCAGATAAGTTTGAATATCCTTTAAAACTAATCTCTTGCCATTCCGTCCCAGTCTGCGGTAGCCTTAAAAATAATGTAGTAAAAAACTTATCGTGAAGGATTTAAATATAACTCAAAGGAAACTTAATGGTTTCTCAAATTTAAGTAAATGTTCCTCATTGAAATACTTGAAAAAAAATATATGCCTAACCCAAGACAAGCCGACCCACATAAAATAGAAATGAGCAAAGAAGAAAAAGTTGCTTAATGAAATAAAACAATGTTTTGCGGACTTTATCGCGCATATGGTTTAGTTTTTTTTTATATTAGTTTTATTTTAGTCAAATAAAACTTTGTCAACATAATCCTAAGCCGTAAGAACATTAGATTTTCTTAAAACTTATTTATACTTTGTCCAGTAGTTACTCTAGATACAATGCCCTTCAATCCGACACACAACAGTGCATTTAAACTGCTGTTTGGCGGGAGAAATAGACATTGCGGTGGTACCGAACCAGGCAGCCTCTCACATATGAGAGACCTACCACCAGTAAAACTACGCAATTTCGTATACTACGTAATTTTATTTACGATACGACGCAAGCGCCCGTAAATGTAGGAGGGTGGAAACACATGGTCTGTAAAACTTTTCCACAGCTTAGTCCAGCTGAAATAACAAATTTCGCACTAGTACTATTACCTTTATTATTAAAATAGGCTCACAATAAACTCATTATTAACACACTTTTATTAGCTTCGCCTGTAATGTATGTATGTATATAACGGAATCTTTGAAGTCGATTTTCGAATTATTAGTATTACACTCCATTTTCTAACCTTTGTTTTATTATTTCAATGAATGGCAAGACGAGCATGCCGTTCGCCTGATGGTAAGCGATACGGCCGCTCATGAACAGTTCGAAAACCAAACAACACCTTGAATTACAAACCAATGCCTGGCATTCCACTACGCTCGCCATCTTGAGACATAAGGTGTAAAGTCTCAATATGTCCAGTAGTTACTCTGGTTACAATGTTCTTCAACCCGAAACACAACAGTACATTTAAACCGCTGTTTGGCAGAAGATAAAGACATTGCGGTGGTACCTACCCAGGCGGCCTCTCACATATGAGACCTACCACCAGTAAAACTACGCAATTTCGTATACTACGTATTTGTCTTTACGCTACGGCGCACGCGCCCCGAATTATACGAGGGTGGAAATAGTCTGTTAAACTTTTCCACAGTTTAGTCAGTTAGTCCAGCTGAAATTAGAAATTGTGCACTTGTACGAACACCTTTAAGAGCGAAATAAGTTAAGTAATAACTAATTTTACTTTTAAGACTTGTCTACCCCGTTTTCCTACTTCATATATCAATTCCATCCTAAAGGTTGTCTGGAAGATATCGTCGATAAGTCCGCCAATTGTACTGTAAATATATGCTAAGCTTTTTTTGTTGTTTTTTTTTTTCATTTTGTGTTGGACACTAAAGTGTAATAAAATAAAAAAATGAAATAAGTAATAAATATTTACTAACACCCGCTATCACACCAATAGTCAAATAGAAAACAACTTACAGTCCAGTCTCCATTATAATAATTGGCATCGTCAGGCCCGTGAGTGGCTCGGACAGTTCGATCCGTTGCTAAGCGATGATGGGGGACTGACCCCCCACAAACCCCCCGCATTGCCGAGGGCCAGACGAGGGCTATTAGCGCGAATCAACAAAAAACAAAATATTAAGCTATGATTGGTGTAGTATATCCAATCTTATATATAAAAATGAATCGCAAAATGTGTTGGTAACCGCATAACTCAACAACGCCTGGACCGATTCCGATGATTCTTTTTTTAAAATGTTTGTGAAAGTCCAAGGATGGTTTTTACGGCGAGAAAATTTCGAATAATTGCCGGAAAAGCCCTAAAAACAGCCCTTTTCTTTACCCCATACAAACGTTTTCTAACTAAAACGTTGAGTCAATTTGAGCTTTATTGCTATTGTATAAGGTTCATATTAAATAACAAGCACTCACTGTTGTTTAAACAATGTAGGTATGTTCCTAACGTCAAAGAGTCAATTTGTACTTTATTACTGCTATACAAAATTCAAATTCAATCATATCTATCAAAACAATGTGCGTGATTTTCCCATACAATATGTTCATGGGTTTGTAACTGTCAAACATTTAATTTTCACCCTGTCGATATGGTAAACTGCCCTCAAATTAAAGAACGTATTTAAATAAAGGTTTCGAATCGAAAACATATATCCACAATATTCGATTAGTGGCGTATTTTAGATTTTAAAGAAGTAAAATATTGACAGTGAAAATGGATTGACATTTTAATTGATTGTAATTGTTTATGCATGCGTTCAGAAATTTATTTTGTATAAACTAAGGAGAATATATCTAGCTACATTAATATAAGACAATGAAATAAATAATGTTCACACGTAATGGTGGATTTACATGTTGGCTAAGGCTGGGCCAACGTCTACCAACTCCAAGCTATTAACTATGAAAAACATAAGGCCAGCCGAGCCAAACACTCCGTTTATACGCTGGCGTTGGTGGAGGCTGGCTGAGGTTGGCCAAGCGTGTAAATGCAGCATAAGAAGTTATACTTACTCCTTTTCAAGATCGAATGCCATTTTTATCACGAATTTTTACAGTGGCCTTTCCTTCGCTATAATTCACTGATAGAAATGTACATCGTATCGGACTGAGATAGGTTATATTATACCTAAAGGGGGTAAAAAAGGGTTGAATTGTTATATCTAAGAAAATCGAAACCACTGAAGTTATGTCTATAAAAAAATATTTTAACTCTTTATTACTAACAAAAAGTAATGGCGTGCAATATTTTTTGGAAAAACAGCTTTTTGGTGCTGAAATAAGGGAAGGAATATTGGATGGACAATAAAAAACGCTAAAGTTTTTAATGTCAAAAATTCATAAGGCAATCTTTATATGTATATATATATGGATGTATATGGAGAGAAGGGACATAAAATAAAATAGAATGGAAGGTACGGGAGAGGGCTGGGATAGCTGACAGATTTGTTAGGACGAATGTAAATGCACGTTATAAAGCGGTATGGATAATAAAGAGAATGGACGGGACTGATTGGGAAGAGACTGAACAGGCGGATGAGACGGGATTGAGTCGGACAGTAGGATATCTACGTCATGTTTAGATATACAAGAATTATATGGAGAGAAGGGACATAAAATAAAATAGAGTGGAAGGTACGGGAGAGGGCTGGGATAGATGACAGATTTGTTAGGACGAAATGTAAATGCACGTTATAAAACGGGATGGATAATAAAGAAAAGCGACAGGACGGATTGGGAAGAGACTGAACAGGCGGATGTGACGGGATTGAGCCGGACAGTAGGATAGCTTTAGGTATACAAGAGTTTATACGAAAAACAACATGTATTTGGTGTGGAGTGGAATAAAAATATATGCACCCAGGCGAAGCTGGGCCGGGCCGCTAGTTAATTAATAAAAATAGATTCGATTTTGAATTTTGGTGCGTATTCGGTTTATGACGGATGACGGAAAATGTTCCGGCCTTACAACAATATACATGGCAAAGGAAGAGGAAGTAACTGGTCTTTCATATGTAAAGGGCGCCTGGGTAGGTACCACGGCAATCTTCTTTTTTCTTTTTCTCTCGCCAAACAGCAGTGTAAATGCATTGTTGCGTTCCGGTGTGTAGTGTGATACATCAGATCGGACCACCATATTAGGTTCCAACCAAGTGCTCTTTATTCTCCAATTTGCCTATGTCCATCAGTTTCTCCAAGTTTTAGTTTGTCTTCCTGGCAATATGTCCAAAATGCTCAAGTACTCGTATAAGGCAGAAGTCTTTCTACACTAGCAGTGATTTTGAGTTGCTTGAGATATTAGTTTGTCGTGTAGTCCAGCCAATATCCAGCATCCACCTCCAACACCATCGTTTCCCGGGGAGTTACTGTATGATCCGACAGTCATAAAGTTCGAATTTTCGAATGTCGTACGTATAACTTTACGAATATGCCTAGGTACTGCACAAAATATTCTATTCTCTATCATATAAGTATCATAAAAACGGTATTAATTTTTAGAAATGAAAAAACTTGTAACTTACTTTGGACGACACCAATTCGAACATTCAAGCTTCGTTTCGGATCATACAGTACCTATGCAATAAAAATACAAACACAAGTAGTACAAAACTTTATTACTAATTGCCTATTTTTTTATTTGAAACATGTGGTAAATGACGTCATTCTAATTAAAATTCAGTTAGGGGAGTAGTAATCATAATATTTTGGTAATTTATGATAACAATATGAAGAAATTACTTTATTTTTTTGATAGAATTATTACTTACTAGCGGCCCGGTCCAGCTTCGCCCGGGTACAAATAGATTTCTGTACAATAATATGTACGTATTATACATCTAAACCTTCCTCTTGAATCACTCTATCTATTAAAAAAACCGCATCAAAATCCGTTGCGTAGTTTTAAAGATTTAAGCATACAAAGGGACATAGAAAGCGACTTCGTTTTATACTATGTAGTGATGTATTTTTTTTTAACGTAGTTAAGGTTTATGTTTCTGTTTTTTTATTGTACGGAATATTTTTATATATGTATGTATGTTTATCAATTCCCTCATGACTTCTAGACTAATAATGATGATTTGATGAATAAAGTGTCATTGCAAGCGTCTTTTTTGTCCAATGATTACGCCAATAAATAAATGCATCATCCCTTCACATAACTACACCCTAGTTACAAGTTATAGATTGTTTATGATCTTTTGGATGCCCAATTCGTTGTTGTCTTGCCGTCAACATATTAGGAACAGCTTCTTTCGCTTAACGTTTGATTATACAACACCCAACAGTCACATACATAGTCCTGACCCCACACTAAGATCGAGTCTTGTGTCGTGGGTATCAGGAACTACGAGAGACTTTTCGGTCTCACAAACACCCAGACCAGGAAGAAATATTTGTGGGCCGCACAAACATTTCTCTCGGTGCGGGGATCGAACCCGCGGCCTCTCGTTTCACAGGCGGCGTCTAACCAACTGCGCCACGGAGGCTGTCAATTATTTGATATTTTTCCAGTTCACGCTTATAGGTTATGAAGGTTAGAAATAAAAGAGATAAATTTTATTTTTTTATATATTTAGAACAAGAAATGTATAGTTACAACCATTGAGGATTTTACATATCATATTGTAAAACCTATTGTATAAAGTGAAGAAGAATGACGTTTCAATAATTTTTTTTGTATTTATTTATTATACAAATTAATTTATAGACACATAAATTACGTGGAAAATATTATTCGAATACTTAAAAATCAGGCATGTAATCGCTACAGATTTAAATATTCGGTTATTAAATGCTTAATTTTAGGAATGAGTATTTTTGAAACCGTCTATTCATGAAAGAAATACGGTGCGCGGGGATTTTCAAAAAAATATAGATTTTTTCCAAAAATCCCACACGGACCTACAAACGATCTTAAATTATACAGAACAACATTTAAATTTTAAGAGACGCTCTGAAACCGTTTACTGCCAGTGAACCATATATACCAATTTTTTAACTAGCACATAAAAATGTCGGCCTTTTCTCGCAACACTGCCAAAACCACCTCTTGAACTTTCCATCTAACACAAAAACCCGTGTTCGTAATTTACTTTATTTGAGGAACACATAACGCCGACGCAAAACTATATCAGTTGGTCACAACTACACCAGCGCTTAATGCGCTTACTCCGTTGCGTGAACGCTTCTCCGAGAATAATCCGGGTGGCATATATAAGCGTAGCGCTCTTTGCGCTCCACCCAGAGTTATTCCACATTAAATGCGGAAACGTCCAAGAGTTACAGTTTCAGCGCTCTCTTATATACTACTGTTTTGTTGTGCAACATAATGTTTTTTCACATAAGCTATAGAGGTATTATTTAAAACGACACAATAATTATATAGAAATACCTATGTTTTAGGTACATTAATAACTAAATCGGTTAATACCACCAACACATAGACACCTACCGCTTAATTTTATTAATAATTCATAAAAAGACAAAAACGAAATTTCATTAACATTGACATGCGTTTGAAAACCGGAAGATCATTTTTTTGTGATTTTTTTATTATTTTGTCTATACTTTTATAAAATACGTTTTGTATCAAAGTGGAGTCAGCTAGCAAAAACAAGGAAAATGGCTGACTTTTTTATTTTATTATTTAGTTTTTTTTTTTTATAAATATCATTGCTTTTTCTAGTACTTAACTTTGGAGTCGGTAAAATACTTACTGAATACTTAATTTTTTCAGATTCTTATCTTACGATGCATTTTACTAATTTATCCACTATGCTTAATCCAAGTCGGATTGGATGATTTGGTTTGGTCATGCTCGGGTCTATGTGCCTTAATCATTACTACGAGAGGACCATGTTCGGACTATCACGCCTAGTCGGTGACAGATTCGAGCTATCATACCGGCGTATCACTTTGATATTGGGACCAAAATTTTTTTAGTCACGTACTGAGAACCTTGTCAGAATTTTACTTAATAACCCGCATTTTTTTCTCCTCTGCGGGGTTTAAGACGTCAGGAGGCATATAAAATCCGCGTATAAAGTCCATGCGTTTTTTAAACGTACATTTTCTTTTATAAAGAATTCTATTCCGGATATAAAATTCTTATAATAACGTACTTCTCAGCCATAAAAAGGTAATACCACGATTAAAAGACCTTTTAAAGTGACACCCATCGTAGTCATCGTGATAGTTCGAATCTGACTTTAATGGCATTTTGACGTGATGTCGAAACTTTTATATGTCTGTACATCGTTTTATATATATGTGCTAACAGTACTAGGATTATCACATACTACTCTGCAATCGGTTGGTCTCCATCAAGTTTTTAGATATTTTATCGATAAATCGACTAAAGCATTTATATTTATGGCACTATTAACAGATTTTGGGACCAAAACATTTTGTATCACATTTACCATAATTGTAGGCAAGTACAAAATGGATTAAAGATGTAACACTTATCACATCTGGCACCTGTGATTGATTGTGCAAGGGACCTGTCACAGCTGGTATTAACAAGTGATATAAATTTAACACTATTGGTACTAAATGCACGACCTATCAGTACTGGCACAAGAGTCTTATATTACTTTGGTCCCAAATAGGAAGGGACCAATCATGACTGGACTACGACACGCCGGCATCAGCCGATGTTTGGCATCATCTTAAAGCGTGATATGTGGCTTATAAATTGACACTTTTTATTTGACAATAATTACTACAATACGTCATATTGTCAGTGTAGTCTAAAGACTACAAACTACGAGTAATTATTATCACTAGCTTGCAATTTAGGATTACTAGTGTTGTGTTACTATGCAAATATATGCCACGGATGTAAATAGTGCTGTGCCTTTATCGATATGTATCTGTTGTCATTTAATCGACAATAGTGCTGTGCCTAACTCGACGTGGGGTGCCATTGATGTAGCGTGTAGTGAAGTCCCAAAAAAGTGGGCCGTGCGTTTTTCAACAGGTGTAGTAGTATTGTAGCATCTTATTGTGATGTAGTTAGCAGATATAAAATGTTAGTTTATCGATATGTTATTTAGATGTTGTTTACCGATACACGATGTGATAGTACTGTGTTATTGAGCATTTTTGTCTCAGTCAAGATATTTTGCAAATTAGTGTTGTTTTATCGACAAGTGCATAGTGTAATGAGTTGTTAGATGTGTAGTAGTGACGTGCCCTAGTCGATTATCAATAAACAAAATGGAAACCAACATTGCATTTAGAGGAATCAACACCGAACCGAATAATAGTAAATAGACAGTGAAATTGATATCATATGATATTTTACTTTTAAATTCGAAACTATTGGTTATATAATATTTTTTTTTATTTATAATTCGCTTACCCGAAGCCTGGACCTTGCCGTTGATGTTCCTTTACGTGTTTATTGAAAAATTTGTTATTTACCCCCCACTATACATTTAGGCTCATCCGGGGAGAAATGGAGTTTCACTGTCTATAGGAGGGGATGGTGTGTTGGTTTTCGAGCTAGATTTAGGATACCTATTTTTTGAAATATTCTTTGCTTTACCGTTGGGTCGTATATAGTGACCCAATTATTTCCAAATACAGTTTTTTTATGCTGATGGGACTATAAACGTCGTGATAAGTACAGTGTTATTCAAATATAGTATTATCTTTTAATTGTTGATACAATTATCCCTACACGAACGAACTCGAAACCCGACACATTTACGAAGTCACTATGATGAGATTTACATCATTATGCATAGTTATTACTCTCAATTATTTCGACTAAATTTAATAAATGTCATATCCCATCTTAATTTTACCAAAATGGGTATTAAAAAATAGCATCAAAAACCAACACAGCACATCGGAATAAAAGTGACGATGATCATAGGGATAGCTACAATGTAAACAGGCTGTATAACATTATATACTATTGCCTCAAAATACGGGGAAGATCTGCGTGAGCAAGTCTGGTTATTATACAGCCTTGGTAGCGGAGTGCGTACTAACATTTCATTCAAGTAAATAGTAACAATTAATCGATGTCTCGTTTTAATACACTGGTATATTTCTATCGATTGTTTAATCGATTTTGATTTTGACTTCAGAGCTCATAGATGATCGGTTAGTTTAAATAAAGACATTTGAAATTGTATGATATTGTGTTTTTTCCTTGGGTTGTTGAATAATGGTTATTTTTTAAACCCAAGTTTATTTATGATAGGAAGAAAATGTCTCTCTTTGATAATTTGTAACTTTTATACTGTATTCAGGCGGTATCGCATACTTAATATTATTATTGCACATTGAAAAGTCTATTCAATTCTCAAAACAGTAAAACATTTTATTTCACAAATATTTAAGTACAATCGATAATAACAACAGCAAATCAAAATCGATTCTACAATACAGCGAAACGTCGTTTTAAATCGATATATTGAGCACAGAACCGACGTTTGATGTTTCAGAAATACGTCCAAGTGTAAAGGGTACTTATTATATGGAAGATTTCCTTTGTGTCTCACGGAATAGCGAGGACACGATCGCTTTTATTTGTGCTGCGACCGAGTTATTTGCCATTCTTACACATCACACGCCTAGATTGCCAGATAGTGGAAAAGGACCTTTAGTTACTCCTATTGGCTCGGTATGGTACGCCTTATAGAATCAGTGCCGTTTGAAGTACTGAGTACTCTGTTATCGACATCATTATGCCGGCTAGCTTGGCTTTCTAGATATTCATCATTATTTTTAGTCATAATATCCAATGCAAGTTCTCCTTCAAAAATCTCAATAGCGACCTGTTGAAGAAAGACCGCATTGATTAGTTCCTGGCATTATAATACCAGCTAGCATATTTCATTGGCCGACACAATGTTAAACCTAGTCTGAATGTTGTCATACAATTTGTCTTATTATGAATATCACTTCATTTTTCTTACTTTAATATCCCTATTTCCCGTGAAAACTACTAAAATGGTAACTTTTCCAACACCTGGCAACCCAGTCCTACACATACACTATTACCTACCACTTCTGACGGACAATCCACGCAACGTATTTTCAATTGATTTACTTATTAATTATGGGCTATTAACCGTCTTTTGTACGGATGATCACGAATTCCGATCAAGGGACACGGAAACCAACGATTCACATGAAAAGCACGTATTTAGGGAAGGCATGTGCTTATAAAAACACGCGTGCATAAGGCTATGATATTTATTAATTATTGCTTATTTGTTATCATAATTATTAATTATACATTATTTTATAATTTTAAAGCACATCGAATGGTGTCTGGACTGCAGTGATGTCCAGGATTAAGGACAGATTGTTTCTCTTCACGTTACAAATAGAGAATTACTGCTAAATACCTCATTAATGAGTTTGGCCACTGCTCTTTGAACTAGCACGTATCTAACCTGGTAGAGCGACCTACCATTGAGCAAAATATTAACCACATAAATTACTATGTAACTGCTTATACACGTATTTCAACCCGGAATCCCTTGACAAAAGTCGTAAAATTCTTTTCCGTGTCCCAAGATACCACTTATCTCATTATTCATTATTTTACCTTTAATTTTAGATCAATCGTCACGTGTTTATTTTTTAAACTTTACTTCTTTGCTAATTTCACAGCCACAATCAATTAGCCTATGCGTTTTTAGTATTGTTTCTGTGTTGCCAATTATTTTTTTCACTATAATTAGTATTTTTTTCATAAAAAATGCATTAAAACACCTTTCAAAAAGTAGCAGTTACGCTATTGGTTATTTTTGATTGTCCCTTCCATGGGGTTCGACAAAAGTATCAACCACAACCCTAACGTAGATTTTGTAGTTTAATGTGCCGGCAAAGTTTTACCCGCTGCTGCAATTTTTTTAACAATTTTAACCTCCCATTTGTCACTTCAACTGTACAAAAGGGGTAGTAAAAATTGTAAAAAAATGTCCAATTTTATTGCACCCCAGCGTACTAGAATTTTAAAGTGATTTTTTCACGTTTATTGCTCAATCGTAACCCTTTGACGTTTTTCGCGTTCGGAACGCATAGAAAAGTGACGGCATACGCCTTACGTTTATACAAAAAATATTTTTTTGCTAGATAGACGTGCAACATGATTTTAAAATCGACTATTCCCATTAAAAACCTTTCAAAAATGTTTTTTAATATAAAATGTAGACTCGTTATGACTTAACCTAAAAACGTCAAAAGATTATTCAGTGTTGCCACTTCAGTACACCGTTTGGTAGTTTCACAGCGGGTAAAACTTCGACGGATTAGTTGGCGGAACGTCCCCTTGCAGTCCCTTAAAACTATGAAGATATGAATTACAGTATTTTTTTAAATATACATATAAAAATATTACAGTTAACGTGTTCGGTTCAACACTCACAATATTTATTGCTTCGCCAGTTTACTTTACTAAGTGGACATCGTCCTCTATACTATTGAGCACTATTTTACCGAAAGACGACAGGGTGGCCATTTTCTGGAATTTCGGGATTCAAGAACACTGGAAATTGTATATATTTAATATATTTCGGGGTTAGATTTGGAGGTTTGTTGAGAAAATATTTTTTTTGTGGTAGATTTTTTTGCAAAAAGTGGCCACCCTGGTTTGGGCCAATGAAACGTTCCCCCAACCGGCGTCACCTAAACGTAGCCTTATAACACAACGCTCAAAATATTTGCATTTTGATACATTTTTATTTATTATCTAAAAAGTCGATGAGTTTAACGATTTGGTGTTTCATGTTTCGATTACAGACGCGCGGGCGCCATTTTAATCCATAGACAAATGAAAACACAAAAAACTGAAGGTTTTACGCAAAAAAATTCGCACGTCCACCCATCCTTAAAGATTAATTGCCCGTTATAATTCCCTAATAAATAAATCAATTCACCTTACAATATTACGATGCGAATAGTTACCAGTATCGATAAAAAATATCGACTTTTCACCTCTATTGATGGGTTCGATTTTTTTATCGATATCGACAAAGCCCACACCGATAAATTATACAATTAACACACCTATACGATACAATGAAAAATACATAAAAATTGCACGTAAATTAATGACAGATATATGGACTTAATTTAAGAAATTATCATTAGACTACACTCAACGTTATGGTAACTTCAACTATTCAAAATATTATAATATTACATAATATTATTATACGAAAAATTTTGGAGTCAGGAGTTTTGTAAGCCAACACATTATATTTTAACCCATCTTTATTTGACGAGGTTAGTACAATTTAACTTCAATCGATTTTTCTTGACTAGAACTTTGCTTGGGATTTAAGATGCTAGTCTAGTCTAGAACCACGTGGTCTAAGACTAGACCACCACAAACCCAATGACTAGATACATCTAACAAAACACCTAACTCCAAAATGACAAGAAAAACACATAATATACGAAAAATGACTAGAATAGTTGAATTTTCTGCTGATTTGTATAAAACAACATAAAATAACAACTATACCCCATTAACCTAACATTATTATAATAAGATGTTAGCCAAAATTGTGCTTAGCATGGCCTAAGCCGTGTGGCCTAACCCCCCTATACCCCTCAGGGTGGACATCAAGTCCCCGAAATAACCGCCTTGTATTGCCTAAACGAAAAATTTTGACGTTCTGCCAAAATATTCCTAAATAACTTCGAGAATTTTTCTAAATCATACATCTAAGAGTCCTAAACTACGGGAGGATATTTGAAAGAAACGAGAAAAATCATCAATTGATACCTCCAAAATATTCGCGGGCAAAGTCGCGGTCGAACACTGAACCGAAAGCATAAGCTTAAAACGAAGCGTTTTTTTTATCGTGACGTTTAAATTAAGCGTTTTTTTTTTTTTGTTAATTTCTCCTCAACGTTGTTTTGAAAATTTCGCGCAGTTCGGCGGATAAATGAACAATTTTACAATAAAAATGTAATTAGACTCATCACTTGACACTCGCATGCCGACATTACTCCGAGACATTTATTTAATATATTTCTTTTAATTAAATTACTGCCTATTAGTTATTGCACGTATTACATTAATAAATATATAAATACTTGTAAATTTTATCTCCATCTTTGGTATGAAATGACCTATTATATTTGAATTGTTACAAAACTGATTTTTATATTATAAGTATATAGTTTTTTTTTTTTACAAAAATCGTAGGGTCGTTAGGACGGCACGATAGTTAATCTATGCAACTTCGATGTTCAAATAGGTCTTCAACGGAGTGAGATGCGTTTCCACGCGGCGATTTATTATTTATCATTTCCTATATACAAATTTCCATTTAGACTAAGACAATTAAAGCCTACATTGAATAGACGCGGGTCGCATCCATCCATACATTTAAATATAGCAGGTACCGATTTTATGTCTAAATAACGGGTTCCCGAAGGACGCCCTTAGACTAGTGTGCACCATAGTTCCTTAAGGACTCTATCTATCCTGACCTCGGCTGTTGAGTCGGGGCGCGTGCGGGGGGGCGTGCGGGGGGCGCGGAGGGCGCGGGCGGCGCGGGAGGGGGGCGAGGCGCGAGGCCACGCCCCTCGCCCGGCCGCAGCCCCGAGCTCAATCGATTTCCCCTCCCCTGAACCCCTACGGCCTATTTTAGACCCGTTCATGTGTCAAATCCTATGTTACAAGCCCGGCGAGAACGATCGCCGACCGACTACGCCTCGCCGCTCATCCGCAGTTTTATTAAAATTTTATCAAAACCTATCACAGTTTTTGATTAGTTTTTTTTTTCATCCTTAATTTTAATATAAATGATTTAAAATATACGTATAGATAATAATATATTTTTTCTCATCCAATCTTTAACAACAGCGCGCGGGCTCGCCGCACGCTCGATGAGATAAACTGTATTTGGCATAACGTCGAGACTAGCACACGGCCCTTACATTATTTTACAGCACTAACACGATATGATCGCATACAAACATTGGAGCACGCAGCATTTTAGGCTATTATTGCTAAAAATTTATTAATTTTTATTCGTAAACTATTTTCTCGTTTACCACAACCGTTCATAAGCGAAGTTATACATCATTATTTGCTATTGACTATCATCAATATGTTCGGTTTATAGTCTGGCCTGGAGAGCATCACATGCTTCGGTTCTAAAGTATTATTGCTTGGCCGCGGCCGTCCGACGCCCGCGCATGCGCCCCGCCCCGCACCCCCCGCACACCCGCCGCACCCCCGCACCCCGTCGACAACCGCCATTTTGTATTCCTTCTGAAAACACTTAACCCAATTCGGCGCCGTACTCGCGGCGGCAGGCGTCGCGGCGCGGGGCGGGGGTGCGGGGTGCGCGGGGTGCGGGTACACGCGGCGCGGAGAGTGCGGGGGGCGGGGGGAGCGCGGCGCGGGCGGCGGGGGCGCGCGAACAAAGGGCGGCCGACGTGCGACCACAACTACACAATACACGTACAAAATACGCCGGGGACCCGGCGGCGTCTAATATCGGGAAGACAGATTGCTATCTGTGTCCGGCTCGAGCGTTCTGGACAATGGGCCGCTGTCGCATAAAATCGTTTGTATGTATGGGTGCGAGCCTGCCGTGCCGTCCTAGCGTCCAGCTAGGCCGATCCCTCCGCGATCTTAGATGGTCTTGATCTTGTTAGTCTTGAAGCTCACTTGCAGCACTCTGTTGCCGAGCGTGTAGCCGTTCAGAGACTGGATGGCGACCACCGCCTCGTCGTAGTTGGTCATGGTGATGAACCCGTAGCCCTTGCACTTGTTGGTCTGCAGGTCGCGGATCACCTTGACGCTCTGCACGGCGCCAAAGGGCCCGAACAGTTGCCACAGCACGTTCTCCTCGGTCTCGGGCGCCAGGTTGTACACGAAGATGCACCACTCGGAGCCCACGGCGCCGGGCAGCACGCCGCCCAGCAGCTCGCCCGCCAGCGGGCTGTAGCGCTGCAGACCCTTGTTGATGGCTAGCAGAGACTTGCCTGAGCTGAAGCGGCCGAGCGGCGCGGGGAAGCGCAGCGCGGCCGGCAGGTACGCCGCCAGCGGCGCCAGCGCCTTGCCGTTGTTGCTCGGGTTGTTGGCGAACTTCACGGTGATGGGCTCCGTGGCGCCCTTGGGCACGGTGCCGTTGAGCTCCTGGATGGCGCGCTCCGCCTCCACGCGCTGGTCGAAGCGGATGAAGCCCACGCCCTTGGACAGGCCCTGCTCGCCGCCGGTGAAGGGCCGGCCGCCCGAGTTCTCGCACAGGATGCGCGACGTGATAATGCGCCCGTATGGACTGAACAGCCGCTCCAACTCGGCCTGCGTCATGGTCTTGGGCAGGCCCGATACGTACAGGTTGGCGCCTTTGATGGCCTCGCTGCTGGGCCGCGCGTACGACACTTTGATGGTTTTGTTCTGCAGGCGCAGGCCGTTGAGCGTGGCGATGGCCTTCTCCGCGTCCTCGGGCCGGTGGTAGTTGACGAAGGCGTAGCCGAGGCTCTGGCCGCCGCCGTGCAGCGCGTGGTTGAGCGCATCCGGGAACGCGGCGCCCTTGTTCCTGATCAGCTTGCAGGACTCCACCTCGCCTATGCTGGAGAACAGGCTCCTGATCTCCTCCTGCGTCATGCTCTGAGGCAGGTAGTTGATGATGAGGTTTGTCTTGGACTCCTCGCCGGAGCCGTTCTGCTGCTCGCCGTCACCCTTCGACATGGTGGCGGAAAATAAACGGAAAGAACGAAAGGGAAACGAAAAACGCGGTAAAATAAAACGGCACGACCGTCGAGGGAGCGCGCGCGAACCGGTCTGGCGGGGTGGCGTGCCGAGGGCTGCGCATGGCACACCCTATCGACCCGCGCTTACATAACCAGGTTCGTTCACCCCCCGCGTTGGAATAGTGTCCGAAAAAACCAGATACCACCCCGGCACGATCGATCGGCCCGGGAAGCGGCCGCCTCCGTAACTGGGTTCCGCTTGCCCTCAGCCCTCCCCTCACCCCCTCCACACACCCCCGCGCCCGGGGCTCAGCCCGGCTGTACGCACACACCACCATCATCAAATATTACTTCACTGATTTCCTACCAATGCTTTGATGTCGTATTTCATTTGTACGTTTCATTTAATCAAATTATCGGTTCAATAAAAACTTCTATTCTAAACATCATAGAAATACTTCATGTATGAATTACATAAATTAAATACCTTTTATTTCATTCAATTTAAATTAATTAATTTCATAAAATAAATATAAACTATATTTTAATTCCTCATCAACGTCTATTTCAAAGAGTAATTCAAATAAAGAATTCGATTTTCGAATTTCACAAATTCAAATTTTAATTAATCACGTTTCATCATTGATTCCAATTACGTGTGTTATTTAAGCCGTAGGGTGTACAGGGTGTTCCGAGAGTGGACCTAACAAAACAGGTAGATAGGGGGTGCGGGGGTGCTATTGAAATCACCCCCTTGTCAGCCGCACTCAATAGTTTCGGGTTTCAATCATTTTGCATTTGACAGACTATTTTAGAGGATTTAATCAGCTTTTCTATGTACAAGTTTTAATGAAATATGGACGATACAGCCACTAGACATGAGGGGAGTTCAAAGGATGCACTTAATACTAGATTTTAACTAACTTTAGGTATATTTTGTAGAGCTCGAAATTTTATTTATGAAAGAAAACGATGAAATTACATTAACAGTAATGTATTGATAGTAAGATGTTCGATACCCGAACACAAACGTACACAAAGAACATTAAACCCGCCATAGTGACCTAGGCAGATATCGCGTTTCGAGTTCAACCATTGTAAACGCCATTGCAAGGAAATCGGAATTTTATCTGTTTGCGAAAAATCTATTCATAGTATCGATAATAAAAAATATCGTAGATTCCGATACTGTTTTAATTATATCATTTTTATGGTTTGTCATTAAACGTTTTCCTGTATTATCCCGGGCCACAGATTTTTATAAAATAAAGTAATTATTATCAAACTTTACATTTTGTTCACAGAGCCCCATACAAAAAAATATTTTTTATTTAACTTCAAGTTAATTTCTCTAACAACTCCGGGCCTGGGTTTCAGTCATGTTTATATTTATTGAAAATACATATTTTCCCTACAAAAAAAAAGTATTTTTCATCATGGCACAACAATCTTCACACCGATACTAAGTTTTATAGTAAAATGGGCATTCTCCTTTGATTATAATGTATTTACAATGAGGCATTATATTCTTTTTAGAAATCAAAAAAAATTACATACCTACATAACTCACGCCTTCTTCCCAGAAGCTATTCCGTCCAACTATGTGACAATGAGCCTATCGCCATATTGGATACAAAATCCTGATTTTAGTTTAATAATAAATAGAAATATCCAATATCACTTTGCCCAACCCGGAATTCAAACCCAAAACCTCAGCATTGTAACCATACCGTGGTAAAACTACACTACAAGTCAAGAAAAATAACCACCATAATTTTTAAAAAATGAAGATTTTTCCTCTTTAAAAGTGAATGAGAAACATTTCAGTCCAAAGAAAGTCTCATTGACCGAATGAAACGTTACAACAAAGGATTACATCACGGCCTTCAGTGAACCCGGGCAAACCATTCATGCAATACCTGTTACAAATACTTGAGTATTATTCGTATTTTGTAATATACAAGTTAACTTCTTTCGGACCCAAATATGAGATTTTTCTTTTTTTATTTATTTATTGTACACTGATTATTATTTTTTTATTGCCATGTAGGCAGACGGCTACCGCTGCTCATGGACCTCCTTATTGCCAGGGGATCAACACAACACAGTCGCTGCCTACCTCGAGGAGAGCACTCTCTTTAAACCTCGTTTGAAGAAGGACAGGGTATAACAATATTATATTATATTATCCTTTTGTATTATAACAATACAAAAGGATACTCTAAAATACAAAAGTACAAAAGGCGGTCTTATCGCTCTGAGCGATCTCTGCCAGACAACCTTTGGATGGATATGAGGGAAGGAGTAAGAGAGGGCAGTGTAAGATTTAGTAAAAAGTTTAAGTTTGTAATTTAATGCGTTGTAAAAACGATTTTATTATATCACTAGCGGTCGCCCGGGTGTAGATACTTTTCGAAATGGCGGCCAAAATACTCAATTCCGACTATCAATTTTTAATATCGACCAATCGGACAACGAAAAACGAAGAAATTTTCCTCGTATTTACTAGATTTTTTACTACTGCTTTCCTCCTACATGTCATAGCGTGATGATATATAGTCAAAAATATTTTTTAAATTCATACCAGTAGTTCCTGAGATTAGAGGTAAGAAACAAAAAAACTCTTCAGCTTTATATTTCAGTATAGATTATTCTTTTAGTTAATAGTTAATACAGATAAGAGCTAATTAAGTAATATAGCTATATTAATAGCCAGTTTCGACCGAGATGGTACTGTTTGAAAAACCGACATAAAACGACGATTTTGCTGTCGTATTTCACATGATGAGTGATATTACTGGAGGACTAATATCCCTTTCCTCCTCCCACGCTTTTTCCATCCCTTATCCTCCCATTTTAAGACAACGCATCTACAGTCCAACTTTAGAAGTTAATGGGCGGCGGTGATAGCTTACTTAGTGAGTCTTTAGTTAGCTTGTCGAGATAATGTATTAAAATTATGTAATTTTATACCGGTGATAGGTCTCTCATATGTGAGAAACCGTCTGTTTAGGTACCACGGCAATGTCTATTTCTCCTGCTAAACAGCAATGTAAATGCTCTGTTGTGTTACGGTTAGAAGGACATTGTAGCTAGAGCAACTACTGGACATATTGAGACTTAACATCGTAAGTAATGCTATGTAATGCATGCTCGTCTCGCTGTTCATTGAAATAAAAATATATACATTAATTTATGTTTAAACCACCATGTGTATAATATGTATGTAGTAGTATGTATTAAAAAAACAAATTTATGTTGACACCGACACTGTTAATAATTAATAAATTATAGAAGCTTATTTATAAAAACCATGTGCGTATAAATATCAAATTAATAATCAAACTAATTATTCCAAGTTATGTGTGTATTGATAGTCAATCACCACGCAATATAACGTTGAAGAAAAACATCGTGAGGAAATCTGCATACCATAGCCATTTGTAAGATTATAATTTGTAGCGGTTTATAAGAATTTCTATGGTATGTAAAGTCCGCTAACCCGCACTAGGCCAGCGTGGTGGCAAAATTTTCCTAACCTCTCTCAACCGTAATCTGGATTGTTGAGATAGCCCGTGCCCTGCAGTGGGTTGTATATAGACTGATGTAGTATATATCTTGTGCCAAACAAAATACTAAGTTCTTTGTAAAGCAACATAGCTATGAAATACCAATTACTAATGGAAATGAATTTAGTTTTCACAGAATTGGTTTACGGAAGGCGCCATTACTATTTCGATCGAATTCATGCGTGGACTCACACTACACGTTTCGACGCGTGTGTGCCTAGTTGAGTAGGAATTAGTAAGTTTTCTAAACTAAGTTTTAAAATTAATATAAGAGCAATACTAAGCAATGTAACAATTACAACAGACATAATGTAGTGGTCTCCAAGATACAGGCTCTGCCTAGTTTGGGGCCCCCTGCTAAACTGCAGCTGTTATAATTTGTGTAAGCACAAACATGATTGTCACCCTATGCATTAAAAATGTAACCTTTGTAATTTTGTGCCAAATAAAAGTTTTTATTATTATATTTATTTATTATAGTAATGGGAGTTACTGCTATTTCATAATATCACCACCACCTTGTTCTTTTTTAAGACTTAGTATGCTCTATATTTCTGCTATCGCTTATTGTCCTCCAAAGATTTGTAAACAAGAGAACTGACCATATTATTATAACCATTAAACACCTCTAAAATTCTGCACAAAATGGTTGCATTTTTGCCTACCCCTTTTGGGAAAAAGGCGTGAATTTATGTTTATATGCACTTAAATAAATGCAATTTAAATAGATTATCGACCAGTAAAGAATGGTTATCCAAATCGACAAAAAAGAACCCAAAACATGATACATTTATATGGTTCACTAGATTTTCCACCATCATTTAAAATGGTCACTTTTCCGGAGTATACACCTACTACCACTCATATCTCCAGTAGACTATTCCCATCATAGTCTACTACAACTTCTTCTTCTACCTGGCGTTATCCCGGCCGGTGCCAGGGTCTGCCTTCCGGCTAATTCTTCTCCATTTCGCCTGATCTTCATCATCCTCAACAGTAAGGAAATTGACCCTCATATCTTCCTTGACGACATCTAGCCAGCGCTTCTTTGGTCTACCCCTCGATCGAGGCCCGAGAATATTGAGACTCAGGCACACATTGTCGAAATAATAGTCATAGTCCAACAGACCAATGCAACTATTCTACAAAATTCAATGCAATGTGCCACACAAAGCGCCTAACAGCCCTTTGTTCAAAGAATTCTGATTTTCCTTTATAAAATTCCATTCGGTACAAACGCATTTGAGGTACAAATTGAAGGTGGTGGGAGGGGAGGGGGGTATAAAGCTCGCAGGTAACGAGAAGCAAAAAGGAGATATAGCGGAAACGGAGGTGGTTAGACTACCCACACTTCAAAGTTAAGTAAAAGAAGAAATTGATAAATCATATCTAAGTGTCAGTTGAAGTAGCCTTGTTGTAGCAGTTGCCTGGACTAAAATAATACGACAGCTTTCTAGACAAGAGCGAATGATAGGTTTGCTGTAGCATCTTGTTCCTATGTTTTAAGTTCTCTCTCTCTCTCCAGCCACAGACAGTTCACAGGTTAACATTGTCCTCCCCTTTGGATCTCCATAGTGACCTATTGGGAGCCGCCTGCATCCAGTGACTTCCTACGACCATTCGTGGAGTCTTTGTCTCGTAGAAAACCGAAATTATTATAAGTAACGGGTTTACGGTACCGTTTAAATCGGTGAGGAAGATTGCCTTAAACCTTAATGTTGTATCCACCTCGACAACCGCCCTCTTTCCATACTACATCATAATAAAATGCTTATGTCAGTGTTTCTCTACAATCGAGGGTTTGTTTGAAAGGGCCCAGACTATCCTATTGCGATTATTAAAACGTATAACTGTAACTATATCAGCCCATATACGACCCACTGCAGGGCACGGGCCTACTCTACAATCGATAGTACGATTGAGAGTGGTTAGGCCATATAGTCAACCACGCTGGCCTAGTGCGGGTTGGCAGACTTACATACCATAGAAATTGTTATAAACCGCTATGGTATGCAGGTTTCCTAACGATGTTTTCCTTCACCGTTTTAGTGCGTGGTGATTGAGTATTAGTCACCACGCACTAATACACACATGACTCCGAAAAGTCAGAGGTGTGCCCTGAGATTTGAACTAGTATAACGCCTTGCTATAATTTTAGATAAATGAAAAGTACTCTATAGGTTTTTCTAACCTTTTTTAGCACGTAATATAAAACTAGAAAATTGTCCTAGCTTCAAATAATAATAAGTGTAACTATCCAACGCTTTTACGTTTAAAATAGCTTTGGTGAGTTTCCCTAGATTGCGCAGGGCTGTCGTGGAAATAAGAAATTGTATTTCTCGTTTCAAAATTACTGTATAGAGGCGTTAATGCAGAAAGTTTGTAAGTATACTTACTTATATAATCTTTATGTATCATTTTATTATGTATTTTTTTATATGTATGTTTATAAGGCTGTTAATTTATGAATAGTTTTAAAAGGATACCTATACTAATACATAAACCTAAAGAGTTTATTGTTTGTTGCCTCTCAACTCAGGAACTACTGGTTCGAATTGAAAAAATATCTAAGTATTGGATTGTTCATTTATCGAGGAATGCTATAGGATATATATCATCACGCTCTGCCCTATAAGATGAGGGCAGTAATTAAAAATCTAGCAAATACGAGGAAATTTTATTCGTGTTTCGTGGTCTGATTAATCGATATTCTAAAATAGTCGGAATTAAACATTTTGGCCGCCATTTTGAAAACTGTATCTGCAACAGTATCTAGTAATAATATACGCCTTTCTACGATCCAAAATCATAAAACGTAAAAACATCACGCGCCATTATCGATTATCCACCCTCGCGACAAAGAGGCGATTAAAACAATTTCTCCCGAAAACCAACCCTAATAAAACAAAGGGGATGCCGACGCAATTTATATGATAATAAGTCTTGTTCTCGCTTTTTTACCTTTGCGAAGTATTTATGGGCATTACATTGTTTTAATTTCATAATTTGTGGTCAGGTTTTTTGGTACACTTAAAAATGACATAGATACGTAAACCCACGCGTTTTTCTCAGAAGGGGTAGACAGAGGTTCTACCAGGACAATCACGTTTCGTGACTTGTGTGTCCTGACTCCGGGCTGATAAAGAATAGTAAATCCAATTAACTTTGGCCCACCCGGGATTTGAACCCGATACCACAGCTTTGCAATCATACCGTAGTACAACTGAGCCACCGTAAAACTGATGGTAAAATATCTACCTATTTGAGATTTTTTTTACCGTTTGGCATAATAATGCCGACTTGATTATATCCGGATACGAGTATACCCAGGATAAACCCGAAATACAAAACACAAACGTGTGTCAATGACCCGCTCTTTTGCCCCTACATTATAAAAATATGTCTTGCCCTTAACTGACGAACGAAGGTCGTTATCATAATATGAAAATCTTACCATCAAAAGAAATTATTGGTATATGTAGCCCTTCGTAGCTTATTCGTAGCTACTTGCAATGCTACAAGTGGCTACGAATATAGGATTCGATTTTTTTAAAGCTAATTCGACAAATATGTGTTTTTTCGGTCAAGAGATGGTTGTCTGACGCCAGTTGGAATTATTATGCTGGCGTAGAGCCTACTCGATAGCCTAAGCCATTAGGTACTAGGCCAGCATGGTGGACTATATTGCCTAACCCCTCTCGACCGTACTCTCGATAGTAGAAGAGGCCGGTGCCCTGCAGTAGGTATGTGATACAAGAAGGGCCTACTCGATAACAAATATACAGACTGAACCAGAAATACTTGAGTCACTTGACAGGTTTTTCACTCGTAATTTTACTGTACCTAATTTACTACATCTAAAATGAAATAAGTGGCCGGCCGGCGTAATTTTGTTGACCATTGAGTTAACTATCTATGGAAATGCTAGTTAGACAATACTACAATCACAATAATTCAATCACGTGAATTTTAGTCATTAATGTTCTGTATCAGCCCATACATGTCTCACTGCAGGGCACGGGCCACCTCTACAAACGAGAGTACGATTGAGAGTAGTTAGGCCATACAGTCCTTATTGATAAAAATATACAATAATTTATATATTTTTTATAATATAATGCCTACAATTACACCTAGAAAGTACTAAAAAATACATTTCCCAGGATATTTGTCTCGTCCCACTCCCGTAATGGAACCGAATGGCCCTGTTACGTAACTCAAAATGTTCTCAATCGCATTAAATTAAAAACGAGGCCGCATCCGAATGTAACAGAATCCTCTATAGAATATTTAGCGGGATTTGCGAAAAAAAGTCGACCTTTTTTATTCACTACTTTTTAGATAAAAATGTACTCTATTGCCAAGAAGTAGAGTCGCTTATCCAACACTAGTTTAAGAAGGAAAATCTTAACACCATCTTTTGAACTCGTCAAGACATTTTCAACCCTAAAATGCCGTACCTAGAGTCGGAAATCCAACGTACAGGAAGTTAATACAATTGATCAATCTTGAAAGTAGTGACAAGTGAAATTAGACTCTACTATTATACACATAAAGGTGTAAATGAGGTTGACGGTGACAGGTTTTCGCCAGGGACCGCTTTCGATTGTTCTTACTGGTGTTTCCGAGGGTAGTAGGTTTGTTTCCATTATATCAAATAAGAAAATGTATTTGTGAGTACACACAGACTGGAATAAAATTGAAACAACTATTTTTGGACCGAATTTTTACATAGTGGTTTCTTAGATTTACGCGTATGTTACACATTGAAATAAAACTATTATTTAAGGTTTTTATCGCGGATTTGGTTTAATTTTTTTATTTAAACCAAATCCCTTACATAAAAAAGTTGCATCGTGTAAAGATTTTTCTATAAGTTTTGCGTTTTTTCTATTGCTATGAATGTCTCAATATGTCCAGTAGTTACTCTGGCTACAATTTCCTTCAATCCGAAACACAACAGTGCATTTACACTGCTGTTTAAGATAAGAGCACAAATAAGCGTGTGCTCTTATTTTATTTTATTTTAGTATGGTCCAAAAACAAAGTAAATCTTAATTTCAAAGAAATAAAGGTTTATTGTTTGTTTTTGCTACATCTCATAGTACGAAATTCAAATTTATAAGTATAAGCAATCTAGGCCACTTTTGGCGTGTGATTTGACCGGACCCTGGAGCCCTACTATATTCATCGTTCGTTCGTTCGTTCGGATGAATATATAAGGGCCCCTGTATAGTATATATTTGATCGAAGACTATACCTAATCCTAAGCACAAATGCCGTCCAGGCAGAGTACCTACCACCAATACCTGCCTTCACTAACCAATTCCATTTCATCACAAAAAAATAACTACAAAATCCCAAACAAAAACCGCGTAGCTAAATTCACCAGACAATGGAAACACACCCCACAATCAAGGTGGCCTCCCCCACCCCCACCCTTACATCCCCCGACTTGTCACTGTATGGAGGTCAACGACATCAGCTGCTCGGTTTCGGCTCTATCTTATTCGAGGGAGTTTCAACACCCGAAAATAGGTCGGAGATGTAAAAGGATCTTAAAATAAGAATGGTGCCAGCCTCCTTGAGTATAGGATAGGAATTTTGGTATTTATAATAAATAAATACACTCAACAGACACAATTCTGATCCCATATTGAAATTAATTAAGTCGCGTGTATTAAAAATTACAAAAGACTTTTCGACCTTATAAATACTCAGACCCGAAACAAGTATATTATGTAGGTATTTAAGTATTGACACATTTGTATTTGCTCATTGTAGCCTTAGTAACTACTGGACATTTGAGACTTAACATCTTATGTCTCAGGATAGAGCGCAGTGGAATGCTTTATACTTACTTCATGATGTTCGTTTTTTTTTGTATTTTTTTTTTTGTTTTGCATGGACAATAGTCTACGAGCGGTCGTATCGCTTACCATCAGGCGAACGGCATGCTCATCTCGCTATAAAATAAATCTGTTTCTCCCGCCAAACACCAGTGTAAGTGTACTGATGTGTTCCGGTTTGAAAGACATTGTAGCCAAAGTAACTACTGGACATAATGACTCAACATCTTATGTCTCGGGATGGCGAGCGCAATGGAATGACAAGCAATAAATTATACTTCATGGTATTGTTTGGTTTTACTGCTGTCCATGAGCGGTCGTATCGCTTACCATCAGGCGAATGGCATGATCGCCTCATCATTCACTGCAATAAAAAAATGCAAAGATTGATCATGTAATTTTTTTACAAGAGTGCCATTGAGAGGGAATTCATTTTTTTTTGTTGCTAGTTAGGCTTCCTTAAAGCCTGTAGTTTTATTTCTCAACGTATAACAACTTGTCTCTCATATTTACACTGTTGTATGTTAATTAATATTATTTTTGAGGTATTAATTGATACCTGATTTGGAAGAAAAATTTGGTTCATTTTAAAATATTAAAGGCTTCTTATTATGCCCGTTAAAATACCTTTAGTTTTTACATCATATTTTCCACTTCTAACAACAGTTTTCTCGACCCGGGCATCGAATCAAGGCCTCACGCATCCCAACCCAAATTCGCCACTACACCTATACGAAACAGACAATCAAATTCAAAATATTACGAAACACAAACTTTGTACAACAGTAATATGCAAATTAGTATGGAACTAAATAATTTAAATTTCAAAACGGTGTCACGCTATCTAGCCGGGAATCGAACCCCACGCGTGACCAACCCTTGCTGCAAGGGTTTTTAATATGCCTTGGAATAATTTAGCTGGGCTCGTGTGGAATATAGTGTAGGGTGTCGCAGAGATATTTTAAATCGATAATTTATAAAATCGACTTTTTAATGCTCTGATCCGGCACACGAGCTAATAAATAAATACAACCACATACACAGTCCCCACACTAAGATCGAGCCATTTGTGATGTATCAGAAACAACAAAATACTATTTAAAAAAAAAGTTGACTTAATGGTAACAATATCTTCACTATAACAGTGAAGGAAAGCATAGCAAAGAACCTACATACAATAGCGATTTGCAAAATTTTTATGGTATGTAGTCAGCGAATCCGTATTAGGCGAAAGTAAATAATAAATACACCCAACAGTCATATACATAGTCCTGACCCCACATTAAGATCAAGTCTTGTATCGTGGATATCAGGAACTACGAGAGACTAGGTACCTGTCTACCTGTGGTTGACACAAATATTTATTTCGGTGTGGGGATCAACCCCTGGTCTCTTGTTTCCCAGCCGGCGTCTAACCAGCTGTGCCACGGACGCTGTCGAATATATTTTATTAAATGGAAAACTAACAGCTTACATATATATCAAAAGTGCAGAAATATATGGCCATTTATTTTAAGAATATTGTTTTTTTTATTGCAATGAATGGCGAGACGAGCGTGCCGTTCGCCTGATGGTAAGCGATATGACTGCTCATGGACAGCAGCAAAACCAAACAACGCCTTGTATTACAAAGAAATGCTTAGCATTCCACTGCGCTCGCCATCCTAAGACATAAGATGCTAAGTCTCAATATGTCCAGTAGTTACTCTGGCTACAATGTTCTTCAATCCGAAGCATAACAGTGCATTTACACTGCTGTGTACCTACCTCTAACATATGAGAGGTCAACCACCAGCAAATATATGGCCTAACACATCTTAATCGTGCTCTCGATGGTATAACAGGCCCGTGCCCCACAATGTGACGTATATAGGCTGATACAGATACAGATAGCATGAGGTAGATGCGTTGTAATCATGGTTGTAATATAAAGAGATGTGAGCGCGGTCTCTGCGAGTGACAGTGCTCTGCGCGCCACATATTGTAGGGAGCAATGAGCACGCGTCCAAATGTCATGTGCGGATTTTACACCGCTCACAAACTATGGAGATGGACTGTGTTGCATTGGATTTATTTTTACAATTTATTTAAGTTATATAGTCGAGATTTCTTACAGTTTTCGTTTTTCTTTTCTCAGAAAGACAGGCGGCAGCCTCCGTGGCTTGTCGTTGTGTGTTGTTTAGACGCCTACAGTGAAATGTGAAGCCGCGGGTTCGATCGCCGCACTGAAACAAATATTTGTGTGAATCACAGGTATTTGTTTTGTGACTGTACCATTCTGTCTTCGATTTAAAATGAAGTTTTCGCAATATCAGACGGCACTAATTCCTGGGGTCTGGGTGTTTGTGGGACTGAAAAGTCTCTCGTAGTTTCTGATACACGACACAAGACTCGATCTTAGTGTAGGGTCAAAACTATGGATATGACTATTGGGTGTATTTATCTATTATTCATTTATTTGTTATTTTTTCGGGAATAAGCGAATGTATTATATGTGTACAATGGTCGCTAGTTGGGAACGAATATTCGACTAGCAGATATATGGCCTCGAACAATTTCCATAATGAAACGAGTTACGTACGCTCAGACACTAGATTTTAAGTAATTAAGATAAGAAAGCTATGTCTCCTTAGAAATGTCATCTTGTTTATTCGTGTAACTTAGACGTAAGAATTATATTTGTGAACCAGTCTGAAATACACTCTCGTGTAGAACGGTTGTTCTTTTTTAAAAGCTCCTCCGGCTCGCTCCCCTCATAACTAACGCTACAGTTAATTTCTTATTGCCTATTGATTTTTTTATGAAACCGTCATACCATCGTCTATTTATAACGCTTTATAGACTTACATAATTTGTGGCATGGTAATTTAAAAGGTTTATTTTTCTTTTATTATTTTGAGATTTTTATCCCCACTAATACTTAATCTTGTAATAATAAAAATAACATTCTTTAAATTAATATCAACTATTATTAACAGGCTAATTAACAGACAGAATTAATTGTTATTAACAGGCTATTTCAATCACTTTAATTGCTACACCAGGAAATAAATCTGCTGCTCCAAAACCCATCAAACCCAATTGTAAGTCAACCAACTTTTCATGATCACAAAAATCACCTCCTAATGTTACAAAGACTCACACCCATATTCTAAGACGTTCCTCGAAAATGTCTCGACTCCACTCGGCCTTACTGAAGGAAATCTGTATTCATAGTTGAAAAAAGTCTCCTCCACTCAACGTCACTCAATACTTTTCCTTTCTCGAGAAAAGAAATCAACTGTCGAACTTAAAGTACCTCGCGACCTACCTTACGGAATACTTGAGGAAATATTTTCACCATGGAAACAGTGTTTATTATTTACATGACAAATTTTGACTGTCACTTTTCAAGTGAACATAATATTGAAATGTCAAATACATTTTGATAAATCTGTACCTTATTGACACATCAATGACGTATTTGATGACGTATTTCCTCGACTCAACCTCACTCGAGGATCCTCGAGGAAAGGTATATTTTTAACTAAGCATACCATTTTCGAGGATTCCTCGAATTCATTTTAAACGTCACCTCGACAGAGATGAGGTTGAAGAAGATTCGAGGAAACGTCTTAGAATACGGGTGTTATTATACCCAATTTCCTTTTCTCAATCACAAAAATTACCTCCTAATTTCAAAGAGTCTCTCTCCATACCCACCAAGCCCTTAGTTAGTGGGCCGTCGGTGGAGTTATAATTAGTTTACGCACTGACCCCCCGCTCCCCCACGCCCTCCACGCCCCTCGTCCCCTACGCCCCCCTCGCCCCCCGCCCTCCACGCCCCCTGTTGCCCGGGAAACCGCCCGGGCTCACAGCGGGGTTTTTACAAACATATCTAGGTAGGCTAACTTCAGTGTCTGTTGCCGCGGAATGGAGAATACTGGATTTGATTTGGGCTTTATTATTGCAATGTTATTTTTTACGTGGTTAGGGATTTATTTTCCATTAAGTGCTAAAGTAGTTTTTTTTTTTGTTAGAAATAACAATTGACTCAAAAAGTAAAAAAAATAATAAAGATAATATAATAATAATAATCTGACCCTATATTTAAGTTTTTTTTAATTAGAAAGTGTGTGGTGACCTATTGGTAAACGGACCACTTCACTAGGTTAGCGTTCGGGACCATATGGCCTAACCACCCTCAATCGCACTCGATCGTAGAGGAGGCCCGTGCCCTGTAGTGAGACTTATATGGGCAGACACATTACAGTAATGAGAGTACATACTAATAGTAAGTACCGCAATAAGACATCCATCTTTGCGTTTAAGAAGATACTGATGGATACGTCCTTCGAATTACACTTTATTTAAAATTCCATTGTAGTAAGTGTATATTTAGCAGTTTAAAGAATTATAAACTCTTATGACAATACTATAATTTAGGACGGTCAATAGTAACACTTGTCATAGCAGATCAAGCCTTAAAAATTAAAATTACTTCGGAACGAGTTGCTCATACCCAACGCATTTTAATTTGCATTCTCAATTGAGACAATCGTGAAAAAGTTAAAATTTACATTCAAAAAATTTCTCAACAACAAACAGGACATGTCATATTTTCTACTTCCTCCTAAACTACTTTATTTGTTGTAAAAATTGTTTAATATACGTATCCCGTACGTTAACATTCTAAGACCGAGTGATCACAAACCTGCCTCGTACGTGCCTCTGTACATCGTAACTCTAGAGGAAGTCAATAATGTCATGCGTTGGTTGATTCTATCACTTTTTGTTAGGATATACGAATATCAAAGATTAAAGATTAATTACACGGTTCTACGTTATGCAAGCTTACTGAAAACATTTACTGGTGGTAGGTCTCTCATATGTGAGAGGCCATCTGGGTGGGTACCACCGCAGTGTCTATTTCTCCCGTCCAACAGCAGTGTAAACGCACTGTTGTTTTTCGGGTTGAAGGGCATTGTAGACAGCGTAACTACTGGACATCTTATGTCTCAAGATGGCGAGCGCAGTGGAATGCCAAGCATTGCTTTGTAATTCAAGGTGTTGTTTGGTTTTGCTGCTGTTCATGAGCGGTCGTATCGCTTACCATCAGGTGAACGGCATGCTCGTCTCGCCATTCATAGCAATAAAAAAAAAAAAAACATTGCGTCTACTATATTATATTTCAGTTTTTAGTGCAAATTAAGTTTTGTTATGTTACCATTATGTTTGATATGGATGTATGTATGTTGGAATGTTTATATAAATATATTGTATGTATATGTATGTATATATAATTTTTTTCTTTGCCTCACTATATCTTTCGTACACCTCATGGTATTAAACAATTGTTGTTTTCTCTTATCCATCCTATAAAATACTTATTTGTTGTTGTAAACATTTATTCACTTTTATACTTAGAAACTTATTAATATTATTTAGGCTAGGTTATGTTCGCAATACGATGATTAATAATACAGTAAGGCAGAATCACAACTACACATTTTATGATTAGTAATTGTCTGTAAGAAATCGCCTCGAGCGATAAGACCGCCTTCTGTACGTCTGTTTACACGCTTTATATTAGCTTCACTTGTATGTTTGTTTGTATATTTGTTTCTCGTATTGTGTTCTTTGTCTATGTCACGGGTGTACAATAAAGCTTTAAGAAATAAATATCATGGATTGTTTTTATTACTGTTCTTATCCGATTTTAATAATAATTTCCCAATGAAAGCACAGATTGAAACAATAAGTCTTAGTAATTCCGCAAAGTTATAGACATTACGTGTAACTTAAGCATTGAAGTATTAATCAATGAATTCACAAGATTTTTTATTTAGTTAACTAATTAACTTAATAATAAGAATTTATTTAAATAATTAATTAAGTAGTTTAACTGGTGGTAAGTCTCTCATATGTGAGAGGTCTCTCTAACGTCTTAACCAAAGACCGAATCCGGAGAAAATTATAAGTATCATAAATAGTATTGATGTTTAGAAGTAGAAAATGTATATCTTACTCCGTCGTCGAACATTCGAATTTGGTGTCGGATCATAGAGTAACCCCAGGATAATTTGCAACTGTTGTATGCATTTACATATGACAAAAAAATAATAAGTATTCGGACAAACGAAATAGGAATGCTCAGTCTTTTTATCTCTTTGAAGCATTTGAATTTGAAATAATACTTACATCAAATAACAGTGAAGGCTTCAGGCAGTTTGGGGGTCCAACCCCACATTATTAGTATTTTAAAACGAGGGGCAGTACTTGATTAAAAACTTGCTCGGGGTGAGTGGACATTTGCGGTGATGGTTCCGTATAAAACAGACTACTACGGTACCCTTCAATATCGACTAAAATATTGTTTTGTCAAAGCCTATACATATACTTGTGGTGGGTCCCTCATACGTGAGAGGCCACCTGGGTAGGTACCACCGAAATGTCTATTTCTCCCGCCAAACAGCAGTGTAAATGCACTGTCGTGTCCCGGTTTGAAGGATATCGTAGCCAAAGTAACTACTGGATATATTGAGACAAACATCTTATAGGGTGTCGCTCGCAATGGAATTCCAAGCATTGCTTAGTAATTCAAGGCGTTGTTTGCTTTTGTTACTGTCCACTAGCGGTCGTATCAGGCGAATGGCAAGCTCATCTCGCCATTCATCACAATAACAAAACTAAATTAAACAAATATTACAAGCAATATAAATTGTAAATAATATAATTTAATAGATTCCCTGGTGTGAGGATTCTTACTGTGAAATAATTGTCGCTTTTTAATTGATCTATCGAGATAAACTCTTATGTGACTTTTATATAATTGTTTCCAGTCTGAAAATCCTCCTCCTTGCGTCGTGCTCCTCAATATTAAGGGTCGTGACCTTCCTTATGCATCGTCTTCATCCGAACGAGTTTAATCCATTTGGTTCTGTCCGTGGCGGTGTGAATGGCGATGTGTAGTGTAGTGTCAAGAGTGGTGCGGATCTGGTCAGACCAACGCAGTCTGAAAATAGTTAGATCATATATAATATTATAATGTCAATGAAATCATTGCTCATTGTAGATTTTATGATGATAATCTGTACTAAGGAACAATTTAATTGACATTAAACTCCTCTGAGTGCGGTTGTTAATTCCCAACAGGATTATTCAAAAAAAGGTCAATGTCAGACAGCGACCCGGTATTAAAATTAGAAACCCAATCATTCCGAAATCTGACTCAAAAGTTTTGAAAAAAAAAAAATCTTAATCTTCATATACAAAAGTATACAATTTACTTAATGTGGCGGACTTAATGTAGCATTATCTCCGAGTCGACCTTTAGGTGATGCAGAGATGAGCTGAAGTAGGTGTACGGATACTTAATTAAAAGATAACGAGAAAAAACTAGATAAATTCACTGGTGGTAGGTCTCTCATATGTGAGAGGCCATCTGGGTGGGTACCACCGCAGTGTCTATTTCTCCCGTCAAACAGCAGTGTAAACGCACTGTTGTGTTTCGGGTTGAAGGGCATTGTAGCCAGAGTAACTACTGGACATATTGAGACTTAACATCTTACGTCTCAGGATGGCGAGCGCAGTGGAATGCCAAGCATTGCTTTGTAATTCAAGGTGTTGTTTGGTTTTGCTACTGTTCATGAGTGATCGTATCGCTTACCATCAGGCGAACGGCATGCTCGTCTCGCCATTCATAGCAATAAAAAAAAAATATATACAATAGTATATCGTGTTACTCAGCCACGGTACCCTAAAACACACCCCTAACCCTTCTCAATAAACTATAAAGTTGATTATTGTTTGGCATGTCTGGTATTTTCGGCCCCCAATTTGTAGCGGCGGTCCATCCCGATCGCAAAAGATTTATATGGGTCAATTTGTAACGCGAATTTCATAAAAAATATAATGTGCAATTTTATTCGCGAGGATTTGTAAAGATTTTTAGGGTATCTTTTGAAGGGTTTGCAAGTTGTACAAGTTGGCTATTGTGTTTAGAGGACTCAGTTCGAATCTCGGTTGGGGAAATATTTTAATGTTTTTGATTATGGTTACTTTTTTTATTCTACATATTATAATTGTCTCGATGAATATCAAAATGAGCCTTTCTCTCCGCGCTCAAGTCTCCATTTTATATCTTCTCTAGCGTCACCAGTAGTCAGGACATTGACTGTTATAATACCTTCCTTGATGAAATTATAATTTTTTTATTGCCACGGTGGTATAGTTGTACTACGGTACGATTACAATTAGGTCCCGAATTCGAATGCCGGGTCAGGCAAATAACGTTGGAATTTTCTATTCATTATCAGCCCGGATTTTGAAATTTGTGCCCGATATGACAACAGGCAATAAAACACATAGTTAGAAGTCAAAACACCCAAGACAAAATTTGGAAGTCCTTGTAACTCCTCTGCTTACCTCTTCTGGAAAAAGGCGTAAGATTATGTATGTATGTAATTAAAAAAAAACACCATCATTCAAAAAAAAAACAATTTTTCTCAGGTCGCTCGCATGTAAGGGGTCTGGATAGATACCACCGCAATGTCTATTACTCGTCAAAAAGCAGTATCAATGCACTGCTGTGTTTTGGTTTCAAGGATATTGTAGACAGACTAACTACCGGACATATTGAGACCTCTCATGTCTCAGGATGGCAAGCGTTGTAGAATGCCAAGCATCGCTTTGTATGTATCTACCTAGTCTACAATCGACAGTACGATTGAGAGTGGTTAGGCCATATAGTCCACCACGCTGGCCTAGTGCGGGTTGGCGGACTTACATACCATAGAAATTCTTTTAAACCGATATGGTATGCAGGTTTCCTCACGTGGTTTTCCTCTGTATTGCTTTGTAATTTAAGGTATTGTTTAGTATTGCAATCGCTTACTATCAGGTAAATGGCATGCTCGTATCGCCTTTCATTGAAATAAAAAAGTACACATTGTGCGTATCCTCACGAAGATTTCTCTACCTCAATACAATTTGGCAATATGTGGCGGGGTGCTAGAGGGTGGCGGATGTATATAAAACATTCCTTTGATGGATCAACTTGAAAGCAAGTAGGTATCAAACTAGATAACTAGATATCTGTATAAAGAACCTAGATTATTATCTCTAGGACGAACTAAAATATTGTAACTGGGCAGTTTGGCAGAATTTAAAACAATATTATTAACAAACTTGGGTTTAGTTATTGATTATTTAATTAATTATTGACAACGGCATACACCAATTACAGTAATTATGAAAAAGAGTAAAAAAAACAATGTAAACACAAACACAACACAAAAAGTACAAAAAATATTATAATGTAGAAATAATAACCTTAACTCGTCACATTCTTCGCAATATTGTAGATAAATTATCCTGAGATAAAATCATATGTCACAAAATAATATGGATAAACAAGGTATTACCTTTAGTCCAAGGCTTTAGAATAGACTCGATTATTTTGTTCACTCTTTACTTTTCAGATCAGTGAGTATAACAAGATTTTCATGGCTGGAGTACATCCGTGTTTATTAAGTCTTGAATACTTTACTATTTAAAATAATCGTGTCAGCCTCGGTCTTAAGTTAAACCTTCGCTTATCCTAGTGTATTAATAAGATTATGGGTCTTATGATGTATGAAGGTCTTAATTAAATATTAACGCATGGTACTTAATTTAACTCACATGTTTCTCATTACCCCAGGTGACATTGTACATAATTAAAAAAAGGGAATGTTTTTTCTCAAAAATCATAATTTTAGTTTTCACGATTTTAAGGTATCCCATATAGATACAAGTATATTTACCGCTTATCTGAATTTAGTTCGGCTTGGGAACATATCTGAGCCGTAAAAAAATCACAATTTTTGCCAAAACTATCAAGCAGTTTTTGTTCAAACTTGGTACAATATTACCTAGGAGCCTTATATACCTAGGATTATTATCACGTTCTATCACGAACCGAGCATGCCATCCGCCTGATGGTAATCAATACAATGATTTACAAAGCAATGCTTGGCATTCCACTGCGCTCGCCATCCTGAGACATAAGAAGCTAAGTCTGGTTATATCCAGTAGTTATTCTGGCTACAATGTCCTTCAAAACTAAATACAATAGTGCTATTACACTGCTTTTGGCGGTTTTTGGTTTAGGAGAAAGTAATTTAAGTCTACATACACATTAAACCTTATAAGATACTGCGAACATAGGCACAGTCTAAGGAGACCCACATTTTTACGCATTTGATATATCTGTATTATATCTATCATTATTATATTTATACTTTCGCGATAGCTCAAAATATCTCAACTTAATCATTGTACTAAAAATATATATTTCCTAAAAACATACGTTCTAAAAATAGTATTAAAATCAACGGAGCTGGAAAATTCCCGAATTACGCATTCTAAAAATTTTCATTGCTCAATTTTACGAAATCATCTTATAAATACAATATAAAGGAATGTGTCATTATTCCCAAAGCCCACGAGTTGGTCACTAACTGACTCAGTGATCTATATTTCAATTGAAATCAATTCGTATATTTAGTGTGTACGCGTAACGAATGCACTTTTGGCAAGCATCTCTTCCTTGTGCCCGAATGTATGCAGAAATCTCACACACAGCCAACTGAAAATAAACTCAAACACAACACAATAAAGTTGTAAATACATTGGGTGTTATATAATGACATTTCGTAATATCACACGTGGATATTTCTAGACGAGAATAATACAGACAAACAAATCGGTCAGATAGCTTCTGATTTTAGATTTGCTCGGACGTGGAAGTAACCTAACCTTTGTCGTGGAAATGAACGCGAAAAAGAATAAAAATAAAAAGGGGAATAAACAACCGAACCCAACCCCACCGCAAAGCGAAGATATGGAAAAAAGCCTGGAAAAAATCGAAAGTGAGAACAGTGATCGAGCGGATATAATTAGTGATACAGTTGCAGATGAAAGTGATGTGCCAAGGAAACCTAAAAGGAATCGAGGTAAGAAAAAGAAACATGATCGAGACGACGATAAAATTGAAGAAAAAACACCTGAACCTGCAAAAAGTGTTGAAGCGAGTGTAATTTCCGAAACTGAAGCTACCATTTCCGAAGTTCAACCGAATAAAATCGAACCAATCGAAGATATTATAATTGTCACTGTTGATACTCCAATAAAAGTTGAAGCGGATAATGTCTCAAAATCAGAACCTGTGGAACAAGAAGGAAAACAGAAAAAGAAGAATAAGAAAAAGAAACGACATGACTCTGATAGAAGTGATAAGAGTGGGGATGTAGTTTCATGTACTGCTGCGTTCCAAAAATTATTGGATGTCACAGATCAGACACCTGAAGATGCTATAGAAATTGAAAGTGAAGCAATGGAAGGTAAAATAGCAATAGAAAACCCTCTAGCCATGGCGGAAGATGAGAAGGGACCTAATGTTTCTACAGAAGCAATACAAGAAACTATATTACCGGCTGAAAGAGAAGAGCGAAGAGAAGAAATGGAAGATTTCAAAGAATTTCAAAAACATGAGACAAAAAAGAAAAAACATAAGAAAGAAAAGAAGTTTCCCCCGAAAACAGAAGATCTCAGTACTCCAAGTCCCGTGGAACCAAACATTATTCCACCTGTTATTGAGGCTATACCACTCGGTGAAGTTATTTCAGAACAGTTAGTAACACCAATCGATACAAAAGATATAGCACTGAAAGACATCATAGACGACACATTAGCAACAAAAGACGAACCATTATTGGTAGAAAATGTGTTTGAAGGTTTAGGAAGTCCTATTATTCAGGAAACAGTTATAGAAGGAGGTGTCGCAGACATACTGCCAGAAGTAATGGGTGAATCAGAATTTAAAACAGATACTGAAATTACTAAACCGGAAATTGAAAGTCCTAAACCTAAAGCTAAAATAGCAAAACCAGTTGATAAAAAACGCAAGGGTAAACAAGATATTACCGAAGCCTTATTGACAAGCATAGAGTCTGCGCAAACATTAGAACCGGTTACTATAGAACAATCATTTGAAGAGATAAAGCCTGTTATCGCAGATGTAGCTCAAAAAACAGATATCATACTTCCAGGTCCCGAATTCAAGGAAGTACAAGAACCTGTAAAGCTCATTACTGAAATTGATACAGTATTTCCTCAAAAGGAAGTATTAAATCTAGAAATGAGTCCAGCCTCAGAAATACTGAAACCAATGGAAGAACTCACTAGACCAACTGATTTAATTCAAGTTGAAAAGGAAGAAATGAAATCAGAAACTACCACTCCTCAAGAGTTATTACAGCCAATAGAACACCAAGAGGCTATAAAAGATACAAAATTGCAAGAATCAGAAATGCAAAAAGAGATGACGGAACCAACTATAATAAAGGACGTACAGAATAAAAAAGATACACCGTCTGATAACAAAACTGGTAAGAAAAAGCGTAAACCATTGAAAATGCCAATACCTGAACCTGTCAACCCGGAACCCATAACAGCTCTGGAAGAAATGACTGTAGATTTGAGTAAAGAAGGAAAAGAGGAAATTGGTGACGTAGAATCAATTTTTGAAACCTTAGTACCAACGGATATTGAATTAAAAACGACGGACGAAAAGCTAGACGAAATCTTAGAATCAAAACCAGAACCTGTGGCGGATACAGAAAAATCCAGTCCTGAAAAACCTAAACAGCCCGAAGAAAAATGGACCAAACCTAAAAGAAAAGGAAAGAAGTCACTTAAAATGCCACCTACTCCAGGAATCAAAGATGAACCGTTCAGCGATCTGGATACAAAGCCAAAAGACACTGAAGCATTACCTAAAGAACCTGAAATTATTAGTCAAAGTCCAACAGAAACTTTGGAAATTAGAAGTGTTAAAGCTGATGATTCTGAATGCTCTCCTTGCGATGTTACTCCAGATATCGTTTACCCAAGATCCACAAGTCAGCTCAACATTGACGATAATAACAATACAGTTATTCGCGAAATAACCATCCCAGATACTCTAAATATTCCTGTAGGACTTACAACACCACTTATCCAAGGATCTGGTGAAACTCCAGTAAGTACTCCTATTATGGTTTCCTCTTTCAATATAACTGAAATTGAAAGCCCGACAGAAAAAACTGACATTAAATCTAAAATGGTTGAAGTTAATAGGGATATGGAGGAACTAAGGAAATCTATAGAACGGTCGCTGGCTGAGTTAACGTCTATGGAGAAAAGTGAAGAAGAAATAGAGAAGAAATATGAAGAAAAACACAAACTTGATGTCCCTTTTAATATTCCTGACGTAAAGATGAGCGAAGGAACTCAAACAACTGACAAGGAATCAAAAGATATACCACCTAGTACTGAAATTTCTAAAGATACTAAAAAGATCGCACCCTTAGCAACACAAGAAGATGACATAGATCTTGAACCAGCCAAAGACAATACTGAAAGTGAACCTAAGAAAGATGAACCTGAAAAAACATCCACAAAAACGCAATGTGCTGATCCTCCGCCGGTATGTCCTGCAAGAAGAGATAACAAAGGCAAAGGTAAAAAGAGAAAAGGTAAACAAGATGCTAGTCAAGCGGCTATAACACAACCTTCCACTGATTCTTCAAAGGAAAAGAGAGAAGAAAAGACTGAACAAAAGACAGAGACTAAAGAGCAAAGCAAACAAGATTCAAAGCAAAAAGATGCTGATGAAATGCCAAGTAATGATGAATTTAACTCATCTGGCCCAACCACAGACGCAGACTACGATCCGATAGAAAAATTTGAAGACGCGTTAACTTCAAGTGTTGATGACGTGAACAAAACATTCGAAATGATTCTCAACGAAGTAACAGATTCGAATCAAAGAGAGTTAGCATCAAACAAGCCCGATATAAATATCACTGCACCCGAAGAGGATTTTCGGGAAGGCAACGTACCCCAGCCAAAAAACTTGCTAGGCCACCCCGATATTCCTGTATCATCGAATAAAGACGATTTCAAAAAGGAAAAACATAAAACGTTAAATACCAAACAAGCTAAAGTTAAAATAAAAGATGCCAATGATTTGGAATTGAGGAAAGAATGTAAACAGGTTCAGACTGATAACCGAAAAAAATCACAGGAATTTTCGATAAAAAATTCGAATGAAAACGGAGATTTTATTTATAAATATAGTTTTCGCAAGGTTTTTTTGCAGAATTCGTGCCATGTTTGTGCTAAAGATTTGGCTTCTCTGAGGGTACCTTGCAACTTCTGCAATCTACTATTCTACTGCAGTCAAAAGCATAAAGATGAAGATTGGCCGCAGCATCAGGCTCTCTGCTTCGCGATTTCTACCATCGTTCATCTTAAAGGTGAGTTAATAATATCCAAAACGTTCGGCATATACGTTGTACATTTCTATTAGACATAATCTAGACACAGTAAATTTATATTGGATCAAGGGTCAGATAAATTTAGATTGAACCACACAGAGGTAATATTTAAGATCACAAACATATTTTTCAGTTTCTGTTGTAAGTTATCATAGTTGCTAACTTTTTTTTTTCTATGAATAGAAAAATATTTATCTGCTATAAATAAATACTTAACGTGATTTAATTTATACGACAGGTCCTCATTGTATCATCGAAATTTATTTAATATCTTTTCCACTAAATACGAGACATAAAAAACAATTTCATTAAATTCATTATAAAATTACCTACATCATATTTTTTCTCTTATATTGATCACTAATATAAAAACTCCATGCTGCGTAAGGCTTCAAAGACTTGACTAGCGTGATTAGCAAAGCTGCAAAGTTCAAAATATTAACTTTTTTAATTCCATTTAACATCAACTAATATTTTCAACACAATATACCTACACCGACTTAAAATCTTTAGACCAAAAACACATCTACGCTGAAGCAAAGAACATAACAGGCCAGAACTACCGTCTGCTAAGGATGCAGATGATTCTCTCCTGCGAGAAGGTGCTGAAGAGAAGGTTGGTGCCCTGGGAGCAAGAGGCGCTGCTGTACCCAAGGATTTGTGCTGATGTGAGGTGTCGGGAGTGGAGACAGTCGAAGTTGAAGGATTGTGAGGGATGCGGACAGGTAAATAACTACTGTAACTACTTGACAGCCTACGTGGCGCAGTTGGTTAGACGCCGGCTGTGAAACGAGAGGTCGCGGGTTCAATCCCCGCACCTAAACAAATATTTGTAGTATAACAAATATAGTCCTGACCCCACACTAAGATCGAGTCTTGTGTCGTGGGTATCAGGAACTACGAGAGACTTTTCGGTCTCACAAACACCCAGACCCGAAAGAAATATTTGTGGGCTGCACAAACATTTCTCCCGGTGCGGGGATCGAACCCGCGGCCTCTCGTTTCACAGGCGGCGTCTAACCACCTGCGCCACGGAGGCAGTCAAAAATAAGTCTCACTTAAGTATACACCACATAATGTCACATAATGTCGGTAACAATAAACAAACACAAATATATCGATATCGACATAAAAATAAAACAACTCCCTTTTACTAGGCTAACGAACCGAAAATGGCGATGAACCCAATTGACAGATTAATTGTGATACTTGGGTGTGTGCCCGCACATCCTACATACATCGAGTTCTCTGTCTTCTAAACTGTCTGTCTTTATTGACTAAACGATATATCTCTGCCAGAAACACTCATAAATATTCTGGCACTCAACAGATTATAAATGTCATTAGAAGATCGATAGTAATTAATATAAAAAGTTGCTTCCGAACAAAGTGCATTAAGTTACAATACAATTATTATTTACGCAAGGTTATAATATATTTACTCCTTAACTACAATATCTGTATCTGTATCTGTATCAGCCCATATACGTCCCACTGCAGGGCACGGGCCTACTCTACAATCGACAGTACGATTGAGAGTGGATAGCCCATATAGTCCACCACGCTGGCCTAATGCGGGTTGGCGGACTTACAGAACATAGAAATTCTTATAAACCGCTATGGTATGCAGGTTTCCTCACGATGTTTTCCTTCACCGTTTTAGTGCGTGGTGATTGACTATCAATACACACATGACTCCGAAAAGTCAGAGGTGTGTCCTGGGATTTGAACCCGCGACCACCGTGAACATGTTGTCAGCCGCGACTGGTCCGTTTACCAACAGGCCACCACGCACTTTAACTACAATATACTCACTTAATACTCGTATAAGCCCTGTTTACTTGAGTGGATTTAAAATACTTATAAGACTGTCATTTGTTACGCTCATTAGTAATTATTAGTAACGTCATAAGATCGAAAATTGTCTGAACTGCTTCAAGTAGATGTTACGACCGTACATCTTTTTTACTTGATTTGGACGGGGCACTGCCAAGTCTCCAGATGTATTATTGTCGTATTGAGTGGTTTACAAGATATAATATTTAAATAAAACTATTATTTACGGATTTTATCGCGGATTTGGTTTTGTTTTTACATTTTTTGACTTCCCGACTTTTCGATCACTTTACAGTTATCATGGTCTGGGACTGAGGTATTAGTCATCCGCCCAGTGACTATTACAATTTAAGATATAATATTACTTAATATTTTATTGTTTTAAATATAGCAATTTCTTTCTTTTGATGCGAACACAAAATAAACAGGAAAATTGATCATCACTATCAATTACAAAACAAGATAGAAACAAGTAAACATATACTTTTCAGATATCCTACTGCGCGAACGAATTCGACCATCTTCCAAAGTCGCACCAACGTTGGTGCAAATCCTACGCACTGTACCAGAAGTTGGTGACACACCAGCAGACTAAGGGAAGGTTGGAGCCAAAGCTACCGACTAAAGTTATGGGCGGAAACTACGAAATACCAGAGAAAATTAACGAGGTTTTAGCATCTATGTATGAAGAGCAGATCGGTAAGTAATAGACTTTATTTCAACTGAACAGGTTCAGGTAAAAAAATAACAAGTCATATAAATGCTCGTTATTGTTACCAGACCTAATTATACTTTGTAGAATTACACCAGACTAATTGATATGGGTATATACAGGGTATATCCAAACTGCGAACAAAAACAAAGCCATGTGGTATTTTAGTCACCTCAGATACAATGCAACTAAACATTTTTTAAACACACTTAAGAGACGGTAATCTTCATAAAACAGTAATGCTATTTAATTGTTCTCGGATCACTCGGTGGCGCAGTCGGTTGAAACTAGAAGCCGCGAGTTCGATCCCCGCACTGAGACCCGGTATGAGACAAATATTTGTGCGGCCCACAAATATTTGTCTCGGGTTGCGTGTTTGTGAGTGTGAAAAGTCCCTCGTAGTTCCTGATACCCACGACACAAGACTCGATCTTAGTATGGGTTCAGTACTATGTATGTGACTGTTAGGTGTATTTATTTAATTTTTGCTTAAATATTCTATTTACAGATATGAATGATATACAATACGCAGCCTTGACGCAAATCGCTACCGCCCCGTTGACAGTAGCTTACAGCCACCAGCTGTGTCGGAAACTCATAAAACCCACCACCAATGGAATATTTAAGGTATGGACAACATCTCCAAATAAGTCAAGTCTTTAAATAAAATAGCTAAAGGCAAAGCCTAAATTATTAAACATATTATAGGTATTAGAATAACTAGGTCCCCATTTCGACCAGCCCTGATCTATTATAGCTGTTCTTTTTTACACTTGTCCGGCATATTTTTTTTTTTTATTATGGCCCGGCATAGTGGCGGCATTGCACCTGATGGTAAGCGCAGATGCCGCCCAGGCAGAGTATCCATTGGCATCGGACGGCAGTCCCATTTATTACACTATTAATTACACTGCGCCTGATCCCAAACCATTCGATACTATTATGCCGACCTGCTAAAATGCCTTTTCCTGTGATACAGACTTTTTCTATTCTCTTACGACAATTTTACTTTTTTATATTTGTTTAAACTAATATTATAAAGAGGAAAGATTTTATTGTTTGAATTCAATAGAAAAACTACTGAATCGATTATTAAAATTCTTTCATCAGTAGAATCCAACCTTATCCCTGATAAACATAAGCGATAGAATATTTCCAAAAAGTGTATCTACACTCGGGTGGAGCCTGGTTGCGCCGCTAGTAACTTCTGTATCGCTATGAATGGCGAGACGAGCATGCCATTCGCCTGATAGTAAGCCATACGACAGCTCATAAACAGTAGCAAAACCAAACAGTACCTTGAATAAAAAGCAATGCTTGGCATTCCACTGCACTCGCCATACTGAGACATAAGATATTAAGTCTCAATATGTTTATTAGTTACTCTAGCTACAATGCCCTTCAATCCGAAACCCAACATTCATCACATGTGCATTTAGATTACTGTTTGACGGGAGAAATAGACATTGCGATGGTACCTACCCAGATGCCCATTCACATATGAGAGACCTACCACCAGTAAATCAGTAATCATGGGTCGTTAAGTCCCAATATGTCCAGTAGTTACTAACTAATAAACAAATTTTATTCTTTATTCAGAAGTCATCGTTCGTGATCCACGTGTTGGGCGCAGAGCTGCAGTTCGAAGCGGACGTGCTGAACAAATGGGAGGTGTTCTTCTTGCACCTGAGGCCTGATGTGTCCGAGTTGGTGGTGGTGCTCATCAGCAATAACCTCAACCCTGGCAACCTGCCTCTGGAACTGCTTGGAAAGATCAGGTAGGGGATTAAGGGTTTTTTATGTTGGCACGAGAAAGTGGCTGTAATTAACTTTCTGTATCTGTATCAGCCCATACTCGTATATGTTCCACTGCAAGGCACGTGCCTCCTCTACAATTCTGATTCTTATAATTAAATATGTTTCTTAGCACCCTATTTCATCATAACCTATTCTTTTCAGTAGCTAACACTCTTGGCAGAGATGTCTTAGTCATGATTTCAGATGGAGCATCACTTAAAGTCTGGCACCATTCATCTCTCAATGCCGCTTTTCTTGTGCTCTCATGACCAGGCCCATTAAGTGCAACTTTTATTTGATAGATCCAACGTAATAGCGCTCTACCATGTGGTTTTATTCCATTTATCTTATCTTGCACCACAAGGCGTTCCATCGAGGCATCGCGACGTCGCGACACATGCCCAAAGAAAGAGAAAATGCGAGCCTAAACGATGAAAGATAGACGCTACGTAATGCTGAGTTCATCCAGAATAGACTAGTTAGTTCTGAATGCGGTCCAGGATATTCTCAACATTTTTCGCCAGCACCAAAATATTCTATAGTTCGCTAAATTTATTTTTCGTCCACAGGCTATGCGACAGTTGCAGAGAGGACAAACGCCGGGTGATCTTCAGTTTCCAGGATAAGAAATCCTACCAGGAATACAGGACTTGTGATGATTTTATATACCCTGACATAGGTAAGATTTGTCTCTGTAAAACTTCATTTGGTACAAAAAAATACATAAAAAAGAAATAACTTATTAGAAAACATTTACTCAAAAACATTTCTATGTTTATGAAGACTTTGTATGGCTCTTGATAGTAACCCATTTGTATTATCGGATTCTATATTGGTGACATGTTCCTAAGGAAATTGCTTCCTCAAAATTTCATAATCACAGTAGATATTCAATAAATATGATATCATTAACTTTTTTATAAAATATTCGCCATTTCAACAATATTTAACATTGTTCAGTGCTTTAAAACTTCTCCAAAAAACGAATAAAAACATAAATTAAAGATACAAAATTGAATCGTCGCAACTTTTATCATCAATTTTTTTTTATAAATGGCGAGAAAAGCATGCCTTTCGCCTGATGGTAAGCTATACAACTGCTCATGAACAGAACCAAAACCAAACAACATCTTGAATTACAAAGCGAAGTTTGGAATTCCACTACGCTCGCCATCCTGAAACAAGATGTTAAGTCTCAATATATCCAGTAGTTACTCTAGCTACAATATCCTTCAAACCGAAACATAACAGTGCATTTACATTGGTATTTGACCGGAGAAATATACATTGCGGTGGTACCTAACCAGCCGACCACTCACATATAAGAGACATGCCAAAATGAAATTTAAAAAAATGAAATTTATCTTCCAGTATGTGCCTTCAACGCAAGCATCAACCGATCATCATACAGCGCGAAAGACCCTTGGCCCGGCGTCATCACCTCGGTGATAAGACTGCGATCACCGTTCCTCATCACCTCCCACACTCCGACCGAGCTTCACAGAGACCTCATCAGGGTCAAGGAGTGCGGAGAGGTGAAGACCATGGTAGACCCTCGAAGGAACCCCTTTGCCAGCGTCAGACCTGACAGAAACTTCATCACCGATGATGAAACCCCGCTTTTGTTTAAAAATCAGTGCTTTGCTGTTTTATGTGGTGTTTAGTTTGAATATATTGGTTTGGGATTATTTTCGTTTTTATTTCAAGATGATTAACAATATGTTGATATTTTAGTGTAAATTCAATAATAAAGAACTAAGAAATTCACCCAACAGTCACATACATGGTCCTGACCCCACATTAAGATCGAGTCTTTTGTCGTGGGTATCAGGAACTACAAGACACTTTTCGGTCTCACATACACCCAGACCCGATACAAATACCTGTGGTTCACACAAATATTTGTTTCGATGCGAGGATCCAACCATCGGCCTCTCGTTTCACAGCCTGCGTCTAATCAACTGCGCTACGAAGCCATGTCAGGTAAGTGGAGAGCAGTAATATTACAAATCTAGTAGCATGTAATAAATGAAACAAGTAAAATATTATAAATATTAAAATATATTTACAGTGTGTAACAATAGGAACAATCACTCATAATTTGGCTTCAAAAAAACGTTGGGATTTTTTAATTAGGATCTGTTGTTGTCGCTTCAGTTGAGGTCGATTCATCACTAATATTAACATTATCTGTTTTATTTAGGAGGGTTTTCAAGACTTCAGTTTTAGTTAAATTAACAACTGGTGCTATGTTTATTTCAGTACTTTCTTTGTCATCCACGATTGCGCCATATTCAAAGAAATCTGTTGATTGACTATTATTTTTATTATTATTTTCAACAGTATCTATTTCTACAAGACCAGAAATATTAGATATTTTTGTTAATTCTGTAAAGTTGACTTTTTCAATTTCCATTTGTTTGTGTTCGTTAGGAATTTTTGTGTCTGTTTGTTGTTCTGCAAGTTGTATGCTATCGGATTTATCTTCAATCAAAGTCTTGAGAGTCGTTGTATCAAATACATCAATTTCATTTTCTGAATCTTGTGGTTCCGTAGAAGAACTTTCTTTTCTAGATAATGCGACATATAATTGCGAAGATTCTGTAGTTAATGCCACTTCAGTGTTTTCTTTCTTAAGTTCGTCTTGTAGATCAGAAAAATCTGTAATCAAATTCTTCTGAGTGTCATTTTTAAAATCTTTTGTCTCTAAAGTTGGCATTTCTGTAGTCGGTTGATCATTTTGTAGTACTTTTACAGCTAAATATTCTCCACGGGATGTTTTATCTGTATTTTCGGAGCTGTTTATTGATTCTGTAGTGAGATTTTCTACGCTAGATGCTTGGTTATCTAGTAAGTTAGGTACAAAATATTTTATAATTGTTTCATATAAAGGTTCCGTTTCAGTGCTCGTGATTTTTTTAGGTTCATTTTCTGTAGTTAAGGTATCATTTAACTCTAAAAATTCTATAGGCATTGTTTTGAATTCCAGGTCTTTTTCCTCTGTTTTCAGATCAGGTTGTTCTTTAGCAGCATCTGTATTAAAACTTTCCTGAAGAACATTTTTTGGATCAATTATTTCTCCAGCTAGCAAGTCTGGCATTTCTGTGGTCATTTCCTCATTTTCTAGCAAGTTCATTAAACCTTCCGTGCTGTACATTTGTGACGTTTCTTGGCTAGACATTTCAGTCGCTATTTCAGTTGAGCTAATTTCTAATATATTTTGACTATTTTGGCGAAGAAAATTTGAACCAATATTTTCTCCACTAATCGTATCTGAATTTTCGTAATTCTGCGTTAATTCTGCACTAAAAGTTTGATTTTCTAATAAATTAGCATCTATATTATCGATGCTTGTTTCAAATGTAGGTTTTGATTCTTTGGTTATCATTTCCTTAGATACTTTTTCTGTAGAAATTTCTAGGCTCATTTTATCCCGTGTTTCTTTATTAGATGTTTCTATGCTATAATATAATGTATTATTCAACTGGATAGCTTCCATATGCAGTGGTTCTAACGCCAGTGTAACGTTCTCTTCCTTCAGATCATCTTGTACTGTAGTAACCTCTATGGGTAAATTATTCTTAATACTGTCTTGAACATCAACCGTTTGCGTAGCTTCTGATACTGTCGTTTCTGTCGTTACATGCCGATTTTCTTCTAATTTTGGGTTAAATGGCTCTCTACTCAATTGTTTATCAGAACTTTTAAAGCTGTCTTTTGATACTGTATTAGAGGTTTGGTTTTCTAATACTTTAGGTAAATCATTTGTTTTAAATACAGAACCTGTATCGTTAGCCATTATTTCATTCGAAACACTATCAAAGAGTGTTGTGTCTGTTTGTTGTGATTCTATAGTAGAAGTCTCTATACTATAATAAAATGTATTATCTAATTGTGAATTTTCAATTGGGAGTAGTTTCAATACAAAGTCTGTGTCCTTCTTCGTATCATTTTGAACTGCAGCAACATCGATACTTATGTCCTTGTGAGTTTCGTTTCTAAGATGAATTGTTTCTAAAATAGGTATTTCTATGGTAGTTTGATAATTTTTTATCAATTTTGTTACTATATTATCACCATTCGCTGTTTTATTCGAATTGTCATAGCTTTGTGTTGATTGTGTACTTGAGTATTCCAGATTAGCAGTTTGGTTTTCTAATAATTTAGATTCTAAATCTTCTGTGCTTGCTTTAAACATAGGTCCTGTTCCAATTGATACACTTTCTATGGGTAAAGTATATGTCTGTTTATCCATTGTTTCTATTTCTAGGTTCTCTTTCTTCAGATCACCTTGTGGTGTAGTTACATCTGCATTCAAATTCTGGGAAGTAACATCTTTGACATAAATTGTTTGTGTAGTTTCTATAATGGGTGATTTTGTGGTTTCTTCGGAATCATCTAGTAACTTTACAATTAAATGGTCTCCACTAGAGGTTTCATTTAAATTTTCGTGACTCTGACTCAATTCTGTACTAGAATATTGTGTACTAGCTTGGTTTTCTGAAAACTTGGCTACTACATTTTCAGTGCTTGTCTTAAATGAAGGTTCTGTTGCATTAGGCACAATTTCGTATGAAACATATTCTGTGGCTATTTTTTGAGTCTGTTCCTCTAATTTACCGGTAGGAGAACTTTTTACAGTAGATAATGTACCATTAGACACCACAGAATTCGCGGCTGGTTTCGATGTTAATTCTATGTTATCTTTCTTTACATCATCTTGTATAGTACTAAAATCTGCTTTCAAATACTTTTGAGCATCTTTAAGATCAATTGTCTCAGCCGCTTCTAACTCTAGTATTTCTTTGGTTAATTGCTGAATTTGCAGCAATTTCTTAAGTATAATCATTTTTCTGGACATTTGTGATGTTTCTTCACTTGGAACATCTGGTATATTTTGAACATCTTTTAATAAATTAGTGACTGAGTTTTCTTTGCTAGAATCTTTAGTTTCTGTAATAATTGGTTTTTCCTCCAAGGATCTAAATGGTATCTTGATATGGATACTGTAGTTTACGTTAGTCATTACTTCGTTGATATCATTAAAACTGTAGCCTTTTATTTGGAGTTCTTCTTCAACGTATTTATTAATATCTTTAACGCAATTTTCTGGAGGTTTCCAGTGTAATTCAAGATTTTCGTGATACGGATAGTTAGTTATTTCAGTAAGTTTATGATGTGGTGCCTTTTTCTTCGTTTGTAGTATGTCTTCCCTTGTTTTCGTTTTTGCTTTAGTATACTCAGATATAGCAGGTCCCAGAGTGTTTTCTACGTAATTCAGTAGGTCTTTGCATTTAGCAACCGTGTTCACGTCTTCTGATCCACCCCATATGATAAAGCCCGAAGCGTGTGATTTGTATAAAGTTTCCAAGGCTGCTTTCAAGTCTTCCTGAAAACATATTTTAAAACTTATTAATTTAAATATTTTTTCTTCTACTTATTACCTAGTTAATAATTAAAAAACATAGGTGGTTAGTTGACTTTTATTACATAGTTTTAATTTCACCAAAAACAACTTTCATATGGTTAAACCTTTTCTTTGCTATTTTAAAATACTGGGATGACGAAGTAACCGCACGGTTAGCTATTTTTATATAACATAGCAATCTATATAATTATAATACATGCTTCATAAAAGGGCAAAATGTCATTCTTTTTTAAAATATACCCTATTTCTATTAACATTAAGGCTGTCATTATATTGACTTTGACAAGGCTCTAAGGAGATCGGGAACTTAGAGTACAAGTGCTAACCTCACTCAAAAACCCCCCTTCTCTATACCGGAACCAGAAGTAAGGCAATACGGCGGTGCCTTTTCTCTTGACTCTCTGAGCCTCCTTGATCCTCCCACAAATAAGGCCAACCAGTTGGGAGGTAGTGAGCTCCTTGGAGCTGTAGACTGAGGGATAGAGAGCTGTGCTCTCCGACCAGAGCCAACGCGTGCTGAAAAACAAAGACTAGTCAGTTTAAGAAATTCTTGCATATTTTCATAACATTTTGAAAGAGTTAGGGTCAGCTTCGCCAGTTCCGGATAAAGTCCCTGATAGCTATCTGGCACTCATCTCATTCGGTTCGGATATTAATTTTGTATTTTATCTGACAGATGAGTGCCAGGTAGCTTATCTAGGACTTTATCAATAACTGATGAAACTGGCGCTTAGTGTCGCAAATTGAAGATTAAATGTGGAAGGAATAACACAAAAATGTTATATAAACTATCTTCTATCTTGGCATCACATTGTGATTGATTTACTCTCGACCTGAGTGGATTTTAGCCGTAATAATACCTAAACACATAGTCTAGAACTTTACGTATTGACTACAAAACTATAGCTTTGTAAACCACTACGCGTGGTTATATTAAGAAAAGGAGCGAATATAACAAGTATGAACAAGCCTGCCGATCAATCATCATACTATTTTTTTATTTGTCAAGGACAAAAAACAGATATAATTAATTCTATATCCAACCACATTACCCACAACTATGATAAATGCTACATAAACTTAGCTACAAAAAATGAATGAAAGAAAATCAATATATATTACTACTAGCGGCCCGACCCACCTTCGCCTGGGTGCATATATTTTTTGATTCCACTCCACACCAAATACATCTTGTTTTTCGTATAAACTCTTGTATGCCTAAACTTGACGTAGCTATCCTACTGTCCGGCTCAATCCCGTCTCATCCGCCTGTTCAGTCTCTTCCCAATCCGTCCCGTCCCTTCTCTTTATTATCCATCCCGTTTTATAACGTGCATTTAAATTTCGTCCTAACAAATCTGTGATCTATCCCAACCCTCTCCCGTACCTTCGATTCTATTTTACTTTATGTCCCTTCTCTCCACAAACTTCCATATATATCTTATACAACGGGCCGTGCAGCAGAAATCGTAATATTTTAATTTCACCACAACTTCAAAACCAAACGTCCAATTTTAATCATTCAAAGACCAAATATTATCAACATAAACTGTACTTATTGATGAAATAATTTATTTTGATAAGGATTAATAGCATGAGTAAAATTTCCAAAATAAAATATAGTCTATGTTACTCGTGGATAATGTATTAGGTGTACAAATAAATTTTGAGGGTTTACAAAAGATGGCATAATTAGTACTATATCGCATCGGACTTTCTTGAGACTTGCGTATTCATGTTAAAACGTAACCAGTTTCCTCTCATAGTAGTTTTATTTCGTTGAAGTGTAAACGACACGCATTTTTGTGGCTCGAACTATGTCAACTATTGTGCCAAGAAAAAAGCAATGCTTCCCGCAAATGTTGTTTATTTGCGGGAAGCATTGCTTTTTTTCTTCAACTTGAGGAAAAGTGCTGCTGAAGAGCATCAACTGCTGTGTGAAGCGTATGGAGAGCATGCTCCATCAATAAAAACATGCGAGTATTGACTCCGGCGTTTTAAAAGTGGTGATGTTGTAAAGTTCGAAGACGCTGAGTTAGAAGCATTACTGGATCAAGATTCATGCCAAATTCAAGAGAAACTAGCTGAAACCTTGGGAGTGACTCAAAAAACAATTGCTATTGATGCAATTGAGTCAAATATTAAAGCTTAAACGCCCCCAATATGCCATGAGACATGACAATTTGGTCTTCCAGCACGACAACGCTCGGCCACATGTTGCTAAAGTTGTCAAGGAAACTTTGGAGGCGCTGAACTGCGATGTCCTACCTCACCCGCTGTATTCACCAGACATTGCTTCTTCGGACTACCACTTGTTTCGGTCAATTGCTCATGTGTTGTCTGAGCAGCACTTCAGTTCTTACGAAGATGTGAAAATTGGCTAGATTCTTGGATCGCCTCAAAAGATGAGGATTTTTTTTTAATGCGGTATCCGTATGCTGCTTGAAATATGGGCAAAGGTAATAGAAAGCGACGGGCAATATTATGAATGAAATACATTGTACCAGTTTTTCTCAATAAAAAATCAAAATTTTAAAAAAATCCCTTAAAACTTATTTGTACACCTAATAGCTTTCGAATGGTGAAAGAATTTTTAAAATCGGTCCAGTAGTTTTTGAGCCTATTCATTACAACCAAACAAACAAACAAAGTTATCCTCTTTATAATATTAGTGTAGATTACTTACAACAATACTGATATTATTGCATATTTAAGTTGGATAATGCATCCTAAAGAAATAACTGGAAAATATTACATTTGGTGAAAAAATAAAAAAAAAAATTGTTGTTTTTCGTTACCGATCATTCTCTTCAGGAATTTTATCAGCGCACGTTTCTTTCATATTCTTGTTGGCCATGTTGAAGCAGTAAGGAAAGCCATAGTACCCCCCACAAGGCGTTTGGTCTCATCTGCTTTGCAACTGCCAATGTAGTTTTCATGAATGTACGCGCCGCTTTTTCAAATCTCAGCCTTGCCTGAAAAATACAATAGGGTCTTATTCCTGTCCTTATCTTACAGTTCTCTAATTCTAATTATCTAATTGAAGTGGTAGAATGGATTTATAATATTACTGCCCACCACTTGCCTAGTGCGTGGTGGCCTGTTGGTAAACGGACCAGACGCGGCAGCCAACATGTTCACGGTGGTCGTGGGTTCAAATCCCAGGGCACACCTCCGACTTTTCGGAGTCATATGTGTATTGATAGTCAATCACCACGCACTGAAATGGTAATGGAAAACATCGTGAGGAAACCTGCTTACCATAGTAATTTATAAGAATTTCTATGGTATGTAAGTCCGCTAACCTGCATAAGGCCAGCATGGTCGATATATTTTAGCTTATAATGTACTTACTGCTTTATGTATGTCCTGGTCAGTTTCCCAGTATAGGTTCTTCTGTATCTCGATCGATATGTTTTTGGTTATCACGAGGCTACCCATATTCTGTCTGAAGATTGGCCTCCACCACTCAAAATCTATTATTCCAACCCCTGAAAACATAAAATAAATAAATAGCACCCAACAGTCACATACATAGTCCTGACCCCACACTAAGATCGAGTCTTGTGTCGTGGGTATCAGGAACTACGAGAGACTTTTCGGTCTCACAAACATCCAGACCCGGAAGAAATATTTGTGGGCCACACAAACATTTCTCTCGGTGCGGGGATCGAACCCGCAGCCTCTCGTTTCACAGGCGGCGTCTAACCAACTGCGTCACGGAGGCTGTAAAAAATACATATAAATCAACAACGTCGTCATAAATAATTGTTAAAAAACTCTTTTCTTAACTGTAGTGTTGTGATAGGGTACTATTAGGTTTTCTGTTATATGTAATGGATTGTGATTGTGAATGATTGCATAGCATGCTATATTATAGCCTCACCCCACTCAATCGAACTTTCGATTGTAGATTGTCTATTGGTCAACAGTTGGCGATAATGGGCTGATACAGAAAGAATAGTTAAAGTGGTATGTGAAGGATTGTGATTAAGAATGATTGGCTAGCATGCTATATTATGGCCTAACCCATCTCAATTAGACTTTTGATTGCAGATGAGTCTATTGGGCAGCGGTTAGCGATTATGGGCTGATATAGAATGAATACTATGATAATATGATAGTCAATCACCACGCACTAAAACGGTGAAGGAAAACATCGTGAGGAAACCTGCATACCATAGCGGTTCATGAGAATTTCTATGGTATGTAAGTCCGCCAACCCGCATTAGGCCAGCGTGGTGGACTATATGGCCTAACCACTCTCAATCGTACTTTCGATTGTAGAGTAGGCCCGTGCCCTGCAGTGGGACGTATATGGGCTGATACAGATACAGATAGAATGAATAGGAGGAGTTGTTTATTTACTATAAAAAGCTTCCCTCGGTGATCGTTGCGCGCTTTACGAACGACACTGGATTGCAGTACCAGGGAGGGTTACGGTATGAAGCGATACAAACTTCCAATGTTTGTATGTTCGATGTGACGACCGGAGAAAGATATAAATATTCCACTTCTAAAAATCAATACTCTCTGTTATACTTTTAATTTTTTCCGAACTTAGTCTATGATTACGACGTACAATAGAGGATTTCAGATTCTAGCATTTTGTGGAGGATCTAGGCACATTAGTGAAGTTTTACGTACGGCGTCCGAATATTCGAAAATCCTATCGTTTCATAGAGTAACCCCCAAGGACGTAGAGTTGTCTCCCTCATTGAGGGTATTTCAAAAAAGCTCACCATTAAAATCAGGGTCAGGTATGTGTTTATCCAAGATGCTCTTAAAGGTTTTCAAGTGGAGTTCCAAATCTCCTTCTTGTGGGACTCCACCGTTTCTGAAGTGAAGTGTGCCAGTAGTCTTGTTCCTCAGGAGAGCAGGGAAGAGACCAGGGTCATACAAGATAGAGACCACGTCCCCACGGAAACTATCGTCTTTGTTTTGATGGATGCCATATCTCTCGTATAAGTTTTTGAATGGTATTTTCTTGGATTTGCACTGCATAGTTGGAACGTTCCAGTAGACGTCGAATGGTCTTTCATGGTCTTCTGTTTGGTCTTCTGGTGCTTCTACCACAAAATAGCTGAAACAAATATAGTAATAGAAAATATGTATCTAAAAGAGTAAATTTTAAAGTTAATTGTAATTTATATTTACAAACATTTAATACAAAAATTATAACAAACTAATTACGTTCCAATCTAATATGACAAAATAATTATTGTAATTAATGATATGTATAATAAACATGAGAATGGCATCAAATCAAAATATCACAAGCGAAAACCACCTGTCTGCGGTAACTCATAATTCAATCTTTTGTATATAAATTGTAATATAGATGTTTGTTTGATAGCTGTGAGCCAACCAAATAAAATAAAAGATAATAAAATTAAAACAAATAAAATTACCTTAAACGTTAATTAACATTATATGAATGACTAAATGTAATGTTTATTTACCAATATTTAAAAATATATACTTACTTGTCATCGCATTTAACAGCGCATCCCGCCATTAACACTAACAGTAAATATTTCATACTTCAACAAATATTAGTAAACCTTATAATTAAAATATTAAATCCCAACACGGGTGTTGATTCACGGGTTTTGTCCCAACTATAGAAGCTACATCCTTACAAATCACTGAATATATAGTATTTACAAGGAAAATTTCATTTAAATTGATAAAGAAATATTATTGTTAATGTAAATGATTTATGTTATGTGTAAATGTTACATGTGTAAGATTTATTAATTAAAGAGGCTATGCAGAGAATTCTGGTTTTACAGTCTTCTCTGTAGGCTTATTTTCTTGATATAGTTGTCTTGGGCACGCTTAGGCTTATGGTGGCACTTCACATGGCTATTTGTATTTGTGTATTTGGCATATTTGGCAAACAATTACCATGTGTGGTCAGTTTAATTGAGAAAGTGTGGCCTTATTGGCTTATTTGACAAGCAAGGCCAATAACAAATACGTAAGTATAGATTGACATATTTGCCTCTATTTGCATGTTTGCTTTTAACGTCATTTATTTTGCCATATACAACAAACAACCAATAGCCAATGCAAACAGCCATGTGAAGTGCCAGCATTATATGAGAGACCTAACACCAGTAAATTTACCAAGGCTAATCAGGCTTTTGTCAGCAATCGCTGGGCCTAATAAAATGAAAAGAAAGGAAAAGTAGAAGGAAAAAGGGTGAATTTCAGCTAAGCGGTAAAAACCACTCGTACACATAACAAAATACGTGAAAACTGAAATCGGATTAACAAAAAAATATTTTTTTTTTTAAATTTTGTGTAATGTCACCTGATGTGATGAGAAACATGAGGGTTAACTTTAATTTGACAAAACAATGTTGTGATGTTCCTGATCTGTCTTCGTGACTTCATTAATCAACTCACGACCAATTACCGTAACCGTTATCCGTTAACCGTTACCAAGTGACGGTTAACCGTCATCCCCATCGATTAATTAACAAAATACTATAAAAAGACAAACGAATAAACATCCGTAGTGCAGTTAGACGCGAAAAATATTTGTGTGATCCAAAAGAATTTGTTTGTAAAGTCTCTCGCAATTTCTGATACACGTGGCGTCAGGACTATGTATGTGACTAATAGGTATATTTATTTGTTTATTATCAAAGCACGCTTAATGATGAAATCGGTGGTAATTTCCGTATTCTAACTAGGGTATCGCTTAATTGCAAATAACCCACAACTTAATTAACCGGAAAAACTATTCCATACGAAACCGCAGCATCCTGTGGGATTATCTAAAAATACTTTAATTAAACTCGTCTATTTAATTAATAAACATTACTATTACATAGAGTTCAAAATCGCGTAAATATATAGGATTATCGAAATATAGGGTTAATAACCTTCAGCATTATCGACAGAGGTAACTACTGGACATATTGAGACTTAACATCTTGTCTCAGGATGGCGAGCGCAGTGGAATGCCAAGCATTGATTTGTAATTCAAGGTGTTGTTTGGTTTTGCTACTGTTCATGAGCAGTCGTATCGCTTACCATCAGGCGAACGGCATGCTGGTCTCGCCATTCAGTGCAATAAAAAAATCGATAGAAATATTCGGAAAATTTGAATAGGTACAAGTTTAACTTTTCAGAGTCATGTGTGTATTGATGGTCAATCACCACGCACTATAACGGTGAAGGAAACCTGCAAACCACAGCGATTTGTAAGAAATTTTATGTAGTCTGCCAACCGGCACTAGGCCAGTGTGGGGAACTATATGGCCTAACCCTTCTCAATCGGACTCCCGATTTTAGAGGAGCTCCGTGCTCTGCATTGGAACTTATATCGATTCATACAGTTCAGTTTAAATAGGTGGTCAGACACAATCACTCGGAAAAAATTAAGCCTACTCTATTACTTCTTCACACTTCAAAAACCAAGAATTATAGAATAAAGTGGGTCAAAATCGCGTCTTAAGGAGTCGGTTACAAACATACAAACAAACATACAAGTGAAGCTAATATAAAGCTTGTAAAAAGGGAATACAGGTGAATAATATTTCCACTGTTTAATGTTACATTTTTTGTCGTGAACTTCTTGTGACTATATTGGTCACAGTTATGGCTCCGCAAGTGTCAATAAAACAAAAAATACACAATAAATTTTATTATTAAAAATATTCACAATATTCGTATTTACAATACATATAACAATTAATACTATATCACAGATAAACCGACTGTTAGTCACATATAGCGAAGGGCTGTGCTAGGCTGTTGTCGATATATCGACAAAAAATACATCATTAAGATAAAATACTTGAGATCGTCGGAGAATTTGAAATTGAGGATGCCAGTGCACGCCACAACTTTCATGGATAGGTCGTTTGCAGTCCAAACTGTTCGACCAATGTGTGTATAAAAAAAATAAGCTCATAGTTGAATGCAAATTATATACGATTTTTAAAATGAAAAAAAAAAAAACATAAATTGGAATGCTCGACGTAAGAATAGAACCTAAAGGACCTCACGGTTCTTTAACCAAATAATATGTTGCTAAAAATAACTTAAATTAATAATAAATCCTTTAATAGTTGGTAGAAAAAAAAAAGGTAACTATAAACACAAGAGACTCCTCTCATAATCTAGAATTCATCAACATTTTAAGGCTGTACTCGTTACCTCAAAATATTATATGATAAGCCTGTGGAAGTCCAGATTCATACTAGTTTCACTTGACAGCCTCCGTGGCGCAGTTGGTTAGACGCCGGCTGTGAAACAAGAGACCTCGAGTTCGATCTCCGCACCGAAATAAATATTTATGTGAAACACATGATTTGTTTCGTGTGGGTGCTTGTGAGACCGAAAAGTCTCTCGTAATTCCTTATATCCAAGACACAAGACCCGATCTTAGTGTGATGTGACTACGTATGACTGTTGGGTGTATTTATTTATTTATAGTTTCCACGTTGCAGTTGGATAAAAGCCTGCTATAAAACAAGAATTTAATTTAATATCCCCATACCTAGGCGAACCTAGCTGATCGACCAATATTTGTAACACAGAAAAGTCTCTCCCAATCTCTGACACAACATTCGGGGTCAGGACTATGTATAAGACTGTTGAGTGTATTTATATTTATCGATATATCGACACTAAATTTAATACTACTAGCACATCCCAAATACGGCACACAGACACTTAACCACAGAGTAGAAATAGTAAACGCATAGATAATGTCTGAACAGCACACTCACTCGCGACCCGGATCCAGCCACCTAAAAGAGACAGTTATATACATACACACAGGAAAGACAGAGAGAGAAGATATTTACAGTGAGAGGACTGTATTAAAAGCATTAAATATACTTAAACGAGACGCCTCGGGTTCAATCCCATCACCCACAAAAATATGGGTGTTTGTGAGACCGATATGTTTCTCGTAGTTTCTGATACACAATTATTGATCTTATGTGGGGTCAGGACTATGTATGTGACTGTTGGGTGTACTTATTATTATTTAAAGAGCAGTGCAAGACTGCAACTAAGAATGAAGAGATAAAAATATTCACTGGCGCGAAATAGTAAACTGTAGCCAACGCGATTATAGGTACCTCAACATTTAAATACTGCACTGGTTAAACTCGAGAAAGAATTCACTTTGATCAATATTCTGATTTTTTCCAATGTTAATAGTTGTCGCTATTTGTTTGGATGCGAATATTGTATCAAGCAGAATTAGGCCACATAATTATATCAATTGATGAGCATTTATCGTAATAATTAGATTTCAAAACAATATAATTTATTCAACGGTATTAATTTTATAGTCATTGAATAGAGCAATTTTATGAACCTTTGATATATTTTGCCTCTATTTCTAAGAGAGAAAAATATTCAATTTTAATAAAATTTATAACACAATGAGACAAAAGGAATGCATAGAATTTCAGTTCAAAAGAATAAAGAGAGCACAGAGTTATAAAATCATTCGGGTTAGAAAGAAATGCATTATTTCGCTACTTAATATTATGTTAAAGTGACAATCATGCTTAGAAGTTATTAACTAATTATTTCATAATTCATTGAGATAGTCATCGAGACAAGCCAATGAAAGAAAAACTTACAAATAAGATTAAAATTAAAAAATACTGATTAATTATGCTTTAAGTACGAAAATCCCTAAATTAAGAACGATGGGTAAAAACTAAAAAGGGTTATGTTAAATGTAGTAAGTTAAATTTAAATTGTGAAGGTTAGGGAAGCACATTTAGTAACGTGCATATTTTACACACACAATTAGGAATAATTGTGAAGAAGACACATAAAGCTAAGTTAAGCCCATTTACACGCGGAGAGATTCGCCTCGAAGATGCGATTATCGTAAGGATATAAAGTTGCATCGTGTAAACGTTTGTCAAAACACAAAAATCTTGCCAGTGATCGGCCGTTCTCTATAACCTATCTATCTTTAACAAGAGGTTAAAATAGTTACCTTACTATTTCGGTACCACTCTAGACTTCATTAAACAGAGATGGACACATATTTATCTTACCTAGCTATCTATAAATATTTGCATCATATCTGTACTTCCCTATCATTGTTAATTGAAACATAAAATACATCGAAATATCTAATGAAATCTCTTGTTACAGATAGATAGATTATAGAGAAGGGGTGTATGTCATGCGATAATGGCATACGATTCTCGCCACGACAAACTCACACCGTGTAATTGGGCTATTAGAAATAAAGAGTTTGGACGTAAACGCATCTTGCTAATGAGCATAATGTCTTTAATTTTATGATATTAAATACAAAGTTCACTAAAAACTAGTTGCGAACTAAATTTGTTAAATCTGCAGATTGTAAATTCGGTTTTAATCAGAGGAATTGTTATTTTCGTCTTGATTTAATTTATATAATTAATTCCGACGAATTGAGAACCTTTTTTTAAGGTGGTTAAAATAAGGTATACCCCACTTGCAAGCCTCAGTTATCATCTTGCTGATGGCAAAATGTGTTTAAACTTAGAAGTTAACTCTTAAAACAAGAAATCTGCTTCTTAAATTAGTGGACTTTTTAAATTCCGCGCTCGATGTCTGGACTCTAATTATCCATTAATACAAATAAAAATTTGACTGCTTCCTGTCATTAAGTATTTACTGTGTTTGTAAATTTGTCCTAAGAATAATCAGTAATTTATTATATATTGACTCATTAGCAAGCTGACGTCACGTCCAGCGATAGTAATATTAATAAGCAAATGAAAAACATATACCTTAAAGTACATAGACATTAACCTGGTCTAGTTCTGTTGTAGACGCTATAGTTGTGTCTGTATCTTCTTTCATATTTATTTCATCTTCAAGTCTATCAAAGACCTCGTTTTTGGTTAAATTAGCAGCTGATACTGTATTTCTCTCTTCAGGACTCTCCGTATTATCAAGAAAAGTATCTTGATTAAAGAAAGCATTTAATCCATTATCCAATTCTTCGCTGTTTTTATCAGTTTCTTTATAGTCTGATCCAAATTTGTCATCAATCGAAGCTTGCGAATCTGATGAAGTTGATGGTTCTGTGTAATTCTCCGTAATTGCAAATTCTGTTTGCTTTTCTTCATAGTAATATGGATAATCTGAATATACGTCTGAAGTTCCAATATTATCTGATGGCTTAGTAATTAGTGTCTCCAAGGTTGTTGATTCAGATGAATCTTTTTCATTTCCTATACTTAATGCATCAGTTACTGTTATTTTATGATTGTTTGTATATTCTGTTATACTATCCGTAGTAAAATCTTGTGTTTCTTTTAGATTGTTTAGTGGTGAGTTAGTGGCTAAATATTCTTCAGTAAATATTTTATCTGAATTCTCTGAGCTAATTAGTTCTGTACTGGTAGTTTCTCTTTGTAATAACTTAGCTACTAAGTCATCGGTGTTTGATTTGTATAAAGTTTCTTTAATATTGCCCATTAGTTCTATTGATAAACTATCTGTAGATAATGAGGGTGTTTGTTTATGTTGTGATTCTGTAGTAATTTCCATACTAGATAACTTCTCATTTAACTTTAGAAAATCTGTAGGCAGTGGTTCAAATATCAGTTCAGTATCCTCCTTCTTAAGGTCATCTTGTAATTCAGAAAAGTCTGTATTTAAATGCTTCTGTGTACTATCATTGAGATCAGCAGTTTTTAAAGTTTCTAAATATGGCATTTCTGTAGTCACTTTCTCATTTTGTAGTAGTTTTGTAACTACAAAATCTGTATTGGATATATGTGATGTGTATCGATATGGAAGTTCTGTCGACGACGTTAAACTTGATTCTGGAGTATGCTGATATTTTTGTAGTAATTTTGTGACTGAATCATCTGGACTAGAATCTTTAGTTACTGTTTGACTATTAATAACTTCTTTTGGTAAAGATTCTGTACTATAAAATATATTTGTATCCTTATCTTTATTTTGAACTATACCAGTGCTTAATTCTACGGGTTGACTAGCATAAGTATCATGGCTTGTTTGATCAGGATCAGTAGTGATATCAACGTACGGAAGACCTTTCATTTCGTTCTTAGTAATATTTCGTTCTATCAGCGAGTTAAGTATAACCTCCATAAGTATACTGTCGTTTAAATTCATCATTGTCTCATTAGCTTTGGTGAAGTTGTAGCCTTTTCTTTTAATTTCTTCTTCAACGTAATTTTTAATATCTTGTGCGTAATTTTCTGGAGGCTCCCAGTGGAATTCGGGATCATCGTGGTAAGTCTGGACGTCGGGGATTTTCGTGGTAGTTCTTTCGGTTGATGTCGGTGTTAGTTCGTCTCTTAGTTTCGTCGATGGTTTGGTAAACGCAGCTATTGCTGGTCCTAGTGTTTTATCTAGGTACTGTTGAAGTTTCTTGCATTTGGCAACCGTGTTTACGTCGTTCGAACTTCCCCATATGATGAACCCTGAGGCGTTTGATTTGTAAAGGGTTTCCAACGCCGTTTGCAGGTCTTCCTGAAAGGTTAATAAATTTTCTTTAGCAAAGTTCTTACATTGTTCGAATGGTGCCATAAATATAACTTTAATTGCGAGAATTTAATATTTTATATACAGGCAGCGTACCTATTGTATTTACGAGGCAATAAATATATTACTTGGCAGTAACCACTTCCCAAAATGAATGACTAGCAAGAGAATGGCTGACCAGCCAACTATCTCATCACTTGCACAGAATAAATGTGGGTAGAAGAATACAGTCGAATAAAAATAGCGCACTTCAATCTATTAAAATACACGGTACAAGCTTGATTAGTCCACATGGAACCCAAAATAAATATAATTATACTATACACCACTAGATGGCGCTGTTATAAAATGTACGCTACGCACTGACTAAAATACTGACCTCACTCAAATACCCTCCTTCCCTATACCGGAACCAGAAGTAAGGCAGCACTTGGGTGCCTTTCCTCTTGACCCTCTCAGCTTCATTCACACGGCCGCGTATGAGGCCAGCCAGTTGAGAGGAACTGAGGTCCTTGGAGCTGTAGACTGAGGGATAGAGCGCTGTGCTCTCCGACCACAACCAATATGTCCTGAAATTGATAAAAAAAATGTTTTTTAACTCTTTCATCTAGATTCCTAAAATGATTTTCAATGCCCCAAGGTATTGTCTGACGTGTGAGATAAGCGGTTCGGAGCTGTGAAAAGAGGCGATTTACTCAAGCATAGACGATCTTATTTCTATACTTTTATAAATAAAGACAAATTGGTGTAGCGACATCTGTCCCGATACACTCCGATCTAAACAGTAAAAAGTCAATTTAATATTTATTCTCATCTTGGCTATGATTGTTTACATTACTGGTGGTAGGTCTCTTATATGTAAGAGGCCATCTGGGTGGGTACCACCGCAGTGTCTATTTCTCCCGTCAAACAGCAGTGTAAATGCACTGTTGTGTTTCGGATTGAAAGGCATTGTAGCCAGTCTAACTACTAGACATATTGAGATTTAACATCTTATGTCTCAGGATGGCGAGCGCAGTGGAATGCCATGAATTACAAAGCAATGCTTTGTAATTCAAAGTGTTGTTCGGTTTTGCTACTGTTTATGAGCGGTCGTATCGCTTACCAACAGGTGAACGGCATGCTCATCTCGCTATTCATAGCAATAAAAAAAAGTGCAGCGAGATATTAAATGTAACGTTATTAACCGATTTCTATACATCTTCACTCCGCTCATCTTCGTAATGGACACGAATCCTTGCAAGTGTAGGCTTAATCTATTATTTAGACATTGCTGCACATAAGACCGATGTTTTGAAACAATTATTTACTAGGAAGTCAACTTCGTAGCTTTCACGTATGTGATCTACATACATACATACATAAACTCACGCCTTTTTCCCAGAAGCGGTAGGCAGAGGTGTCAGGACACCCACATTTCGCCTTGTATGTTCCGTCCCACAATGTGATAGGTGGCGAGCCTATCGCCATATCGGGCACAGATTCCTTACTCTGGGCTGATACTGAATGGAAAAATCCAATATCACTTTGCCCAACCCGGGATTCGAACCCGAGACCTCAGATTTGTAACCGTACCGTAGTACAACTACGCCACCAAGGCAGTCAGGCAGTCATATGTGATATAATAGAATAAATACTGCGAGATCAATTGTATAACTATGCCTCGTATAAAACTGTGTGATATCAAATGAATATAATATTTTCCTTTATTTGCGGAGTATAAACAATTCCATGTCGCATAGATTTGCATAACATTATTATAAATGTAAATCGTGACAAATTGCGGAATGCTTATACAAGTATATGGCCATTTTATATGTAGGAGATTTGTTCCTTGATCTTTGTAATCAATATATGCTATTCCGATCCTTATTTTCTGTGATAAATAACAATATTTCGTGTTTGTCTGATTTCCAAAAAAATTTAAGCTGGCTATAGAATATACTAAGGTGCCCAATTAGCGGCTATCATATGCGATCGCAAAATCTTGATACACAAAGCACTAAACCGGGCTCTGTGGCCTAAGGAGAGGCTTATGTCTTGCAATACTGGTGGAAGGTCTCTCATATGTGAGAGGTCGCTAGGGTAGGTACCACCGCAATTTCTGTTTCTCCCCCCCAAACAGCAGTGCAAACTGCACTGATGTGTTCCGGTTTAAAGGACATTATGGCCAGAATAACTACTGGACATATTCAGAAAGACACGCTTATCTCGCCATTCGTAGCAATAAAAAAGCAGTGCACTGCATCAGGCTGATGATTATGATGATGATGATGATAATGATGTATGCGATCTTGGAAAACCAGTCACAATGATTCACATGATAATCAGTAAATATGGAAACAGTCCCGCCCTGACACCCACCACTGTAACTCCTGTGAAATCCATAGTTGTTGCTAACATAATAATTTAAACCTTTGTATCCATCCATCAGCCAAAGGAAGTCCACTGCTGAACATAGGCCTCCCCCAATGATTTCCACAGAGACCTGTTGGAGGCAGCCTGCATCCAGCGACGTCCCGCGACCTTTACCAGGTCGTCGGACCATCTTGTGGGTGGACGTCCCACGCTGCGCTTTCCGCTACGCGGCCTCCATTCGAGCACTTTCCGACCCCATCGGTCATCAGATCTCCGCGCTATGTGCCCTGCCCATTGCCACTTCAACTTGCTAATCCGCTTTTTAATGTTTGCTTAATAAACCTTTGTAACCTAACCCTAACCATCCAAATACGACTATAGGAAAATCCAAAAGGTTTTAGTTGCATTGTGTCTGAAGTCACTAAAGGCCGATGCCAATAAATCAATCGAAAAAAATAGATTGAAGTCAATCTGAATCGTTTCCTACTTTTCGATTGGTCTCTTACGATGTTGCCATAGTTATTTCACTACTGAAATTTCAGTCTGGATTATTGGCAATATAGTATCAGAAAAAAGATTGAGCCTGTCCTTCTCAAACGGCAAATTTTGGATTGGGATTGTTTATGGCAGCGGCTGTAAAACTACCACGCGTTCTCGATCGTAGTCTAAATATACCTAACGTGACCATACGTCCCGATTTGGGCGAGACAGTCCCGCTTTTAGGAAGTCTGTCCCGGTGACCCCAGCAAGGCCTACATAGTCCCGCTTTTACAAACAGACTGTTGGGTCAAATTATTCCAGCACTTTCGTAAAAACCAATCTTGATAAGTGTCTGCCTGGAAGTCACGCCACTACTGGGGCTTATAAATCGTGCCTAACTAACTATTTTGTGTTTAGTGCTATGATTATTTTTGTAATGCAATCTTCTTTATTAAAAACTTGTAAAACACCAAAAACTTTTTATTATTATTTAATTCCACAGATGTCCCGCTCTGGCACAAAAAATAAATGGTCACGTTAGATATACCCTGTGTCATTGATTTAAAAACTAAGGATAGGCCCTTTAGTACATTGGGTACGTCAAAAAGATGCCTGTGAAAATCGCGCCATCTGTTGGATTTTTACGTCAATGGCGACCATGAAATCGTTTTTCAATAATGCTAAAATAAATGTTATACTAACTTAAAGTTATATAATTTTTACTTAGCGGTGATAAAAAATGTTATCTTTTTTTGTGAACTTTCGGTCATCTTTATTGCATCCACGAAGATACAATTAGGCATTTGTCGACGACTTACAGACCGGTGCGCTGTGACGTCACAACCGTTGCATTGGTCCCGCGGACCACTTTCGTGACAACACTTTTCGTACTCTCCGCCCCGTCCATATATTTTACGTCAATGCCCTGTGTATTAAGTTTTCCTCACCGATCATTCTCTTCAGGCACCTTGTCAGCGCACGTTTCCTTCATGTGTTTGTTCGCCATGTTGAAGCAGTAGGGAAACCCGTAGTATCCCCACACGGCTCGCGGCCTCATCTGCTTGGCAACAGACAGTGTAGTCTGCATAAACGTACGCGCTGCTTCTTCAAAACGCTGTTTTGCCTGGAAGGAGAAGTTGTATCTTTGATTATTAATAAATAATAAATAATAATAAATAACACTTAACAGTCACATACATAGTCCTGACCCCACACTAAGATCAAACCGGCGTCTAACCAACAGCGCCACGGAGGCTGTCGATTATTTAATTATTTATAGTACACAGTCTTAAAATATCTATAATATAGAGGTAGGGCTGTCATAATTTGCCTGTTAAAAAACCGCAGATATTTTCTTATTCGTAATGTTGGTAGCGCTCCTATATTAGTGATATTTGAACGAATTATTTAACAACAAATTGCTATAAATTCCTTTGATAACCGAAAGTATATTTAGCTATTATCCTTTCAAGTTGGGGGTGGATAACCTGTCAAATTTCAGCCAATAAGAGGACAGAAAAAGGTGGCCCGGCTCCACCATTTTATCTACGTTTTTAAAATACCAACGTTCTTCTATAATATAAACTCTAAGCACAAAGTAAAAAACAGTTTTAAAGACGATACAAAACAACAAAATACAAATGGCGCTCTTATCGCTAAGGCAATTTCTGCCAGATGACCATAGGTTTATTTTGCATTATTTTACAATCATGTAATCCCTCTCAATTGTTATTTGGAGGAGGCCCGTGATGCTGGCACTTCACATGGCTGTTTGTATTTGCTATTGGGTGTTTGTTGTATTTGGCAAAATAAATGACGTTAAAAGCAAACATGCAAATAGAGGCAAATATGACCATCTATACTTACGTATTTGTTATTGGCCTTGCTTGTCAAATAGGCAAATACGGCCACACTTTCTCAATAAAACTGACCACACATGGTAATTGTTTGCCAAATATGCCAAATACACAAATACAAATAGCCATGTGAAGTGCCAGCATGATCTGCAGGGGGACGTATTTGAATTGATACAATACTATGTTTTACTATCATATCATATCATACTATCATATTTTTGATCCAAAATTCGACAGCCTCCTTGGCGCAATTGGTTAATTGCTAGCTGTGAAACAAGAAGACCCGGGTCCGATCCACGGAGACGAAAGGTGAAAAATGTGCCCTGGGATTCGAACCCACATTAAACCGCGTCCGATCCCAAATCAACTGGTAACAACACATCCAGTATTTAACAAACAAAACATTACTAATTGTTACGTAGAGTGCTCATTGCAATTACTTTAGTTAAACGAATTTATACTAACATTCATGGAATTAAACGCAATGGGTATTAAAAAACGTAAGTTAGTGGTGTTTTTCCTACAACAAATGATTCACAAACACAATAGTAAACAAATGAATCAATTTGATAGCAGTTTTACGTCAAAATAGTGACCACGTACAAGTAACAAACCACCGACATTTTAATTAAAACTTTACAGAAATATTCATATCATTATATCTATCGACTGCCTCGGTAGCGTAGTTGTACTGCGGTACGCTTACAAAGCTGAGGTCTCGGGTTCGAATCCCGGGTCGGACAAAATGATATTGGATTTTTCTATTCATTATCAGCCCGGAGTCAGGAATTTGTGCCCAATATGGCGATAGGCTCGCCCCCTATCACATCATAGGACGGAACATACAAAGCGAAACGTAGGTGTCCTGGCACGTCTGCCTACCCTTTCTGGGAAAAAGGCATGAGTTTATGTATGTATCATATCTATCAACATATAACCGACCAATACTGAAAATAACTGCTCTACAATCAATAGTTTATTGATAGGGATTAGACCATAGTCCATCGCGACGTTCTGTTACGAATAGGCCGATTTGACACACTGTAGAATTTTCTTGTCTCTTCTGTATGATAATGCCAATATTTAAGCGCCTTCTTGTTGCATTTTCATGTTGCTGAATAATTTGGTGTACAATAATTTTATGAACGCCGCCCATTTGACATCTACTATTTCAGGAATAGCCATTTTTAGAAATATTGCAATTAATGGGGAAACTGTATTAAAATTAATTAAGTGCGTGGTGGCCTGTTGGTAAACGGACCAGTCGCGGCTGCCAACATGTTTACGGTGGTCGTGGGTTCAAATCCCAGGGCACACCTCTGACTTTTCGGAGTCACGTGTGTATTGATAGTCAATCACCACGCACTAAAACGGTGAAGGAAAACATCGTGAGGAAACCTGCATACCATAGCGGTTTATAAGAATTTCTATGGTATGTAAGTCCGCCGACCCGCACTAGGCCAGCGTGGTAGACTATATGGCCTAACCACTCTCAATCATACTGTTGGTTGTAGAGTAGGCCCGTGCCCTGCAGTGGGACGTATATGGGCTGATACAGAATAGTCCATCACGATGTCCTTTTACGGATAGCCACACACTATAGAATTTTTTCGTCTCTTCTGTATGGTATTCATATATTAGTAATCCATATTAACAACGATAATTCCAATATTTACAGCGCTTTCTTGTTGCTGAATAATTTGGTGTACAATTTTATGAACGCCGCCCATCTGACATCTACTATTTCAGGAATAGCCATTTTTACGACGCCTCAAATGTTTATTAGACTATAAATATTATAATTTATCATTGAAACTGTATCAAAAATGAACCCAAGACCATAATGCTTCAAGATTACACATGCATTAAGACCAGTGTTTCTTAATCGGTGGTCCCTGAAAGCATCACAAATGGTCAGTGAAGCCATCTTAATACTCAATACTCAATATCTTTATTGCACACCACATGTTATAGAGATGTTACAATTTTATAAACAGGTACAATGTGGACTGTGCTGGGCACGGCAACAATTTAGGAGAAAGGAAGAAGCCACAGTGTTCATTTTATTTATAAATATATTTGGAATATTGTATTCCTAAAATTTATAATAAGTATACATATTTGTATTTAATATGCAATTATGATAGCATAATTAGTGATATTTCTTCACAAATTTTATTTGGTATCTTAAGGCCACATTTAAGACAATTTTATGCATGTTTTATTATGCATATAAAGAAATCCTTTTATTTAGAACTTCGATACTGTATTTACATTCAACCAAACTAGTTAAATGAGTGGTCATTGGCTATATAGAAATTTGTCAAATGCTCCCTCATGAATAAAAGGTTAATAACCACTAATTTTGACCAAAGAGACGTCTACAAATAATCAGTACATAGAACAAAGTAGCATATAGTTTTGAATGAAACAGAGCTTTGTTTACAATAAGGCGCGTGTCATAACATCAGTTAGCTCGTCTTATCTCGATTTATAATTAGGACAACAAGTGCCATAGGGAATGCTTTGAGCATTACAATCAATCGCTTTAACTGCAACTTTGTAGGTACTACCTAGTGCCTGATTCTGTATCTGTATTTTTTTATTATTACAAATGTAGAGACGAGCATGCCGTTTAACTGATGGTACGTCAGCTCATGAACAGAAGCAAAACCAATTAACACTTTGAATGCCCTTGCCATCCTGAGACATAAGATATTAAGTCTCAATATGACCAGTAATTTCTCTGGCTCAGTATCCTTCAGACCGAAACACTACAGTGCATTTACACCGATGTTTGGAGGGAGAAATAGGCATTACGGTGGTACCTATCCATGCTGTCTCTCACATATGAGAGACCTACCACCAGTATCTGTATCTGTATCAGCCCATATACGTCCCATTGCAGGGCACGAGCCTCCTCCACAATCGAGAGTACGATTGAGAGTGGTTAGGCCATATAGTCCACCACCCTGTTCTAGTGAAGGTACGGTATGCATGTTACCGATGTTTTCCTTCACCATTATAGTGCGTGGTGATTGACTATCAATACACACATGACTCCGAAAAGTCATAGCTGTGCCCTAGGATTCGAACCCGCGACCACCGTGAACATGTTGGTAGCCGCGTCTGGGTAAAACATATTACATTAGACCCGTGTTATATATAGTGGTAATGGTAATTGTATTTAATGATGTGTCAATAGCAGTCAATTGGAAAATCAATTTCATTGAACATAAACATCTATTAAAAATAACATTAAATATAATTACTGATTCATGTTTCACACTTTGAGCTATATGCCTAACTACGTCGGTGGCTCAGTTGTACTACGGTATGATTTTAAACCTGAGGTCTCGGGTTCGAATCCCGGGTCGGGCAAAGTGATATTAGATTTTTTCCTTCATTATCAGCTTGGAGTCAGAAATTGGCCTATAGTGATAGGCTCGCCTCCTATCACATCGTGGGACGGAACACACTAAGCAAAATGTGGGTTGCTACCACCTTTGCCTACCCTTCTGGCAAAAGACGTGAGTTTGTGTATTTGAATTATATTCTTTTACTGTATAACTTTATGCTAATAAACAACAAACACTGTTGGAATTCAACCACCTTTTGAAAACCACAAATAAGTGAGTTACTCGACCTTCAAATATAATCAAGGTCTGATCAATGATGAGTGGATAACCTGATTTAGACCTGGTGACAAAAATTACATATTGCAAGCAGGAAAATACCAGGCTCGATTTTCAGTCGGACAATCTAATTTGTATGAGTTTTTGGTGTGAAAAATGTTGTATAAGTTGCCTGGGGTTGGAGACAGCTTTAACATGAGAATATTACCCTATAATTATTGAGAATGTTATCATTATAATTTGTCACGTTTTGTGACGAAAGCAGTTGGACTGTAGATAGTACCTATGCTTACTTCTTTGCTAAAATATGTGAAAGCTCACAACTATACTCTACAAATCATAAACAATAATGGATACACCCAACAGTCACATACTTAGTCCTGAGTCCTGACCCCACACTAAGATCGAGTCTTGTAACGTGTATCCGAAACGAGACACTTTTCGGTCTCAAACACCCAGACCCGAAACAATATGTTGATAACACAAATATTTATTCCTATCGGGGATCGAACCTGTAAACTCTCGCTTCACAACTGGCGTCTAACCAACTGCACCACGGAAGCTGTCAACAAGAATAAACAGATGTCACATTAGTGTCACTATTTGCCGATCTACGTCACAATATCTCTAGTCAATCCCAATACTGGGAACTAGTGTTGAGTAGAACATACAAGAAGCAGTACATTTGTCCCATACATGACGTCAAAGTGTAAGAGCGGCTCAACTTTTTAAAGTGTACTACTTATATTTGGTGTCCCGGTACTCGTTACTCTACGTAATGAACTATAGGAGAGAGCGAGAGGGAGTGACACACGTGCTAACAATACTATCTTACGTATTGCCAAGCGTCAGTACGCCTCACCTCAATTGAAGTGAGACATTGTACTGGCTTAGTACAAAAAGAGGCTACTCTTACAAACTCTTTTTCAAGTCATGTCCTACACATCACTACTGGGAACAAACTCATTTCGGACGTTACAAATGGAATTGAAATCTTAACGATTAACTGCATTACGATTGCCAATAGATCGGAGCAAGTATTTAGGGCAGATTGATTGCCCAATGCTCGTATATTTATAATTAAGCCCACGATGGTTAACAGATGACGTTTTAGATTATTCAAGTACTGCTAAAGGGTTTATACTTGCAGTTGGGAAATAATTTCACAATACAGTCGTGGGAGTTATTTATTAATTTAAATCTTTATTGTACACAAACTTAAAATACTATACAGAAACAATAAAAATAGTACGAATGGGAGACTTATCGCTCTCCAGCATTGTCTTACAGACAATCATGGGATGGATTTAAAAGAAGGAGAAAGAGAGGGCAGTGTAAAAAATAAAGAATTTAATGTATGGTAAAAAAACTTAGGTTAGATGGAGTCATTGCCTCAAAAAGCATTATGAATAATGTAATTTATTTTGATTAACTAAAGTAAAAATAATAAGTATTATAATGAATTGTTACGAACGTGTTTATGTATTATCAGTTTCTAAGTTGTCACCAATTTTTTGTATTTTAGCTGTTGGTTTTCCACACACACATCAAGCCTTTTTCCAGAAGGGGTAGGCAGAGTGCTACCAGGAAACTCTCGTCTCGCCTTGTGTGTTCCATCCCACGATATAATAAGGGGTGAGTCTATAACCATATCGGGTACAAAACTCAGGGCCAACAATAAATAGAAAAATCCTATATCACTTTTCCCGACCCAGGAACTGAAACCCGAGACAGAATAATCATCATAATTAAGTATTATTACTCACTTCAGCTTGTATCCACTGCTTGGGCCACCACCAATGCATCTTCTTCTCGATCTCAATTGAAATATCCTTGTATGGCACCAGGACCCCGAAATTCTGTCGGAATATCGGCCGCCAAGACTCAAAGTCTATTATGCCGACACCTGGAAACAGGAGTAAAATGTATACAGTGAGGGGTATTTTTATACTGGTCTGTAAAGAATAAATAAACCCAACAGACATAGGTCTGACACGACATTAAGAATTAAGATACATGGCTTGTGTCATGTATAAAAATCTAAGAGAGCTTCACTATACCAGAACCGGAATAAATACATGGTCTGATACTCTCGGACAAATTTGTCATTACAGAGGTATCGCGCCACTTTAAAATCATCATCAGTCCGTTGCAGTCCACTGCTGGACATAGCCCTCTCTCAAGGTACGCTAACTCCGGCGGTTATCTGGTCTTAAACATGTGCCCAGCCCATTGCCACTTTTTTTTTTTTATTGCTATGAATGGCGAGACGAGCATGCCGTTCGCCTGATGGTAAGCGATACGACCGCTGATGAACAGTAGCAAAACCAAACAACACCTTGAATTACAAAGCAATGCTTGGCATTCCACTGCGTTCGCCATCCTGAGACATAAGATGTTAAGTCTCAATATATCCAGTAGTTACTCTGGCTACAATGCCCTTCAACTCGAAACACAACAGTGCGTTTACACTGCTGTTTGACGGGAGAAATACCCACCCAGATGGCTTCTCACATATGAGAGACCTACCACCACTTCAACCTAATAACTTTCAAATAAATACGCAATGTACCGCTTCCAAAAGTCGATGTGTAGATTATTCGGGAACAACAATTAACAGCAGTGGATTTCATGAGGTTATTGAAAGAAAGAAATAGGAATAGATTTTTTTTTAGACTTAGTGCATTTTATTTTTATATTTAGAGAGATTTCTTCGTAGGAAACATTTTGCGGGCAATTATTTAAAGGCGCTATCACTTATATACACCATACATTAAATATAGCAGAGTCTTAACCCTAAGATACAAGTAAACCAGACATACAAATAAATAACGTGCAGAATCAATGTTATTCTTACATTTCATTGTTTGGAACGAACAGACAACAGTTGCAACGCTTTGCAATGTTTGTTTGTGAAATCCGTACGGGTAAATGTTAGTGTTTGATTCAATTAAAAGGAGATACACAAATCCTATAGAAACTGGGATAAATAGACAAACATGAGACGTGAATAAATAAATACACCCAACAGTCACATACATAGTCCTGACCGCACACTAAGATCGAGTCATGTGTCGTGGATATCAGGAACTACGAGAGACTTCTTGGTCTCACAAACACTTAGACCCGAAACAAATACTTGTTGTTTACGCAAATATTTGTCTCGGTGCGGGGATCGAACCCGCAGCCTCTCGTTTTACAGCTGACGTCTAACCAATTGTGCCACAAAGGCTGTCAAAAATTTACAAAACGCTAAAAAGACACCCAACAGACACACAAAGTCCTGACCCCATAAAAAAACAAGTCTATTGTCTAATGATTTCTTAGATTTACGTGAATGTTAGTCATTGTAATAATGTTTACGAATTTTATCGCGGCTTTTGTGACATTTTTTAACTTCCTGGCGTTTCAATTGCTTTAGAGATTTCATCGGCCTCATGTCGCACCTTTAGAATTAAAGAGACCTAACTAAAAATCTTAGTTTTTGGGAAACGTTCTTTAAATATTTGTAACATAAGATCTATTCTATCTAATCTATTTTGTTTGGATTCGGTCAGTTAAATTTTAAAGGAGCGATGTTCGCGATAAAATACGTCATTTTTTTTCATTTCAAGCTCTGTCGTCATGGCAATCAGAGACTCTGAGACTTTTTAGTCTCACAATATTTGTGGGCAACACACTTATTACTTAATAAAATTAATACTGACTAATGATTGCCATATCTGTGATTTTACACGCGTTGCTGCGGAAATCAACTGACTATCACTCGTTTAGCTGCCAATTTCCGTCGTATTTGCCGTATTCATGCGAGCTTCAGATATTTGCTATGCACGATTTACCCGACAGATCTGTCTGATAGTCACAACAATGTAATGTATGTCGAGAATATGCATAAAATACCTCATTGCTACCTGTACTCAAAATCAACGGTTTTAGTTTAGAAAAATAAGTATCAGACAGATAAATAAATACACCCAACAGTCACATACATAGTCCTGACCCCAAATTAAGATCGAGTGTTGTGTCGTGGGTATCAGGAACTACGAGAAACTTTTCGGTCTCACAAACACCCAGACCCGAAACAAATACCTGTGGTTTACACAGATATTTGTTTCGGTGCGGTGATCGAACCCGCGGCCTCTCGTTTCACAGGCGGCGTCTAACCAACTGCGCCACAAAGGCTCTCAAAAAAAAAAGATCTGATGATTGAACAATGTCGCTGTTTGCAAACGTTTTTTAAAAATGTGGCAGTGCTAAGCTGTTGTCACTCATGACTCAGCATGAATTGACTTATCAGAGGCGGTACCAATGTCTCATAGGAGATCGACGGGAAGCAACCACTTTGGTGTGCGTTTCTTTCGGTAAGTGAGATGTCGGTTGCCCAATATCCCTTCTTCTTCCCATCCTTTATCCTTCCCGATTTGATGGTCCGGCAACACATCCATGATTCAAGCGTTGTGGATGTTCATGTGCAGTGATCACTTACCATTAGGTGACCTGTTTGTTCGTCTGCTGGAACTATAATAAAAAACAAGCTGCTTTCAACAGGTCGGTGTGAAAATTTTTAGGAGAGACTTATGTTCGGAGGATTTCCTGAGACTGATGATGATAATGACAATAGTTCAAATCAAATGTTGTCTGGCAAACATTCAGACCAGGGACAAAAAAAGGTAGGTAGATGTATGTCTACCACTCAATTGGTCAGGAAATAAAATACCCTTCTTATATATAATAACATAGTCACTAAACACATCTTACTAACATGCTATGGATTCACTGAATTTAAAACAAAGGATATTTTATTTAAAAACAAAATATAATTTTTCCTCTACCCAGGAATTCAACCCACGCCCATGCTATAGACAAGTTAATTACTAGGCAAGGCAATATATAACATAAATAATAGCTAACCTTCCGTAATGCCATCGTATATAAAATATGTACGTACATAGAGTCGATCAAGTGTACCCGCATTCCACCAAGGATAATTACCTAGCATTCTAGCCTAGGTTTTAGAGAATACTTGAGAATGTTGTGATAATAATAACAATGCTCGCATATATGTCGGTGTTTATTTTCTACATACATACATAAACTCACGCCTTTTTCCCAGAAGGTGTAGGCAGAGCTGCCAGGACACCCACATTTCGCCTTGTATGTTCCGTCCCACGATGTGATATGTGGCGAGCCTATCGCCATATCGGGCACAAATTCCTGACTCTGGGCTGATAATGAATAGAAAAATCCAATATCACTTTGCCCAACCCGGGATTGAAACCCGAGACCTCAGCTTTGTAACCGCACCGTAGTACAACTACGCCACCGAGGCAGGAGGTTTATTTTCTTCATTATAAAATTTCAATAAAATGACTTTATCATATATAATCCCATATAAGTCCCACTTCAGTTTACCAACAGGCCACCAAGCACTTTTAGTGCTTCAATATTCATGCTCAATCATGACTGATAACACGTTGCTCTCCTTCTTTTAAAGACACATATTATTAATTAATATCATATATTTGAAGTGAGCAATGTCTGTACATGAAAGATAATAACTATAGGTATCTTTGCATACAGGAATAGGAAGTATAACCCTTTCTCAAAGGTCGGCTCAACCCGGAAATTGTAATATAATTCCACAAGGCAGTCATCTACTATGTATTAACCAAGTAATCATTAGTATAATACAGTAACATAAATTCTGTAATCAAATCCCAGGGCACACATCTGACTTTTCGGAGTCATGTGTGTATTGAGAGTCAATCACCACGCACTAAAACGGTGAAGGAAAACATCGTGAGGAAACCTGCATACCATAGCGGTTTATAAGAATTTCTATGGGTGTGTAAGTCCGCCAACCCGCACTAGGCCAGCGTGGTGGACTATATGGCCTAACCACTCTCAATCGTACTCTCGATTTTAGAGTAGGCCTGTGCCCTGCAGTAGGACGTATATGGGCTGATATAGAAGTTCTGTAATGAAATCCCACAATAGATACATAAAGGGTAAAAAGTGGTTGTTGGGCGAATTAATTTTATCAGAATTGTTTCAATTCGGAGTTGTTTTAGTTGGTTAAATGTTGCAGCTATTGAAAAATTGTAACAAAAGTTTATTTAAGATACCTTGACTTCAGAGCTTTATAATTAGATATTCTAGATATTATTTAAAGTTAATCCAAAGCAGTTTTGTTGAAACAATGAAATTTAATAAGAAATGTGAAGAAAACAAACCAAGATATCAGTGCTAGTACTATTGATTTATTTTTATTGCTCGACTTTAGAACTCAATATTTCAAAATTCTCTAGACAATTATAGTGACATTAGAATGGTGACTCTCGTAAGTTGCATAGTTATAGATATGGTTATAGAGTTCGCTAAATTAATTTAGGTTTCTTAGATTTACGCGAATGTTACACATTGAAAAATAATTGAAAAAGATTGAAATAAAACTATTATTTACGAATTTTATCACGGATTACGGAATTTAGAAGTAAAAAAATGTAAAAAAAAAGAAAGAAATAAAGAAACCACATCCGCGATAAAATCCGTAAATAATATCTACTTTTATTTCAATAGTTTAGTTAAGTTATTTAGACTGGACTTACACTTATTTAGATATAGTCACTACATATGCCGTACTAAAACTCAGTACGATAAAAGTTTCCATAGCCGCGACCTTGTTATGATCGTTCTAATTATGACGTGCTAATAACCCACGTTCCCTCTTCCGGAAACACAATTATCCCGGCGCCAGACATAAACGAGAGTAGGTTCGAATCCTGTACAAGGTTGTGGGACAAACATTCTGGTTTTTGTAATCTCGCTTTTCGGCGACTTATTTTTAATATATTCAATTTGAAATATTTTAAAGGTAAAAAAGTACATAAAAACGTACAATAACGATGGAGGAAAAATATCGTAAAGAAACCTGCATATCATAGCGATTGGTAAGAATTTCTATCGTATGTTCAGTCTACCACCACACATTAGGCCAGCGTGGTGGACTATATGGCCTAACCACTCTCAATCGTACTGTCGATTGTGGAGGAGGCCAACGCCCTGCAGTGGGACGTATATAGGCTGATACAGTACAATACAATAAACAAATAAAATAAAATAAACTTTACAATTGTACGATAACATTACGATTGAGAATAAATATCCGGAAACATTGCCTTTTTAGGTAATATTGAATATTGCAACTTGTTATTTTTCCCAATTTATGTTTTATATGAAAATGCATTGATCTCATTACATTCAATATCATATCTTTTTGAACTAGACTTTATTTTATTTTTTACAAGTAGACCGACCCTGCTTTATCCTATTACAGATACGAGTATGTATTTTTAAGAAGAAAAGCGCTTTTGTTACATTGTTCATTGATGCTCCGCTCCTATTTGCCATAGCGTGATGTTATATAGCCTTGCTTAATAAATGAGCTATTTAATGCTTAAATCATTTTTCATTTGGACCCGTACCTCCTTAGATAAGCGAGTCCGAACTAACTAACTCTTCAACTTTATAAATTAGAATGGAAGTATGTGCACCGCAATGTCTATTTCTCCCGCCAAACAACAGTGTAAATGAACTGTCGTGTTTCATTTTGACGGACATTGCAGCCAGAGTAACTATTGGACATATTGTGACTTAACATCTTATGTCTCAGGATGGCGAACGCAGAGGACTACCAAGCTTTATAATTCAAAATGTTGTTTGGTTTTGCTCTGTTCATGAGCGGTCGTATCGCTTACCATCAGGCGAACGGCGTGCTTGTCTTGCTATACATTTCAATATAAAAATATATATATTTACACTACACAATCAAGTGCATTCAGAATGACTATAACTTTGCCTTGATAATACTATAATGTTTACGTATTATTGTTTCGTAAAACATTCATGAATCATCAAGTTACGTAATGGCCTACAAAGATAATATTACTGACATTAATCATATGTTTTGCACCGTGTTTTGTTTTGCAAATTTTGTAGTTTAATAACCTTATTGATTAAGGAGTATTTACACTTGATTTGAATGAGAATTTGATTTCCACGTACATGCATACATAAACTCACGCCTTTTTACCAGAAGGGGTAGGCAGAGGTGCAACCAAAACACCCACGTTTCGCCTTGCTGTTTCCGTCCCAAGATGTGGTATGCGAGCCTATTGCCATATCGACCACAAATTTTTGAATCACGGCTGATAATGAATAAAAAAACAATATCACTTTACCCGACCCGGGATTCGAACCCGAGACCACAGCTTTACAATCATACCGTAGTACAACTGCGCCACCTAGACAAGCTGGTGAAATAAATACTCCCAATAGTCACATATATAGTCCTGACCCTATAACAAAATTCGAATAGAAATAGTATCATAAATAATAAGTGACTTTTTGGTGTCACAAAAATCTAGACCCAAAACAAATACTTCAGGTCACATAAACATTTGCTTTGGTACGGAGATCGAACCCGCAGCCCGTCATTTCGCACCCAGCGTCTAACCCACTGCGCCATGGACGCCGTCACTTACTTAAACTCACTTAAAATACTAAAGATTACCCTTTCAACATACCATGAAAATCAGGGTCTGGTATACTCTGATCCAAGACACTCCTAAAAGTATCAAGATGAAGTTCTAAATTCCCCTCCTGCGGGACTCCTCCGTTCCTGAACTTGAACTTCCCACTGGTCTCATTCTTCAGGAGAGCCGGGAAGAGACCAGGGTCGTACAGGATGGAAATCTCTTCTCCTCGAAAACTGTCGTTTTTATTTTGGAGTATACCATACTTTTCGTAAAGGTTTTGGAATGGTATCTTCTTGGATCTGCACTGCATTGTAGGGACGTTCCAGTAGACGCTGAACTGTCTCCCCTGGTCTTCTAAGCGGTCTTCTGGCATCTCTATTACGTAGTAACTGGAACAATAGAAAAGATTTTTAATGATTATAGAAATCTGGTTCAGCCGATACACGTCCCATTGCAGAGCACGGGTCTCCTCTACAATCGAGAGTACAATTGACAAGGGTTAGGTCATGTAGTCCATCAACCAATAAAATTACATATAAATTGAAATAAATAAATTTATTATTATAGTGCGGGTTGGCGGACTTTATATACTATAGATTTTTTCACTAGTCGCTACGGCAGGATTCCTCTCATTGTTTTCCTTCACCGTTATAGTGCGTAGTGATTGACTATCAACACAAACTTGACTTCGAAAAGTCAGAGGTGTGCCCAGGGATTTGAATACGCGACCACACGCGTGGACATGTTGGCAGCTGTCTTGTCACGAACAGGCCATATATTATAGAAAATATGAACGAGAAATAAATGTATGCGCCTATGTTGTACACTCTACACTATTCAAAGATTGATTATAACAATATTATGATTAATGGCATAAAGTTGTTGAAAAGTTTGCCGGCACACATGTCCCTTCCTTCATATACGTCACTCTGTTCATCAATCTTTAGTACATAAGTTATCTTCTTTATATACATCTTAATAACCATGTTGATTTCTCTCTTTCAAAGTCAATGATATATATTACTTGATTATTTTTTTTCTTTGCAATTATATCTTCGTTTAGGCAATTATTTATGTTTATTGCAACGATTTGCTAAATGTTTCAATAAAATTAGTTAGTAAACAAATTAAAGTATCTTTCCATATTTTTATTACATTTATTAAATGTAAAAAAGGGTTGGTTATTAATATATTTAGTTTACGTTTTATTAATAAATAATTATAGTATTTAGGTTGTGTTGTGATAATTGGTTTGTAAACAATTTGATGAATGACCACACACCGTCTAATACCGTAAATTATTAGCATTTATACAATGTTGATGAGTTCACTCACTTTTTAAATTGATTTCTGATAAATAATTTCATGAAGAGTGTAAGGTATCAACGTTATTCGCAGATAGTTTACAAACCAATTTCAGTTCTCGATTGTTTGTTCTTTCGAACGAGTTTTGAATTCACTTTGAGCGAGGAAAAGAGAACATTCTATAACTAAAATTGGTTTTATACCTGTATTTGAATAAGGCAGATAATATCACGTATTTATCGCCAAAGGATAATGCAGAGACATCTCGAATGCCACCATCGTCAGAGCTTTTCCGAGGTAAGATGCGATACAATAAATAGAATATTACGCATCGATATCGCGAAGATGCCCTATTTTTCTTCCGTGTTTTTCTTACACTGGGGTGACAAATTCGCTCTAACTATCGTTTCATGGTTTACGACCATTCTCTATATAATATCATTCTCCATATGAGGTTATACGAGTAATAGCTACAATTACTGTGTCTGTACAATTCTACGTTTCGTTAAACAAATATATTTATCTTGCCTAGCTTTATATAAATATATATACACCATGATATCTATACCTCTCTATCTAACTGAAACATAAAATGGAACCGGGAGAGATAGTGGTTTTCTTCCAAATACGGGGCTTGAAAAGTGACCTTTTCATCCCGCAGGAAGAAAAAATATATTGTAATGAATATTCAAACCAAAACAAATAAGAATTTCCCGACTAAGAAATCGAACCCAATTTCTCACTTTTCACAGTCATGCACGCTGTTACTAGACCAATAAAATTAGTTTTAAAATTACCCATGATTAAAACGACATTTAGCCTTAAATACCTGATAATGGAAAATCCCGTCGGATGGGCGTTTAATAAAATATTAAACACTTGACCGTTATTTGAAGCTTACTAGATTGAGAATAGCATCATCGTTTTCCGCTTCCTCTTTTGTCTCTTTCACTCCTTTACCCTTACTGTATGTTCCTATCTCTTTCCTGTTTGTCTCCCACCAGGTTCCCCCACCAACCGAGTGTATATAACACCGGTGTCGTTGGGTTTAGTTCATTGGCGTCAAAATTTTCCGCTGATTCTAGTCGTCTGCAAGACGACCGAATGGAGACTCTATTGTTTCCATAATAAATATTTTCTACAAGTCGTGTCGGCGAATCAGTAAGTTATATTACTTATTACCATTTTTTCTTGTTTTAACGGTATTACCGTTGGTGTATTATTAACTAAGTACATGCTTAGTACATGTTTTAAAATAATTGATTAAGAATTACCCTTACTTAACTCTATTGAAATAAATTTTTAATTGTTTTATTTTATAGCACAGACAAGGCATATAAATTGGTTTACAAAAGAACGTGTGCAGTCGCATACTACACGTATTTTCTAAATAAATACATATTAATTTATGTGCCTTAACGCTTATTATTCTATAAAAGATTGCCCAAGTAATTATGTCGTAGGTATAGCCTATAACACGGCATTAACCATTATCTGCTAAGGTACAGAGTACTTCCGTTTCTTTAAATTCTTTAGTCCCGTCGGAGCCACTTTGAATCGAAGAAGGGGGGAGGGGTCAAATAAGCACATGGATAATATGTAATACAAATTACAAAAGTGCTATGTATCCCACAATCACCCCTTAAGATTCGATTCAATACCTACGGTTAAAGAACTATGACAATTTAATGACTATACATTACTTTTGTTAAAGAACGGAAGGTACACTTTTCAATAATTATAACAAATCTAATCTTTATTTTATAGCAATTTTTTATAGCTATATGACAAAAGCACTGTCAGAATTAGAGAATAATAAGCTAAAGTAGCCTTCTTGACTGCTTCTATGGTCATCAGTTAATACAAAGGCTTACAAATGATCGAGGCTTACAAAATGGCATGCTTTTACCTAAAATCTAATCTGTGCTATAGAACTAGGTTGCAAGCCACACGATGAACTCCGTATGAGTCACTTAAATATGACCTGTAGTATACAAGGTTTGATTTAATGACCTTGTTGATCAATGCTGTATATTAATACTGCCTCCGCAAGGTAAATTACAAACTAAAACCACTGGCTATAAGATTGCCATGAGCAATGGCTATCAAGCTTTCCTACAGCATTAAAATGTTTCGCAAATAGTAACGAAACTACACGCTGCCTCCCGCAGAGGTCATATTATTTTGGTGTCTCGCAGGTCGTTTAATCCTTGATCACACCGATCTTGAGGCTGTCGCGAGCAATGTCTATCGAGCTATTTATAAACACATAAACAGTTTGGCACATAGTAACGAAACCCTACACTGCATCCGATAAGTGTCAGTTTATTTTATTATCCTCGCAGGATAACTGATGGCACATAGTAACGAAACCCTACACTGCATCTGATAAGGGTCAGTTTATTTTATTATCCTCGCAGGATAACTGATGGCACATAGTAACAAAACCCTTCAATGCATCCGATAAGGGTCAGTTTATTTTATTATCCTCGCAGGATAACTGATTAAAACCACCGATCTTGAAGCTTCTGCGAACAGTGACGTTGTAGTGTCATGAACAGCGTTGAAGGTTTTACAAATTTTAAAACCACATACTACCTCCCGCAGGGGCTAACAAGTTTCTGGTTACCTTCGCAGGGTAACCACCCTAATAAAATTGCTGGCTATGAAGCTGTCACATATACTGACTATGGAGCTGTTACTAGTAGTCTTTAACTGGTGGTAGGTCTCTCATATGTGAGAGATCGCCTGGGTAGGTACCACTGCAATGTCTATTTCTCCCGCCAAACAACAGTGTAAATGCACTGTTGTGTGCGGTCTGAAGGACATTGGAGCCAGAGTAACTATTGGACATATTGAGACTTAACATCTTATGTCTCAGGACGGCGAGCGCAGTAGAATGCTAAGCGTGGCCTTGTAATTCACGGTGTTCGGTTTTTCTCCTATTCATAAGCGATCGTATCGCTTACCATCAGGCGAATGGCATGCATGTCTCGCTTGTGCAATAAAAACCACCCGCTGTTCTTCTTAAGGGCTTGCAGACTTTATCGGATATCTCTGAGGGATATCCATCCAGAACCAAACCGACCCATCTAGTTTCGGTTAAGTACTTCTAGACCAACCCGCACTAGGCCAACTTGGTGGACTATATGGCCTAATCACTCTCAATCGAGTTCTCGATTGTAGAGTAGGTCCGTGCCCTGCAGTGGGACGTATATGGGCCGATACCATACAATATAATATTACTAGATCATGCACTCGCTTTCGATTATATATCTGATTGGAAATTATGATTCGGCAGTCATAATTTTACAGAATATAGGAATACAGGATTTTCTTTCGCAAAGAAAACATGATTACTTTTCAAATGGCAGATCAAGAAATCCGGGAGATAGTCCCGGGATATTCTTAACACTACCGGTCACAAACTATTGTCATGGCATCATTCGCCTTACAAAAAGTTCACAGAACATCTTTTTGTGAATTTATGTCGCGTCCGCTGACCCCACAAAACTATGCCATTGGTTTGAAAAATAATGAATATACGTACAGACTTGTTCTGTTTGCTACCTTTTGAAAGTAATTTACCGTGGGAGATTACTACAAATAACTTTTCTGTAATCTGGTCTCGACAAAGCCCTAAAATATTCAAAGCTATGACTTAGCAAACTCATTATTTGTTTCTTTTAGAGTCACAGCAAAATGATCAAATTCTAGTTTTACCTCACAGATCACTCCCAAGTGCTCTGTTTTGCCCATACCTACATGGTAGGCACCTGGGTCGGCAAATAGAACTTCAGAAACTAAGATCGGTTTGTGGTATATATGCACAAGTGAACAATACATGAACACTCAATATTATAAACGTGACGGGGTCTAGTTAGTTTTAAACGCTCTGACCACCGTACCAATTGGACAACGGGTTGTAAAATAAAAATAAAATCTTATCTACCCACAGCAACGCGTATAGAACCGAATGTGTTCAAAATTTTATTCGACATGAAGTAAATTGTTTGCATATTGGACCTGATGTAGGTAACATATTTTTGAACCATACATCGATACAAATATTGCGTGCGGTGTTACGCCGATGCCCGCCTACTGTTTTTAAAATGCATACAATTGCAAAGCCCACTTTAGATATTTTGTTGGTGCTGGTGTAATAAAACTGAGTCTTAGTCTTCTCTATATATTGCTTTGGCATCGAAGCTTACAATAATTACAGAGTAGACAAAAACATATTTCTTTGGACGAGAAGGGCACCACCGCGATAGAATACGATATGGAACGCGATACAACACGAATCCCCATAAGGTTATTATCACCAATTTTCCATTGGTAATTGTTCGAAATCATTAGATAAATTAGGCCTCGAGCTCATAGTATCAATACATAGAAAGACATTAGAATTACCGAAAGAATTACCACACATTTTGAATTGCACCACATGCACATTTTTAAAATGTTGATATTTGATTATGGTTGTTCCCTACACAATCATAATGTAAACAAAATAGAAGGTGACCTCGAGGAAGGGGCAAATTTGATTATGCGAGTTTGAGTTTTCTTTCCATATACCTACAAAGAAGTGTTGTTCGTATTACTTTACAGCAAGTTGCAACTATTTTTAGTGCACTATTGTTGTGACATGTACCTCATATAATTTATAAATGGTATATGTAGTATGAGTAGGACATTTACTATGGTCCAATGTTGAATAATGGTTACGCAAAATGCTAAATATTATTAATTTTGTGTATACGAGTGTCGAGTATACTTGGCAGTGATATTCTGTTGTTTTCACACACTTTACCTTTGCAACTTATAGTTGTAGCATATAGCGGGTGTAGACTATAGGTAGGAAAATACATAGTCCTGGTCATGAAGCCTATGTGGAATAACAGGTACTGTTCACATACGATGGTGATTCATAGTCTCGGCCTACCTCTATGGGTTTGAGGTGTGAAGATTATGTACATATGCTGATATGTACACATGTTACAATACAATATGTATTATAATTACTTCTACACTACCAATAAATCTAGTTTTCTACTAGAAACTGAACAACTCTCGCAGAGAAACTCAAAGAAAAAGGCGGTAACAGCCTCGTTCATATCGGAGGTATGCTAAAGGCAGCCTCCTGTATAATATACATATCGGGTCTACTTTACGTGACCTCAACTGGTGTGACAAATCTTGGTTAAAATTGGATTCCTTTCAGAGGGTAACAAGTTTTTGTTAATGCTCTAAAGCAATTCTATCTGGTGGTATAGAATATTACGAGGTGTGAAAGGATACGCCTAGTGTTTGCTTTTTGTAAGTATCCGATAAAACCTTATGGTTTATTGTGAATCTGAAGAACTAGTATGTTCCTTCTTAAATTATGGATGTCAATATGTTATTATCGATACATTGTTTGTGTATTAATCAATTTGATATCAGAATTCATGTTCCAATCCATACTCAAAATAATTTGTAATCGATAATATTATATACCTAACTAATCTATTGTACATCTTTCACATTGGCGTCATTTCCCACCAGGAATAATAAACACGTCTCAATCTAGTAAGCTTCAAATAACGGTCAAGTGTTTAATAGCAGTGTTTTACCTGAAAATAAAACACATATTAAATACTTACCTTATTTGAAGCTTACATTTTAATTCCACCTGGTGTGGATTATCGACTCAATGAACTAAACCCAACGACACCGGTGTTATATACACTCGGTTGGTGGGGGAACCTGGTGGGAGACAAACAGGAAAGAGATAGGAACATACAGTAAGGGTAAAGGAGTGAAAGAGACAAAAGAGGAAGCGGAAAACGATGATGCTATTCTCAATCTAGTAAGCTTCAAATAAGGTAAGTATTTAATATGTGTTTTATTTTCAGGTAAAACACTGCTATTAAACATCGACGACCACAAAAATTCTTAACACCAATTCGCTAATATTAGTTTTAAACACACGGAGGTCAGTACAAACATATAGATTATACACAAACAGACATAGCCATGGAGCTCTATATAGGTATATGTAGCCTCCATAGAGGTCAATTTACCTTAGTTCAATATACAGGGATATCAAAACTGCTACCGAAAACGAATCCGGGTTGTAGTTTTAGTGACTACAGACACAATACAAGTAAAAATTTCGGCGAAAAACGCGACGATGTTTTTATAATGTTTTAAATATCATTTGTGTTTGGGTGATACATCCACATTTTATGCTAAAATAATTTAAACCCTTGCGAATCATAGCAACTTTAAAAAAAAAGATGTACCTACACTATAATATTATATATATAGAAATAAACTATTTATTTACCACCCAAGTACGACGATAGGAAAATAGTAATTTAAATTATATTACTAAAATGTTTAATTTAAAATACTAAGACATATTTGCCTTAGGTAACAAACTACTATAATACTGTTTTGGTACAAATATAATAATAATAAAAGTTAAACATAGTCAAAATACCCTTCAATTATTTTCGAAATAATGCCTTATTAATCTACAGCGCGAGCCTAATCCGGCTAGTCCCTTGTGAAAAACTTGAGGATACTGAGAATGGAAAATCCTCACTATATTTTCCTTTACCCTTCATAATAATAAGGCATGAGTAATAATTAAGCTGAATGCATGTACATGTACATCATAGTAAGGAAAGAGCCCGCTTACTGAAAGGCTGGTAAATTCCCTTGGTCATGGATAACTAACCAGTAGAGGTTATTTATCACAGGCGAACACAAATAGGCGCGCGCCCGTATGTTTGTGCCCGTGTGTCGTTAAGATTTACAACCCAATCTTCTAGCTTAATTAAAAACATTTGTGGGTTTTGTAGAACGTAATATATCGACTAGGTTCCAAAATAGGTTTTATGTTCCTAGTCTATAATTCTTTTAACCATATAGTATTATATTTTTAATAAAGAGAGAGAGAGAGCTCTTGTGTTGCTCTTTTCAAAATCAGTTTCATCATCTCAGACACAGGAAGTCCACTGCTGAACATAGGCCTCCCCCAAGGATCTCCACAATGACCTGTTGGAAGCATACATCCAGCGACTTCCTGCAACCTTAATCAGATCGTCCGTCCACCTTGTAGGCGGGCGTCCGACATTTCGCTTGCCTGTACGTGGCCTCCACTCAAAACTCAACACCAGTTTACTAGACGAATAATGTCACATTATGTAGTATATATACTATAGCTAAATAATAAAATCTCTATATACTATACATAAATATAAATTCTATCATAAAAATAAAAATAGCATTTTATTGAAGCGCCTCGCCCTAAGGTGGGTACTAAGCGTGCACTGATTACTATTACTAAAAGCTATTCTCACGGCACTACCATTAACCTAAATAAGGCATTAATCAACACTTATTAGGTTTCATAATGATGAAAATGATTAGGTAAAAAATGGCTTAACACGCAAAAGCTCATAAATAAATAGAGCTTCGGTGTTTTCAATACTTTTTGGCTGGATAAATATATTGACAAAAATTTAGGTTTACAGTTTTTCTCGCACCGTACTGTACTGTATCAGCCTATTTACATCCCACTGCAAGGCACGGGCTTCCTCTACAATCGAGAGTACGATTGAGGAGTTAGGCCATATAGTCCACCTCGCTGGCCTAGTGCGGGTTGGTGGACTTACATACCATAGATATTCTTATAAATCGCTATGGTATGCAGGTTTCCTCTCGATGTTTTACTTCACCGTTTTAGTGCGTGGTAATTGATTATTAATACACACATGACTCCGAAACGTCAGAGGCGTGCCCTGAGATTCGAACCTGCGACTAACGTGAACATGTTGGCAGCCGCGTCTGGTCCATTTACCAACAGGCCACCACGCACTTACATAATGGACTACCATCTTACATAGTGATTGCTATAATATTAGTCACTACTGTTAAATTATTAAATTCCCCGCATTTCTAATTGTTTCTGAACAAATCAAGCACCTTGACATTACCACACCCACTCGAGTTCATTCAACTATATATTTGCTACATCTAACCGATAATCATTGGGAAACGAGTTTAACTTCGTGTTGGTAAAAGATTGATGCGTCAATCATTTTAAGAGATCGGTATGCGCTCGAGTAGACACCACCGTTATACATGGTATATCAAGACTACTACCGAAAACGAAGCCGAGTGGTAGAAGTAGTGACTGACTGACTTCAGACAACAAACAATACAACAAAAAAATGCAAAAAAAGCGATATTTTTTTGTTATTTTTGTCCTATCCTCCTCCTATAGAGGTGGTAATTACACAGTTTTTTCTAAAATAATAGTGTACACCCTTTTATTTTGAATGATACTATGGTTCGCAAGGGCTTAAATTATTATTTTAGCAGAAACTATAGATTTACCACCCAAACACAATTATATTTAAAAATGCCAGAAAAAAATGAGCCGTTTCTTTGCAATTTTTTTTGTTGCATTGTGTCTGTGCCAACCCGCACTAGGCCAGCGTGGTGGACTATATGGCCTAACCACTCTCAATCGTACTTGTCCTGTCGATTGTAGAGTAGACCCGTGCCCTGCAGTAGGACGTATATGGGCTGATACTGATTGTGTATGTAATCACTAAAACTACCACTCGTCTTTGTTTTGATGGCAGTCTTGGTATACCCTCTATAAAAATCTTTTAAATTGCAGTTTTGTCATCGGTTCTTGATAACCGTGTAAAATTTCAAACAATCCGACATTTTCAAGTGCTCGAAAATCTACTTACGTACAGGCGAAGCTAATAAAATGATGTTAAATAAAAAAAAAATCAACGGTCACATACATAATTCTGATCCCCAACCTAAAATCGAGTTTTCATGTCATATATTTGCGTCTTCAAAAACGTAGATATTTTCTTGTTCATAATGTTGATGGCACTCCTATATTGGTGAAAATTACATACATACATAAACTCACGCCTTTTTCCCAGAAGGGGTAGGCAGAGGTGCCAGGGCACTCACATTTCGCCTTGTATTTTCCGTCCCACAATGTGATAGGTGGCGAGTCTATCGCCATATCGGGTACAAATTTCTGACTCGGGCTGATAATGAATTGAAAAATCCAATATCACTTTGCCCAATCCGGGATTCGAACCCAAGACCTCGGCTTTGTAAACGTACCGTAGTACAACTACGCCACCGAGGCAGTCATTGGTGAAAATTGAACTAATTATTTGACTATAAACTGTTATAAATTCCTTTGATAACCGAAAGTTTACTTTGCTACAATCCTTTCAAAACTAGTTTGTGTGGAATAAATAACCCTAAATTATATCATTTTCTTTTCCGAGTATTTTGTACTTGTTGAATAACCTGTTAAATATCCAATAGGAGGGCCCGACACCACAATTTTTATATATAGTTTTCAAGTGAAAATGAATGAAAATATTTATTGGATCCATAAAATGTCACACATTATTTAGATTTAGTCACTTTTTTCCACTACCACCCGATTCACAAGGCTGTTTTCGCCAGAGAAGAACGGACAAGAAACTCTAGCGTTGCTCTTTTCAAAATAAGTTTACAATACAGTGATCATACAGGAGTTGCAATTCAGAGCAGTTCATAAATTATTTATAATAATGCTTAAATAATAATTATATTGTATAAGTCATTTTGTACGGCTGAGAGAAGAGTCTAACAAAAAACATTGCAAATAATTGTTTGTATAGTCCACAAGTGTTTTTCGGGTCTAGATGTTGCTATCGAAACTAAACGCGATCTTAATTAGGGGTCAGGACTATATGACTCTTGGTGTATTTACATACATAGTATAAAAACTCACTAGTACCGTTTGCTTGTCTCGAAATCTGATACCTAATTGTAATAACAGATTACATCATCTGGTGCCAACGAACTTGCTTAATTGCTGTTTTATTGGAGGAAACACGACAGATGATACGCGAAATCTTAATTTTGTTATAAAGATATTGATTGTGAAGGAAAACATCGTGAGGAAACCAGCATACCATAGCGATTTGCAAGAATTTCTATGGTATGTAAAGTCCGTCAATCCGCACTAAGCCAGCGTGGTGGAATATATGGCCTAACCCGTTTCAGTCGTACTCTAAGTTATAGAATGTTGTAGAGGATGCCCGTGCCCTGCATACGTCCGTATGTGAACTGATAAAGTAAAGATACTGGCATTGCATCTTATTATAAAGGCTGATTGTTTCCTATTTTTTAACTTTTACTGTTATAAAAATATAAAGTCAACATAGGCATGGTGGTTAAAAGATTAAACCAATATCTTGACGAAAGCAGTACATAACAATATAAACTGCATTACATGGTTCGATAGCCTTCATGGCGCAGTTAGATCGACGCCAGCCGAAATGAGAGGCCGCGGGTTCAATCCCCGCAGAAAGACAAAATGTATGATTCAGATATTTGCTTCGGGTATGGGTGTTTGTGAGGTCGACTAGTCTTATTTATGAAACGAGTACATCGACACGGGACTCGATCTTAGTGTCGTGTCAGGACTATGTATGTGACTATTATTTTTTTGTTTTGTTTATTACAATGCATGGTAAACCGAGCATGCGGTTCGCCTGATGGTAAGCGACGCGACCGCTCATGAACAGTAGCAAAACCAAACACCTTGAATTACAAAGCAGTGCTTGATATTCCACTGCGCTCGCCATCCTGAGACATAAGATGTTAAGTCTCAATATGTCCAGTAGTTACTCTGGCTACAATGCCCTTCAATCCGAAACACATCAGTGCATTTACACGGCTGTTTGGAGGGAGAATTAGACATTATATGAAGCTTACCACCAGGCGACTGACCTGCTCATTTTAAAATAAAATGGTCATTACCATCAATATAATCTTTTGTTACTATTTATACCACATGATGTCACAAAATACATAAAAACCTGACCACATGTCAGTCAGTCGGTCAGAACCGCTGAGTCAAACATTGACTGGCGCCTACGACGCAAACGGAACATACGTGCGTTCACAAGGTCGCGGGTTCAGTTCCGAGTGCGTACGATTTTAATCAGGTCATATTTAAATTGTATATGCGTTGATTTAAAAAGTACGGATAGGCCATTCAATACATTTGGAGTTATAAAAATATGACCGTGAAAATTGCGCTAAAATAAATATTAATTTAACTTAATTTAGACTTCGTCTTAATAGTGATAAAAATTACATCATCATTTTTATTAAACTTTCTGTTATAATACAAGCAAGCATTTTCAAAATCGATGCTATGACTAATTTCAGTAACGCTCCACTAGATGTACTGGAGCGCGCGCACCACTTACGTCGGAACACTACGCGCTTTCCGCCTTTTCCATATATTTATGTCAATATGTTTATACGAAATATTGTTACTACATTTATTAACGTGTTTATAAAATTGTGCGAAAATATGCATTCTAAATACCCAGTTACATACATAGTCCTGACCCCACACTAAGATCGAGTCTTTTATCGTGGGTATCAGAAACTACGAGAGACTTTTCAGTCTCACCGTCACCAGAGACATACCTGAGCATCAAACTGGCATTCTTTTGTTTCTCAGCTGCTTCGAACCAACTGCGCCACAGAGGCAATTATATTGCCTGTTAATTAATTAGTATTATAGTTAATTCATATTCGATGTATCAGCCTATCCTTGCGCTAAAAATAGCGTGAAGATACCAATCATTCAAGAATAGACTTGTATTACACGCGCGTTATTAGGGTTCCGCAATAATGTTTAAAAACCATTACTACCATACTGTTGGGTCAAAACTCAAATCAAGTATCTACCGATAGGAGACAATTATCTTTCGTTGGTCGGCACGATCTGATACTGATGGTAAGCGATACGATCGCTTATAGACAGTAGTAAAACCAAACACCATAAAATACCGACATATTTTTGGCATTCCCCTGCGCTCGCAATCCTGAGACATGAGATGTTAAGTCTCAATATGTCCAGCAGCTATTCTAGATACAATGTCCTTTATACTGGCACACAACAGTGCGTCATACTGCTGTTTGACGAGAGAAACATACATTGAGGGTTCTTGTACGGCAGTCGATATCCATTTGGATGCGAAAATCTTACTTATATAATCTTCACTACACATACACGCTCGCCTTCTTCCCAGAAGGGGTAGGCAGAAGTGCTACCAGGACACCCATCTATATCAGCCCATATACGTCCCACTGCAGGACACGGGCCTACTCTACAATCGAGAGTATGATTGAGAGTGGTTAGGCTATATAGTCCACCACGCTGGCCTAGTGCGGGTTGGCAGACTTTACATACCATAGAAATCGCTATGGTATGCAGGTTTCCTCACGATGTTTTCCTTCACCGTTATAGTGCGTGGTGATTGACTATCAATACACACATGACTCCGAAAAGTCAGAGGTGTGCCCTGGGATTCGAACCCACAACCACCGTGAACATATTGGCAGCCGCGTCTGGTCCCTTTACCAACAGGCCACCACGCACTTTACTTTGACACCCATATTTCGCCTTATATGTTCCACGGTGTAAAAGGCCAAATCAATCAAGTGAAGTTATCACCAAATCGGGCAAATATTACTCCGAGATGATAATGAATGAAAAAATCCAATATCACTTTGCCCGACCCGGGAGTCGAACCCAAGTTTGTTGTTGTAATTTTACTTAGCACAACTACGCTAACGCGGCAGTAACCTTTACTACTAAACCAATAAATGCTATTTAAAGTGACTATTTATTAGATCGACTCGCGCTTGGCGCGTAAGCCTTAATCAGCTCGGCTGACCTAGATTTTAAAATCAATAAAAATGTGCATAGGATTTATACGGTAAAGGTTTTTCTAACGACCGCACCGTAATTTATAGTGTAATGAAGAGAATATAAAGCTGGCATATTTTTTTCTTTCATGAGCAAGCAGGTGACCTGATGGTAAGTGATCACTGCCGCTCTTGAACATCCACCATGCTTGGATCATGGATGTGTTGCCGGACCATCAAATCGGGAGGGGAGCGGGATGAAAAAAGGAGGGGAAGAGTGAAGAGGGAAGAAGTATTGGGCACCTGGCAATCTCACTTCGTACTGTACTGTATCAGCCCATATACGTCCCACTGCAGGGTACGGGCCTCCTCTACAATTGAAAGTACGATTAAGAGTGGACTTACATACCATTTATAAATCGCTATGGTATGTAGGTTTCCTCACAACATTTTCTTTCACCGTTATAGTGCGTGGTGATTGATTATCAATACACACATGACTCCGAAAAGTCAGAGGAGTGCCCTGGGATTAAAACCCACGTGAACATGTTGGCAGCCGCATCTGGTCCGTTTACCAACAGGCCACCACGCTCTTTCAAACAGTAATGTATATGGGCTATGTAATATACTAGTTGTATGTATGTGTTAACTTCGCATACCTTTGCTAAATCACCTAGCGTGTTGATCTAGTATGTATACATGTGTATTCCGTCTGGTTCGCCCGTCCTATGTGCAAAGGTCGCCAGACGGCACGCCCAAACATCATTTAAGTGTTCTTTTTTACTACATTCGATTCCTATCTAGACATAATCTTTAAGTGAATAATAAAACACAAACGCCTTTTTCACAGATGGGGTAAGCATGTATTTTCTGCCCCATGATGTGATAGGAAGCAACCACATCGCCATATCGATGACGATGATAATGAATGGAAAATTCAATATCACTTTGCCCGACCCGGGATTCGAACCCGACTCCACAGCTTTGCAATCACACCATAGTACAACTTAGTCACCGAGGCAATGTATAATAACTTTGTTATGTCCACTCCCACGCCTTCTTATCAGGCCCTGAAGAAAGTAGTCCAAGTTGTACCAAGAAAGTGAATGTTTGCTTATGATAGCGCACTTTATATTTGATAACAGATAAGTCAAGTGTTATGGAATATTCATGTTATTGCTTAGATGTCACACATTGATACGCATCATTTCAAATCTTGCGTAATTGTGTCAAAAGTTTAGAGATATTTCTTTAGCCAATATTTATTTCAGCGGCATTTTTTAGTATCGCGATGAATGGAGACGAAAATGCCATTCGGCCGACGGTAAGCGATACGACCGCTCAGGGACAGTAGCAAAACCAAACAACACCAAGAATTAAAAATCAATGCTTTGCATTCCACTACGCTCGCCATCCTGAGACATAAGACATAAGTCTCAATACGTCCAGTAGTTACTCTGGCTACAATGCCCTTCAAACCGGAACACAATAGTGCATTCACACTGCTGTTTGACGGGAGGAATATATAGCGGCGGCACCTGCCCAGGTGGCCTCTCACATATGAGACACCTACCACCAAAATGATTACCATACATCGTGCGTTACTGACGAAAGCGATTTAAATCTAAGCTACTTTCTTTTTTTTTTTAATTAAATTCATAACTTGTACATCCAGTTTTGCTTTCACTATTATTGATTTGAATTGATGTTTAACTGCGGGTTATTATAACTGTCTAACATAATTATTAAAATCATTATACTTTAATATTTTTGTAAAAGTTTGCTAGAAAGTGGGTCTCTCCTATGTGAGAGGCCGCCTGGGTAGGTACCACCAAAATTTCTATTTCTCCCGTCAAACAGCAGTGTCAATGCTCTGTTGTGTTTCGATTTGTGCACTGGTGGTGGGTCTCTCCTATGTGAGAGGCCGCCTGGGTAGGTACCACCGAAATGTCTATTTCTCATGTCAAACAACAGTGTCAATGCACTGTTGTGTTTTGGTTAGAAGGATATTGTAGCCAGAGTTACTAGTGGAACTATTGAGACTTAACTTCTTATGTCTCAGAATGGCGAGCGCAGTGGAATGCCAAGCATTTCTTTGTTATTCATGATGTTTGGTTTTGCTACTGTCCATGAGCGGTCGTACCGCTTACCATCAGGCGAATGGCATGCTAATTTAGCCTCCTCCCTTTCTTGCAATAAAAAAACTGTATGTAACCCTTTCACGTTTAAATTATTAAACCTATTGCTATAACATTTGGCTAAAGATATCCTGTAATATGTTGAAGGCTTATTGATATTATAAAGAGGAAAGATTTCATTGTTTGCATTGAAAAGGCTCTAAAACTACTAACTACTACTAAAAACCGATTTGAAAAATTCTTTCACCATTAGAACCCTACATAATTACTAATTTAAATTGGCTGTAGAATATTTAAAAAAAATATATTGCACCCAGGCAAAGCCTGGCCAGGCCGCTAGTTTTATTACTAAATTCAACTCCCTAGGTAAAATAGGAGGTCACAAAATTGGATATCAAGATTTTTTTAACCAAGGGAACTTCCAAAACTAGAATTCGAATCTATGACCTCTCGGTTTATAGTCCGTATACGTATCTGTTTATCCTACCTAATTATCAAATCGCTTTCATAACAAAAGATCAATAAATATTGAGATAAAAAAAAACTAGAACAAATTAATTCATTGTTTTTGGTAAACAAATTTTGAACAAAGAAATTTGTTATTTAAAACTTGTCCTGGATGCAATAATAAATGAATTTGTATAAAATATGGGTAATATTACACTTGCAAAATTTATTTATGTAAATTTACTATTTTCTACTACTTACACAGATACGTAGTATAAATAAATAAATACAAGTCTCTCGGGTTCGAATCCCGGATTGGGCAAAGTGATATTGGATTTTTCTATTCATTATCAGCCCGGAGTCAGGAATTTGTGCCCGATATGGCGATAGGCTCGCCACCTATCACATCGTGGGACGGAACATACAAGGCGAAATGTGGGTGTCCTGGCACCTCTGCCTACCCCTTCTGGGAAAAAGGCGTGAGATTATGTATGTATGTATCATTAAATACCACAAGTCTAACAAACATCCAGACCCGAAATAAAAACCTATGGATCACACTTACATTTGTCCCTGTGCAGGAAGCGAACCCGCGGCCTCTCATTTCACAGCCGGCGTCTACTACTAAAATTGACTCACACATTCAATTTTAACCCGAGCATTGAACCCCATACCCCACGATTCTCCGCTATTAAACCTTGTAACGATTGATCGGAGGAAAATTGATATCCCAATAAATATTTTTGTTTGATATTTTATTAACATGTTATCACAACATTGAAGAACATTGTAATAATAAACAAACGTTGATTTTTCACTAAACAAAAATCACCTTTGAATTTTATGATTTCATTGAACTTCCTAAACTGTTAACGCGTGCAAATTGATACTCTATTAATACATATTAAAGTTTATTTTTATTTGTTGAGGAAATTCTTAGGTTTTTTAAATCACATTCAAATTTGAACCGTATCAAAAGGTGTTAAGGTATGTTTTTGTTTGTAGATCCGGTGCTCCATATTCGCGACTGAATCATCGCATCTCGCCCGTTGCTTGGCAACGCGAGTGTAAACAACATTGCTTTGTTAGCAATCTTTGTTTATTTTCGCGTGTAAAGTGTTAAGTCTCGAGGACTGGGTTAAGTCGCAATTACGGTAAACTAAAGATTGGTAGGTCTCTCATATGTGGGAGAACGCCTGGGTAGGTACCACGGCAATATCTATATCTCCCGCCAAACAGCAATGTAAATGCACTGATGTGTTTCGGTTTGAAGGACATTGTAGCCAGAATAACTGGACATATTGAAGTGAACTATGGCCTAACCCCTCTCAGTCGAACTCTTGGTTGTAGAACAGTCCCGTTTTCCGAGACTGATAAAGTACAGATACGTCCTTTACCTTTAAGCTTTCTATATAACTATAATAAATCAATTAAAGCTATATTTAGCGTTCGGAAATGTTTATTTATCTGACTGGAAATAAACTTGTTTATATTGACTTTCTGTTAGGAGCCAAAACATCACGCACCATAATATTATTGTTATTAGAAGCAACATCTTTGAAATGTCAAATATTCAGTTTCTTCATTGACCTACAGTTGAGGATATAATAACAGACATCCACAGCAAAACATTTTCAGGTTTAATTTGGTGTATATTTAGCTTTTAACCGACTTCAATGAAGGAGGAGGTTCTCAATTTGATTGCGTGTTTTTCATTGTTTACTCGATTTTAATTATTCTTTCTTTGATTGAATTACTTGTCTTTTTTATTATGTGTAGTGGTAGAATTTACTTACTGTAAATCACTAGATAGTGGATTCGACCCCCATGTGGGGAAAAGTCTGATTTTCGGTAAATTTCAATATGAATTGCTCAGGGCCGGAATTTATCCTTGATGTGGAAATAGGCCCATAAGCATAAAATGAGATTTTCCCTATCTAAGGCTCAAACCGGAGACCTCCCGATACGATAATATTTTTAGAGACACGTGACACAAATATTCGTAGTTTTTGGTATAAAAACTGTAACGTCGTCTCCCGGAAAAAAGAAAACTATTTGTTCGGAATCTAATTTTATCTGAGTTCTTTGTGTTGGCACTTCTTGGTAATTTGGCAAAGTCGACGACATCTTACTGTTACGCGAATCGGCCTTGAAATTAAACAAATAAAGAAACGAATGCAATAAATATGTAAATAATTGATTTATTTCTGAAATTTTATGAAATGTATTTATTGGTCATGTAGGCAATTAAAGAGCTCTTATGACAAGTCAATACACATAGCACTTAATAGAGATTAAGTAAGTTAATACAAAATATTTTAAATAGTATTATTTATATTAATATCTTATTTTTATTTGTTTATTTATTTATAATTATTTTTTAAAGTATTAAGTACTACTGAGAAGACCCGGCGAAACAAATTCAGTGGGCTTACACTGCCACTGGAAACTACGCGATGCGACCCAGTTCTGAGTATATGCAGCGAATAATGATAATAACTTACAACCATAAGTATTTCCGAAACGTCTTTCTATAAACTACTACTGTAGTTCCTGAAAGCTATGGTTAACACGGAAAGAATTGACATCCGTCCATAACTATCGGAACTTTCCTCTACCAACCGGTTGTCTGGAAGAGATCGCTTAAAGCGATAAAACCGCCGGTGATATCACCATTTTTTGAGTTTTTTTTTTTGTATTGCTATGAATAGTGAGACGAGCATGCCGTTCACCTGTTGGTAAGCGATAAGACCGCTCAAAAACAGTAGCAAAATCAAACAACACCTTGAATTACAAAGCAATGCTTGGCATTCCACTGTGTTCGCCATCCTGAGACATAAGATGTTAAGTCCAAATATGTCCAGTAGTTACTCTGGCTACAATGCCGTTCAATCCAAAACACAACAGTGCATTTACACTGCTGTTTGGCGGGAGATATAGACACTGCGGTGGAACCCACCCAGATGGCCCCCCACATATGAGAGACCTACCACCAGTAATTTTCTTAAGTAAGTTTCTTTTTCCTATTTTCTTTTTTGTTTTATGTTGCTAATTCGTTTTTAGATGGTTTTATAATAAATAGGTTTTTTTTATTCAGCACTGAACAGCTTCAGTTCAGAAGCGCCTCTTAATAATATACGAGACGCGAAAAAAAAAATGTGGCTAGGTATTTGAATTATCTCTTTAATGTTCTATGTAAAAACAAATCAAAATTTAACCGATTTAAAAAAACACAATACTTTTGACTGTGTTGAAAAGAATGAGTTAATGAAAAGCACAAAACCACCTTTCAGCTTACAAGCTTTGAGGAAAGTCTGTACTGAGGAAAGAATTTCTGCCACGGAAGATTGTTGTGGCTATAATTAATTAACTTTAAGTTGGAGGAGCAAGATAGCATCTCTCTTTGAGGTTTTTTTAAACTTTGACCTTTGTGAACGTGAACTTTGCAGATTAAAAATCTACGCCTGAAAAGTTTTATATCAAGCATATCTATCTATCTCCGTGCAAGCTGTACTCTCCTCTTTTTTGTTTTAGTTTTTTGTACTGGTTCACCACAATTGTTACACTGTTATATATAAGTGAAATATTACGTGTAAACTGTACGATTTTTAACAGTAAACAGTACATGAATGAAATCGTGTTCTACAGCCTGTATCATGGTGAGTGCTCTAAGGAATTGTTCAACTTGATCCCCTCCTCTCCATTCCTAACCAGAACCACGCGTGCTGGCTTGCGAAGCCACAGCTTGACGGTCCACACCATCCCGGCGCGAACCAAACGGTTCTCAAATTCTTTTTTATGCCGCACCGTCAGGCTTTGGAATTGTTTGCCTTCTCGCGTGTTCCCTCCTTCCTACAATCCTGGGTTCTTCCGCCGTAGTGTAAAGAGGCACCTTAGTAGGCCGGCATAATTGTTTCCATTGGCACGGGACTGCCGTCAGATACCAATGGATACTCTGCCTGGGCGGCATTTGCGCTTACCATCAGGTGCAATGCCGCCACTATGCCGGGCCATTATAAAAAAAACCGATTATGCTCAAGTGAGTCAAAAATCTAATATGCTAGATATTACATACATACATAAACTCACGCCTTTTTCCCAGAAGGGGTAGGCAGAGGTGCCAGGGCACCCACATTTTGCCTTGTATGTTCCGTCCCACAATGTGATAGGTGGCGAGCCTATCGCCATATCGGGCACAAATTCCTGACTCTGGGCTGATAATAAATAGAAAAATCCAATATCACTTTGCCCAACCCGGGATTCGAACCCGAGACCTCAGCTTTGTAAGCGTACCGTAGTACAACTACGCCACCGAGGCAGTCAATATGCTAGATATTAATTGTTATAAATTAAATTGAAGATGCATGCAGAAGGATACATATGTACTTATATATATATATCTAATTTTTATATTCGTTGAAGATTCTAATAAATAAAATAAAATAGCATACAGACATAAGGTTTAATTATAAGTGAAAGCATTCCGCAACCTAACTGAAAAGTTATATTTCACTAATTAATTGCAATCGAATTGGCTCCGTAGTCAAAGTAAAAAAAATAGTATTGGAATGAAATCAACATAAATCAATGCTTTATTTCTATGCCAATCGCTTCCGAATTCCGTGCTTAGTGGAAATAAATCGTAAAAATGGATACTTCGTAACCAGGCTACGAATAACAAGCTCGAACTTTAGGCGAAGGAAAATGGGGTCCAAATCCTTACTGGATATTAATTACTGATGTGATTTTATTTGTTTTACTTTGGTAAACCCCGTGTTTTTTTTTTTATTACATAGGTGCTTATATTTTCAGTCAAATATTCTTTCTATTTTTGAAGTGGCGTTTTAAATTACATAAATAAATAAATAAAAATAGCCTTTATTCTACCACAATTTACAATCGTTAGAAATACATAAAATTTGTAACACTATACAATTATTATTGATATGTTTTATTTAGTATGAATCGAATTTAAATTTATATTTATTACATTAATTTAAATTACATACATGTCTGAAAATTCCAAAGTTTGTGTTTATGTCGCGTTTGTTTTTTATAATATATGTTTATCATTACAATTATTATGACTAAAACGTTTTTCATAAAAACAACGACCTAAGAAATGGTGCTTAGAAAATGTAATCCTGATCATGAAGTATTAGAATATTACCATTTGTACAATTAATAATATATAATTTCATTTTTAAAACAACAAGTAAGTCGTAGATCGTACTTTTTTCCCGGGAAAATATGTCCGCCCTTCCACCCGGCAAAGTCGCGAGCAATATTAGTAATTAATGTCGCGTCTATACTGCAATGGTAATTGAGAGAGTAGTAAGTCAAAGGCGCGCATTTTTTTTATTACTTTTTTAATGTACATTGAAAATCTTTCTTCCTATCTAGGTTTCATAAATGAGAAGTCCATTTTATTGTTTGAGTCAGTAATTTAATAGCTCGCCTTTGACTTACTACCCTCCCAATTACTAAGGCAGTAATTATAAGAATTATTGCTATTTAAAATTAACATCACCACCTTGTTATGTTTGAAGCCTTAGCATGCTCTATATTTCTGCTATTGCTACTTGTCCCCCTCGAAATGTGTAATCAAAAAAACTGACCATATGTTATAACTATATTTCACATCTGAAATTGCACACACAATATAACTGTTCCTTTTCTATACTAATATTATAAAGCTGGAGAGTTTGTTTGTTTGTTTGTTTATTTGTTTGAACGCGCTAATCTCTGGAACTACTGGTCCGATTTGAATGATTCTTTCAGTGTTGGGTAGTCCATTTATCGAGGAAGGCTATAGGCTTGACAGCCTTATTGACAGCCTCCGTGGCGCAGTTGGTTAGATGCCGCCTGTGAAACGAGAGGCCGCGGGTTCGATCCCCGCACCGAGAGAAATGTTTGTGCGGCCCACAAATATTTCTTCCGGGTCTGGGTGTTTGTGAGACCGAAAAGTCTCTCGTAGTTCCTGATACCCGCGATACAAGACTCGATCTTAGTGTGGGGTCAGGACTATGTATGTGACTGTTGGGTGTTATTATTATTATTATTATATATCGCTATGACCTATAGGAGGAAAGCAGTAGTGTTATTTCTAGCAAATACGAGGAAATTTTGTTCGTTTTTCGTGGTCCGATTGGTCGATATTCTAAACTGATAGTCAGAATTAAACATTTTGACCGCCATTTTAAAACGTGTATGCACCCGGGCGAATCCGGGCCCGACCGCTAGTTTTATATAAATAGGTTCGTAAAAAAACTCATTTCTTAGTAGATTATACGAGATCATATAAAAATATTAGCCAATCGGCTTTGTGAATCACGATCGCAAGTCGCAAAATTTAACTTATTTATATAACTTGTGAAATGTTATTGTTGACTTCACTTGCTATCTGTGATTGCTATTGCTATTTATTCTAACACTACAAGGCAGTACAGTACTGACCCTGAAAATCATCTGATTTCGCTAATGCATGCAAAAATGCATTCTAATATATTTTAAACTAGCGGTCGGGCCCGGAACCGCCCGGGTGCATACACGTTTTAAAATGGTGGTCAAAATGTTTAATTCTGACTATCATTTTAGAATATCGACCAATCGGACCACGAAAAACGAACAAAATTTCCTCGTATTTGCTAGAAATATCACTACTGCTTTCCTTCTATAGGCCATAGCGTGATAATATAATAGCCTATAGCCTTCCTCGATAAATGGACTACCCAACACTGAAAGAATCATTCAAATCGGACCAGTAGTTCCAGAGATTAGCGCGTTCAAACAAACAAACTCTGCAGCTTTATAATATTAGTATAGATATCAAATAGTCGTCTTTGCGATTTGCCGTTGGCACTTATGTATATTACTTCTATCTTAAATATTTATCGCCTCATTGGTCAAGAAGCGTCTGTGAACCAGTCTTGGGTTCAATTCCCAGGTCGTGCAATGCACTTTGCGTTTGTAATTTGATGCGAAATATATAGTGTAGATCTGGATCTTTACCGAATTTAATATCAAGTTTATATTAAATCGATCGATATATTTTTAATACTTCATTGATTCAAGTTATAATTACTTTTCAGTTCATTGGATGTTTTCTAATCTCTATCCCGGAAATATGTACGGTTTATGTAGGATGGATGTCAACGATAAATTGTTTATATTTTTTAATGTTCTTATGTAGGTCACAAATCATAGAGACGGATATTTCTAATCAAAAGTGCAATTTTCTAAATATTTATAATGTACCATTTAAATATTAAATGAAAATAATAATTTGCATAAATATTTTTAAAAAAATATTATTTCTGGTAATAATGTTTTTTACTCGCGCTCAAATTTTTTACTATAATTTGACAAATACTATATTTATTTGTAAATATTATATTATAAATGACTATTATTTTATTTATTTATTAAAATCACAGCCACGATTTTAGTTTCAATAGATTCATATATAATTTATTATCAAAACTCATTCAACGATTTAACAACAAAAATTAAAATAAAAGCACAATTTAACCATTATTAAAATACTCACTTATTATCATCGCATTTGACAGCGCATCCTGCCAGTATAACAAACAGTAAACATTTCATTTTCACACATAAACAACACTTTTTAAAACTATAATATTTTTATATCGAAGTTTTTGCGGAGCGCGACGCGACATGCCCCCGCAACGGCGTAAGGTCGACTGGCTTTATGCAGACACCGCTGAAGTTATATGAGGCAAAAGTTCGCGAAGTTGATAAGGATGAATTGTATTGCAATTGTGCTTGTTTCGGCGAAAGTTTCGGGTTTAAAATGGGCTATAGATTTTTCCTTTGTGGTTCTGTAGGATGTTAAAGTGTATTGCTGTATTTGGGTGGGACACATTGTCACATACTGTAAACACTGAATTTCTGAAATATATGTGAATTGGGTATAATAGAAAACCCGAAAAATAATCTCCATCAAATTGATAAACAAAAAGATTCATTGCGAAATTCGGATCACACTTTGATCAGACAGACAGATCAAAATATCGTTTAACAGGAAGTAAATTCAACGCTTTTATGAGTAAGGATTTTTAAATTCATTGTGTGAAGGTGAACCATTTTTGTACAATTAAAAGGTTAACAACCTAAAATTGCAATACTCAAGTCATTCCTTTATAAAAAATATTTTTTAAAACGTCTCATTGTCAGGAACAGAATTCATGAGATTTTTATTCTATGACGTCAGTTATAAGTCACTACGGTACGACTGCCTCGGTGGCGTAGTTGTACGTCGGTATGATTGGTATTCGGTATAAGTGCGTGGTGGCCTGTTGGTAAACGGACTAGACGCGGCTGTCAATATGTTCACGGTGGTCGCGGGTTCGAATCCCAGGGCACACCTCTGACATTTCGGAGTCATGTGTGTATTGATAGTCAATCACCACGCACTATAACGGTGAAGGAAAACATCGTGAGGAAACCTGCATGCCATAGCGATTTCTATGGTATGTAAAGTTCGCCAACCCTAGGCCAGCGTGGTGGACTATATGGCCTAACCACTCTCAATCGTATACTCGGTTGTAGAGTAGGCCCGTGCCCTGCAGTGGGACGCTATAGATATGGGCTGATATAGATATAGATAGATAGATGATTGGTATGAGAGTTTTGGTTCGGATCCCGGGTCGGCCAAAGTTATATTGGATTTTTCAATTTATCAGCACGAGGTCAGAAATTTGTGCCTGATATTTCGATAGGGTCACTCCCTATCACATCCTGGAAGCACCTCTGTCTACCCCTTCTCGGAAAAAGACGTGAGTTGATTTCTGTGCGTCAGTACAACTTACAGAGTAGCGTCAACCATATAGACAGCCTCCGTGGCGCAGTTGGTTAGACGCCGCCTGTGAAACGAGAGGCCGCGGGTTCGATCCCCGACCCGAGAGAAATGTTTGTGCGGCCCACAAATATTTCTTCCGGGTCTGGGTGTTTATGAGACCGAAAAGTCTCTCGTAGTTCCTGATACCCACGACACAAGACTCGATCTTAGTGTGGGGTCAGGACTATGTATGCGACTGTTGGGTGTTATTTATTATTATTTATTTATATAGTACCAAGTGTAAAATGATGGAATACCCACCATCCTGGCCCATACAAATGCATCGTGTTCTGGGTCTATTATCCCCATAATCCATTCTTCACTCTCTTCAGACACAGGAAGTCTAATGCTGAATATAGGCCTCTCCTTTGGAACAGCAAAATCAAAGATCGACATTATAATACTTATTTGATACGCAATACCTGTGAAGTAACGTAAACTATTGTATATAAACCACAGGGAACGAGCTTCTTCTGCAATCGAGAGTACGATTGAGAGGGGTTAGGTCACATATTTACTGGTGGTAGGTCTCTCATATGTGAGAGGCCACCTGGGTGGGTACCACCGCAGTGTCTATTTCTCCCGTCAAACAGCAGTGTAAATGCACTGTTGTGTTTCGGATTGAAGGGCATTGTAGCCAGAGTAACTACTGGACATATTGAGACTTAACATCTTATGTCTCAGGATGGCGAGCGCAGTGGAATGTCAAGCATTGCTTTGTAATTCAAGGTGTTGTTTGGTTTTGCTACTGTTTATGAGCGGTCGTATCGTTGATCGTTGTATGGACAGTAGCAAAACCAAACAACAATTTTAATATAAATCAATGCTTGTCATTCCACTGCGCTCGCCACCCTGAGAGCTTTGTAAATGAAGGTTTGTAAACTATTATTTCAGGAGAAACTATTTATTTACCAAACACGATAATAGGAATACAATAACGAAAAAATATCGTCGCTTTATTTTACAATATTATACGTCTGAAGTCACTAAAACTACCACTAGGATTCGTTTTCGGTAGCAGACTTAATATACCCTGTGTATTTATAACAATTAATATAGGCAATTTAATATTTAAATAATTTAATTTTTCTTTTCGGAGCCATGTGTGTAGGTATTGAGAGTCAATCACCACGCACTAAAACGGTGAAGGAAAACATCGTGAGGAAACCTACATACCATAGCGATTTATATGAATTTCTATGGTATGTAAGTCCGCCAACCCGCACTAGGCCAACGTGGTGGACTATATGACCTAACCACTCTCAATCGTACTGTCGATTGTAGAGTAGGCCCGTGCCCTGCAGTAGGACGTATATGGGCTGATACAGAATATAGGTAATACATCATATTTGAAGACACCTCAGTGAAGCGCCTGTATGATGCTATCTGTAGCTTGCAAAATAATAGTATTACTTGAGGGAAAACAGACCTTATTGCTTTTATAATAAAGTTTATTTTAACTGCATAAATTAAAATTGTCATCGTGATTCACAGAATTCGCTTGGAAGTAGCAATTATTTGAAACGGACTTACAATTAACATTGATGAATTGTTATTATTATGATGTCATTGGTCTTTTTGTTTTATATGACTTTATTATCCGGAACTTGTCTATATTGGCAAGAAATAAATTATTTAAATAATAATTCATTACGTATAACTTGACAAAATAGAGTACGATGCGGTGACAAATGGTATTAAATAAAAACCATTATCGCGACTTCGTCCACTTGAAATTTAACAAAAACTTTATTTTTCTAAAATAAAATATTTTTTCTAAAATAAATGAAGCCTAAGTTACTACTTATTATATCAGCTACCTGACAATAAAAGTCCCGTCAAAATCGGTCCAGCCATTTCAGAGATTAGCCGGAACAAACAAACAGACAGACAGACAAAAAAAATCTAAGGTCATTTTCGTTATAGGTATCGTGTATATAACGATATGTAGTTGGAGATTTTTTTTTATTTTCACTTCACAAACAGACACTTCAATTTTATTTATAGATATGTATAGATGTATAGATGACATTGTGTTTGTTGAATAATTTTATAAGTCGGTATTTATATACATTTTCGTACGTTTTTTGTTTGTTTTGTGATGTAAAATAAATAAATTTCAATAATTAATAAAATTAACAAGTATGTAAACATTTCCGTCGTAGTATATCGGGTTGCCATATTAATCTTAAATTTGATCTTAGCGCCCCCATTAAAAACTATTTTTTGCCAAGCTATATTTATCGATGGTAGTGCTCCAAAGGTGTCGAACATTCAGTGGGCCCACTCTGAAAATCCGAAACGAAGTTCGAAACTTCGGACGATCGAAGAATGTATGACGATACGAATGAACCTACTCTGTAAAAGTTCGGATTCGTATAACGTACATCGTAACCATAAGTCTATGGTTACGACCATAAGTCAATAACGAACATAAGTATATGTAGGTACATTCGTATCGTCATAAACTTCGATCGTCCGAATTTTCGAACTTCGTCTCGGATTTTCAGAGTAGGGCCCCAGATGTTACGTTGGTGATCTGAAACACATTAAGCAAGCAAGTAAAATCAATATATTTTTGGTATGATTTTAAAGACCTTACATTGCAAACATAAACTCACGTCTTTTGCCCAGAAGGGGTAGGTAGAATTGGTACCTAGACCCCCGTTTCGCCATGTGTGTCTCATCCCACGATGTGATGGGGCGAGCCTATCGCCATATGGGGCACAAGTTCCTGACTCCGGGCTGATGTGTAAAAAAACCCAATACAGCTTTGCCCGACCCGGGTTTCGAACCCAAGACCTCGGCGTTGAAATCGCACTATCGTATGATCAGCAAGGCAGTCCCTTTCATTAAAATAAATTTATCTACTTTTTTGTCTCATAAACACCCAGACCGAAAATACTTGTGGGCCAAACAAACATTTATCTCGGTACAGGGATCAAACCCGCGACTTTTCGTTTCACAGGCGTTGTTCAACCAACTGCGCCATAGAGGATGTCAATCTTTTGAACCGTTGAATACTAACACAGCTTTTACACATAATCAGGGGTTGGTTACCTGCGGGTCGAGAGCCTGAAGCTGCGGCTCTTTAATTCCACACCTGAATACAAATTATTTAAAAAAATAATTATTGTAAAATCATTTCGAATCGATTAGGCATCATTTCTGTCTCTCAGCCTCTTGTCCTCGCTTTTTATCGCACCCCTTCCCCGTGACAGGTTCATAACAAACGTAAGAAAAAAGATTTGAGACTCTTTAAAAAAGTAAAAACTAAAAAACTTTAAAAACGAAATGTTATAAATGGTATTTTTTGGCTCTTCTGACTCAAAAGGTTGCCGACCCTGCACATGACAAATAAATACATCAAACCCAATGATAAGAACAAGGCTGTATGTATAAATCGCATGTATGCCGGCCTAATCGTAACAGGATATAACCAGTAATTAAAAAGTCACTAAAGCTACCACCCGGCTTGGTTTTTGGTCGCAGTCTTGATATAACCTGTAAATCTTGTATATTATATTTAATGTATAACAAATGGACTACCTTGGTAGCGCAGTTACACAATATGATTACAACGCCAAGCTCTACAGTTCAAATCCCGGGTTAGACAAAGTGATATGGGATTTTTCTATTCATTATCAGCTCGGAGTCAGGAATTTGTGCCCGGTATGGCGATAGGCTCGCCTCCTATCACATCGTGGGACAGAACATACAAGGTAAAATGTGGGTGTCTTGGTTGTACATCTGTTTACCCCTTCTGGGAAAAAGGTATGCCGTTTATGTATTTATGTATTAGGCGTACAACCGAAGTCACGTTATAGATATGCATGCTAACTCATTACACAGCTTACGAAAATTATATTTTTGTATTCATATTGTTTTTTATTGCAATGAATGGCGAGACGAGCATGCCGTTCACCTGATGGTAAGCGAAACGACCGTTCATGAAAACCAATCACCTTGAATTATGACAGCCTCCGTGGCGCAGTTGGTTAGACGCCGCCTGTGAAACGAGGGTTTTATGCCCGCACCGAGAGAAATGTTTGTGCGGCCCACAAATATTTCTTCCAGGTCTGGGTGTTTGTGAGACCGAAAAGTCTCTCGTAGTTCCTGATACCCACGACACAAGACTCGATCTTAGTGTGGGGTCAGGACTATGTATGTGACTGTTGGGTGTTATTTATTTTCATTTATATTTAATTACATGACATATGATGTCCCAGTAGTTAATATGGCTTCGATGTCCTTCATTCCGAAACCCAATAGTGCATGTACACTGTTTTTAAGCGGGAGAATCGGCACCGCAATGCTTTTCTTATTCATTCTTTTTGTTTTACTTTGTTTAAAAATTTAATTTATTATAGGCATGAAATTAAATAGTAAGATAGGTATATAGCACAGATGTCTAGTTAGTTTTACTGAATGCTGTGGCTGCTTGATTATAATCATATACTTGGACAATTTTTTTATGTTTTCCTATTTTAATGTATTGGTGTGTGATTGTTATTACACTTAATAAAGAAAATAAATAAATGTATAGCAAATAGAATAATTATTTACTAAACCTATTCCCATAACATATCTCAACACCTTTTATGGGAATGAGGCGCCTACATCAATAAAGCACATGTGTTGATTCAACTAATGTATTAGGAATTATTGTATCTAATTGAAGGTCACTTAGGCCGTTAGGTTTTTATGATGGGAGACTTCTGACATTATTAAACCTAATGTGTACCCAATGATTTCTTAGATTTACACGAATATGTGTAACATTGAAATAAAAAAAATGTTCAATGAATACGAAAGCTGTAAGGGGCCCTACTATATTCATTCGAACGAACGAACGAACGAAGTACGAAACTTCGGACGATCGAATTTTATATACGATACGAATGTATCTACTCTGTAAAAGTTCGAATTTGTATAACGTACATCGTAACCATAAGTCAATTACGACCATAAGTATATGTAGGTACATTCGTATCGTATATAAACTGCGATTATCCGAAGTTTCGAACTTCGTTCGTTCGGATGAATATAGTAGGACTCAACTTCGTTCGTTCGTTCGGATGAATATAGTAGGGCCCAAGTAATCGAAATTTCAGGGTGTTAAAAAATTTTAAAATCAGACCAAATTCGCGATTTCTGTCTGTATCTGTATCAGCCCATATACGTCCCACTGCAGGGCACGGGCCTACTCTACAATCGAAAATACGATTGAGAGTGGTTAGGCCATATAGTCCACTACGCTGGCCTAGTGCGGGTTGGCGGACTTACATACCATAGAAATTCTTATAAACCGCTATGGTATGCAGGTTTCCTCACGATGTTTTCCTTCACCGTTTTAGTGCGTGGTGATTGACTATCAATACACACATGACTCCGAAAAGTCAGAGGTGTGCCCTGGGATTTGAACCCGCGACCACCGTGAACATGTTGGCAGCCGCGTCTGGTCCGTTTACCAACAGGCCACCACGCATTAATTCGCGATTTAATCTGTATAAAATAGTGTTATTCCAAACAATACACCGAACTTGTTATTTTTTTGTTATTGTTGTTATCCTACTTTTACAAAGAAATAAAAATAAATAAGACACTACTTTCAAATGTAAAGCTGTAACTGTGGACAAAAGCTTGTGTCATTTGTGTTCACAAGATTAGTGTTAATGAATTTTGCGTATAATTTTTTTGGTACAAATTCTTACTGTTTGATATATTTATTTATTATCGCATTAATTTATTACAATTTACGTAGGGCAGTTAGATAATGTAGCTTTAAAATAATATACTGCGGGTTCAAATCCCGCTTCGAAACAGTATTTTGGTATCGTGATGTACAGGCTCTACTCACGGGCATATTCATAAACTCTTAAAACCCATTTTAGTTATCGAACGTTTTGCCGCTTCCGAACGACTTTTGAATTCAGTTCGAGAGAAAAAAAAACAAAGCATTCGTAATGTAAGCCCGCCAACACGCACTAGGCCAGCGTGGTGGACTATATGGCCTAACCACTCTCAATCGTACTGTCGGTTGTAGAGTAGGCCCGCGCCCTGCAATGGGACGTATATGGGCTGATACAGATACAGATACAGATTCGACATCTAAAGTAACGTTTATTGGAATAGCAAATAAGCCCTAATGCTCTTAATAGCTCAAGCCAGTGTCTCTCAGTGGGGGGTATATGGGCTGATTGATGGAAGACCTGTACTTTATCTTTACTATGAAGTGCGTGGTCACCTGTTGGTAAACGGACTAGATGCGGCTGCCAATATGTTCACGGTGGTCGCGGGTTCAAATCCCAGGGCACACCTCTGACTTTTCAAAGTTATGTGTGTATTGATAGTCAATCACCATCACTAAAAACGGTGAAGGAAAACATCGTGAGGATACCTGCATACCAAAGCGATTTTAAAGATTTCTATGGTATACAAGTCTACCAACCCGCACTAGGCCAGCGTGGTGGACTATATGGCCTAACCACTCTCAATTGTACTCTCAATTGTAGAGTAGGTCCGTGCCCTGCAGTGGAACGTATATGGGCTGTATACTTTATCAGTCCAACTGTTTTATTCTTTCTTCAGTGGAACTGTTTTCTTCGAAAAAAAAACAACTAAATTGTCAGATTAAGTAAGTTGTGTATATTGTTTATGTGTGTATATTTTTTATATTGTATGTATAATATGTGTATCTTTTATGTGCAGGTTTCTTCATGATTTATTATCCTTTACCATTACAGTCAGGAATCGACTGTCAATACAAATGCCTCTAAAATATGTGCCCTGGGATTAGAACCCGCGACTACCGTGTTAACCTTCGTCGTGTGTTTACGCAATTTTAAAGTTGTATATATCACCGTTAAATTGTGAATACCGTTAGATTATAATCTATCTCGCGAGATTGTGAACTGTTGAAAGATTGTGACTGTTGAAACTAACCTAACCTACGGTTCGTAGGTTAGGTTAGTTTTGGTTGAACAGTTTCACTTCGATAGATTATAATCTACCGAAAAATAATACGTTAAATTGCAAGCAGTATGTTACGGTTCACAATCTTTGGATAGTTCACAATCTCGCGAGATATATTATAATCTAATGATATTTACAATTTTACGGTGACATCAATACTCGTATTTTTGTCAAACACATCGCGATTTTTAGTGTCAATGACATAATATAAGCATGTACGACAATGGTTTTTGTTGTTCCCCGCGATGAGACGTGACGGGCCTACATCACGCGCTAAATGCACGCGCCCTGTGCATCGATGGTAGCAGGTTCCAATCCAGGCAAAAAAATGGTGAAATATATTTTTATTGCTCGCAGGTTTTGTTTTACGGAGAGTAAGTTAAAGTATGTTTTGATCTTGTTAGAAAATAATGATTTGTATTGAAATTAAATATATTTCACTATTCAAATTATTATAAAAATAGTTGAAGAACATTTTGGGTAATTTTAAATAAGACGAACATTTGTCCGGATTTTCAAAATACTATCATAAGTTTTGATTTATGTTGTTTGCAGTTTGGGGACAAAAAATATGCTCAAAATGAACATTACATTCGTCAACGTATCCAAGGAAAAAAAGTAAAGTGAAGTTTTCATTCAAAGTATGCGGCTAATTATCCTTTTGTAAGCCTCCGCGGCGCAGTTGGTTAGACGCCGCCTGTGAAACGAGAGGCCGCGGGTTCGATCCTCGCACCGAGAGAAATGTTTGTGCGGCCCACAAATATTTCTTCCGGGTCTGGGTGTTTATGAGACCGAAAAGTCTCTCATAGTTCCTGATACCCACGACACAAGACTCGATCTTAGTGTGGGGTCAGGACTATGTAATATGTATGTGACTGATGGGTGTTATTTACTTATTTATTTATAAAAGTTTTAGAACCAATTTTCATGAGATACATTAAATCTAGAGGGTCACGACCCCCCTGTGAGCTTCTGAGTACACACCTGTAGTCATGTACAGTATAATATGACACAATGCCCATGGCAGCATGAATACTAATATGTCATAAAATATAACAGAGCGAGCTATATTGTTTTGATTTGGAATTCTTTGCAAGCTTTATAACTTATAAACTTAGCCTAGTTTCCACTTTAATAGAGACACACGTTTTTTTATTGCAATGAATGGCGAGACGAGCTTGCCATTCGCCTGATGGTAAGCGATACGACCGCTCATGGACAGTAGCAAAACAAAAAAACAATTAATTACAAAGCAATGCTAAGCAATCCACTGCGCTCGCCATCCTGAGACATAAGATGTTAAGTCTCAATATGTCCAGTAGTTGCTCTGGCTACAATGTCCTTCACACCGAAACACAGCAGTGCATTTGTACTGCTTGTTGTTTGTATACAAGTATTTATTTCAGGTTTGTAAGAAGATGTCTGGAAGATCGTCGCTGTTAGCGATAAGACCGCCACTTCTACAACCGATAATTTATATTTATTTTTGATATTTCTATTATTTTTATTTATTTATTTTTATTTATTTATTTTATTTATTTTTAATTATTTATTTTATTTATTTATTTATTTATTCTTAACTGCACAAAAAAGGATAAACACTTAAATATATTACAAATGAAAAAAAAAAGTACAGATGGCGGTCTTATCGCTCTAGGGGATTTCTTATATTTTTGTTTAGTCTTTTTAATGGTTAAAAAAAGTATTAAATAAATAAGTATAAAACAACATACATATATATATCAAGAGAGTAAACAAAACATTTACCCACATCAGTCGATCTAATTCCCTGTCAAATCGTTATAGGATCTAATTGAATCAGTTTATAGATTAGTCATTGCATGAGTAATGCCGATATATTTCCGGCATGTCGCTGCGTTGGCAATATCGCTGTAAAAACATTTGTATGCAAAAAATAAGAATGAATATGAAAATAATTCACATTTTACTATGAAACTTAGTATTGGTGCGAAGATTTTTGGCCCTCGATAAAACCTACTATTTTGTGTCGGAAAAAATACGTATTTTAAATAAATATAAACATAATTGCGACCCACGCCCGGAGTTCTTAGAGAAATTAACTAGAATTCCAATTTTTTTTTCCTTCGGCTCTGTGTACAAAATGTAAAATGTGATGATAATTACTTTATTTTATAAAAATCTGGCTAACGGATAAAACAGGAAAACGTTTAAGGACAAACCATAAAAATGCTTTAATAAATAAATAAAACCCAACAGTCACATACATGGTCCTGACCCCACACTAAGATCGAGTCTTGTGTCGTGGGTATCAGGAACTACGAGCGACTTTTCGGTCTCACAAACACCCAGACCCGGAAGAAATATTTGTGGGCCGCACAAACAATTCTCTCGGTGCGGAGATCGAACCCGCGGCCCCTCGTTTCACAGGCGGCGTCTAACCAACTGCGCCACGGAGGCTGTCATAATAGGCTGTCATAATGTAATAATTAATAAGCAGTATCGGTATGGGATCTACGATATTCTTTACCGATACTATGAATGAGCATTCTCCTTTGAATACCGTGTTAGTATGAAAATTAATAAAAATCAAATGTTATATAATACTGGGTATATCAGCACTTCGACCTAAAACGAAGCCAGGTGGTAGTTTTACGGCCGATGCCAATAATTAATCGAAAAAATTTGATTGAAGTCAATCTGGATTGTTTTCTACTTTTCGATTTGTCATTTTACCATGTTGCCATAGTTTTTTCACTACTGAGATTGATTATTGGCTATTCTGATACTATATCAGAAAAAAGTTTGAGCTGTCAATCTCAAACGGCAAATTTTGGATTGAGATTGTGTATTAGCAGCGGCTGTTAGTGACAATAGACACAATGCAACAAAAAAATCTATAAAAAATGCAACGTTCTTTTTTACTGAAATGAGTAAAGCATGCCATTCGCCTGATGGTAATTGATACGACCGCTCATGAACAGTAGCAAAACCAAACAACACCTTGAATTACAAAGCAATGCTTAGCATTTCACTGCGCTCGTCATTCCGAGACATAAGATGTTAAATCTCAATATGTCCAGTAATTACTCTGGCTGCAATGTCCTTCAAACCGAAACACAACAGTGCATTTACACTGCTGTTTGGCGGCAGAAACAGAAATTGTTGTGGCACCTACCCAGGCTGCCTCTCACATATGAGAGACCTACCACCAGTAAAGTGTATCATCATCATCGATTTGGGTGCCTTCCAAAACAACACTAATTATCCCAATAATTTTTCCTCACGGGGGTTGAACCCACGGCCTTCTATTTCACGGCGGGCTTTACTTCCCCTGTGCAAAAGGTTTTAAACCAATTGAATCCTTGATCTAACCCGTTTCAATAAAGTTATCAGAATACGTTCCTTTCCTCAGATAGCAGACGGAAACATTTCGCAATTTCCTTCATTTCTCGCAGTATCGGATAACCTCGATTTTATTAGCACCTCAAGGTAAACTTGTAGCTCTTAAAGTCTATATATATAAGCTTTTATTGGTCTAGATTCCAGGTCCATCTTTTGACCTTCGTGGCGCATTTGATTGGGCGCCGGCTGTTAAAAAATAGACTGCATTAGATGTTACCTAACATTTGTGTGATTCACGGGTATTTCTTTACAAATGTGTAGCCTATAAAAAAAAAAAAAAAAAAAAGTCTCTGATAGTCTTTTAAAAAAGACACAAAACTCAATCTTAGTTTGAGGTCAGGACTATGTATGTGACTGTTGGGTATTTTTTTTTTTATTTAGTTACTTTCATTATGATAAACTGGCTCCATACATACAAAAATAATCGTCACGCCTGTATCACATAGGGGTAGACAGACTACAGACCGACACTTTGCTCGATCATATTACTTTCGCTTCATCAACTTTCGTCAACCTCTTCATGCATTCTCGTCGGTTCAGCGTACTTTCGACCTGACCTTTATAATCATGTTTTTTATTTGCATACTGGCTCTACATACTAACTACAGTAGCTAGTAATGCAGTGTGGTCTAGATAAAATATACACCGATAGGATATATTTAGATTGTTATCTCGAAACTGGCACAATTATGCAATATTCAAAACTGAAACCGGCAATACAAGGTTTTAACTAAAATGCAATACAGTTTCATGTGTTTGAAACCTCAACAACCAACATAAATGTTTTACATAGAACTTATTGTGTTATGATGTACCGGAACAAGAACTAATACAACTAGATTATTGAGTAATATTTCTTTGACAGCCTCCCTGGCGCAGTTGGTTAAACGTTGTTGTGGTTGATCCCCGCACCGAGAGAAATGTTTGTGCGGCCCACAAATATTTCTTCCGGGTCTGGGTGTTTGTGAGACCGAAAAGTGTCTCGTAGTTCCTGATACACGACACAAGACTCGATCTTAGTGTGGGGTCAGGACTATGTTTATGACTGTTGGGTGTTATTAATTTATTATTATTTATTATAGATTAATCCACATAATGGAAGTCCACTGCTGAACATAAGCCTCCTCCAAGGATCTCCACATCGACCTGTCTGAATTGGCCTGCATCTAGCAACTTGGTTAATAAAAAAATAACCTTGTAAACAGACTTCCGACACTTTGCTTACCAGTATGTGGCCTCCACTCCAGAACAACTCTATCGGCCATCATTCCTTGGTGCTATATACTCGACATACGGCCACTTCAACTTGTTGATCCTTTGAGTTAAGACAATAACCTTTGTTTTACGGATATCCTTGTTGTTATTTCACGGTCGTATCTTTAACTGTCTGTTTCAATACAAGTTCCAATGCAGGGCCCGGGCTTCCTCTACAATCGAAAGTACGATTGAAAGAGGGATTAGGCCAAATACAGCCGCTGCCAATAAACAATCCCAATCCAAAATTTGCCGTTTGAGATTGACCGCTCAATCTTTTTTCTGATACTATATTGCCAATAATCAATCTCAGTAGTGAAAAAACTATGACAACATGGTAAATGACTAATCGAAAAGTAGAAAACAATCCAGATTGACTTCAATCTAATTTTTTCGATTGATTATTGGCATCGGCCGATAGTCCACCACGCTGATCTAGTACGGATTGGCGGACTTTACATGCCATAAAAAGTGTAATATAATCACAGTCATACAGCTGATTATACCCAACACATAACACGTATAAAAATTACATCATATTTAACGATTCATCAGTAATAATAAAGGCGTTGGCGCTACCAATTGTCTCAACTATTTAAAGCGACAAATACATGTATGCATTAAAAACAATCTGTATTCTCAATATATTAAGGTACAAAATCGTGTAGCTGATGGCAAGGGTAAAGTTGTAGTTTCAAAAGATTTGCTTTATGAGCCGAGTCTAGAATTACAATTGTAAGTGTAATATTAAGCTCTAAGGTTTTAACAACACGATATTTGTTTTAAATTGAAAGAATGTTATTCTAATGAATCTGATGGTATATGCATTGCAGTTAAAAGTCCACTGGCGAGTTAAATTAATCGCTTATAACTTATCGAGATACTACAACTTCCTATATTTTATTTTACCTACAAGATATTCAGTCGATTGCAAGAATACCCTGGAATCACACCGTTTCCAATAAATTAAAATTGAGGGAGCCACGCTGTTGACAGTCATGTCTTCACATGAATGGGGCCGCACCACTTTCTCACAGGAGATCGACATGAAGCAATAGCTTTATTATCGTTTTCTGTTCAGTTAATAAGATTGTCGAAAGCCCAATACCTTCCCCTTTACCTATCTTTTTTCTTTCCCGCTGCCCTCGCGATCTGCTGGGCCAGCAACACATCCAATAAAAAGCTTTGTGGATGTTCATGAACACAAAGATCAGATACCGTCAGGAAACATTTTGTCATTTGCCGAACCAAGCTAAAAAAGCTAGTAAGCTCAGATTCACAGGCACATTCACAGTAATATTTATTGATATGAATATAATTAAATTAATCACTCAACTATAATTAGATCATAGTTGAGTGGGAGAGAGACGCAAGGCATTCGGCGGGCCTCTCTCTCGTTCGGTGACTCATCGTAACGTTACCGGGCGTTACACTTTTTCATAAGTGACTCCCAGCCGCAACCTAATTTAAGACGTTGTCACGTCAAAAACTCGCAAGGAACAACAAGTCTCTATGAAAATCCTTGATTGAATTTGTCGTGGCTGAATAGAAAGAGAAAATAAAAATTTGAAATTGGATATGACAGCCTCCGTGGATCAGTTGGTTAGACGCCAGTCGCCGGATGTGAAGTGTGAGGTCGCGGTTTCGATCCCTGCTCCGAAAGTAATATTTGTGTGACCCACGAGTATTGCTTCGGGTCTGGTTGGGTGTTTGTAAGACCAAAAAGCCTCGTAGTTCCTGATATCTACGACATTAGACTCGATCTTAGTGTGGAGTTAGGACTATGTATGTGACTGTTGGATGTATTTATATACACAAATTGAACCCGGTACGCCACAGTTGTTTCTTTCTTTCTGTGTATGGTAGACGCTACATAATCGAATGCTAATATCCAAATAACAAAGTTAGTTCATAAGCTAACTTTCGCCATAGGAATTAGGTGGTACCTAATTACGCAACTTCTAGTGTTAGAAATCGTTTAAGCAATAACTTTCTTTATTTCACCAACGGAATTTAAATTGAATATACTTTGAAAGCCTGTCTATAATATTAATTTTGTGTCATGAGTTACTTGTTGACGTTAATCATAATTTTGATTGTGAAATTATTCGTGAAAAGGAAAGTTAATTGTTTTCTTACTATCCTTATTTATTAATTCCTGGGCATTTATTTTTTATTATAATGAATGGAAAAACGAACATGCTATTCGCCTGATGGTAAGCGACACGACCGTTTATGGACAGTAGCAAAACCCAACACCATGAATTACAAAGTTAATGCTTGGCATTCCACTGCGCTCGCCATCCTGAGACATAAGTTTTAAGTCTCAATATGTCCTGTAGTTACTCTGACTACAATGTCCTTCAATCCGAAACACAACAGTTCATTTAAACTGCTGTTTGGCGGAAGAAATAGACATTGCGGTGGTACCCACCCAGGCGGCCACACATATGAGAGACCTACCACCAGTGATATATACTACACCATCACACCGCCACATATGACCAGTGAATACTCGTATATATTCAGATTAAAAATATTCTGCTGCAATCATATCATAATCACATTTGCCGCAATAATTTTATCTTGTCTTGGCAAAGTAACTACCCAGATACAGGATCGAATGAGAGACAAATGGCTGCTTTAACCTGGAAGTAAGAATAAGACCAAATATTCCTCAACTTTACCAACCCACCACTTAGTCAATCGTCGAATCGCCGTGGTTCTGGACACATCGCGATAAATTATTCGCAAAACTGGGCCAATTTGTACATAATGTTCGTGTGAGATCGTCATTTTGGGATAACACGTGTTCGGTGGGCAATGACCCCGCCTGTTTAACATAAAATCACACGTCTGTTTAGGGTTCTATCGGGAATAATCCGGGGAAAGCTTGCTCAATACTGAGATATTTATTGAGTGCATGTTGCAGAATGATTTGGCATTTAGTTATTTGACGCGCGTCGTCCGCCCTTTTCGAAGTATTTTAGTTGGTGGCGTAGTTTACAAAAATGAGGTCTCGGGTTCAAATCCCGGATATTAAATTTTTATAATTAAGGTGATATTAAATTTTTCCTATCACATCGTGGGTTGGAAAAAACAAGGCGAAACGTGGCTGTTCTGGTCCTTTGCCTACCCCTTCTGGAAAAAGGCGTGAGTTTATGTATCAATGTACCAAACTGGCTTAATGCGATTTCAGGCGTCCTCTCGATGTTTTCCTTCACCGTTACAAGAAATAATCATTTACGAATACACTGCTTTTACCAGTGTTGTGCCTAAGATTTGACCCCAATACCTCCGGTTAGGCGGTCAAGTCCCCTTAACTACGCTATAGACCATATACAAGTTTTAGAGTGAGTAAACTTTCACGGAATAGTATACAATATACTGTACTTGTAAATAAACAGTTTTGTGAAAACATTTTATCTCCGTGATATACAGAACCAAATGTTAAACGTCGTTTCACAGTTCTTTAAAAACTACAGCTCCCTATGGCAGAGGTTCTCAAAGTATGCGCCTCGACGCCCTAGAAATTCTGTCTATATGTCTATTTCATTGGTAGGACTCTCATATGTGAGAGTTCGGCTTGGTAGGTACCACCGCAATATCTCCAATGAAACAGCAGTGTAAATGCACTGGTGTGTTCGGATTTAAGGACATTATAGCCAGAGTTAATACTGGACATATTGAGACTTAACATCTTATAACTCAGGATGATGAGCGCAGTGGAATACCAAGCATTGCTTCGTAATTCAAGGTATTGTTTGGTTTTGCTACTGTTCATGTTCAGTGATATCGATTACCACCAGGCGAATGACATGCTCGTCTCGCCATTCATTGCGATTTAAAAAAATATATTTTCGCCGCAGACTGAAAAAGTTTGGGAACCTCTGCTTATAGTTTGGCAATAACAGCCATGTGTTTAGTCTAAATGAAACTGCGCATTGTTTTTTGTGGCGAGACATTTACGCAATTCATAAAAACTTGTTATTCCTTTTACCAACAATAATCCATGGGATTCCTGGGGATATTCCTGAACAAACATATTTTTATTTGGAATTGGATGTGAGTAAGAACATTGTTATTGGTTAGGTTTTACAAACAACAAGTCCATTAATGGGTTGAAAATGAAAATATTTTTTTTTTTCTATTGAATCCATTAAAATGTTCAACGTCGTTTAGATTGAGTCATTTTTTTTATCTACCACCCGGTTCGGAAAGCTGTTTTCACTAGAGAAGAACGGGCAAGAAACTCTAGTGTTGCTCTTTTCAAAACCAGTATACAATGTAGTGATTATTACATAATTTACAAGTTGATTTAAAGTTGTGTGCTCAACATCCAGAATTGGATATATTTAGCGATTCATTGCAAACATTCAAAAGAAAAATGCTGGAATCATAGTTAATTGGTATATTATTTTTTCCATTTTGTTTATATTACTTTAACTACCAATTTTTTATGTTTTTTAATTTTTAATTTGATTTTTAATATTATCCTTAAGTTAATTTTTATATCTTCCCTTAGTTTTGAATTAATTTTGTTTTTATATTCTATTTTGTATGATTCTTATTAAGTGTAACTAGCCATTTATTATTGTTTAAATTTTCTCTCATTTTAATATTGTTTTTATTGTTGTTTATTAATATGTTAACCTTATTGTATTTTTTTATGTATTTGTATGGAATTAGTTTCCTGTTACTCTTCTGTGAAATTGTCAACACTTATAATTGTTATGTTTACCAGTAAAAATACATGTATATAGTATAAAATATTTTAAGTATTTGTAAGCATAATGTTAATGTTGCATAATAAATAAATAAGTAAATAAGGTTTTTACAGACTATTTGCCCATTTTTAATGGACTTCTAAACAAGGAGGTTCTCAATTTGATTGTACTTTTTGTTTTTTTTTTTTTATATTTGCCACCTCGTAATTTTATATTAACACAACACATATTACTCCAGAAAGTTGATCTCTAAAAGACAAACACTTATAAAACTATACTTAAGCTAAATTATTCTGCAGCTTAAACATTAGATATTGATATTAAGTTCGATAATTAGAACGAGGCCAAATCAATAGCTTAGCAGGGAACTGGACCGACGATGCGGGGGTCGCAGCTTCGAACCCGCAACATAGCTCTGACATTTTATTTTCTTTACTTGTGAAAAAAAAATATTACAGTAAATATATGCTAATAGAGTACATCTTAAAAATATAAGTTAAGATAATAACCACAAAAAAATCCACGTATTAATTAATTGAGTATTTATTTTATCTATTTATTTTTACATTATTTATTACTACCACTCACTATTATTGTTGGAAAATATGAGAAAAATAGATCTCTATTTATTTTTTTCTAATGATTTTCTAAGATCTTTATAATGTATCTGTATGACTGCCTCGGTGGTCCAGCTGTACGGTACGATTACAAAGCTGAGGTCTTTAGTTCGAATTCCAGGTCGGACAATGCGATATTGGATTTCCTATTCATTATCAGCTTAGTCAGGAATTTGTGCCCGATATGGCGACAAGCTCGCCCCCGATTACATAGTGGGACGGAACATACAAGGCCAAACGTAGGTATAAGAAATACATAACACCCAACAGTCCCATACATAGTCCTGACTCCACACTGAGATCGAGTCTTGTGTCGTGGGTGTCAGGAACTACGACAGACTTTTCGGTCTCACAAACACCCAGACCCGGAAGAAATATTTGTGTGCCGCACAAACATTTCTTTTGGTGCGGGGATCGAACCCGCGGCGTCTCCTTTCACAGGCGGCGTCTAACCGACTGCGCCACGGAGGCTGTCAAATTTATGCTGATAGCAGTTCTGCCTACCCCTTCTACGAAAAAGGCGTGAGTTTATGTATGTATGTACTGTTTATGTACTATGTACCGGAACGAAAATCTATTGTGTGATAAAATAAAACTAAATTTTTAATATAACATTTATTTATATTCCTTATCTTGCTAAATGATTTCCGACCTCGCACAGGAACATATCTTTACCCAATACTGAAAAAAAAACAATTAATTAATATTTTATACTATAAAGTACGTGGTGGCATGTTATTGATGCGACTGTCGACACGGGGGTCGCGGGTTCAAAACACAGGTCACATTTAACTTTTCGTAGTCATGGTTGTATTGGTAGCCAATTAACCCGCATTTTAATGTAACGGAAAACATCGTGGGAAAACCTGCATAACAGATTTACAAAAAGAAAGCATATAGTAGTGACACAGGTTCTTTCTGTTTCATGCATTTTGTTCCCCTTCTCTAATATGTATATTTTCTTTATTCCAATGAATGGCCAGGCGTGCGTGCCATTCATTGGAATAAAGAATTCATTTAATTTGATATTCGACAATACATACCGTGCACAGTTCTAATGTGTTCTCGTAATTTCTTTATCGACTCGAATTTCTCCTGACATATACGACACTTGTAGTGATATTCAACGATCTGAAACATAGAAAGTGTGGTATTTTACTATAAGTGAGAAAAAAATCTAAAAACAATAAATCTATATAGTAGAGCAATAAGCAAAGAGTTTAAGTTAATTTCAGTTTATAACTCTAAAGAATAAATTTTGTAAACCGTTTTGAAAATTTCAAATTTTTTATCTGTCCCAAAAGGATGCGAAACGGCAGCCGCCATGATGGAGTCATTACGTCACTCCGCGGGTAGAATCATATTAACCTATTAAGAAAACATAGAAGTTGTAACAGGATTCTTCCCTATGATATTTTTTTAACATATTATAATGAACAACGGTTTCGTTAATGGAGAGTTTAATTAGACTAACTCATGTCTATTGAAAATAAAGAAAGGTTTTTTACTCGTGGAGTGACGTATCATTTTATGGAAAATGGCGACTAGCGCTTTCATACATTTGCGCGCATAATTTTAAAATATAACATTTCTAATGGATTTTTATTGGTCTTGCCGATCGAATAAAAAATTAATAATTTTTTAAATAGTTTTCTGTTACCTTAGGAACAACTTAAAACATTTTTCAAAAAAGGGTGAAATACCCCAGTATGTAATTCCAAATACAAAATTATTAATAATATCCATATAGTTTTAATAAAATCATTTGATATATTTTTTAAAACGATTATTTTGAAAATAAACTATTACACGAATTTTATTTTTGCTTTATTAATTGTTAACTTCTTGACGTATCGATTTAATGATCATTGGGACTGAGTCGTTAGTTATCGATAATCGACAATGTCACATCACTATAAATAACTAAAGTTTAGTGTCAAAAAATAATTTTTATAAGAATATAAATTACCCCACCCGCATTAGCCCAGCGTGGTGGACTATATGGCCTAACCACTCTCAATCGTATTCTCGATTGTAGAGGAGGTCCGTGCCCTGCAGTGGGACGTATATGGGCTGATACAGATACAGTATAAGAATATAAATGAAAATAAAATACCTCTGCGAGTGCAGCGGAGATGACGTGCCTGTAGCGCTGCACGTCGGGCGCCGCGTGTGTCTTGTAGTGCGACAGCAGCGAGTGCACCGACACGTAGGTACGCGCACATATCGGACACACTAGCGACTCTGAAATAAGTCATTTTTTTACACGCTTCACTTGTATGTTTGTTTGTATGTTTGTAACTGTACAAGGCATCTCGGTTCGGAACTATATAGGGACGTCTGTAACGAAACCATACCGCGATCTAGATTTCAAGTGGCGCCATCTCTTAACGGAGGTTGGAACTATATAGGGCATTTTGCGTATTTATTTTTTAAACATGGTTTGATATGTGCTGTGTGGTAGTAATTGTTTATAAATCGACAGTTGATTGACAGTTGCTTTTTAAGATATTATCAAAATGATAATCCTTCTACTTATATCTGTGGATAAAATAATTATATCTATTGAAAACATGCACCCCACGCTTTTTTTACAATAAAGAATATTTTTTTCTTATTAATTTTTTACACTATCCTTAATTCAGTATTATTAAAATTTATTTTCTATTTTTTAGTTGGGTTTTCTATATAAAGCGTGTTTTTTAGTATTTTTATTATATGATTTCCCGGGACAAAAAGCCTTCGACTACGACTGCAACGAAATATTATACTTTTTTTGCCAAAATTCTTCCTCAATAAATATACTAAAAACATTAAAATCTCGCCTCTATTTTTCAGTTTTATTTACTAAAACATTTACTAAATATTTTTCACATATAATAAAAAAGATTTTTTTTTTTCATAAATCTATTATTATTTAAAAAAAAATATTCAATGTTTTAGTATATAAAACAGATTTTTCAGAAAATTCCATATATTTTACTTAACCATTTTATTGTGACACTAATAAGCATCAAATTGTGGGGTTGAAAAATTACAGAATATTTTTTTTTAACTAAACAATGTACATGTCCTGTACTTATACATAATAACAACATACTTATACATAACTACGTACTTATACATAACAATAACATAACTTACTTTTATCGACTTTCTTGCCCCCCCTCCACGATGTCTGGTAGCAATGCGAGCAAACTTTACTGCAAGCGAGCTCCTTCATATACATCTTGGAGTCTTCATCCTCTTTCTCCGGAGGCTGCTCCGTTCCATCCATATCTTCCGTCGTTTTACTATAAATAGACATAAAATAAATAAATACACCAAACAGTTACAGTCCTGCACGTTAAACACTAGTAGTGCGTGATGGCCTGTTGGTAAACGGACCGGATGCGGCTGCTACTGTTCACGGTGGTCGCGGGTTCAAATCCCAGGGCACACCTCTGACTTTTCGGAGTCATGTGTGTATTGATAGTCAATCACCACACACTAAAAACGGTGAAGGAAAACATCGTGAGGAAACCTGCATACCATAGCGATTTATAAGAATTTCTATGTTATGTAAGTCCGCCAACCCGCACTAGGCCAGCGTGGTGGACTATATGGCCTAACCACTCTCAATCGTACTGTCGATTGTAGAGTAGGCCCGTGCCCTGCAGTGGGACGTATATGGGCTGATACATACAGACGTCAAACACTACAATGGGGTCTTGTGTCGTGTATCAGAAACTACGAGAGACTTCGAGTAGCCCGCCGTCTAACCAAATACGCCGCGGAGGCTAACAAATAAGGCGCTTCTAAATTGAACTCGACAATATCTCTTTAAAAAAGACTGGTGGTCACTGGTGGTAGGTCTCTCATATGTGAGAGGCCATCTGGGTGAGTACCACCGCAGTGTCTATTCCTCTCGTCAAATAGCAGTGTAAACGCACTGTTGTGTTTCGGGTTGAAGGGCATTGTAGCCAGAGTAACTACTGGACATATTGAGACTTAACATCTTATGTCTCAGGATGGCGAGCGCAGTGGATTACCAAGCATTGCTTTGTAATTCAAGGTGTTGTTTGGTTTTGCTACTGTTCATGAGCGGTCGTATATACCATCAGGCGAACGGCATGCTCGTCTCGCCATTCATAGCAATAAAAAAAGAAAAACAAAATTGCAACGGCAGAAATAATTGTTTTACTGAAATAATAGTTTTATCAGTGTATTGCGAACATTTATTTCTTCTTTCGTGCGTGCAAAGTACCAAATGCCTTAAGAAATATTACTCGTAGTTTCTGATATCCACAACACAAGACTTGAATCTTAGAATCAGATCAGTGGTGTTTTTTTTATTCCATAGGTCTGGAAAACGACCATTCCAGTCACTTGATGATGAGTGATCCCTGCCGCCCATGAACATCCACAACGCTTGGATTATGGATGTGTTGCCCGTCAAATTAGGAGGATTGAGAGAAGGAAAAAGAATAGAAAGTGCAAAGACGAAAGGGGTTGTGGGCATTTGTGTGTATGTTAGATGTTTTAATTTTGAATATGTATATTGCACCTTTAGAATGAAAAATCTTATTTTTTGAGAAACATTAATTAAAGATCTGTAACATAAGAAATTTTGTGCTTTTGTATGATACATCGAGAAGACCGAAATATACATATATCTGTCTTTCATGCCTCAATAGGGGCCCTACTCTGAAAATCCGAAACGAAGTTCGAAACTTCGGACGACCGAAGTTTATGACGATACGAATGTACCTACATAGACTTGTGTTCGTTATTGATTTACGGTCGTAACCATAGACTTGTGGTAACGATGTACGTTATACGAATCTGAACATTTACAGTGTAGGTACATTCGTATCGTCATACGTTCATCGATCGTCCGAAGTTTCGAATTTCGTTTCGGATTTTCAGAGTAGGGCCCTAGGTCCTTCTTTAATAACGGGTTGGTAGAGATATTTTGAGCCAATATATGATTAAATGCCAAAATCTATATTTTTTGGTTTAGGTCACTTTAATTCTAAAGATGCGATATGTATAATATGTGTACTATATTACCGTTTGTCAAACATCATGTAGACGGACGCTATCGCTTCCTTTGGTTTGTATGCCACTAAAGCCTCCCCATCTTTATGATCCTCCTTTGTTAATATCACCTGAAAAAATAATAGCAATTGTGCATTATTTTCAAACCCTGTATTAAACCGCAGCGAGTCTAATTATGGTGATTTGAAACAGTGAACCATAATTGCAGTGACATTTTTGAACTTAACTAAGGAACTGTGAACATATATGAGAGCATTCACAGCCGATGTCCAACCAATAGCCCCATGGAGGTTGTCAATGTCAATAGGGAATATGCATGCCATTTTTTTATATTTTTAATCGATTCTGTATGTTATTACATTACGAGAAAAAAATATAAGGCTTTATAAATATCAATCAAAAAAGCACAAAAAAATAATAAAAACTGCTATCAGTTTCGAAGCATTTAAACGCCATTATGGCGCGACCTCGCTGTGACGTCAGAGTCTACTATGTCAGCAACGTAGTATTTGGATTAAGCTTCTTTTATTAATTGCTACATAACTGTATTTCGTCACAAAATAATCCATTTTTTTTTATAATACAACGAAAACACAAAATAACTCTTAAACAAACGTAAAACAATACACCCAACAAGCTAAAACTTCATAAGATAGTGTACTCTGTCGTCACTTTCCTTTTCAAACGTTTCGAAAAAATTGCGCGGCAATTTTGAAATGTCATTTTTTAAGTATTTTTTTTACCGATTTAGAGTTGATGAATTTAAAAAAATATCTTATTGATATATTTCTATATCAATAAAGATTACAACAAAAAATATTTGACTTATTTTGGAGTCTCGTGCATATTCCCTATTACTGTCAATCTGTACCAGCCTATAATATTAATCCCACGCACAGATGAGGCATCTACAATCAAGAGTATGATTGAGAGGAGTTAGACCATATACTCCATCATGCTGGCCTGGTACAAGTTGGCAGACTTTTACATACCATAAAAATTCTTACAAATCCCAATGGTATTCAGGTTTCCTCACAATGTTTTCCTTCACAGTTATAGTTTCTCTCTATGAAGAGACCTTCAGCCACAGAAAGGTCACTGCTAGTGATAGAGAGACCAAGAATTTTAACTTAATAATATACTACAATAAGAAGTTGGCAATAAAGTGACAAATTACCTCATCAACCACATGGAAAGCTCTTGTTTTCTTCGATGACAACATCACTGCATTCAAAACTTTCTTCTCTTTATATTTAGGTAGTACACATTGGAATATTTCCGATTTCTTATCACCATCCTCATTTTCCACGCTAGTTTTACTCCATATTGTAGTCTCCACTTTGCCTGAAAGAAATTAAGGAAAGTATAAATATTTTGTAGTATTAACAAATAATTGTACTGAATGATGTCTACTTTGTGAACTAAATTATAAGACCGTCATTCTTACTTTGCTGTTTTGTTTTGTCTCTATAAACTGGGTTTTTATTACTGTGTACAATAAATAAAAATTTAAACATACCACAGGGAATAGGATAAGATTTCAACAGTTAAGACTTATGAAAAATCATTAACTCAACATGGGTTTTTTAAAAATAATCTTTAGAAACCCATAATTAGTCTAGTGGCAATATGTATAAGCTCCTAAGTGGGGAAAACAAGTTTTCCAATTGCTAAGTAAATTGCAGTTTCACATTCTCAAAAATCTAAAAATTAAAACATGCCTCTTAGATTTTTAATTAATTATTTAACAGCTAATATATTAATTGTGTTCAAGGTTTCTTTGAGAGTGGTAAGAGTTTTCTGTCTATTAAAGTTTTGCCAATTGCACTTCAGGGTGAAACCTATGAGGTATTAAGTTGAATATAGGTCAATGGCATGTGTTTTTTGAGAAATATATAAATCATTATTACCAGTCTGTTTGTTCCTGACATTTCTAAGCACAACACTTCTGGTGGAGCTCTTTGTATCGCCCCTCTCAGGCCGTAGCATGGTATCGCAGTGCTTGAAATGCTCCAGGCAAACATTGTTCCACACATTCAACCTCTTTAGATCGGCCTCCTCCTGTCTCAAAGCTTTGACAGGCAGACACAAAGGGTCGTCGTAGTCAGGAATCCTTATATTCAACTTCTTACGAATCGCGAGCTGCTCCTCCGCCGTAAGAATTTTGTTTTCTTTAATAATCTTCTTTATGCTTTTCAGGTTCGGCACAGTTGTCTCACCAGAACGCTCCATTTTGAATGACCTTCGTAAGCCCGTCCGCCTTTTCTTGATTTTAGGGCTCGGAGGACTAGGAGGGACGTAGTCTTCGCTCGGGTCATAGTCAGAATCATCGTCTTTTTTCCGTTTTCGCCTCCTTTCTGGACGCTCGACAAGCAATGGCGTCTCTTTGGGAACTACCTCCTCCGGCACACTGGACGTTTGGAAGCATTGTTGAACAATATCGGCGTCTTCGTCCAAATATTCTATTTCACAGTCGTCGTCTGCCATTTTAATTCAACGTAGAATAAAATAATTTGAGAAAATACTTTACTATTTACAAACTGTTGACTTACAACATGACGTGAACATGACAAATGACAGTACAGTATAGAGATGGTCAACTCGACTTACTAACTCGAGTTGACTCGAATTGTACCAAATTCGAGTGGGCTCGAATTGAATTCTTCCTAACAACGCATTTTGGTACAAAAAGTATAAATATGCAAATATGAATTCCTTGCTTTTACCATGGGAACACTACATTTTTCGGGATACATAGTACCCTATGCTTTATATCAGAATATCGGCAACCTACATTTTCATCAAAATTGCTTTGAATTGTCAAGTAAAATACTCATAGCGGCCTCTCACATATGAGTTACACATAACAGTACAGTCATATACCACTAAAAACTATAAAAACCTCTTTAATTCAATCCTACCTACGAAGTTCAACAATCAGTTTCCTCCTTCCAACTCGAATTGTGTAACTCGAGTTCAATTCGAGTTACCTGAATTTCAACTCGAGTTAACTCGAGTCGGCTTTAACCCGAGTTAGCACATCACTAGTTCAGTAGGTACAGTAGTGCGATTCACGTAACTTTTTGACGCGCCGATCAAGTTGCGGTGCGGTTACAATTAAGTTTACGCTTTGGTACAAAATGGTTAGTGTTTAGCTGCGCGTGAACTGCGCGTGAGCTGCGCGTCAACTGTACGTCAGATGTATGAAATTTGTTTGAGATTGACATATACGCGCAGCAGTAGAATACGCTAAAACGTTTGCGTGACGCGAACTTGACGCGAGCGTATTTGACAGCGGTCGTCAAAATTACGTGAATACGAAAAGGGCTGTTTTGATCGAAACTTAACCGCAACTGCACTGCAGCTGAACTTATTTTAATACGTGAATCGCCCTACTGTCATGGGTACAGTTGACATGTTGTGTTCCACTATGTGATTGCGACGCTCAAGACCAAGAAGCTTATACCCAAATGGAGATTGCATTCCCTATAAAACACTGAAGCTCAAAAATATCACCTTGTATGACGTTGCTTTTGCCTTCTATCCTTTTCTTTAGAGTGTAAATGAATGAACAAAAAGTCATGTTCACTATGATGACTATCATTTGGCCATTCCACTTGACGATCGCGGCGAAAATGTCACCGATGACATGACGTAATGACTGACGCTCGTGTGTTTGTAGATTGGACCAATCACAATGACCCATTTCTGAGCCATTCCAAGATAAGCCCCGAAACATACTACTGTGAGCGCAGGCTATCAAAAAGAGACCGCGAGTTCGATTCTCGCACCGAGATTCATGTTTTTGTATACCACAAGCATTTGTTTTAAGTAAGGGTGTTATCGAAACTGAAAAAACTTGCGTACTTTCTGATACCTGCTGCTCAAGGCATGCATGGGGTCAGAATTATTTTATGTGTCTGTTGGGTATATCTAGTTATATCCTATTTTTATTCTTATTTTATTCATAATTTGGATAAATTTGCTTATATTTGAATTTTGTTGAAATTCCTAATTTAATGAACTTTAAAGTTTCCTTTTTCTTAGACTTTTCATAAGTATTATACAATTTAAAACAGTAATGTAAATGCAATGTCTCCCGATTTGATATTGAGAAATATATTTTTTTAAATGATATGCTTTGGAAACGGCCCTTATCCAGCGACTTCTTGCAACCTCAACCAGGTTGTCTGTCCACCTTGTATGTAGGCATTCGAAACTTCACTTTATCTACACGTCATACTGGGGACATACCTTTCCGATTTCAATTATGTATGGAAAATATAAAATCCTCTTGATATCCAACTCATCCACGGCTATCAAAACACTTGATATAATTAGTCGTAATGATAAGACTGAATCGATTTTCTGACTCATACTGGATAGGTGTCGTAGGGATGTGTCCTGTAAACATTGATTTAAAATCTAAGGATAGGCCCTTTAGCACATTCGGAATATCATGGCAGTGAATATCACGCAATCCATTAGGTTTTTTATAACTTTGTCGAAATAAAATACTAAAATAGTTCTTAAATTGAATTAATGTAATAGATTTTAATGTGCTTGGTGACCAGTTGACAAACGGACCAGACGCAGCTGTCAACATGTTCACGGTGGTCGCGGGTCCGAGTCTCAGGGCACACCTCTGACTTTTCGGAGTCATGTGTGTAGCCATTTGTAAAAAATTCCATGGTATTTAAAGTCCGCCAACCATCACTAGGCCAGCATAGTGTGCTATATGGTCTAAGCACTCTCATTCGTACTCTCGATTGTAGCAGTCCCGTGCTGTGGAGTAGGATGAATGTATATGGACTGATACAGATACAGAATAGATTTTGTCTTAACGGTGATAAGAATTATTGTTTTATTTTTTTACTAAACTTTCTTTCGTAATAATTGAAAATCGTTTCATGTGATGACTAACTTCAGTAACGCTCCACTAGATAGGTATAAACTAGGGCGCTGGAACACTTTCCGCGCTCTTTGCCCTGTCAAAACGGCAGAACTGATTTATGATGAAATTTAACTTGGGCATGGAACAGAGATAGGCTACTTTTATCCCGTAAAAATGTAGTGTTCCCATGGGATAGTTTAGAAATTCAAATATACATATTTGCTACTCTTTCAAATGCGAATGGATGGCACGGGATAGAAGGGGACCGGATTGCATGCTTTTCATCATGGGACAGAACGGAATATAACGGGACGTGACAGGAAGGGACGGGAAAATTAGTATAGTCGACGGTCACATTGAGTTTCAATATAAAACAGTTAGTTCGCGAAATAGTATGTTGTCGAATCTATATTTGGGCCGGACCGATAGTTTGTTATACTTTCTGCAGGTATTTCTGGGTGTAAAGTTTCTAGTTTTAGCCAATGAACTGCTTCCTGGATTTGTAAGATCTCTGTAATGTAGAAATAGACAAAGTTGGTGTGAAACCCTAGCCACTGTTTCCCTGTAATGATAATATGCCACTTATGATATCTAGTTAAATGTATTTCACATTCATCATTTACGTTTGTGACAATAAAGACGTAGGTAGGACACTGCCCGCAACCCTTAATTAGTCGGAAAAAAAATCAAGATGTTGTCTTGCATAATTTTTTTAGGACAAATAATAGTGTCCATTGCAAATATTATGATAACGGTGAGTTTAGTTTTATTTTTTCGATAATTATAATTAAATTCAGATAACTTAGCTTTTAAAGGTTTTATTGAACATATTTGTTTTGCAAAAAAAATTCATGCAACTTAATAAAATTGCATTTTATAGCTCGTAGGTATAGCGGTTATCGGAATTGGAGTACTCATTAAGTACAAGGACTATGAGATCACACATTATACATCTGATCTACATTTATATGTACCCTGGCAAACATTAATCATCTGCATAATAGTAGTTGGGGTTATATTGCTCCTGCTAGGCGTGTTCGGGTGTATCGGAGCCTGCTGCAAAATCCCATGGGCACTCATCGTGGTAAGTATAAATAACATAAAAGTGTAGGCAATGAGTATTGATAGCCAATCACCACGCACTTTAACATTGACGGAAAACATTGTGACAATACTTGAATACCATAGCGATTTGTAAGAATTTCTATGGTAAGTAAAGACACACTAGGCCAGCGTGATGGACTATATGGTCAAACCTCTCTAAATCATACTCTCAATATTGTAGAGGAGACCCATGCCCTGCACGTTTAAGGGCTGATACAGAAAGGGCAAGGCAGACCTCGAAAAATATGGCTCAGTTTTCTACCACTTCATTAACGGATAGATGGCATCAGCAGCTTAGGGACCAATGAAAGGATTTGAAGAAGATCTTTTTCCAGCAGTGGTACAATATAGATAAAAAAAGTGTGTGTGTGCAATTCACACAAGACCGAAGTGAAACTTTGGAAAAGTAGCCTACTAGAAAATATGTACAATAAATAAGGGTGCAACAGAAAACCGGCAAATCTCGTGGTGGGAGTAAGTCCGCTTAAACACCTGCTATCCCTACTTCGCTGGAAAAAGTACTCTTCGTTCGGATCGACCGTGGTAGGGGCAAGAAAAAGATGGCGCGTAACGGAAAAATGTGACGCGTAATCATGGCGCGTAACCGAAAAATGAGACGGTAATTTTTTTCCAACTCCGATAAACAAGTTTCACTTCAAAAATAGAGCTAACATTTACTCATAAAGACCCTTATGATCCCAGACAAGATACAAGTCCACTATGAACCTTGGATTAGGAGACTGTCCCGCCCTCACACCCACCACTGTAACTCCTGTGTCGCAGGATCAACAGTGGCACGCAATGTAATGACACCGAGCAATGAAGCTCGGCGAGTCTCCGGGAATGTCTAACTTGTCTTTAACGTCGTCTAAAGGACAGCAGTATTGACCCACCCAGGGGGACCTTGCTCTATACTACGACACAACGACGATTGTTCGAACGTCATACGTAAAACTGAGAATATGCCTAAATACTATACAAAATGTCCGAATCCTCTAGCGTACATCGTAACCTTAGACTAAGTTGCTAATGAATGATAAGTTTCATGGAGGATAGTATCGATTTTTAGAAGTGTATTTATATACATATTGACCGTATTCGAACTTCGTGTCAGGGTACAAAGTAACGCCCCTGATTTCTGGGTTGCGTCCTGCATCTAATGGTCAGGAAATGTAGAATTCCCTCTAAAACATATGATGATTGTAAAAGACGAGCCGAGAAATGATGGGTTAATTGCTTCAATATGAGCGGCCAAGCACCATAGCTTTATGTGAAATAAGAAATAAGAATTTTTATTTGCTTAAAAGTTGTTACAGGATAGATCTTAATACAAATTGGCAAAGCGCAACTTTTGTCAAATTTTGACATGCAAATATTTTGTTTTATTGTGTGTTGTGGACATACGATATAGGCGTTCAAACAAAGTAGTACATGGAGAACACCTGATTTCCCCAACTTATGGAACTAATTCTGTTTTTTTTTTTTTTATTGCAATGAATAGCGAGACGAACATACCGTTCTCCTGATGGTAAGCAATACGACCGCTCATAAACAGTAGCAAAACCAAAAAACAACTTGAATTACAAAGCAATGTTTTGCATTCCACTGCGCTCGCCACCCTGAGACATAAGATGTTAAGTCTCAATATGTCCAGTAGTTACTCTGGCTACAATGCCCTTCAATCCGAAACACAACAGTGCATTCACACTGCTGTTTGACGGGAGAAATAGACATTGTGGTGGTACCTACCCAGACGGCCTCTCACATATGAGAGACCTACCACCAGTAGACATTTTTACACAGATTTTGTTCTGGACAGTCCTCTAGATTTTGCGTTAACAATTTGTTTTTTTATTCTGGCCCGGCATAATGACCACACTGCACCTGATGGTAAGCGCAAATGCTGTCCAGGCAGAGTATCGATTGGCATTAGATGGCAGTCTCATGCCAATCGATACAATTATGCTAGCCTGCTAAGATTCCTCAACATCGCAATAATTGTGGTATTTTCAGAATGCCATAGGAGTTTCGGTGCTGGCCGCTGGTAAGATTTATTTAGTGGTCATTGTGGTTCAGTTTCTGGCACATAGTAAGGAAATCATCAGAAATACTCTTACGGACGCATACAACACTGACGGGGGCAATATGACACTCCATGGCATTGAATATTTGGTAAGTGTCTACCTTTTGTTTAACCTAACTAATAGTTAAGTATCTTTTGGCTTCCGAGTGCGTTGTAATCAAGCTGTTGATAAAATATTACGAACAATCAAATCAAATAAAATGACGAGAAAATGCCGCTCTTTACATATCGGGTCTCTTAATGTCGAGACATTTCCGTGATTACAAATATGCATTGCTGGTAACTTGCGAGTATGCATAATTACTATCACTATCAGTTAATGACACAGACCAATAAGAAATGATAAAAACAACTATTTTTGGTCTGTAGTCATCCACGTTAATGCACACTGTATGTACTAATTATAATGACATACATAATATTGACAGCCTCCGTGGCGCAGTTGGTTAGACGCCGCCTGTGAAACGAGAGGCCGCGGGTTCGATCCCCGCACCGAGAGAAATGTTTGTGTGGCCCACAAATATTTCTTCCGGGTCTGGGTGTTTGTGAGACCGGAAAGTCTCTCGTAGTTCCTGATACCCACGACACAAGACTCGATCTTAGTGTGGGTGTCAGGACTATGTGTGTGACTGTTGGGTGTTATTATTATTATTAGCTTTTTAGACTTTTATGGGTAGTTGAACAGCTTATGATTTTTTTTTCAGGTAAAATGTTGTGGGATTGACGGGCCCGACACATATGAGTCTGCTGGGCTGAGGGTCCCTCCAACATGTTGCGCTAATTCTAATATCTCGTCTGAGATCCCAGGTTCAATATACACGGAAGTACCAGATGTAGACTTTTGCCCAGACTCTAGATATGACGGCTGCGTTCTTGTAATTAGCCAGTTCATTGATTATTATGCAAGAATTGTAAAAAACGTTCTTATTTCAATTATTTCCGTAGAGGTTGGTACAACTACTGATTTATTTTATCGGCCTTATTCATGCCTTATTCAAACTGAATTCAAAAGTCATTTGAAAGCGACAAAGCATTCGATAGCTAAAAGGTTTATAAACTGTCTATGAATAAGGCTGTTTATAATTAAAATATTAAATTATCATCGATCTGATATAGGCACAGATTTAAGAGACAGACAGCCAAGAAATTCCAACTTTAAAATAATCAGTCTGCTTAGTGGTTTCGACAATTGAGGAATGGCCATTTCGCGTATAAACTTTTGCCGGATTGTACTGCATTTATCATAAGAAGTAAATTGCATTGTAGTAACTTCATTGAGGCAAGAAATAAAAAGAGTATATGCGTATTAATTTACTGTTGGTGTGGCAGATATTTTTAAACCTATGGGCCATGCAATTTGGTCTAAGAAAGAACTTGAGTGGCTTAAAGTGAAATCACACTATAGTATTCCGTCTTACGCATAGAATAAAGAAGCGGCCATAAATACTAGAGAAAAACGTCTTAACACACCTTTAGAAATCACGGTAATGCCTATGACCCATTTAGCTTGTATCTTGAAAAATTCAGTGGTGTGTAAAAATATTTAGTGAAAATATTTTATTGGTTACAGGTTGCCGATGTATTATTCGACATTATCATCGCTTGTTTTGGGAAGCGTAAGAGATAAAATTGACGTATGCACGCTGTTTTCCATTCTTTCAAGCCGTGAACACACGCATCCAAAGGCACAGAGCTGCCTAAGTAAATTCCCTTCAGAAAACTATTATTTGCGTCTAAAAATTTTCACATATAATTTTTATTAGCAATCTTGTAAAGCCGGTCAATTATCGGTTGATTTATTTCGTTTTCGAGGGATGATTTAAAATTATTTGATTGTAATATACTTAAGTATAATATCAGCTCATATCATCATATATTTCATTATTTATTAATTTTATAAGAGCCTTCGTCAGCAAGTTATTCAAGAAACAACACATGAAGCATGATCGATTTCTATCCGAAAATTAACCGTACTTAAACATAGTTCCATACGTTTACGTTAAAAATATTTTTTTGCACTCATACTTTTATTATATTAGCACCGAGAGAAATGTTTGTGCGGCCCACAAATATTTCTGGGTGCTTGTGAGACCGAAAATTCACTCGTGGTTCCTGCTACCCACGACACAAGACTCGATCTTAGTGTGGGGTTAGGACTATGTATATGACTGAGTGACTGAGTGTTTATTATACATTCATACCTCTTTCTCACAGAAGATCTACGTTAAGAGACAGCCCAGCTGCCGCGTTTCGTTCAATGAGTGAGACTGCCGGATGCCCAATACCTCTTCCTCTTCCCATCTTTTATCCTTCCCGCCCCCTTCCCGATTTAATGGGCCAGCAACACATTTGTGATCCAAGTGTTTTGGATGTTTATAGATAGCAGTGATCACTTACTATATATGAAACCAGATGACTTGTTTGCTCGTTTGACGGACCTATTGTATAAAAAAAGGAAACATCATGTATAATTTTATACTTTTAATTTAGAGGAAGCGCTGGTTCTTCAGAAATGTAGATAAAAAAAATATGGTTACATGATTGGTTCCATTGGACATTGATTCCATGCCGGGCCATGTTTTCGTATTTTGTTATTCTCAATTTATCGGTATCATATTATTTAAACAAAATGGAAGCATTAAATAAGATTAGAATATAAATTGTGATATGTCAAGAATTGGTTTTATTTTGAAAACCCTATTAAAACTATAACTACAATTCAACTAAACTATATAATAAATATCGTTTGAAGTTTCATACTCATATCAAACAAAATGATAAATAAATTAAAAATAAGACACCCCATCGAGTAACAAAAACAATAATATAAATTAATATGGAAAAATTTTGAAACACAAGTAATAAATATATTTGTTTAAGAAATTGACCAAAATCAAGCCCACTGCGTTTGACTCGCTGGATCAACTCAAAAGTGGATCGAGGCGCGTAGTTCCATTGGTAATGTAAGCCCACTGAGTTTGTTTCGCCGGGTCTTTTCAGATAGATCCGGTGGTAACATTAAATCGCTGCGCATCATTTTAGTTATACTCATGGTCAAAGAATAGACCACTAGCTCATGGTCCACTCCAATATGGATTCATGTAAATAATGTATTTCCTTGAATGCCATTTTATTTATTTTAAATAGTCTGAATAAATAATACATTCAGTGGCCCATTCAGGAAAAAAATGTATTATTCTTGCTAACTATTAAAGTAGAACGAAATATCCCAATGTCTAGGCTTTAAACTGTGCCGTAAACAAAACCATGTTCGGGGAAGCAAAAAAAAATATAAAAGACAGTTTTTTTGTTTTTTTTGGTCTTATATTGTCAACTTATGACTGGCTGTATGTTCTCATTGCCTTAGTCTACCATATATGAGACAACCAAACAAGATAAAAAAAACATTTTCAACAACATGTCGGACAAGTTAGTATATTTCGTGATTAAAATGTTGTTTTGAATTAAGATACAGAGTGTAAAATAGTATTTAGTACAATTATTTTGCTTAAACATTGTTTTAATTAAGCATTTGAAATTATAAACAGTGATTACAATTTCAATTACGTGCTTGAAGTATCATAATTGGGGACGCCCTAGCTCCCATGCGCAGTGAAAAATCAATGACATATTTATTGATTTCTTGCAGTGAAGACTTATTAGGCGACGACTTAGGAGATCAGAGCCTAGCAGATTACAATCTTGGGAACGAGGAAGAGGAGCAATTACTCGCAGATGACTACGATACCGGACCCCAGAATGTACCCAACTCGATTGGTCTTCGGTATGAGGCCGAAGTCCCGCGAGAATATCCGACACACAGCATCGAATATAGCCAGGTAAGCTTTAGTTTGACTATCGATCTAGTATTTCGTCTTGTGATAGTGCATGGGTGTGACAAAATGTCGACTATCATGCAATTTCGCCGTAATTATGGACAACTTTTATGGAAATCGGTGTGTTTTTGTAAGAAAATAGAGTGATGGTTGTGTAAATCTGTAATTGGTGCCTAATAATTGTCGTTTTAAGTTGAAGCTATGTGTTGTTGGCTTTCATAATGAATTATTTAAGTAAAGTACTCATTCTTTTGATGTCTATTTTGACATAATCAAATTGCTTAGTGAAAGTGTATTGATTATAATTTTTTACAAATTTTACAAATTGGAGTTTAATAATGAGATAAACTATGTGAATAAATAAATACACCCAACAGTCACATACATAGTCATGACCCCACAATAAGATTGAGTCTTGTGCCATGGGTATCACTATCATAAACTACCAGAGACTTTTTGGTCTCACAAACACCCAGATACTAAACAAATAATAAATTATAATAAATCACATAAATATTTCTTATATTAGTAAATATGTAGGAATCAGATCCGCAGCCTCTAATTTCATAGCCGGCTTGTAAAGAACTGCGCCAGAAGAAAACCTTTTGGGATAAGGAATTCTTTAAACAAAAAAATATTTGTTGATCAATCAGAACAAATGACTGATATTCTGTACTAAAAAAATTGTATAAAAAAAATTGTTTTATTAAAAAAAATATATTTGTCTACACCTCAAACCGTACTCTACTAGGAACAGTGCTCAATATTGAGTATTTTACTTTTCCATAATTACTTACTGATTATTTTGGCGATTGCTGTACATATTCTTCAACTGACACAGGTTCAAAAGAGCATTTGTTTCTTGAATAACAATATCATGGTGGATGGTGAGCACAGTGAAATACTAAGCATTGTTTTGTATTTCATAGTGTTTAGTTTTGCTACTGTCTAGGAGTGGTTGTATCGCTGACAAATGGCATGATTGTCTCGCCATCATTGCAAATAAAATAAATCATAATATGTGTATTTATGTCTACAGCCAATACCATACCAACCAGTGGTGGAAACGGAGTGTGTTGTCCCCAACATAATTGTGGAGGTGCCGAACCCACAACCAGAACATCCACATTGCAACTATGCTCCATATGAGCCTGTTTATGAACCGGAGAGGACCGTGCCACCAGCTATTGTGAGTACCAAATCTTATTAAGTTATATAAGTACATTATTTTCATTTTAAACATTGACAGTCCTCTTAAAAATAGTTTTCCTATATTTACAACTTATGCAAGACAAACTTCAAAGTATTGTTTTAAATAATCGAATTGTTTCAGCCGGCAGCACCAATTGAGTCACCGCAAATAGTACCATCGGAATTGAACCCACCAATACCAAGTAAGTTAATAACATTTAAATTATAAATCACAAAAGTAAAAGCGCATTACTGTATTTCTGTGTGTTGAAAAATATAATATATATTATATATATATATCCAAAAGTGAAATAAGATATGAAATAAAACAATAAGTATTTTCTTCCAGCCAACTTAAAAATATGGTACCTATATGTTTTAGTATTACAAGCAAAGTAGCTGGCGCAATTTAGATATTCCAAAAATATTCATACTGGGATGTAAAGCTTTTCGTCACAAAATATTGCCGTTGGCTTGACAGCAGCTGTGGAAGGAGAGAGGTTCGGTACCCGTACCGAAACCAATGTTTGTGCGATTCACAGGTGTTTGTTTAGGGTCGGGGGGTTACTCTGTACTCTGACACGATGATGAAAGTATAACGCACGTAAAACTATACAAATATGCCTAAATACATTACAAAATGTTCGAACCCTGTATCGTACATCGTAATCTTAGACTAAATTCGAAGTGAATGATAAGTTTCATAGAGAATAGGTGAGACGACAATATCAAAATATCAAATATTTTATGATGTTAGGGGGAAATACATATCACAAGGGTTTACAACGATGTTTTAGTTTTAATCCAGAGATGGATATTACCAAGATTTTCAATAAAATAAAATTACCAAATACAGCAATCGGCCATTTTGACAATAACGCTAGCCACGACGCATGATGTCAGGCCTATGTAAACCTGCCATAAACATTACCAATTTCTTTAGAAATTTGGAATGTGAACTTTACCGGAACCACTTATAGACTTTAGAATTCATTTTTATCAAACGAAATATGTTTTGTCTCGTTAACTTTCTTCGCTGCGCATAGACACAATGACATGTTTACCTAGTGGGGACGTTATAACGGACGTCATGTCACCTACTATCTTTTTCTGTGCACTATTGAAAGATTATTAGAAAAATGGCTTAAAACTGTGTTAAACCTTTGTTAATTCTTGAAATATAGATTATTTCGTAATAAATGTGTATCCATATTATAGAACATGATTTTAAAATAATTCGTCATGACTATAGTATTGATTTTTAGAAGTTGATTTTTTTGTCTTACGAGGATATGTTGACGTTCTTTCGAACATTCGAACTTCGTGTCGGAGTATAGAGTTACCCTCCTAGGTGTTTGTACTTTGTAAGACCGAATAATCTCTCATAGTGTTGGAATAAATAGCAATAGCAATCACAAATAGCATATGAAGTTGATAATAACATTTCACAAGTTATATAAATAAGCTAAGTTTTGCGATTTGCGATTGTGATTAACAAAGCTGATCAGCAAATATTTTTACACGATCTCGTTTAGGTTTTTTGATAGGGATCAAGGAATGAATTTTTTTACGAACACATTTAAAGAAGAAACAGAACAGTCAATATTGTGTGTAACTTTAAAATGTGGTAAAAATGGTTAAATATGTTCACTTTTTTTTTAAATTCTGTGGGGTGCATTTAGCAACAGCAGAAATGTAGAGCATGCTGAGGCTTCAAAAATAACAAGGTGGTGATGTTTAATTGAAATTTGCAAAAAAAAACCATTCCTAGTTTCTCGTAGTTCCTGATAACCACGATATAATACTTACGGCGGAAACATATTACTGAAACGCCACGCCAACCGACCCGACGCGACACGTGTTGAATAAAATCGTGGTGTTTTTTACTAGCGGTCCGGCCCGGCTTCGCCCGAGTGCATATACTATGTAGCCCAGTCCATATTAGAAACAGGAACTATTTCGCGTGACAACTGATATAAATATTTAAACTCAACATTATGGAAGTTCTTTAAACTTCTCATCCCATTCCTTTGAGTTTGAAAGCGTATCTTATATATTTCAATTCCGTGTACATCCCACGGGAACACTACGTTTTAGGATGGGTGGGATAAAAAGCCTTTGTGTTAATTCGGAGTGTCAGCTATCTCTATACTAAATTTCATTAAAATTGGTCCAGTGGTTTGAGCGTGAAGAGGTAACAAATACATAAACTTTCGCATTTATAATATTAGTAGGATGACCCTTCGATCAAATATACACTAGATACAACATGAGCGCTTAGAAAATGGCACCAAAAAAGAGTGCTTTAAGCACTCTTTCGCCTTCAGTCACGCACCGACCGTTGCTTCCAAAACGTCGCAGAACTTTAGACAATATTATGTGAAAAGCTACTTTAAGCTCCAGGAATAAGGTGGAATTTGCGTTAATATATTTGGAATATGTGATCTTTTTGTTTACTCTTTTTTATGTGTCACGTGTCAAAGAGAATTAGAAAAACGTCCTCAATTTTAAAAAGACTCAATAACTCCGCTAGTTATTGCATTCTTAAAACTATTTACACGGCTATCTGTCAATCAGTTATCACTTACTGTATCTCCGTATGGGGTAGCGCCCCAAAAACTACTCTCATAACCGCTGAAAGAGCCCAGAGATCGGTTTTAAAAATAATGCAAAAAAAGCCCTATAGATATCCTACCAGAAATCTCTACCAGGAAGCCCAAGTCTTAACTGTACGGCAACTCTTTATTTTGAAAATATGCATCAATACCCAAAAACGCCTTTCGACGTATGACTACCATGCATTAATAAAAAAGAGAATTTTCCGACTACCACTTCCAAAAACAAAAACTAATTTTGGTCGCCGATTTGGAGAACACCTTAGGGCACACACATATAATTCGGTTTTAAAACATTGCGATCTGAAAACCCTCTCAGTTCCTGAAACAAAATTAACGGTATCAAAGTGGCTACAAACACTTGACTATAAAGACACCGAAAATATATTGATAGATATTTGTTAAGGTTTTTAAGGTTTCTAAGATTTATAAAATAAAAATATAAAATTTTAAATTTAGTGTTTATATGGAATAATGTTCGTATTTCAGATTTTTGTGCACTCACCGAAAGTAATATAAATGATTACCAAATACCATAACATTATATACAATTAGTAAGGCAAGACAGGATGATGTTGTACTATAAATATATTTTTTGATTTATGTATATTAGAAGATAAGTTTTAAAATTAATCTAACATATAAGAGCAATGCTAAGCAATGTAACAATTACAATAGACATAATATACTGGTCTCCAAGATACAGGCTCAGCCTAGTTTGGGGCCCCCTGCTAAACTGCAGCTGTCATAATTTGTGTAAGCACTAATATATGTAATTGTCAACCTATGCGTTAAAATGCAACCTTTGTAATTTTGTGCCAAATAAAAGTTTTTATTATTATTATTTATTTATGTCATACATCGGTGCCACTTTTTAACAGAACGTTTACAAGGAACTGTGTATCTAGTGTATATTTGATCGAAGGGATGACCAGAACCAGATTACAAACACGCCACCGCAACGTAGCATCGCGAGTTCGTAGCGTGGTTCTGGTCATAGAAAATACTGTGATTTGATTTGATTCAACACGTGTCGCGTCATGTCGGGTGGCGTGGCGTTTCACTAATATGTATCCGACTTTAATGGACCTTAATGAGGAGTCAGGACTAGGTGTTACAGTTGTGTGTATTTATTATTTATTAAATACGCAATTGTACAATATTATTATTTTTACTATACAGGGTATCTCAAGACTGCTAGCAAAAACGAAACCGGGTGGTAGTTTTAGTGACTTTAGACACATTGCAATAGAACATGTTGCAAAAAAAGCGAAACTTTTTATTGGGAATATTTTTCCTATGGTCGTATTAGGATGGTATATTCATTTTTTCGTTAAATAATAGTGTATACCCTTTTATTTATAAGGACTCTAACGTATAAAAGAGTATATAACGCATTAAATTATTATTTTAGCAGAAACTATGGATTTATCACCCAAAAATTTCGATACTAAAAAATCATAAAAAAAATTGTCGCGTTTCTTTGTGAAAATTTTAGTTACATTGTGTTTGTAGTCACTAAAAGTACCACCCGGCTTCGTTTTCGGTAGCAGTCTTGATATACCCAGTAAAGTTTTGTACGATTGTATAATTTTAGACTTTTTTATTTGATTCAATGTATTATGTTTTTTTTTGGCTAAAATGGTTTTATTTTGTTATTATTGATGTTTGTAATGTTGTGTGTGTGTGTGTGTGTGCAGACGGGTCGCTGGCGGCGCGCTCGCGGTTCCCGGTGGAGCGCGCGGGCGGTGCGCGCGCACCTCGCGTGCGGGACATACCCGACACACTCGGTATGTAACTATATACTTATCAACCATTTATTTATTTATTTATTTATATACAAAGTAGTATACAGGCGGGACTCAATGCCAAAGGCACTTGCACTAGTGGTAGGTCTCTCATATGTGAGAGGCCATTTGGGTAGGTACCACTGCAATGTCTATGCAAATTTTTATTGCACTGAATGGCGAGTCGAGCATGCCGTTCGCCTGATGGTAAGCGATACGACCGCTCATGAACAGTAGCATAAGACCTTAAGCCTCAATATGTCCAGTCAATATGTACTCTGGCCACAATATCCTTCGAACCGAAACACAACAGTGCATTTACACTGCTGTTTGACGGGAGAAATAGACATTGCAGTGGTACCCACCCAGATAGTTTTTCACATATGAGAGACCTACCACCAGTGTAGTTGTGCACAACCTGTTATAGCAAGAACACAGTTAAAAAAAATATTTTACTAGGTGATATTTCGTCGGTGATATTCTAAAACCGCGGAACTAACAGTGTTTAAAACCGCGTATTTACAAAACTAGCAAAATCGAGATTTCGCGGGCTTAGTCGATTAACTAATTAATTAATACATGTTTAACATAACTAATGCCTACAATACCAAGAAGAATATTATAATTTGACAATTTAAAAGTTGAAACAATAGAAAGTCATGTAGTTTAGTAAATATTGTGTGTGTTTCCTCGTTCCTGTAAAATTCACTGCACCTACCTTACGCGGTTTTAAACACTGTTAGTTCCGCGGTTTCAGAATATCACCGACGATTTGTGACCCTTCTTCTAAGTCATACAAGCTGCAATAGTAACATTAATGTTTTTGTGTAGATATTTGTTTGCAAGAGTCCAGTTATAAGCCAATGTTTTACTAGGTAATATATGTAATAATTTTCTTCGAGTCTTTGGAGCAATAACAGTGAGTTTCTGATTGTGTGTGTAGACAAAGTGGTGGTGCCTCGCGGTCGCGGGCGCGGCGGCTGGGTGCACCGACACAGGCATCGCGCCTTGCACCGGGTGAGTCGATGTCTATTATTTATTACTAATGGTCCAGCCCGGCGCCGCCCAAGTACACTTGTCATAATGGCGGCCAAAAAGTTCAATTTAGAATATGGGACCACGAAAAACGAATAACATTTCCAGGTATTTGCTAGACTTTTTATTACTGCTTCCCTCCTATAGGCCACAGGATGATGATATATCCTATTGCATTCTTTGATAAATGAGGTATTCAACACAAACCTATTTCAATTCGGAGCAATAGTTCTTGAGATTATCTTCAGCTTTATATATTAGTATAGATTATAAGGAAAGCAGTTGAAACAACTGATGTGTGGATATATCCCAATGACCAAAGTTATGATTGTATCAAATGGCATGTGACCATCGTCTGATGCCATTCGATACTCCGTATGGACGACATTTGCACTTACCACCAGGTGCAATGCAGTGTTCGTAAATATCTATATCAATAATAATTACCCAGCCCATATACATCCCACTGCAAGGGACGAGCCTCCCCTACTATGGTCGTTTCGATTGAGAGGTGTTAAACTATATTCTATCATGCTGGACAACAATCTAGGTATATACAGAGTGTATTTTTCATGTGTGCGTGTATGGAACCAAACCTTAATGGAGAAAAACACAAATATTAAAAAAATATTCACCCATCAGTAACAGTTCTATCCCCACACTAAGACATGTTTTATTCCTATTTTAGACCAACAATTACAACCCAAGAATGTCGTTCCAAGCGCCTCAGTTGCGTCCAAACATGCCGCAGATGCGTCCCGAGATACGTCCTGAGATACGTCCGAAGATGCGTCCAGACATCCCGCCGGAACATTTATTACCGGTCGCTCCGGAAATATCGCCAGAACGGCCCATAGTACCGGAGTTGGGTCAATTTAGACCGCAATTCCCGCCTTCCTTCCAATACCGACCGGGAATAGAAGAACGGCCATACATGCCCAACAGGCCAACGTTTGAGCCAAGGCACGCGTTCCCATACCGCCAGTACCGGCCCTACCCGCCCCGGGACGTTGGACCTAGTGTTGGCATACCGCAAGTGACCATCCATCAGGTGTTGGACAAACCCAAGGAGCCGGAAGTGAGGATGCTTCCGGTGCAGTTGCCGCCGAATCTGCCGCCAGGTGGCCTGGCCGGCAAAAAAGTGTTGATCAATCCGCATTTTAAAGGAAACTTCCAACCGCCTGTTGAAGGTATGTTAAAGATATTATTTATAGTTCAAATTTCGAAATACCGACAAAGAAATCGACAGTCCCTGCGTAGATTATCGAAACTGTAAATTCGCTACTTTATATTTATAACATTTACGCCCAAATACTGGAACGCAACTTAAATATAAATTGCGCTTAACTACGTTAATCCCGCTTAAATGTAGTGGCGAAGTGGGCCGTGTGCTGTTAAGAGTAACTTATTTTTTGAATGGCGTTCCAGTATTCGGGCGTTAAAGTGGCAAATTCGATCTTTTATTATGTTAAATTTATGCACTTTCAATTTTTTTATATTGATAAACAATTGTAAGAATAACATTTGTATATATTTAATAATAAAGAAATATAAATCTTTAAATATACTGGAAATTAGTGTAATAAACAAAAAAAAAACATTTTTTCAGTTTCGATAGTTTACGTAGGGACCGTTGAAATTTCTCAAATTAGAGGGTTTTATACTAAGTCTTAGTCTGCTCAATTGGTCTAAAGTGGTGTGGTAGACCACATATTGCTTTAAAATGGTTACATTTTTGCAAAAAATATATCAGATCAAAAGGATATTTTGATGGCACTATCAGTGATTCGGCGTTAAAATAAATAATAGTATCATAAATAATCCTGATCCTACATTGTCATGTCCAAGCACCCAGACCCGAAACAAATACCTGTGGGTCACAAAACCATTAGTCTCATTACGGGAGTCGAACCATCGACCTCTCGTTTCGCACTCTGTCAGTGTCTAGGCTGTGAAATTGTTTCTAGATTAGTATAAATAATATTTTTGGTGTACCAGGACTGCCCGCGTACATACCGACAAGAATTGTGAAATCTCCACCGATCAGTCCGACGCTTGAGAGCAAATTCGGTAATTACATTAATATGTGCGTTTGTGGAAACAAGCATTATTTAAGAAAAACATATATTGAGGAGTTCGTAGAGTTTATAAAATAGAGGAGATAGGCACTTCTCTTATGGTATACAAATAACTGTATATTAGATTGTATAAAACAGTGTAGTTTTCTGCATTTAATTTTGTGTACTATAATATACGCCAAAACTCGTATTAATAAAATGAAGTATATCTATATGATCACATTAAAATAGGTCCCAAAATGAAAAAGCTATTATTATAAATTTATTTATTATATCTATCTATTATTATTTCTAAAAAATAATGAATTGAAATAGGGGTGCAGAAGTATATACTATATTATATATTTGCAGAATATATCAAGATTGCGACTGAAAACGAAGTCGGTGGTATTTTTGTGATTAAAAACACACAAAAAACGTCGCAAAGAAACGTGATTTTTTTGTGATTTCTAAATATAATTTTTGGATGGTAAAACCATTGTTTTTTTCCTAAAATATTTATTTAAACCCTTGTGTACAATAGTGTCTTTAAATATAAAAGGGTGTACATTATCATTTTAGGAAATAATATCCATTTACCAGCCATATCGGATGAAAAGAAAAAAATGACGGCTTTTTTAGCAAAAATTTTAGTTTCCTTTGGCTGAATTCACTAAAACTACCACCCGGCTTCATTTTCAGTAGCAGTCTTGATATACCCTGTAAAATGTACCCATTATACTTACAGCAACAATTTAATAATATCAAATATAAATAGACATTTTTAATGTCTACTTTTGTCTGTTTAAAAACTGTTTGTTTTCACAAATGCAATAGGATTTCGCTTAAGCATGTAGTAGTAATGTTTGAGATTGCACTGATGTATCTAATATGGTGATATTCCTAATGCTATTTCTTGTTTTATGCATCTGTGGGTATGCCTTTTGTGTTTTCTAGATTAAAAACATATTATTAGTTGTTAGCTTTGACCTATTAGATTCTTTCTCTTATCTAGTGGCACCGCTGTCGAAATTTATTTCATAAAGTATATAAATCTTTTTATGTTCTAATTACAACATAATATACCATGATTATCAACATTTCAAGCAAATAATATTTTAAAGAACATTATTAACCAACGCAAAATGGTCTAGTGAGCACCAATTTATATAATAATATAATCAATTATTTTGTTAAAATAGAATAAGTAGTTTGTATTTTGTCATAAGAGCTATTTTATGGCCTACATGATCACTAAACCTATTTCATTTCATGATACAAGAATATTTTTGTGCCTGATATGTTTATAACATGTTCATTGTGTGCTATGATGTACTATGTAAAGATCCTTATTGTAAACATTTTTCTTTTTAAATTATTAGTTTTATTAGTAAAGTTTTTTTATAATTATTTATGTACTTTTTTATATTTGGAGATATTTAGGAATTCCAATATGATTTAATTATTCTTTACAATAAATATATCATTTGGTTTCAGGCCCAATTAAAGACATAGACGACGCCGCAGAAAGATTTATAGCAGAACAAAGAAACGCGTTAGCCAGAGCCGCTAATAGGAAGTTTACAAGACGGTCGCCGTTGAGGTAATTACTATACACACATAAAGACAAAATAAATCAAAACCAAAGATGGCGATATGATATTTGTATTCATATATGATGATGAGAAACTACCAAACTACCTATGTATATCATATATGTCCCACTGCAGGGCACGGGCCTACTCTACAATCGAGAGAACGAATGAGAGTGGTTAGGCCATACAGCCCACCACGATGCTCTTGGCTTGCCTTGGCTCTATAAAAACGATACGAACTTCGAATGTTCAAATGTTCGACGTCCAAATTAAGATATAGGAGATTAAGATTTAGAAGCTTCGATCAAATATACACTAGATACACAGTTCCCTGTAAAAGTTCTGTTAAAAAGTGGCGCCGATGCATGACATGAAAAAAAGTAAACCAAAAAGATCACATATTCCAAATATATTAACACAAATTCCACCTTATTCCTGGAGCTTAAAGTAGCTTTTCACATAATATTGTCTAAAGTTCTGCGACGTTTTGGAAGCAACGGTCGGTGCGTGACTGAAGGCGAAAGAGTGCTTAAAGCACTCTTTTTTGGTGCCATTTTCTAAGCGCTCATGTTGTATCTAGTGTATATTTGATCAAAGTTTAGAAGTTTTCCACTTCTAAAAATCAATACTATTCTCTATTATACTTATCATTTTGTCCGAACTTATTCTATGGTTACGACGAACGATTGAGGATTCAAACATTTTGTGGTGTACCCAGGCACATTAGGCGGCTTAACATTCGAAGTTCGTATCGTTTTTAAAGAGTAACTCCCCAATATAGTGTTATTGACACATAGTACATTGTTCTATTTACCACATATTGATACCAGTAATTATTTATTTGCCAGGTTCATAGAGAACACTACGATAGAGATAGAGAACGAGTTGGCGACGCATGCGGTGCGCAGACGCAGCGAGGACGACGACTTGTTGCGGCGGCAGGAGGAGTTCATCAACGCGAACAGAGCCGGGTTGAGGCGCAGGTATGTACACAATATGTATATACACTCAACAGTCACATACATAGTCCCGACCCCCCACTAGTAATGGGAATTATTGCTATTTCAAATTAACATCACCACCTTGTTCATCCAGCGACGTCCCGCGACTTTTACCAGGTTGTGTGACCACCTTGTGGGTGGACGTCCTCTCCGTTACGTGGCCTTCATTCGAGAACCTTTTGACCCCATCGGCCATCAGTTTTCCGCGCTGTGTGCCCCGCCCATTGCCACTACTTCGACTTTTTTTAAAATTATTTTTTTAAGAAAGACACATCAGCATTATTTGCATTAATTTAAAGGTGTGTACAACATTCACAAAGCTAGGGTAATATAAATAAATACAATCAACAGTCATATACGTAGTCATGATCCTACATCAATATCGAGTCTTGTATTGTGTATCAAAAATTGGAGATAATTATGGTCAATGGTCATATAAACGCCCAGAACCGAATTAATTTCGATTACCCCTGTAACATAAAAATATTTGTCTCAGTGCGAGTATTGAACCCGTGTCTTTATGTTTCAAAGTCGACGTCTAACTAACTGCGTCCAGTCTCCATGAAAACATCGGCATTGTCATATTTAATATGTTATTATATTTTTTTATGAATCTATATTAAACTAACAAACATTGTAATTTCATACAGGATGCGCTCCCCATCCCCCGCGCGTCGCTCGCCCTCCCCGCGCGCGTCGCCTGACCGACTCGACCGCCCTGAACGAACAGATCGCGTCGACCGCCTCGACCGACCCGATCGCGCCGACCGCCTCGACCGCGCCGACCGCACCGAGCGCCGACCACGGACCGATGCGCCCAGACATGCTTATGACGAGGTATTTATTTATTTAATTCTTTAATAATAACTGTTTAGAGACGATACAAAACAAAAAAGTACAAATGGCGGTCTTATCGAAAGGGCAGTGTAAATAAAGACAATGAAAGCATGGAGACAATTAAATAATATTATATAAACATAGATATCTATGCCGACTTCAGATACAATACAACCAAAAAAGAAACGAAAGGTTTTTGTATTTTGGTATTTTTATTTTGGTGGTAAATAGGTATATCGATCTCCTAAAATCATATTTTTATTGACTATGGTAAGCATGGGCATCAATGATAATTTTAGTAAAACAATGGTTTTATCACTCAAACACAATGCTATTTAAAACATAATAAAAAACGTTCGCGTCGTTTTGTTCTATTTTTTATTTGTATTGTGTCTCATTGCATAATCTATTATCAAACTCAAAAGTCAATTTTAACCATAAAAGAATAGAAAAGAAAGTGAATGGTTGTTCTTTTTAACACGAATTCTGATACTATAACATGAATCTATTTTTTTCTTTTTTTTAACAGGAAAGTGACTACAAGCGTCGTTTAAGAGAACAGGAGACTCTTAGAGAGAGAGTTCTGCGAGCCAAAGAAGTGCGCAGAAGGAAGAATGCTGTCGCCTTGCACAACAAACTGCAGGAGAAGTGAGTAAAATTATTATGAAACTAGCTTTTGCCCGCGACTTCGTTCGCGTGGACTTCAGGTTCGTCCCGTCTTCTAGTAATAAGTAAGAAATACGGTAACTAAGCACTGCAGAGCCCTAATCATAGGCCTATAGGTAGCTACTGCAGTATGCTCCTATAAACTACATTTAACGATCTTTTTCCTTCAGCATAAACATGCAGATTCTTCGCTTTGGAAACACGTGAGCAAGCCACATAGAGCTGACCGTGAGAAAAACATGGCGTGCCCAAATGTAGGCCTGCTACCTTCAAGCTTTGATCCTGCGATTTGTTGATCGTCATTGAAAATGCGACTTTTAATGGGAACTGCAGGCGTTTAAAATTGAATGGCAAGTTGTTGGGTATGATTGGGATGCGCGGTATAAGAACATTGTCTCCCTTGGCTTCTCCAGTTAAAATTGTAGCCTTCACTATATGCCTTCCTAATTCGGTAACTCGCAACCGAGTACCGTTGCATAATCTTGGCGCATCCAGGTTACGCATTAACAAAACGGGTACACCTACCTTTAATTCCAACTTGTGTGATGGCACCCCGGACAACTCTAAAGAGTTTAGGAACTCTACGGGATAACTTGTAGTGTCATCGGATGACATAACTGTGTCAATGGAATTATACACTGATGTTTCGCTGTTTATTTCGGCCAAGATTTTTTTATTTATTTTCGCAACAGTCTCATTTTTTGGTGCCAATATGGTTCTTTCACACAACCAATTTTCGTCAAGAATATTTTGTTGCAGATTCGGAAAAACTTGTTCAATAAGTTCGTTTTCTGTCTCCACAGCATGACAAAATTGCTGTGTAAAAAGAACCATACCTTCTTGGTCGGTGTTTAGGTGGCCTTCACCAATTTCTAGCAGTTTTTGAGCATATGCTCCTGATTCGACATCGCTGAATAACTGGACTCGCATGTTAGTGGTAAGATAAAGCTTTTCAACTTTAGACCACAGATATGAGGCTTTTAGACATGCGTTAATTTCATCTGCTGCAGTGCCTCTCTCGATAACAGGTAAAGTCTGTCTAAAATCCCCTGCCAATAACACTACCACACCACCCATCAACTTTCGATTGCTGTGAATATCTTGTAGACAGCGATCAAGCGCCTCAATGGCGCGTTTGTGTGACATAGTGCACTCGTCCCACACGATCAGCATACATTGTTGCAAGAGGGCGCCACGGGCACTGCTCTTACTGATGTTGCACGTTGGGGTTTCTTCGCTCACCAGATTAAGAGGTAATTTAAAAACCGAATGTGCCGTTCGTCCACCGCTCAGCAATGTTGCAGCGATCCCAGAGGAAGCCACCGCTAATGCAACTTTACGGTCCTTACGAATTTTTGCTAGAAGCAAATTAAGCAAAAATGTTTTACCTGTACCGCCCGGGGCGTCAAGAAAGAAAAGGCCGCCTTTGTCAAGCTCAACTCGTTGTAATATTTTGTTATAAATGTTTTTTTGTTCGGGTAGCAGGCGTGGTTCAGTTTCGCTGACCTGAGCGTCTAATAAAGCAATATCGTAGCTTAGCTCTTTGATCAAATCGGTCGACAACTCTCCTCGACGCTCTGGTGTAGGCATACCGAAGTCAGACAATTTCTTACCGGAAATCGTTATTATTTTGTCCTCTATATGTCTCAGTGCTTCATTGAAACATAGATCATTGTTGACTTGATCCATCCTTTCAAATCTATGCAAGATATCCTCCGATAATGCAGATTTATACTTATCCCATAGTTGAAGAGGATTGGATAAACCGCAAGTGCATATCAATATTGCAAATAGTTCTCTTATTTGCGAAGGAGAGCGACACAGCACTGCCTCTTCCATTGTGGCATCCCAGTGGTTGTCATCTTCCAACAACCCCAACTTCTCACACGCTTGTCGAAAAGTTTCAAGTTCTTGGCCGTCAACTGTTTTTAGATCCAAAAAGCTAGTGGGGCCCTGTACTACATTCAGCAGCATTCGCAAACAGTAACATTCGAAGTTACTAACATGCACTGTGTAAATGCGCCCAAGAGCATCTCCTGCCTTCACACCTGGCCAGCCGTCGACAGGTGTGCCTTGTAAACGACGTTTCCATTCTTTCGACGACACGTTCCATGTATAGTAGCGGGGTACGTCAACATAAAGTAATGTTTTTGCAAATGCGTCATTTTGGCAAAGCAGGAAAAATGCAGTTAGTGTCGTCTTAGGTGGTGCGGCCATTCTCTCTCTAAAATTGTTTTCAGTGAAGTAAATCCGCTGACCATTAGGCAGATGAACCGCAAGGTGAGTGACTGTTGGGTGTCTTTCATGCAGAGGCAGACCCAAGATCCGCCACGCTGCTTCGTTACTACTAACATATCTACCGGCTCGATACGTTTGCACCTCATCTCTCGGGTCAATATTAACATTCCCTTGCTGTCGAATGTTAAAAATAGCCTGGTCGCTGCCTTTGTTTATATATTTACAAATATATTTTATCGCCTGTACCGTATTGCAGAACTCTACATTTATGTGACAGTTATAAATTTTAGACAGAAGAGGAGAATATGGGACAATCCAGCTATTGTCAACCAATACTTCCTGTGTTCCACCTCGGGTTTTTAGAGTTATCGTACGGCCGCCATCTCCTGGTGTTCTACGCCTGTACAAAGGATAGCCTTTGTTGTTAGTTTGAGTATCTTTTAAAAGCGCCCTTGGATACTTTTTGGTGCATTTTCCTTCTTTCATGCATGGTGATGACGGATTTAGTGCACCACAGGGACCGTGAATCATATTTTTGGTTACAGTATCGTAGAGTTTTCGATCACTTTCTGGATTTGGTATCTCCGCACTTATGACTTCATCAATTTGGTTGGGGCGTAATTTTTCCGTCAACCACAGCAGTAAGTGCACGTGAGGCAGACCTCTTTTTTGCCACTCGATCGAGTACATGAAACACTTCATATCTCCAAATATTTTACCTTTTGTAAGTAGAGCAACCAATTTTTGTACTTTTATTTTAAATAACCTGGCTGTTAAGTCATGTCTATCTGTTGCATTTTGTCCTGGAATGAGCTCTTTAGTAATTTCTGGCCAAGCGGGATTACATGTCATTGTAATAAACAGGTCAGGCCTCCCGTAGTTACGCACGTATGTGAACGCATCCTGCGTGTACTCATGAAGATATCTCGGGCTATTTACAAATGACGATGGGAGTATTACCAATTGACCCAAATTGTTTGGATCTAAATCCGCATCATTCCTGACCGCGTCTTGTAAATGTATATAGTTTTCTGCTCGCAGTTTTGTTTGGTTTAAAGCAATAAACCTTAAGCGCTCACTCTCCACTTTGACATACATGTCCACCAAAAACTGAAGAAAGAGAAGCCTACATCGAAGCAATAAATTAAAATTGTTGCGACGTACCATCATATGATACGCATAAAAGTCTTTGCACGACACTTTTTTGTTCGGTATAGGCTGTTTTGTAACTGGGTTTGTCTGAGGAATATCAAAACTGTACCCCTCTTGTCCTTTCCAAAAAATTATCGGGTACTCGAGAGCATCATAAAATCTATGAGTGTCCGGAACTCTAGTAAGCCGGCCATCGTGCGCCTGAATAACAATGTCCCGAGACGCAGTTTGTTCAGTACTAACTACTACGGCAGCTATTTCGTTTGTGGTCGGGGCATTGAATCGTCTTTCGTGTTCACCACGTGGTACACGATCTGGGTGTATCACGACCTTGTAATTATCGCTAGTCACTCTATCTTTAGCCATTTTAAATTCATGCACTAAAACGTTGTGATCATGTAGAACTTTTTGTATTTTTTGAACTGTGTTTCTTCCCACACCTGGTACGTACTCAGAACGCCTATCAACTTGTGCTTCCTCATCACCCATGAAATAAACTTGCAAAAATTTTGGTTGCGTATTAGCAGCAGGAAGCAAAGAGCCAATTGTGTGGTATATTTGCCCTTGGATTGTAAAAGTCGGGCAAAATCCTGGCATCGACACAATGTTATCAGCTCCAAAAGATGTCATATGGAAGCATGTATTGTATTTTCTTATGTTTTTTAAAAAACGGCGAGACTCATCTGTTTCATTTGAAAAAAGTTCTTTAAGAGGTTCAACAGGCTCGTCTATTGAAGGAAGAACTACTTTTCCTCCCGAACAACACATGCCTGCAGCTTCCTCTTTCCATTTAAGAGCACCGCAAAATCTGCATTCTTTATTCATCGCTTCTATTTTTATAAGCTTGTGGCTTTCGTAATCAAGAGTTTCATCGTACTCAAATGCAGCTTTATCGAATACTCCCCACGCGTTTCTTGTAAATATTAATCGTCGCTGTTGTGCCCTTTCAGCAACAGCGCGTCTGCGAGCTTCAGCAGCTTCAACAGTTTCAGTAGCTCTTTGGGACCTTATGTAATTCGCTTGCTGAAGACGCCGAGCTTGAGACTGTTCGGGTGTCTCAGACGCCCGTTGAGATGCCAGATATTCAGCGTTCTGTTGACGTCGAGCTTGAGACTGTTCGGGTGTCTCCGCAGCCCGTTGAGATGCTAGATACTCAGCATGCTGTCGACGTCGATCCTGGGACTGTTCGGGTGTCTCAGAAGCCCGTTGAGATGCCAGATATTCAGCGTTCTGTTGACGTCGAGCTTGAGACTGTTCGGGTGTCTCTGCAGCCCGTTGAGATGCTAGATACTCAGCATGCTGTCGACGTCTATCTTGGGACTGCTCTGGTGTCTCAGCAGCTCTTTGAGCTGCCTCACGCTCTGCTTGTCGCAGTTCGGCTTGTGGAAACGTCTCGTTAAGTCTAGCTACTTTCATAGTTCGAGCTTTATTAGAGCTTTGGGAAAGATTAGACTTACGCTTTCGCGGCATAATTCTTAAGTACGTGTTGTTTCTATACTTCCAAAAAATACAGTTCGGTAGTTATTGTTATGATTGTACTTTAATGCAATCCTTGCCTATTTAATTAACCTATCTATATAGTAATTCAATTATCAATGAAGTAATTCGTTATAATTAACCTATTTATATAATTTGTTATAATTAACGGTAAATAACCTATCTATATAGTAATTGAATTATCAATGAAGTAATTTGTTAAAATTAACCTATTTATATAATTTGTTATAATTAACTGTAAGTAACCTATCTATATAGTAATTGAATTATCAATGAAGTAATTCGTAAAATCATCAAATAAAACTTAGCGCAGTTTTTTACAATAAATTCTTTATCAAGATTACAAAAAAAAACTTATTCTTTAAAATTAACTCTAAAAAGTATTTTAGGTGGAATTTTCTGAAAAAAAAGCTTGTAGTTTTTAATTTTTTATTTCGCTGTAGATTTATTTGTTTCTTTTCTTTATTTTAAATTACTTGTCAGTATGTCAACGCTTGAAATTGATAAATTGCCTAAATTTTGCTTACTTTTTACCAAAGAACCTTAGTAGAACAAAAATTCGCAAAACGGACACAACCGTCAACGACGTCTGCCCTCACGCGTCTGCCCGCGTTCGGGTCGCGCATTCAGCGATGAGCCACTTCTTCCCCACCGCACCTACCCCGCTCCCCCCACGCCCCGTTCGCCTGGCGTCGCTGCCGATATTTATCACCGAAACTGTATTTATCGCCGAAATTGCTATGACTCTGCATTTTAAATCTGTGATATCTTCGAAAATATTTATTTAATTTACATGCTGTAAAAAGCCATATTGATCTTTATTAAATGCACAATGTATTTAAGATACTTAATTGGATAAGGATTAATACTGTATTGCTTAAAATCGCTTCGTAAATAAGCCATTATTTCTCGTACAAATTAAAGGATAAAAAATGGTTATTATGGGTTATTCCTAAGAGATAAACATATACCATCACGGACTTTTTTGTAGACCTTTTTAAGTTGTACAATACTGTAGTAAATTGTTTTGATCTATCTTGTAGGATTCAGTCAGCGTTTGCAATGTAAGCGCAAAAAATGTGTTTTTTTTACGACCTCACATTAAAAACCTAAAAAATTGTAGCCTATGTGTTATTCTGATGTATAAGCTATATTGTGGTAAAGTTTCATTCAAATTCATTCAGTAGTTTTTACGTGAAAGAGTAACAAACATCCATACATCCATACTTACAAACTTTCGCCTTTATAATAGTAGTAGGATTAACAAATAGTTAAGCTATTATCTTTTTTATGTCTATGAATAAATGAATGATGAAAATGAAATGTAAGCCAAATTTCCTGCAATGTGAATGTTTATTAGACAATAATTAATAATTGATAGCCTCCGCGGCGCAGTTCGTTAAACGCCGGCTGTGAAATGAGAGGCTTTGGGTTCGATTCCCGCACCGAAACAAATATTTATGTAGTTTTAAGGAGTATCGGTATCGAAATTAACGATATTTTTTACCTATACTATGAATGGACATTTTCCTTTCACAAAATCTAACCAGCCGAAATACACTGCTGGTAGGTCTCTCATATGTGAGAGGCCATCTGGGTGGGTACCACCGCAGTGTCTATTTCTCCCGTCAAACAGCAGTGTAAACGCACTGTTGTGTTTCGGGTTGAAGGGCATTGTAGCCAGAGTAACTACTGGACATATTGAGACTTAACATCTTATGTCTCAGGATGGCGAGCGCAGTGGAATGCCAAGCATTGCTTTGTATTTCAAGGCGTTGTTTGGTTTTGCTACTGTTCATGAGCGGTTGTATCGCTTACCATCAGGCGAACGGCATGCTCGTTTCGCCATTCATAGCAATAAAAAAAAAATACAATTTTCACTATGAAATAATTGTTACAGAGAGAAAGAGCAACTGGACAAAGATAAAGACCCGATCAAAACAGAGAAACCAGATGACATCAAACCCGACACTGTTCCGGACAAACCCACCAGCACCGAGCCCGAGCTACGTCCGGACACCACCAGGAAGTCTCCGGAGAGGACTGTGAAGGTGGAACGGGTGGTGACTCCACCCAAACCTGACAGGGTTGAGAAGATAAGAGACCGGTCTCCCATCAAGACGGAGGAGAATGCTGAAGTTAATTCTACTTGTGGTTAGTATATTTTAAGTGGAAATTTTCTGTGTCAGCCCATATACATCCCACTGCAGGGCACGGGTCTCCTCTAAAATCGAGAGTGCGATTGAGAGTGGTTAGGCCATATAGCTACATCAATAGTCGTTCGAAAGGGACAATACATTCGACTGCTAAGGTTTATAAACTGTTTTTGCATGATGCTGTAATTGTATGGTTCAGTTGCTTTACCAAAAGATATAAATATGTGAAAATCGCCTAGTATCTCATAAGTCCAACTCCAACATATCTATAAAAGTAAATAAATAACACCCAACAGTACATAGTCCTGACCCCACACTAAGATCGAGTCTTGTGTCGTGTATCAGGAACTACGAGAGACTTTTCGGTCTCACAAACACTTGCACAATATTTGTGGGCCGCACAAACATTTCTTTCGGTGCGAGGATCGAACCCGCGGCTTCTCGTTTCACAGCCGGCGTCTAACCGCCTGCGCCATGGAGGCTGTCGAATTCTATGATTTCATAAAGGTCCAATATGACTGTTCATACTTCCCTCGTCTCCACTCACAAATGCTTGAAATAAAGTATGTATATTGTATACAATCAAAGGTATGAATGTATGTCGCAGGTCCCACATCAGAGTCGCTGACCCCGCCTCGCGAGTTGGCGCTGACCCCACCTCTACCTGACGATGACGATGACCTCGACCTCATACTCGGGGACATCGACGGCATACTCAGCGATGACGATGACGACGCACGGTTCAAGCAGAAGGTTGAGAAGTGAGTCATCATTGCAATATTTAATGTAAATGTATTACTGGTGGTAGGTTTCTCATATGTGAGAGCCCACCTAAGTGCACCGCAATGTCTATTTCTCCCGACAAACAGCAGTGTGGATGCACTGTTGTGTTTCGAATCGGTGCGAAGATTTTTCTGCCTCGTTGCAACCTACTTTTTTTGTAGGGAAAATCATTACGTATGTAAAAAAAATATAAGCAAAATTGCGACCCACACCCGGAATCCTTGGAGAAATTAACTTGAAGTCTGATATAAAATATTTTCTTAGCTTCAGTTCTGTGGACAAAATGTAAAATGTGATTATAATTACTTTATTTTAAAAATCTGTCTTCCTGGATAAACAGGAATATATGTAAGGACAAGCCATAAAAATTATATAATTAATTTTAAGCAGCATCAGTATTGGAATCAACAATATTTTTACTGATGCTATGAATGGACATTCTCCTTTGTTACAAAGACTGTTTGTCACTCTACCCCTTTTTTAAATTACTACACAAATCACAGTATTGAATAGTAATTATCTTTTCTAGACCAGAACCACCGGCTAAGACTAAGCCTACAGTGGACTTGAGAAGCAAACTGCCGCCCAAATCAACCACCACCGAAACTAAGAAATCACAAAGACAAAAAATTGTGTTCAACGACAATGAAGACAAAAAGAAAAAAGGTAAATACCAAACAATATAATAACGAATATCTTTTATTTGACGATTTAATAAAATCTGAAGTATTATTTTAGTTGTAGATTTTTCTAGAATAAAGTAGAATATTTAATTCGTCGATCAAATATACACTAGATTATAAGTAACGGCCTAAAAACGGCAAGAGAAATTAGAGCGCAAGTAAGCGTGTGCTCTTATTTGATTATAGTGTGATCCAAAAACATAATTAATCTTAATTTAAAGGAATAAGGTTTATTGTTACCTGAAGTTGTATAAAATTTAAGACGTTTTGCTACATCTCGTAGTTAGAAATTCAAATGTAAAGGTATCAGCAACCTCAAACTTTTTGGCGTGTGATTTTGTTCCGGACCTATCTAGTATATATTTGATGGTAGATTAAATTACTTTATTTATTTGTCCACAGATAAATCACCACCAGCGAGAAAGGCTGTGGTGAGTTCCACTAAGAACGACGACGACAGCGCTGAAAAGAGACTGGTGAGGAATACAACTATTATTTGACATAAGAATATATCCGGCTTGAAGGACCAAAAATTGATGCGTTTGCTACCATGTATTGAAAGTGTCCCCAAAATAAATAAAATTATTTTTACTGCTACAGTTTGCGAAACGCCAAAAAGTATAAACCAATACAAAAATATACAGGGTGATATTGGCATAATATGATTTTTAATTTAAACCACATGTTCCTAATACTCTAGGTAAAAAAACTGCCCGTTTTATCAACAATCGCGATTTTAGTTTTCGAGGCTTTTGATCAACCTGTATAGATATTAGGTACGAGTCTTTTCAAGGCTTAGGTAAGTTCCCAAACCGAACTAGAGTTCAGCTGAGCGGTAAACATTCTCATATCTATACCGGGTATATCAAGACTGCTACCGAAAACGAAGCCGGGTGGTAGTTTAAGCGACTTCAGACACAATGCAACAGAAAATGTTGGAAAAAAAGCGACAATTTTTATTTTTTTATATGGTCGTATTTGGGTGGTAAATAATTTTTTCGTAAAATAATATTGTATACCCTTTTATTTATGAAGACTCTAAGGTATAAAAGAGTTTAAATTATTATTTTAACAAAACCTATAGACTTACCACCCAAAAATGTCGATATTTAAAACATAAAAAAAAAATGTCGCGTTTCTTAGCAAAATTTTTAGTTGCATTGTGTTTGTAAGCACTAAAACTACCACCCGGCTTCGTTTTCGGTAGCAGTCTTGAGATACCCTGTATATACAGATTGGCCTTAAAATAGTGAAATCAAGAAACACGATTTGAGACAAAAAAATCTTAGTTTTTTTTTTAAATTTTTGTTCAATGTCACCTGGGACTAGAGGAAAATCTAGGCTACATTAAATAACATTTGTTAATATCACTAAAAAAACCGCGATAAACTCGGTTAAATTATTCCTTCAATGTGTAACAATTGCGTAAACATAAAATATATTCTCTTTTTTTTTTATTAAAAATCTTTCCTCTTTATAATATTGGCTAAAAAAAGCATGGTTTTTTTTCAGACGCCTCAAAGAACCGTATCCACAGCGCCAAAGAACAGACAGAGAATAGTATTTGATAAAGAGGTAAGAGAAATTTAAAATTATATTTGTTACGTACATATCTATTTTACATTATTTTTGTATTCTAAGTATTGAGCGCTAAGAATATTAATTATTAAAAATGTCACGTGTGTGTTTTTAGATATTAAGTTACTACTTTAGTATATTGATTAATCTATGTCTTATTGCTGTAAAAATAAAAACATAGATTGAAATAATTAGTGTCATTATGTTCATTACAATACCGTAAAAATTGTTACCTGATATGCTTCTTGGTTGAGTAAAATTGAAATAAAGAAATATGTTGTGAATTATGTATTTTCTCCCCACATAAGACGATATATTTCTTTTTAACATAAAAGACACTATTAACCACTAATTTTTACAATGGCCTATGATTCACCACCAGATATGTACATATATAATTTAAAATCATATAGACATGTATATTTATGAATAGTTTGTTTTTCTCCACTGATATGAAAAAAAACGTGTTGAAGATATGCATAAATATTTAAGAAACTGAATATAGTTTTGAGTTTACGTGGAAAATTTAGTTTTTGGTAGTCTTTTTATTTCTTATTTATAACTATTTATAGTAAGTAAAATGTTGGTCATAAATCCCATGGTATTAAAATATGGTTGATATCGTCATACACGATTAATCATCAAATATCAAGCAAAATCATCGCTACAATATGCTCAAAGCCGTGTTTAAATTTGGCGCGTAGTATGCCGCGCTTTACGCGTAGTGCGCGCCAAACTTAGACACGTCTTGAGTACTGACTACTGAAGGAAGACATTTAACTTGAAGACGTGTGAAGAGATATGGTGAGTTTAGTTGTAAGGAAGTATCGTTTGGTATTCAGTACTGCGATTGTGATATTGTAAATTATTAAATTTTATGTCGTTCAATAGATGGGTTATTTTTATAGCCTTTTATGGATTTATGGAAGTTTAAAAAATATATCATTTTGATATTTGTGTAAAAATACTATTGCGATGACTTTTTGTTATTAAACCATATACTAGTCGTTAAATATGTTAATCTAAACAGGTTTTTTGCTTCATAGAAAAATTCCGATATTACAATCGCGGTACTTACTGCCGAATGAGCATATACGGTTGTACTATATTGTATTTTAAACATGTATCCCGTAACATCTTCGACAACTATACCATCAAAATTAGCCATAAAGAAACCTCTCATTCTTCACAGGAAAAGCAAAAAGAGGAAACTGAACGCAAATTCGCGAACCGTCGCGTAATACTACAGCGCAGGGTATCACAGAAGGACAAGGCGTTTTCGCGCGGATCCCAAGATCCCACCAAACCCACGCTCGGTATATTCAGCCGCGCCGTCCGCACCGCCGTACATACCGACGAACCGCGGGTAGAAATGCACGACGACGACGCCCCCAATGCCCCCCGGACCTCCCACGCCCCCCACGAGGGGGACACGGCGCTGGTGCTCAACTTGCCCCCCGGCATCACAGACACACGGCTCAAGACTCTCGCGGGCAACGATGTGCAGGTAAACCGAGCATAAATATTAGATTAAGGTGTTGTGTGATTTTTCTGGTGTGGGTAGATTTCTTTTTACGGATGAGGCAAAAGTTGTGATACTTTATTAGGTATATTTATACATCCAAAGCGTGATAAGAGGTTAGTTTATAACCATGGATGCCTATAATACCAGGGTCGAATAGCTATCATGAAATAAAATATATTTTGTAAAAATATTTTTAGCGATACTAGAATGTGTATTTTATTAAAATAGGATATAGAGGACAATTAAAAATGTTTTCAGATGCTTCTTATTATTCAAAAAGACTGATGCATCATAGGAACTCGAATAAAACTCAAAATGATATACTTTTAATGCTTTTGAAGGTGGTAAGGTCATCAAAAGATATTCGCATCACAATTTTACTAGGTGGTGAAAATACAATAAAATAACAGCATCATAGTGCCATAGGGTGTCTCAAGGCTACACTGCTTCATGTTGTGATAATCATTGGAAGACATCCTTCATAATGTTATAATTAAATCATGACTTCAACACTTGATATTAAGATAAATGCATCATACGACAAGTTATATAGTGTGATACAATCATCATAAGCGAATAGTCAGGGGCGATATATATTTTTATTGTTATGAATGGCGAGATGATTTTGCCCTTCGCCTGATAGTAAGCGGTAAGACCGCTCACGGACAGTAGCAATGGTTAGCATTCTACTGCGCTCGCCATCCTGAGACATAATATGTTGAGTCTCAATATGTCCAGTAATTACTCTGGCTACAATGTCTTGGAGAATATTGTAGCCAGAGTTACTAACCGGAACACAATAGTAATACTGCTGTTTGGCGGGAGAATAGACTTTATGGTGGTATCTACCCAGATGGCCTCTCACATATGAGAGACCTACCACCAGTAAATATAATTTAGTAGGTACCAGTGACCATAAATGTGATATCAACAGTATCATAGTTTAATAGTGGCATTCCGAGATAATCGTGTTGCAATACAATTTAATTATTGTAAGATTCTCGCATCACAGAGTGATGATTGTGCCATACTTCAGTTGAATCAAGTCTGAAACACATAATAGAATATTAGGGTAAAATTGAATATAGTGTAAAAGTAGTAATAGAATCGTCACAATACATGCGTTTGTCTTTTGTGATATGTGCATCATATTGGGCTAGGCTCTTCAAGAAACAACCGCGTTAGAATTGTAAACAAAACTAACATATTGTGCTAAGATGTGTGCATCATAATGCAATAGAGTTATAAGAAATTATATAGGATATTTTATGAGAAACCTAAGACAAAGACTAGTGGAATTAAAATATTTGTCACAGGATATGCTCGTACTGTGGTATAGGAAAATATTAATTTCTGTCATAAAATTATGAATAACTATAAAACGTATAAAGAAATAATTACGTTAAACAATGAATAAATCATGAAGCATTTATATTAATTAGGGATATTTTTATATTTATTAATATATTTTTGATGCCTCTTTTAATACTCGATCAAAAATGATTTCCTAAGTAGAACGCATCAGAGACATCACACAAATATACATTTATAGATTAAGTGATACCTCAACCGATCTGTGATATGGTAATGTGATATTTATTTATGTATATTTTTAATATTATGGACAATATACAAATCAATAAGGACCTTTTCAGCGGATATACATTTTTAATATTCGTTAAATAATATTCTAATGTTAAAAAATATAAGACTGGTAGATCACAATCTTGTAATTTCGATTTACTTCTTTACCAATAAAAAAGTGGTAATATTAAATCAATGAAATTGATTGAGTTTATTCAAATTTCTTTTAATTGATAATAAATTATGTCATAAATAATTGGAGTCTCAAAATTATTACACAGACACGACATTGTTGTATATCCACAAGATTTGGCAAATTTGGACTTCCGAAGTAATCGAATATTTTGGAATAATATATTTGTTAATATATGAAAATTAAAATGTATATTTTATATTAAAATAATTATGAAAACAAGTAATATTTTTTTTGGTATAAAAATCTATTATATTGCTACTGAAAAGGTTCTGATTATGTGCAAAGTTATTTATGAAACATTTTTACTTCCATTTTAATAAATATTATTTGACTAGATATATGTACGTTATTCCTCAATATACTACTCAATTGTAAAATATACACTTTACATAGTAGTTTTATACTTCGAAAGTTTGAAAAGTAAATTGCATACTTATTTTGATAGCAATAACTTTGAAGCAATTACTCAATTTGGTAAAATATTTTTTATTTGCAAATATAAATCACTTTGCATAGTACAGTTTTGGTGATATTGCACAATTATTATTATTCTACAATACAATTATTCTGTGATGAAAATAATATGTTGCGTAGGTTTATTGTATTGAATTATTTTCAACACGTCCCACAAAGTTTTTTTATTATTGGGGATACAATTTTGAATGCTAAACAATAAATGATTGGACTTTAGCATTGTGTCGACTATTTGGAGAATATTGAAAGTGAGAATAAAAAAAAGTGACTGAATGAGAAATCAAAGATAAATTGTACTAAATTCCAAATATGTATCCCTATATATAAAGTATATAGCTTCAATATTATGTATCTTAAGAATGTTTCATATACACAATTTTTTTGTCGTATTAGTTTAAGACTTTTGTGCGTTTTCAATTTGATGAGTGCACATTTTTTGTCCAATTTTCTATATAGAGTACAATTCCAATATGGCGAAATTGTATTACATTTTTAATAATTGTACTCTATTAAATTTGAGAATTGTATGTTTACATTTTTCAATGTTTTCATATTGTAATTGTATTCTTTTATATTGGGAATAGTGTTGAGTGAGATTACATAGAAAACAAATTATGAGCTATATTTGTTTAAAAAAGCTCTAGTGAGTATAAGAAAGAAATTGAAAAATATTTATCAATTTTTGAGACCTTGTTGGTCTAAACTTGTGTCATATCTATCATTAATTCATTATTATAATAATAAGAAATAATTGGTTTTAGAAAACTAAAACGTAAATAAGAGGCTGATGAAACAAGTTTTTCAGTCATAAATCTTACTCAATATTTTTCTCTTACTTTCGAATAGAATGTAAAATTTCTCAAGTCATTGGTTCTCAAAATATGTCGAAAGTCCCCCTTGATATGTCAAAATCAGGGGCGTTTTAGTATTATTTTAGAAACCACTGATTTACGCCAAGCAATAATGTATACTCCGACAAGTGGTTGATTTGTGAAATTTTGTAAATTGTGTATTTTTTTAATTTAACCCTGTGCGGCAATTTTAGTATTAAGTTTATCGAATGTTGTAAAATATTAAGATTGTATGTTAAACATGTCCAACTGTGTATACGTAAATATATCCTATGTCATCAAACCGCACTAATATGTAACATTTTGTATCAAATAGCTATGTATGTATGGAAAATATCATCTCATCATTATTTGTATGTCCCAAACACATCTCCACTTTAGGGGTATATCTTATTGCCTGCAAACCTAGTGTATACCAAAAGGATCGCCTGAAAAAACGCGACGGATTAATGTTCCAGAATTTGGTATTGAATAAGGAAGAGCGCAGTGCGACGATCACGTTTAAAAACGCCGCCGCTGCCGAAACGTTCAAGAGAAAGTTTAATTACAAAATGGTTGCCGCCAGCAGATTAACTGTCATATTGCGTTAATACAAACTACAGAGGTTCTCAAACTTTACTGTACTCGCCACTCGAGTGAGATGTTCCGAGGGGCAAGAATGGAGGCGTGGAGTTTTTGTTGTTAGTTTAAATTGAGAATCATTATGAAATTTGAATGCACGCCCCCTAGTTAGTTTGAGAACCTCTGTCATATGTGGTTTATGTTGCTTATACAATAGTGTTACTTCTATAGTATTTGTCGGTAGTAAATAGTTTTATCTATTAAAGGGTTATGTACTGAGGTTTTTTAACTTGAGCATTAGGTAATGCAGTTGTAAACTATGACTTATTTTAATTAAGTGTAATTGTTGTTCTTTTCTGACAGAAATTTGTATTGTTAAAGTTTGGGAGTATCTGTAAAGTTTAAAAAAAGAATTATTTTGTACACTTTTCTGATTTTTAATTTTTTTTTCCATTGACACATAGATTTGAAATGTTTCCAAAGAAATAATATTGTCATAAATATTATTATTTTTAAATATAATATTTTCTGATACTTCCAAACTTATATTGTACTTGAATTTGTCAGTTGTCTTACTAGAAATTCAATTTTCCTCTGCTTGAAAATTATTAGGTTTACAAAAATAAGGAATTTACTATGTTTAGTAATTCGTGCGGAAAACTTGGTTTACGTAAAATAATGTTAAGTTTTGTTGGACAAAACATATGTTTTTATTAACACATTGTTGGTCATTATTCCTAGTAATAATTTTACTTTGGGTTTAGTTTGATTTTGTATACGGTGACTAAGATTAAGTATATTTTTAGCTCGGATTTTTCGCGGTTTTACCCGCTGTAAATCATACATTTGTATGTCATACTCATGATGGGTACATTATTCGCCTTTTGTTATTACCCATCTATTCCTTTGGGAATTAGCCTGGTGATTAACGGCCTTAAAGATTCCTAAACAAATGGGATATCTAAAAAGAACACGTTTTTTTATTCATATGTTAAGGTGAAAGCGGGCTGATTGATACTATATTTTTTTGTAAAAATACTGGCGTTGTTTTGTCTTAAATGAAAAGTAGGTAAGACAACAAGAAACTTGTACATGAAAGTAAATCACATGTTTTATTCCACTATTGATCTATTTGAGATTGTTACAACATACATACTTCAGTGTAAAAAAAGTTTTTGAAATCCTAATCTTCTTCAAAGTAATCATTCTTCAACATTTCTTCATTCAACTAAATATTGCATATTACAAAATCGACAATACGTAAATTTTTGTTTTCTGTGAAATATTGTGATTTTGCGAATTATATTTTAAGATTAAAATATTTCGCCTTTTCTCAAAATTGTCACCTAAAAATTTATGTAACTGTAACATTTCTATATAAAATAGCAATGTATGTTTTCGGCACTTAATTTTTTTATGATGCTACAAAATTACACAAGGAGTGGTCTTTAGAGTTGTTAGTTTGTATTTGTCAGTAATTTTTAATATGCGAGTCGAAGGAGATACTACATTTTTCTAAGAAATGTTTAGTAATAGACTATTGTAAATTTCTACCTGATTTTTGGTAGATTTGATATACAAAATAAGACATTAAACTATGTTTTTCAACGATTTTTGTGTTTCATATAACTGAGGTTCGGTTTACGTCTATTGCAACAATATGTGAGTTGTGAACTATTTAATATTGTCAATCGGTAAATGAAGATTGTAGTATCTTCTTTGGCGAAAATATTGTAAGAGTATTATAAGTTTTAGATAGACAATTACAGTTGTAATATTGTGGATTTTTCAAAGTCCATTTAAATAGGCAAACATGTTACAATACCTACTAAAACTAATTATATTCATTGTACATTTTTTATTTGTCTTATAAACAGCATTCGATAATTTGCAGAATACAATGGAAATTACATATTTTGAAGCTTTAGGTGTTAAATAATTTATAACTTTCACAAAAGTATCAAATTACTTGACAAGATTGTTGTTTACAAATAAATTCAATATTAAACTCTATAAAACACAAGAGTTCGATATAGCAGGCCGGCATAATTTTGCCTAAATATGAGAAATTCGTCGAATCATAATTATATTCGGACCTCACTGCATTATTATAACCTTACTGCCAAGTCTGAATTGAGAAATGCATTTTTAAACATAGTCTATTGGCGTTTATGTACCATTAAATATATTTCTGAGCTGTCGTATACTTAAATGTACTGTTTAAAATATTTTCTGATCTATGGTAATTTGTATTTTCTTACATCCTTAAATCCAGTTAAATAAAGGAACATCACAAAAACTATTAATTTTAAAAGAGTGGCCTTTAGTTTAATGTCAAAATATCTGTTTATGCAATTGTGCAGCAATTTTTTGCAATTGTGTTTAAAATTAACAGTGATTAACTATGATACGTTTTTGCTTCCTGTACGTCAAATATTACGTATATTAAGTAGTTACTAATTATCTATGTAAGTCACTACGAAACAAAGCAAATGAAAAAGTGCAGTGTAGTCAAATGAGGACTTATTGAATTAGCACTGCAATACAAAACATTTTGTAAAAGAAAATATTTTTGTTTTCAACAATATCGTCAATCTGCTGTGTATTAGAGTACATTGGCTGGAGAATTTGTACAATTCAAGAACATAGGGATTCTCAAAAAGCTTTCAGATATATAAAAAAAAAATTGAGTAGTAATTTTACAAAAAAAAAAAAAACTTAAATTAGTGCAAATTATACTTTTGGTAACTGGTCATACTGGGATTTTAATGAAAAATTACGATTAACGTATTTTCGCTGTTAATAATTTTAACTACACTGCCCTTCCTATGTTATTATATAAAAGTATGTAAATTAATTTTACATTATATACCCAATTTATATAACAAAAAAGTATGTATCCTTTGCTGTCATAATGTTTTACCTTATCTTGTAAACTGATGAAAAATTCGACGTTTATTAAACCGTGTTGTTATTTATGTAACTGAATACTAAAATTATTTTTGTAAGAACAAAAATAAAAAAGAACGAGCTATTTTTTTTTTTTTAATTGTCGGTGAACCGGTAGGAATGGTTGGCGTGAAAATTTTTAGCCGCTGGTTTAATACCATCCCTCTTGCAAATACAATATTATGTACTTTATGTTTAGTTGTGTTACTAACTTAGCAAAAGTTTGTAGTCCTTTTAGCGTGAAATATGATTTTTTTCGCTTACACGACGTTGTATTGAGAAATCATTGTACAATAAATTAAAAAGCTGTTACATGTCTTATGAAAACGAACTAAAAAGATTTTGGCAAACATTAGTTTTTTTTTGTTTTGATAAATCAGCTTATTGTTACCGTAAGGAACAAAAAAACTTTGAGCATTCTATCATTTATTTGATTAATGCCATACATAATGTTTCCAAAAATATAATTAAATTGCTCGTTCTTGGCTTTTTATTCTTCAATTATACATTCAAGAAATGTAGAAATATTTTAAAATAAAGTTAATACATTAAGATATGTATACAATATATGTTTTTTTTGTTAAATATGAACAAAAATAATTAAGCCTTCCAAAAATATTTGTGTTGACTTAAGTTAAAAGTTAAAAGAAATTTGGATTTTATTTCGTAATGATTTTAGTTTACTTAACATTTTATTTTTTAGTTCAGATAATCTAAACGATTAAACGATACTTGATATATCGAATTATATGATGAAAAAGATCCGTTGTGTAACAATATGCGCTAAAGTTTTGTTTTTTTAAAAATTCACCGATGCCTTCGCATTCTTAATTTTATCGTAGAAAATAGGAACCATTTTAATAATATCGTAATTTCATTAGGAAAATATAAATTATCAGTATATTTATAATCAGAGTAAGAATTAGATTTTGCATTTAGATTTTTTTAAACACTAAATACAAATGATAGTCAATGTTTTTACATCTAGTATGTTGCATTTTAACACATGTGCTGAATGTTCTATGTCTATCCGTTATATATTTTTTTAGATAAGACGAATTAAGTCAATATTTCATAATAGTTCTAACCACTAGTTTTAACTTCGCTGACAATATTTGTTTTTTTTTTCTCTCTAAGTATGACAACTTCTTATAGTAACATGGCCACAAAAACGAAAAAGTTTTGCAAAAAATATATATTACAAAAAACTTGATCCAAAAATCAGAAACTGATTTACGAAAACAAATCCAAATTATTTAAGTATAGCATTTACCAGTATATTATGATAGAAATTCTGTTTGATTGTAAAAAAAAGTTTTTGATAGTTACATTGGAGGATATAGCTTGTTTGTACTCGCTTGATAGTATGTTGTACGCAATAAATGTATCTATAGATTACTGGTTTTCTTACCTGTACCTTTATAAACGATCTCACAATAAAAGCAGTGGAGAGGGAGACTTTTTAAACCGTGTTTTAATATTTTGTAAGATTATGAACCCTCGTGTATTAGTTTTAAGGTCTGTTTTTTCCAATTTGTGTTTGTGTTGATAAAAAACAATTGTAAATATGTAATTTATTGTGTAAAAGTGTAAATATTTTTATATTAATTAAGTGTAATTTGGTTTTTATCGACGCAAATGTAAATTGCGTTCAAGAATTTGCAAAACGTAAGTTGGTGATTACATACTCGAATATATAGTTTGTCTATGTAATCTGTATGTGGAATCTTGTATTTTTTAAACCCTGTGGGCTGCATTTTTTTGTTCTTCAATATTTTTAAATATAAAATGTGAAAAGCTCTTCAAATGTTATTTTAAAGCCCATAGAAGTTTAAAAAGTTTTCTTTATTTGAAAAATTAAACAACTAATTTTGGTTTGACCAAAAACAATCGTATCGCGTTTTACCGTGAAAAAAAAAAGACTGAAAAATCATAATAAAACATTTTAAAATTATTACATTGTTTTATTTCAGTAAAAACCTTATAAAATACTAGGGAACTTATTTTCTTACACACTATTAGATACTAAATTACGATTTCTTTATTTTATGAAAACTAAAGTTCTGTCCTCCACTTTGAGCGGTTTGATCACCGGAATATTTTATTATTTGATGGAATTACAAAACTTAAGTCATGGTTAAAATTACGTCGAAATATTTTTTTAATTGATTTTCAAAATCACAGTACAATATAATTAATGTCAAGAAAAATTATCTACACAAACAATTAATTGTGTTACTATATTTTAAAGTGTCACCATTTTCACATAAGTTTTGAGCAAAATTTGTGTAAGAAATAAATACACTTACCCTTAAAACTAAATGATCCTTAGGATCATACTTTTTTTCATTTATTCCAAATTTCAAAGTTTAACAATTTTTTTTTAAGTGAACCTTCCTTAACACTCTTGTGATTTGAAAATTCGATGGAACGAAAAAGCGACATAAAAAGTGAAAGTGAAAGACATCGGTATGCGAAATATTTTTCAAAGCGTAAAAAGTACTAGGGCGACAAAGAATTGAGGAGAATATTGTAGTTAGGAGAGTTCTACCCACAGTCGAATGTCTTAGCCCATTTATATATACTTCGCATAAGAAAAATCGAGGCACTTAGCAAGTTTATTTTTTCTATGACTGTTATATATATGTATGTATTATATATTATTTAAACTGAAGATATATATTACCATATTTTTTATATATTTTGATTATATATTGTGGTATATTATATTTTCTTTATTTATTTACGCACCTGCCTTATATCATCTCTGCATCAGCCTAGGTTCGACTGGTAGAGAATGCCTCAGGCATTAAGTCCACATCTACATAATTTGTATGAAATGTAAATAAATAAACAATAGATATCACTATGATGAATTTCCACCATAGTGTCCAGTAGTTACTATATGAATTTCCTACCACTAAAGTTGGACCTATGGGATCCTCCATTACGTACTGCCAAATAAACTACTATAACTTGGCAAAAAAGAGTACGATGCGGTGACAATTGACATAAAAGAAAAACAATTATGGTAACATTTTTAGAAATATCATTGCGTTTGTTGGATAATTTTATACGTATGTAGGAATTTCGTACGAGTATCGTTTGAATAAACAAAGAGACTTAACAACAATTAATAAAAAAATAACTATCTAAACATTTTCCTTCGTAGTATATCGCGTTGCTATATTAATACTAAATTCGATCTTAATGCCCCCATTAATAACAGTCATTTCTGTCAAACTATACATATTTTTTATCTATCATTATACTGGAGCCAAACACTGGGAACATTAATATACATCACAATTCAAATTCTCTTACATAATATACTTAAATCCAGCCTCTGAATACATATATGTGATATCATTCATAAAAAAAATCTATACATAATCCCTTACTATAAAAACCATCACAATGATTTAAATTATCTTACATAATATACTAAAGCACAACCTGGATACATATACTCATTGAAATGTAACACTACAAACTCACTTTAGGAAATAATATTATTCAAAAAAAAATAGTATAATCTAAATATTTAATTAAAACAATATACACATTTTTACAAGACTTATGTGCTTAAAATAAAAATGATTAAAAAAATGGTAGATTCTAAATATTTAGTTGAAACAATATTTCACACTTTTACAAGACTAATGAGTTTAAAATAAAACCTTATAATAATTCCATTATTTGTCGTCATATTTTTACGTCATCAATTTAATGCTAAACCAATATTGATTAAGTTTTTCTACCGAATCTGAGATTGAACAAAATCTATTGAGACGTTTTTTTTACATATTTTTCCAAATGAGTTTGTAGTGCTATTTTAAAACACATAATTATCTCTATAACTGAGAAAGGATGCGATGTTGAAATACGCGGGCATTGCTTTAAGAATTTTCTTGTATTCCGTAGTAAAGTCTTCAGGATGGTATATCTTGTGCGAATGTTGGGTGAAATCCATTGCCGGCTGAGATTGTAGGGATAGCGGCACCTGCGTGTACATTGCTGGTTATTAACCGTTTAGATTTGGTGATGTGGAGAAAAAGAAGCAATGGAACGAGTTGTTGGTTTAATCTTCGCAGTGAGACAAATGTTTGTTATTCAAATATTATTTTCTGATGTGAAAAACACTAGGGTAATGACGACTTGTTCTATTCTACTAAGAAATCTGACGGCAAATATGTGAAATTCTATGTCGCAAATATTAGTGAGTGATATTAGTTTTTTATAGCCAATAATCTGAAATCTCGTTTCTGAAGCGTTCTATTTAAAATTCGGAGTGTAGTATCCTATTGGGCAGGGAAATTTTCACCAATTTTTTTTAATCAATCGCATCTACTAATTAAAATAAATTGCTGCTACTTACTAAACTATTATCTAACTTTAAATAATGCTACCCAATTTATCAATGCACCATACTTTCAAAATACAATACCTAACCCATTACCATCCTTATTCATAAACAGTTCTAAAACGTATTTATTTAGCGAAAGTTTTGCCCCCTTTCGAACGACTTTTGAATTTAGTTCGAGCGAAGCAAGCAAAACATTCATACATACATACATACATAAACTCACGCCTTTTTCCCAGAAGGGGTAGGCAGAGGTGCCAGGGCACCCATATTTCGCCTTGTATGTTCCGTCCCACGATGTGATAGGTGGCAAGCCTATCGCCATATCGGACACAAATTCCTGAATCTGAGCTTATAATGAATAGAAAATCCAATATCATTTTTCCCAACCCGGGATTCGAACCCGAGACCTCAGCTTTGTAACCGTACCCTACTACAACTACGCAACCGAGGCAGTCGAGACAAAACATTCGATATCTTAAATGCCTTTTAAATCTGTCTAAAATAAACCACACTTAACCTAATAGCCTAAACCATACCAAACTTACAAAAAATACCAAAAATACAAAAAACCACTTACAATAAAAGTAGCGTTGAACACTACAGGCGCAGTGACGTCACTGTACGTAGCAGTGGATTGGTAGATGACATACACCGGCCTGTCTTGCAGATGGAACGCGGGTTCGATGGGCGAGGACAACGACCATGAGGTCAGGTTCACGTTGGGACGAGGCCATATCGTTATTAGATTGTGGTTTGCACCTGGGAAATGAAAAATATGTTGGAAATATATAGTGCAAGCTTAATATAACGAGCCTAAATATAATGAGTTCCTTGATGTAACGAATTATTTGAAATCCCTTAGATTTTCTCAGAAGAATTCGTATTTATTTATAGAGAAGACATTAATCGAAATTCTCTTTATAATATTTTTTTTACTATTTTTCGCATATAACGATTTGTCACCCCAGGTGACAATGTAGAAAATTAGAAAACAGTCTCATGTTTTTTGTCCAAAGTTCAAATTGCTAAGATTTATGTAATATGTGACATATTAACGCAAGCCATGTTCACATCAAGAAGGATGTATACACATTTATAATAATTTAGAAACAATATTTCATTTCATATTGCTATTTGAGTATGTATCTGTAACTGTAACTAAATAACTGTTATTCCTTTTTATTGTGTACAATAAATAATTAAATAAATAAATAATTCTGAGATTTACTCACCAGTAATATTAAAGGTGTAGGTGCAAGTTTCTCCCACACACACTCGGGATTGAACCCGGGACTGTGCGGGCGGGGTGAAAGGCGCGGGCGGGTCCGTGTACAGGAACAACCCTCGGTTTCTGACATATATTTAACATTAATTTGTTTATATTACTTTTTTAGAAAGAGAGTGAGATTTTTTTTTGTAAATTGTTTATAAAATATGTGTCAAGTCCCATTTACAAGGGGAGTTTTGAAGTCAGGTGGTGGTTTTAATGTCTTTAAATACAATGTAACAAAAAAAAAAATAGAAAAAAGCGACTAATTTTTTAAATTTAGTACCTGCCGCATTGTTTGGGTGGTAAATACAGTTTACAATAATATACAATTTTTAAAAAAAAAAAAACAATGTACACCCTTTTATTTCAAATACGTAAGGATGTAAATTATTATTACAGACTATGTATTTGCCATTTAAAAGTAATGATACTATAAAAATAAATCCGCTTAAAAAATTATACACATCTTTTGTAATTTGATTGTATCTGTACTCACTAAAATCCCACCTAGCTACATTTTCGTTCGCAGTCTGGCTACACCCTGTACATAAACAACACCTGAGGCAACTACCCTACAAAAAAAAAACAAAAAAACTCACAAAAGCGGTCCAAAAGTAGCTCTAAACAGCGGCAGATCGCAGTACACCTGACGAGCACAGTCTTGTTGGAAGTCCGTCCTCGTGTTGAGATGCAGCGAGGCCGCCGCCAGGGCCGCCAGCACACTCGCCACCGTGTTGCAGTCCCAGCGACTCACCAACACGCCTGATGTGCGAGATTGTAGGGTGCCAGACGCGTTGTAGTTGGATATTTGGGAATGCTGGGAAGTGAAAGAGAAAGGATTAGATAGATAGATCTGATTTTTGTAGATTTCATACAATATATAGTCCTAGAGATGGCGACCAAAACCATGTATCATAGCAATACGGTCGAAACTGTATAAAATCGTTAGATTATATGATTCTGAACCCGACTAGGTAGGTAGTAACGGTCAAAAGTGTAGCAATTGCATGTGAGGCTATTTCTGCTGTGTCCAAAAAAAAAGGCAATCGGTATCATAGCAATACGTCTGATATTGAAAATGTACATAGATTTTATAATTTTATGACGAATAAGTTGATTTTCAGACATTTTGCGCGTAGTATATAGCTAAAGCGAATTTTTGAAAATCTCAACTTTAGCCGACCTGTATTATAGCAATCCGAATGAATTTTTTTTCAACCGTTCGTATATTTGGCAGGATTACAAAAAAAAATGTTTTCAGAAATTTTTGATGTCGCATGTACTCCCAAAAGAGAAAAGAACGTTTTGGAGTCGCTAGGCCGATGCCTGAACGCTTCTTACGCTCCTGCTGCGGTGGGAATGGTTTTTTGCATGTTACGCTTCTGCCACTCTCTTAGTAGTCGCTCACCAGCTGTCCTAACCGTTGAAATGACGCACACTTAAGGTGACAACAAACTATAAGTTACTCAGACGGACGTGGGTGTATCGCTGGTTGTCCGAGGGTTCACGGACGTTTTTTTCTTCCATTCCCAATGACAAGGCACGGTTTGCTCATCTGCCATTGACGAAGTTTTTAGGGATGGAAGAGTGGGTTTTTAGGAATTCAAAATAATCAATTATAATAGACTATATTTTGGCAAGACAAAAGCAAGGTAATTGCCCGACTTGCAATCAGTCACGCTTCGATAAAGGAGGTGCTACACTGAATTCTTCTGATATATTTTATCTGGATAATTTATTTCATCATGTTCAACAATTTTCAGAAATATTGCTATGATACCGATCGGTAAAATTCCTTAACATATTTAGAATGGTCTCAAAATTTGATGCATTCTAATTTCCTTCTGAAAATATTTTTTTTCCTATTAACTAATCATAATTTACCCGTATTGAACATTTTCAGACGTATTGCTATCATCATTTTTTTATGTCTCATTTTTATTTTTTCTAAATGATTTATTGGGTTCGCGCTACAATACTAATTTCTGAAAAATATGTTTTCGGTATCTTAGAGCTATTATATAACTACAGTCAGAAAATCAGACGGATTGCTATGATACAGCCCGGTAAAATTTGTTGAAATTTTTTAAAATTCAGCTCGGTCAAACGCTACGCGAAAAATGTCTGAAATTGGTATTTTTGAGTTTGAAATAATCAAATCTATCAATTTGATGTGGTTGTAGCCGTATTGCTATGAGACAAAAATTTTGGTTGTCATCTCTCGTATTAATAGTGTGCCGATATGGCCATAGATGTACAAAACAAAAACAATTTAAAAGTATTTTCATCTCTGAATCACCATAAATGTATTTAATTTGAATATTTTTTGATTAGAATGATAAACGACTGTTATGAAGAAATTATAAGAAATTCAGTTTTATGCATAATAAATTTAAAAAAATGTTACTCGCTACAACTAGATACAATATAGATTAAACGAGTGCACGGCGAATAAATTTCTTAAACCTAAAAATATATAATCTTAAAAGTAATATGAAAAAGAAAAAAAAAGAAGAAGAAGGAAACACTGTATACTAATTGTATTATAATCTCATGCTCTCGTAGCCTAAATCCTATTTATAAGCATGTGGGTATCTTTATGGTGCCGCAATTTCAAAAATATATTTATCGCATTCTCTAATAGGCTGCTTTTCTGAAGTTCCACTTCTACCGCGTCTGAATTGCACACACATTTTTTTTCCATCGGTTTCTTGTGAAAAGTCATCATTACGATGAAACAAAATAAACCCCTCTTCAAAGGAACCCTGTTAAGCACTTCGAGATGTATCTCCGATAAATGGTAAAAGTAAATAAAAGCGTTATTTTTTAACATACAAAATGAGTCACTCAACAATAATTTTAAATCCGCAATTACAAATCTTTTTCGCAAATAACATCCCTTACAATTAACCCCTTTATTTATATTTTTTAACCCATACTAGTCTAATCTTTCTCACAAATACACCTTAAAATAACCCTCCTTATTTATACTTTTCAACTCACAATAGTCTAAAAATCTACTGCAATACTCACAAACCAGTAATGTCTCTGTGTGGACGGTCCTTCGTCCCAGTATGGGCTGAACGGTATGAACATCAGCACAACGCACACCGCGCCTGCTAGTGACATCACTAGCCACATGCGCTTCCGGGAGAATAGCAGTTCGATTCCCGACTGGAACAAAAAAAAAATGTAGTATTGGCGTTATTAGTCTATAGTCTCTGCCTACCCCTATGGGATACAGGCGTGACGATTATGTATACATGTATGTATGGTGTCATAAAGAAAGAAAAGAAAGAGAGAATTTATTGTTGGACAATGACAAAGATATACAAACAAAGAAGGTAAAACATGCAAAACACACACACTTAAATAATGATTACTAAAGGATATGGATGAGAGTTTATTGGACTGATTTTAGATATATGCTGAGATGTTAAGATAGTAGTAGTGAGTTCGAATCTCGAGGTATAAGAGTGACTTTTCACACTCATGTGAGTATTGATAGTAAAGACGGTGAAAGAAAACATCGTGAAGAAGTTTGTGTGCAAACCAACCATATATCTCAAACAACTAGTCCGATTTCGATGCAGTTTTTAAAATAGGACAAACATAAACCTCTCTAAACTCTCTTCAATTCATAATCCTAATCAATACAAAGTATCCCCACAGATCTTCTACACAGACGGACAAAAATAACCCTATATAAGTTTCGTTTTTCTTTTCTTAATTAATCAAAGAAATAGTTAATACTTACAACAGTAGCACTAACTACAATAGCCAGCCCGACATTAATCATGGCTATTGTGATATCAGGAGTGTCTGTGCTGGAACGACCCATGATGGGAAGAATGATCGCGTTGAACCGCAGGGCCAATGTTAGCATGAACATCGTAGAGGGCAGGGAGAATATTACTTCCATTACTAAGTGTTGCCAGGCTGGAAAGATTAAAAAAATATTTTTTTTATTCATTGTATCGATTCTTAAAACATTATTTTAGTGACTACATACACAATGCAAAAAAAAACAACATACAGTCGAATTGAGAACCTCCTTTTTTAAGTCGGTTGAAAATATCGCAAAATAGAAAAAACATTAATTTTTGTAACTTTTAACCTAATGACTTTTTTGGCCGGTAAATAAGTATAATGCTAAAGTAATAATGTAAATAGTTTACTTTAAAATATGGTATGATACAAAATGGTTTAGATTAGTTTGGCCAGAAATCCAAGTTAGCCTGTAACATACCGGGTGATTTTTAAGAGTCGAAATCGAGTCCTTAACTTGAGTATGATTTTTTAGTAGTTTCGAATTTGCCCTACATTTATTTTAAGATACACTTTTCAAAATGGCAGTCAAAATGTCCTATTACGATTATCAATTTCAATCAATCAATCGACCAATCGGACCTTGGAAAAAGAATAAAATTTCCTCGTATTTGCTAGATTTTTCAGCACTACTTCCCTTCTATAGGTCATAGCGTGATGATATATAGCCTATAGCATTCCTCGATAAATGACCTATCCAACACAAACGTAATTTTTCAATTCAAACTAGTATTTCCTGAGATTAGAGGTAACAAACAAACTCTTCAGCTTTATACAGGGTATATCAAGACTGCTACCGAAAACGAAGATGCAAAAGAAAACGACGATATTTTTAGGCAACATTTTCTGGTGCATTGTGTCTGATGTCGTTTAAACTACCACCCGGCTTCGTTTTCGGTAGCAGCCTTCATATACCCGGTATGATATCCTTACCTGCCAACCTTACATATCTGACGATAGTGAGAGACACTAGAGCCATTACAGACATGATGAGAAGAGGTACTGATATAATGTACCGAACGCTGACTAGAGAGGGTACACAGCACAGTATTAGCAGTATTGCTGACATTATTAGACGAGTCGCTGCCATTGCTTGTAACGTGCGGATGCTGCGGTTTAGGCCACTCTAAAACAAGAAATAAACTCATCAGTTACTTATTGATACAAGCATTTGTCCCGTGGCGGGTATCGAACCTGCGGCGTCTAGTTTGACAGCGTTTAAGCAGTATTGGAATTATTTTTAAATAAGTAAAGAGCCAATTGTCCTATACACAGTCCTGACCCCACACTAAGATCGAGTCTTGTGTCGTGGGTATCGGAAACTACGAGAGGCTTTTCGGTCCCACAAATACCCAAACCCGAAACAAATATCTGTGGTTCACACAAATATTTGTTTCAGTGCGGGTATCGAACCCGCGACCTCGGCTGCGACCAAGCGGCGCGCTACTTGGTCCTCATGGTGCGGCCTTGTACGCTCAGCAATGGCCGAGATAATTTTTCGCTACTACTGCTGCACGCGAGCACGGCATATTCCGATTATGAACATTCATGTTTTATATTATTTTATGTACGCAAAATAAAGTAATAATAAAGTTGAAAACACTGGTTATTCTCCGCTCATCCATCTTCTCTACATGACCAAACCATCGTAACATTTCTTTGTCGATTCTCAACACTTTATTGTTCACCACATATTACATACAAGTAAACAGTTTACATTTTTGAAATAGTGTAACAACTGGCGGTCTTATCGCTATTAGCGATCTCTTCCACACAACCAAACGTACGATGGATCATCCGTTATATAAGATTATATGTAATGTGGGGGGGTTTGAAAAACCTAACAAATAAGAATATATACAACATGTAACAGATTTAAATGTAAAAGCGGAAAGTAGTACGTTCAGAATCAGCTACTGAACCGATATCAAAATTTTTTTTGGTAGGTATTTTTTTTCAAAATAATTAGCTAAGACCAAGTAAATTACAGACACTCTTTAATTTAGTACTCCGAACAAACGAAATTGAAACGTAAAAATGAACTTTATTTCGATGGTCATAAAGTTTATTTAAGCAATCTATCATTAATCAAACGCACACAACGATAGGTCTGAATAAACGTAATAAGCTACCAAAATAAATAACTATCATATTCTCTTTTCCGCACATTTAACTACAATTAGATAGAGCAGGATGCAGCTATTGTTTAATGCAATTTTAACCATCCGACAAACGATGGCGCGCGCGGCGGTACATGAAAAGGTTTGGCAAGTCGGTATAGGGATGCGCCGCGAAAAAAATTACTCCCGGTATCTGCAGACCGGGCAATCCGAAATCAGCGCAATAGCAATAAATTGTATCAAAATCACAATGAAAAGAAACAACAAGTATTTCTATGTTAAATAATTTCGCGGAACGTTAAAATTTGGTTTGTAATTTTGCTACAATGTATGTGGAGTCCCGGTGTGTCGGATATCCTATTATTGCAATCACTAAATGGGCACCGACTATGTGAAAAAAATCTAGTCGTGCACCGCAGTTATCTGTGTCTACTTGTGTTTAAGTGTTAAGTAGATATTTCGATAAATTTCGCTCGCGATGTCTTTTCGGTACATATTCGAATATTGAATACACTGAAATGGTGAGGACTTTGGCACTGTGAGGTGATAATGTATCATTGGCATGCAGGACATTTAACAACAGGCACGGCACCAATCACCTGACTTGACGCCTCTTGACCTTTTTTTATGGGGATGTAATAAATCTCTGGTATACTTCAGTGAAAATACTAATGTGGAGGAACTAAAAAGTAGAATAGTGGCAGCCTTCCTAAAAGTGAAGAGTGACACTGAAGTTTTACATAAATAACGTGAACAATTACGCAAATGTGCATCAAAGTGTATCAAGGTGGTGGTTTAAAAACAAATCGCCGCATGAGTGCCATGTAACACGTAAGTTAATCTTGTTGTTTTTTTTTTGTGTTGTGATTCCCAATCTAGTCTTCGTTGTTAGATATTGCGTTGTCTTATTATCTCATTCATTAGTAATGCATAATAAATGACGCCCGTATCCTGCCCGCCTGTAGGAACTAAGTTTAGCGGAAGTGAAATTAATAATATTTAATAGCCGATTCATGCAAAATGTTAAAATCTTATGTTGTGTTCGTACGCATTATATCTAGTAAGTAAACTATTAAGATTTTATAGCTAAAACAAAAATGTTATGCTTACAGATTAAATTAATAATAATTTGTTTACTAAACCACCCGGTAATCAGTTACGTACGTAATTTGTATTTCGTTTATTGTCGGCCATTTCTGCCGGCGCAGCGTTCGGCGTAGATGCTCGTGTGAATGGGCTTTGTGTACATGTGTGCGTGTCCGCGAGCGTGTGTAGTAGTACACTCTTATTTGTAACTCGTTAAAGGTGACCATGTTAAGTGCCTACATTTGGTATGACTAATTTCATAAATAAAAGATTTTGTAATTATGGTAGTACGATTTCAAAGCATAAACTATGATTGCAATAATATTTTAAAGTTGGGGTGTCTGAGGTTGTGAATTAATCCTGTTACACGTTGTATACATTATAAATACAAAGTCAACAAATATTATATATACCTAATCCTAATCAATAAAGTTTTAATGAACAAAAGAAATATATATATATATATATATATATATTAATAATAATAATAATATATTTTAACCAAACTACAATTAAACATTAACATTGACTATCACGATAGGGTAGAAAGAGAGAATTTCTTAACTCTGTCTTTAAAAACATTAAGTGATGGCGCTTGTCGGATTGTTGACGGTAATGCGTTCCAAAGGCGAACAGCATTAACAGTAAAAGAACTACCATACAAAATTTTATTTCGCACTCTGTCACAAAATGTTACATTTTATTGGGTTTGAGCAACTACATTAGAATTTCATGAACTACATACCTTCTTAAGTCTCCAAGCATCATATAATTGTGAAACCGTAATGGCAGCTATTAGATAAGGAATCCAGTATAATGGAACCACGAGCCATGGTAATGATAAATACCTGAAAATGAATTGATTATGTTATTTATAGGCCACTAGGCCAGCGTGGTGGACTAAAGAATGGACTACATGGCCTAACCACTCACAATCATACTCTCGATTGTAAAGGAGGCCTGTGCCCTGCAGTGGGACGTATGTGGGCTGATACTGATCTATAAAACGTTTTCTAGTTCTTAAAAACAGTGAAAAATTTATTTAATTTTATTAAAAATATTTTTATTGATAGTTACCTTAACTGCGTGGTGGTAGCTACCATAATAGGAGTGAATATGGCCACGGGTATGACGCCAGCTACCATCGATACCAACCGGCCCGCCACAGCAAACAACAATTCGGTGATTGTCGACTTTCCTACAAAATAACTACATCAAAAATGGTCTACCCGTTTGGAAAATACGTTATTAAATTATAAAGATACATACGTCATACTTGTATAATCACTGTTTTTTACCATGAGCTTAAAAAAATGTTATCCCTTTTTAAAATACAAACTAAAATTGGATGGAAAATGATACATACTTGCGGTATACTGACTTAATTCATTATTAATCAGCCATTTTTAACATTATAGCCTTTTAAACGGCGATCAACTGTTCATTCTAGCACCCCAGAGGAAGTAAACAAATATAAAACGATATTATTCGCTAGCAAAAAATCGATTCCAAAAATAGCGACTAAGATACGATACACCCATTCGACGGATTTTAATTGATTAATTTTCATTTAAGATATCTACAACCGATTGTAAATTAATTCATTTTTGGATTTCATTCTTAGATTGGCGTTAGGATGATTTATTAATTTTGGCAAAAGGTTTCGACTGAACTTTACATTCAGTACACTTCTTGCGATTGAATAGACACGCACATATACGCACGCACGCACGCACACACACACACACACGCACACGTTAATAATTTTTGGTGACAAAATGATAATACTCACTAGGTCCCACCAACCATACATGATATCCCACGCTGGTCAATCCTAATATTGCTATAAGTATATCCACAGCATATGACGCAGCGAAAGAGTATACTACCAGGAACACGTTCAGATAGTCGTAGTATACCGCTGCCGTCGGCTTTGCCTGCAAAATCAATTCCAAATATTTATAAATAAAATAAAATAAATAACACTTAACAGTCACATACATAGTCCTGGCCCTACACTAAGATTGAGTCTTGTGTCGTGTATCAGGAACTACGAGAGACTTTTTGGTCTCACAAACACCAAGATGCGAAACAAATATTCATAGTTTTTTTTTATGAATGTCTAGACTGGTATGCCATTCGTCTGATGGTAAGCGATACGACCGCTCATGAACGGTAGCAAAACCAAACAACACCTTGAATTAAAGTAATGCTCGGTATTCCACTGCGCTCGCTATCCTGAGACATAAGATGTTAAGTCTCGATATGTCCAGTAGTTACTCTGGCTACAATACCTTTCAAACCGAAACACTGCTGTTTGGAAGGAGAAATAGACAATGCGGTGGTACCGACCCAGGCGACCTCACATATGAGAGACCTACCACCAGTAACCACCAGTATATTAGGAAAGTTCAGTTTTTTCACCTTAGGAACAACAAAAAAAGAGTGAAGCGCCCCATAATATTTTTTGTTCCATTATTCTTTATAATAATTCGATTAAAATAATTAATATAGGATACCTACCCTCTCCTTCAATTCTTCCATATCAGCTAACTCTGCGACTAGTGGTAGTAGCATATTCCCCGCCCATTGTATGACACCAGGTTTGATCAGGTCTGGATGGTCGTATCTAGTGTGGTATACCTGACCCCACTTGGTGAATGCCATGTCGATACCTGAGTGGGGCAAATGTAGTATTATTAACTGTCGATCTCTATAACCTATCTATCTTTGACAAGTAGTTAAAACGGTTTTTGTGAGTATTTCGATGCATTTTATTTTTCAGTAAACAAAGATAACTATATCGAAATACGAATTCCTATCTTTATTTTAAAAAAAAAACATAAAATTGCAGACAACAGTAGCTACTATTACCGCGGGTTAAAGATAGACAAATTGTAGAGACGGGATGTTAGTTCAATATTATTTTTGATGAAAAAGCTATTACCAAAATCGATTTAGTACTGTCGGAGATTTTTACTATTATATGTGTATCTATTTTGTAAACCTCAACAGAACTTTATTAAAAACTATTATGGTTCCAAAAAATAATTTTCAACGAAAAACTTAACTTCAAAATCTGTTCCGAATTGCAAAAGACATCACGTATTATCACATGCCATTGACAAAAACTTATTTAATAACCTCCATTTTTGAAGTCGGTAAATATACAGAGACTTACCATAGTAAGGTCCGAAGTCCCTGAACACCCGGAAGTCGGTATCGGAAGGTATGATCCCGGTGTAGAAGAGGAATTCTCCCAATCCCTGCGCATTGGGTCTGTATGCCGTTCGCTTGTAGGCGGCTAAAACGCGCGGATCTGTCACCTACAAGGTGTTATAAATTAAATAAATAATAAATAACACCCAACAGTCACATACATAGTCCTGACCCGAATTGAGTCGAATCTTGTATATTTGTGGGCCGCAAAAACATTTATCTCGGTGCGGGGATCGAACTCGCGATTCGAAAAACGAGAGCGTTTCACAGGCGGCATCTAACCGACTGCGCCACGGCTGTTAACAAGTTGGTACATATTGAAATGAAACTATTTTTTATGGATTATATAGCGAATTAAGTTTTATTTACACATTTTTTAACTTCTCCACATTTCTATTATTACACTTTCTCTTAACATGAATGGTAGATGTATTAAAACTTCCCAACCAAGCTCGCCGAGTTTCTCTGATCTTTTATTTAACATCTTTGAGATTTAAGACTACTGACTGATTTTTGTCAAACCCCTCCCCCTCTTTCAAGCCTCACGTGATTAACTTTGTTATTACCTTTGGCCTGGCGTTGTTCTGATGGAACACAGTCAGGGAGCCTGGTTCATCTAGTTTTATTTTTAAGTATTTTTTATTTTATTAAGCTTTATATACAAAGGTATACAAGGCGGACCTAATGCCTGTGGCATTTTCTCCCAGACGACCTTTAGGTAACTAGTTCACCTTATTGGTTCACTAGTACTTACTTGGAATATAGCAGCCTTCCCGTTCATCCCGGCGGAGTCCAGGTTCACTACGGTGGTGACTCCGTGAGCCCAGGGGTGTTGTATGAACGCGTGACTCGCCTGCAAATACACATATATACGTGTCTATCCTAGAGTATCTATAATATCTTTTTCTGCCCTCCTATTGGTTGATATTTGACAGGATGTCCAACATACATGAATTACTTAGAAAAGAAAAGGAAAGATAAATAGTTTAGGGTTATTTAATTTCACTCAAACTCGTTTTAAATGGACAATAGTTAAATATAATTTCAGTTATTAAAGGAATTCATAGCAATCTATTGCTAAATAATTAATTCAATTTTCACTAATATAGGAGCGCTACCAACATTACGAACAAAAAAATGTCTACATATTTCAAGACGCGAATGTATGACACCGCTCCCTCTAAGGTGTCTATCAACCGATATCATATATACGTCCCACTGCAGGACACGGGCTTCCTCTACAATCGACAGTACGATTTTTATTAATATATTTAATTAAGAAAGATACACTAACAAAATTCACAAAAACACTTATTAAAAAAAATGCTGATGCACATGCCTACTGGAGGTATGTACATCATTAACGAAGAGAGGGCAATATGTGTACAATAGTGGAAAAACATTAAAGTCCACCACGCTGGCCAAGTGCGAGTTGGCGAATTTGACATAATACAGAAATTCTTACAAATCGCTGTGGTATGCAGGTTTCCTCACCGTTATAGTGCGTGACGGTGGACCATCAATACACACAATACTCTGGAAAGTCTGAGATGCGGTCTGGGATTTGAAGCCGCGACCCCGCGTCAGGTCCGTCACCAAGAGGCCACCACGACTCATTATTAAATAATCCATACATTGCCCAAAATGGATTGTGAATCTAGACCGTTACTCAATAAAAATCGTGGAACAAAATTAACATACATACCTGCAGAGGATTTTCTTCGGCGCCATTGAATAAAAATATGATATTATTCTTAAACTTTCTGTTACTTTGCGACAATCTCGCCAGAGTCTCAGCCATCACTGCACAGAACACTACGTTGTCTGACGCACCTGGAAATAAAAACAAGAAATACTATTGTTAACAATTATTTATTATTATTACGACACAATTAACGACTGTACTGTACCTCATAATCTATTATCTAAATGTTGTTTATAATTATTAATGAATACCATACTATTTAATGAGCGTGTTTGCATTAGGCCGTAAGACTTGAACACCTTTGCATAGAGCCTCAATATTAAAAACAGAAATGTCAAAAAACCCGCTATTCAGAGACGCACTTCGCGCCAAAGAGTTATGATAAAATGCGATTATTGTTTACTATTGTATTAGGATTTTAGAAATGACTATTAAAAATTGTAATTTCGAAATATACCGGCGTTTGATTTCTGATTTGTAACACTATATATGTGGAAAATAAAAATATGTGTTAATTATTTCTAACCAGACTGGTCACCTGGGCACCGGTCTAATGTCCATATTTGTTTATTAATTCTAATTGTAGCTTAAACCACACAATCAACGGATTAACAATTTATCAGAATATCTTCGACACCTTGGAACTTTTTAAAGGCAACACCCGAAAAACAATGCTTCACTGTCGACGACTGAATGTTGAATGCTCCTTCCTCGGTCCGGAGGCGGTATTTATAGCAAACTTTATGATCCCACCCTTGCTCTAACTGTGGGTATTGAAATGGAACACAAACCGGCTCATATTTAATCAAATTTATTTTACAACTACCCGTAATATGTTTGAACAATAATTTTATGCATGTACTCGTAGACTGCAAATATGTACTTAAATGTATAAATAATATGTTTTATAATAATTTTATGCAAGACTGCTACCGAAAACGAAACCGTGTGGTCGTGTTAGTGACTACAAACGATAAGCAACTAAACATTTTTGTTTGCGACAAAAGTTTGTGAAACTTACAAATATTTGTCTCGGGTCTAGGTGTTTGTGAGACCGAAATGTCCCTCATAGTTTCTGGTACCCACGACACAAGACTTCATTGATCTTATTATAGGGGCAGGTCTCAGGAATAGGTACATATGTGACTGTTGGGTGTAATTATTATTTATTTATTTATGTTGGGATACTGTATTTACCATGATACAGCTGTTAAAATAACATGTTTATAAATAATAGCTCCTTATTTCGATGTAAATGTTAGTCATTAAAATAAAACTAACTTTACAGAAATTATCATGAATTATTTTAAGAGTTATTACGATTCTCGGCTTAAAAATATTTCTATAATTTAATAACTCACCTAAAGCATACGGCACAGAGTCGTAATGGCAGTTGATGAGCACGGAGGTCCGCGTGGTGCCGTTGGATTCGAACCCGCTCTCCCCCACCAGTATGGCGATGATGTTGGACGCATTGTCGTACCTATTGACTAGAAAGTTCAGGCGGTAGTCACCTGAAATTAATAAAAAAAATCCTTACAAATGTATTGAAAAATTTATAGTTTTTTTTTACCTGGCTCTTAACCTGAAAATTAAAAAAGAAAATCCAAGATAAAATAAACTTTATTACTGCCCCTTACTTGTGCCCTTACTCAACACTTATAAGGCCTTTTTGCAAATAAAACGCTACCTATTTTGCGTAATTATTAAGTTTTGAGCATGGAGATAATAATTAAATAATTGACTGTGAAAAAAAATGCAACTGTGACAATAACATATTTTACGGCTAAGTAGTCGACAACACCATTAATAGGCATGACGAATTATTTTAAAATCATGTTCTATAATATGGATACAAATTTATTATATACGAAAAAATCTATATTTCAAAAATGAACAAAGGTTTAACACAGTTTTAAGCCATTTTTCTAATAATCTTTCAATAGTGCACAGAAAAAGCTAGTAGGTGTCATGGCGTCCGTTGTAACGTCACCACTAGGTAAACATGTCATTGTGTCTATGCGCAGCGAAGACAGTTAACGAAACAAAACATGTTTCGTTTGATAAAAATGAATTCTAAAGTCTATAAGTGGTTCCGGTCAAGTTCACATTCCACATTTCTACAGAAATTGGTAATGTTTATGGCAGGTTTACATAGGCGTGACGTCATGCGTCGTGACTAGCGTTTTTGTCAAAATGGCCGATTACTACATTTTGTACTTTTATTTTATTGAAAATCTCGTTAATCTCAAATTCTGGATTAAAATTTAAACATCGTTTTAAACCCTTCTAATATGCATTTCCCCCTAACATCATAAAATATTTGATATTTTGATATTGTCGTCTCACCTATACAAATAATACTTTCTTATTTATCTAGAATGTTAGACTTTAAAATAAAACTATTTGTCACGGATTTTTTTCGCATCATTTCTAAATTTATTAACTTCAGGGATTAACTAAATTTATATTGGAATTGAAAGTGGTGGTGGCCTGTTGGTAAACGAATCAGACGCGGCTGCCAACATGCTCACGGTGGTCGCGGGTTCAAATCCCAGGGCACACCTCTGACTTTTGGAAGTCATGTGTGTATTGAATAAATACTATTGATAGTCAATCACAACACAATATAACGATGAAAGAAAACATTATGAAGAAACCTGCACACTATAGCGATTTGTAAGACTTCCTATGTAAAGTCCGCCAACCCACACTTAGCCAACGTCGATTGTAGAGAAGGCCCGTACCCTGCAATGGGACGTATATGGGCTGATCTAAGATGTTTTTGTAAAACGTTCGTGGGGCTGATACATACAGGAATTGACGAGTATCATTAAAGTCTACAGAATGTCGTCATATATTTTCATACATTGACGCGTCTTCTATAGAGTATTTAGTGTCGCCAACTTCGATCAAATATACACTAGATACAACATGAGCGCTTAGAAAATGGCACCAAAAAAAAGTGCTTTAAGCACTCTTTCGCCTTGAGTCACGCACCGACCGTTGCTTCCAAAACATCGCAGAACTATAGACAATATTATGTGAAAAGCTACTTTAAGCTCCAGAAATAAGGTGGAATTTGTATTAATATATTTGGAAGATGTGATCTTTTTGTTTACTCTTTTTAATGTCATGCATCGGTGCCACTTTTTAACAGAACTTTTACAGGGAACTGTGTATCTAGTGTATATTTGATCGAAGGTCGCCAACATCAAAACAAAATAAGACATCGTTTTGTCTGTTTCCCCCAATTCCTTCTATGCAAGTTGCACAATCTTATAAAAAATATTGAAATACCCAATTTTAACTACCTGAAGCAAATTGCCAGTCAGTGCGTACTTCTTGCCTAGCAGTCTTTGCTATGCCATCCACCAAGGCCTTCATGTCAGCAGTCTTGTTGAGGTGATACCGGGTGCCGGAGACGCGAGGCTCTTCCCCCATGATCTGATGCAGGTACCGCCATGCCGACTCCTCGCTGAAGGTGTCTGAAGACTGGGAAATATTTGTTAAATTCATATATAAATTGCTGAATGCAGGCTGCCTCCAACAGGTCCTTTGGAAACCATCGGGGAAGGTCTATGTTCAGCATCGGACTTCCTTTGGCTGATGGATTGGATTGGATAATATATTTTTTTTTCTTTATTTGTATGGGACCTTAATCATGTACGTCCAATCATACTTATACTTAATAAAACACACAAATATACACAAGTTTATTTTTTCTTCCGGGTCTGGGTGTTTGTGAGACCGAAAAGTCTCTCGTAGTTCCTGATACCCACGACACAAGACTCGATCTTAGTGTAGTGTCAGGACTATGTACGTGACTGTTGGGTGTTATTTATTTATTTATTTTAACTTATAAAATATAATCCATTCGCAACTGATGACAGCGGATTTGGATTGGATATAATATATAAATTAATACACCTAACAGTCACATACAGTCCTGACCCCATATTAAGATCGAGTCTTGTGTGGTGGGTATCAAGACCTACTTAAGTCTTGTGTCGTGGAGAGACTACGGGAGACATTATAATCTCACAAACACTCAGACCAAAGAAAATACTTGCTTACAAACATTTGTCGCGATGCGGGGATCGAACCCACGGCCCCCCGTTTCACAGTCGGCGTCTCATCACTGCGCCACGGAGGCTGTCAAATGTTATTCAATATATAGGTATAGTTAATTGGACACCAGAAATAAGAATTTAAAATAGCAGAACAAAACTGCAAATGGCGGCCTTATAGCTCAAGGTATTCTCTTAAAACCATGGATGTACTCCAAATAGAACGAAGGTGAACAATAATAAATACATCTAACAGTCATATACATAGTCCTGATCCTACACTAAAATATGTCTTCTGTCGGTCTCACAAACACATAAGTTAACGAACTGGTTAAAATCACAGGGAGTCGCTGGATGCAGACTGCTTCCAACAGGTCTATGTGGCGATCCATGGGGGAGGCCTAGGTTTAACAGTGGACTTTCTGTAGCTGAAGAGAGAGAGAGAGAGAAAGAAATTTGAAGAATGTTTAGGTGCGGGGATCGATTCCACGGCCTCTCGTTTTACAGACGGCCTCTAATCACTGCGCCACGAAGGCTGTCAATATATGAAAAAAATACTCTATAATACAAGTAAAATCCTGCGAATTTAGTGCAAATACTTACATCCCTTGAAACATCGACATCGTTGACGACAGTCGGCATGTCATCTTCAACTAGTTGTGTGAAGAAAGCCAAGAGTAAGTAAACTCCTAGCAACACCACTAGCAGTGTACTCGGTACCTAGAATCAAGAGTTATATACTGATGGTAGGTCTCTCATATGTGAGAGGTACCACCACTGACTATTTCTCCTGCCAAAGAGTTTATTGTACTGTTGTATGCCGGTTTGAAAGACATTGTAGTCAGAGAACCGAGAGTACAGAGAGAGTAGTAATTGTTTACTGCTGGTAGGTCTCTCATATGTGAGAGGCCGCCTGGGTGGGTACCACTGCAATGTCTATTTATCTCGTCAACCAGCAGGGTAAATGTACTGTTGTGTTCTGGTTTGAAGGACATTGTAGCCAGAGTAACTACTGGCCATATTGAGACAATATTTTATGTCTCAGGATGGCGAGCGCAGTGGAATACCAAGCTTTGTAATTCAAGGTGTTGTTTGGTTATGCTACTGTCTATGAGCGGTCGTATCGCTTACCATCAGGCAAATGACATGCTCTAACAAAAACAGTCATACAACAGTACACTACGTAAAACAGTCATACAACAGTACACTACGTAAAGCAGTCATACAACAGTACACTACGTAAAGCAGTCATACAACAGTACACTACGTAAAGGAGTCATACAACAGTACACTACGTAAAGCAGTCATACAACAGTACACTACGTAAAGCAGTCATACAACAGTACACTACGTAAAACAGTCATACAACAGTACACTACGTAAAGCAGTCATACAACAGTACACTACGTAAAGCAGTCATACAACAGTACACTACGTAAAGCAGTCATACAACAGTACACTACGTAAAGCAGTCATACAACAGTACACTACGTAAAGCAGTCATACAACAGTACACTACGTAAAGCAGTCATACAACAGTACACTACGTAAAGCAGTCATACAACAGTACACTACGTAAAGCAGTCATACAACAGTACACTACGTAAAGCAGTTATACAACAGTACACTACGTAAAGCAGTCATACAACAGTACACTACGTAAAACAGTCATACAACAGTACACTACGTAAAGCAGTCATACAACAGTACACTACGTAAAACAGTCATACAACAGTACACTACGTAAAACAGTCATACAACAGTACACTACGTAAAGCAGTCATACAACAGTACACTACGTAAAACAGTCATACAACAGTACCCTACGTAAAACAGTCATACAACAGTACACTACGTAAAGCAGTCATACAACAGTACACTACGTAAAGCAGTCATACAACAGTACACTACGTAAAACAGTCATACAACAGTACACTACGTAAAGCAGTCATACAACAGTACACTACGTAAAGCAGTCATACAACAGTACACTACGTAAAACAGTCATACAACAGTACACTACGTAAAGCAGTCATACAACAGTACACTACGTAAAGCAGTCATACAACAGTACACTACGTAAAGCAGTCATACAACAGTACACTACGTAAAGCAGTCATACAACAGTACACTACGTAAAGCAGTCATACAACAGTACACTACGTAAAGCAGTCATACAACAGTACACTACGTAAAGCAGTCATACAACAGTACACTACGTAAAACAGTCATACAACAGTACACTACGTAAAGCAGTCATACAACAGTACACTACGTAAAGCAGTCATACAACAGTACACTACGTAAAGCAGTCATACAACAGTACACTACGTAAAACAGTCATACAACGCTGAACCAATAGGTATTAAATAGGTATATTTAATAGCTATTGAAAAATTGATGGTAATTAATTGTCATTAAAAGCGAGATTGCAAACTGGACTTACCACATTCAATGTAATAGTTTTTCCACGCTTCCAAAACATAGTGTTAAAAACAATATAACAGATATAATAAGCTATATACAATGTGTAAAATAAACTTTGCCGGTTGTTAGAACTTATTGAACTGTAAATGAAACTGTGTCGTGTATACTGTATAAACTCAGCTGTTCTCAAACTATAGGTTGCGACAATTACTATAAGAACCGAGTACTTTATTACCCTTTACTAAATTGGTACTATCAATAAATTGCCCGCGAAATTCACGCCATCTATTTATTAGATTGAATTAGAAAAATACTAAAATAGATTTGTTCTTATCGATGATAAAAATTGTTTATTACTATCATTAAACGAAATACTTGAAGAAATTAAATGTATCAAATTCACTGCGACTGAAATTATAGGTAATTGAAGTTGATGCTTTAGCTGTACTGGCAAAAAATGGGAAACAAATACACCCTTTACATTAAAATTACTAGTTCTATTAGTTCGTGTAATATATCTATTTTTATTGTAAAAGGTGCATGTTCTTTTGCTAACACTTTTATTCCGCTTTTACGGGCAAAAGGTGAGACCCGAAGTTGGCAGGCTGTTTTGAGTCCAAGCCCAGACAACTTTGGGAACCAGTGACACAAACTATTTATTATTAAATGCATAAATACGATCTACATAGCTGACTCTCAGGAAAATACAACGTTAGACACGGTGTCACGTTGCAGTATTCTCATTTGTTGTACCACCTCATTGTTTTTAACCGACTTAGAAAAAGGAGAAGGTTCTCAATTCGACTGTATGATTTTTTATATCCTCGTGATGTATTAATATTCGTGTCTTTGAGGTCGGAACGTTGATCTTCTAAAAAGATTACGGTATGCACATATAAATAATAAAAACTAGCCGAACCATAGTCTATAGAAAATTGTAAAAAAACTGTTTTTACATCTTCATTTAAAGTACTTATAAAAGGAGGGAACTTCGTGAAAGCTAATGCTGTCTTTGTCACACGCCTATTCATACGTCTTCCTGTCTCTCTCTGGTATCGTGTTGCCATAACACTTTTTTGCAGATATCATCAATCCACATACTTATTATTTAACTTATTTACATAATATGTAATTTCCTAGAAATTAATACTGATGTATTGTTCACAAAGGCAATAAGGTTTTTACAACATTGTACTTAAAACATTACAGACACAAAAGCATTACTCACAAAAAACATAAATAATACATACACAACACCACAGATTACTCAAAATTATTAGCAGAATTAAATATTGCAGCGTGAAAATATAAGTAACATACTTAGGCTCAATTGCACAAACTAACTATGCCAATACCTTTGACCTTGAAAATGTCAATCCCATACATTAGCAAGGTCAAATAAGTCTCAAATGTATGGCGATGACAGTTCCAAAGGCAAAGGTATTGGCAAAGTTAGTTTTAGCAGTTGAGCCTTAAGGTATTCGGACATAAATAGATAAGTCTACATTTTTAGAAAAGAATGAAATTTTTGTCGCGTAGAAGAAAAAGTTTTTTTTATTGCTATAAATGGCGAGACGAGCATGCCATTCGCCTGATGGTAAGCGATACGACCGCTCATTAACAGTAGCATATGCGAAGAACCGCCGAAAAGGCGTTAGTGGCAATAAGTGATATTTGAAAGTGATTCAATGCACAGTACTAGGGAGCAATTTGCAGATAACACAATCAGTATGATAACATAGATTCATATTCTGTTCTGCACGGGCCTACTCTACCATCGATTGAGATTGGTTAGGCCATATAGTCCACCACGCTGGCCTAGTAGCCAACTCGCACTAGGCTAGCGTGGTAGATTCATATACTAAAAGTTAATTGTTGTTAATTATGTCTATACGGGGTATATCAAGACTGCTGACGAAGCCGGGTGGTAGTTTAAGCGATTTCAGACACAATGCAACAGAAAATCTTGGAAAAAAGGCAACAATTTTTTTTTTATTTTTTTATATAGACGTATTTGGATGGTAAATACATTTTTTCGTAAAATAATAATGTATACCCTTTTATTTATAAAGACTCAAATGTATAAAAGAGTTTAAATTATTATTTTAGCAAAAACTATGGAGTTACCACCGAAAAATGACGATATTTAAAAAATGATAAAAAGAAATGGACGCGTTTCTTAGCAACATTTTTAGTTGCATTGTGTTTGTAGTCACTAAAACTACCACCCGGCTTCGTTTTCGGTAGCAGTCTTGAGATACCCTGTATATGTTACTAAATTATTTTTCAAATTTAAACATGCAACAAAAGAAAATATCCATACATAGTGGTATATCCATATAAGTGGTTATACCTACAGATGTTTATTTTTCTTCAATAATATAAATCAAACAAATAATGAGTAAACAACTAATTCATTTTATAAACACGCGTAGTAATAACATAAAAAGCGATCCCAAATTTCGTAATTATAATAATTGGTCATTTTAACAAAACAAAAGCATATTTTTTTGCCCAACTTCACTTCCACAGCAGCTAAATTGCTTAATTATAATGGTATTTTTTACAAAACAAAAGCATAAATTTTTGAACCATATAAAAAAGCATATATGTATATTTGTATATATATTTTTGTAAAATAATACGACTCTAATATAAAACAACCTATTTTTCTATTCCCACAAATCATCTTTACAATCCATAAGTCTACCTAGGCAATGTCAATCGATGCAAACCTACATTTATAGCCCTTTTTTAAAATCATTCCTTACACATGCTAAAACGACAATTACATTTTAACATACCCCATCAACATAAAAAGCATTGCATTCAAATTATTGTAAAATCCAAAAATTTTGAAAAATATTACCCAGACATTAATTACCCAAAACTGCGGACATCACGGTTCCCGTAATCGATTAAAAACTTACAGATTTGACCGGTTCGTACAAATGTTTCCCCTTTCTAGTTAACTCGTATACCACCTAAAACATTCAAAAACATAAATAAAGAAATTTATCATAACAATGGAGAAAACACAGAATCATTCTCCAAAACGATTCGTCTGTATGTATTGTACTATTGTATCAGCCCATATACGTCCCACTGCATGGCACGGTCCTCCTCTACAATCGAGAGTAAGATTGATTGGATGGGCCATATGGTCCACCACGCTGGCCTAGTGCGTATTGCCGGAATACACACATAGTTTTCTTCATGTGCAGTGATCATTTACCATCAGGTAATCTTTTTGCTCGTTTATCGGACCTATGCAAGAAAAAAGGTCACGATATGAAGAAAATGTCATCTACATATATCCTTCAATACGTCTGTATGTCTGTAGGAATACGTTTAAATAGAACTTCATTCACTTTACGACTAAATTCACCTCTATAGGTTCTTATGCAAGTGTTATTTTAATGCTAGTACCGTGTTTAGATTCTTCTTCTTTGTCTTTTAAAAGTTGTATGGGATCATCGGTATTTGATGAATTTGCCTATGTCGGAGTAGGGCAAGAAAGAAGAATACAAAATGGCGTGGCGGCCAGTGTTTAGTATAAATTATGTTATAGATCGTTTTACTAAAGATTACAAATAAATATTTCTTTAAAATAAACTTTGATAAACATGGCTTTTACATCTTAAATTTTATCCTAACTACTAATACGTAATATGCGCTAAGAAGTAGTATTAAGAGCGTTTATACCTTCCGCGCGCTTTTTAGCTTAAAAACAGGACTTTTCAAACGAGTTAATAGCCACCAATAAACAATTTAAAGGAAAAATAATTAACACTAATTTTAGAAAATGTTGTCATCTAGGGATTTTGGTGGAGAACATTATAGATTGATAGATAATTTGTGAATACTATAAGGATTACTGAACACAGGTTGCGTTATTTAGGCCTCGAATGGCGATTTAGAAGCTTAAGATATCCGAAATCACTAAATATAAGATGAAAATAAAAATATTGTTAGACTAATAAGACCCTTATGGAGGGATTTTGCTGAGAAAAATAATCTTTTTGTGTTTAGTCCCTGAAAAATAAAAATTTAAACAATGCGAAATTATTCAGAAACTCTCGTCAAGAACATATTTTTTTTCACAAACTTATCGTACATAATTTTTTATAGCAATTGCATATTATAATAGAAGAACATCTTATCAATAAATTACCATTTTTATATTTCAACAAAATTAGTTTTCATGTTTTCTACAAATATTTTAAAAACCCCTATAAAACACGCTGTCCGACCTGCATCAAATCAGACCGCCGCAAGGCCTTCTAGAGGGAGGACGTATCGCTCGTCGCTCCGGCCTGGCTGCAGTTGATCGTTGTCGTGCGTAGTAAAAATAGCCACGCGTGTACTGCGAATGCCACGTCTTAGTACTTTGGTAGTAAAATATTTTATTTTATTTTTATTATCTACAATGATTTTGTAGTGAGTATAAATTATGTTTCAGATAATATAATAGGAAATAAAACTTAGTCATTTCTAAGCAAAAAAAGGAACCAACGTTTTGAAAAATTGACTGAAACAATACTAATGTTATAGCGTGAAACTATAATTATGTTTGTTGTTTTTTAGGCCGTTTGGAAAATATATAATTGTGTTTTTGGGATGCGCTTATCTATACATATAAATAAAATTGAAGTGTCTGTTTGTTTCTGTTGAAAAAAAATGTCCTACTAGGTATCGATATATACACGATACATATGCCGAAAATGATATTTAATTTTTTTTTGTCTGTCTGTCTGTCTGTTTGTTCCGTCTAATCTCTGAAATGGCTGGGCCGATTTTGACGAGACTTTTATTGTCAGGTAGCTGATATAATAATGAGTAACTTAGGCTACATTTATGTCAGAAAAAATCTTTTATTTTAGAAGAAATAAAGTAATGTTGCAATGTGCAATACCACGCGCAGCTCACGCGCATGCTACCACTGGGCCGTCACGTCGGGCGCCTCCCACCACTTCTCCCACCAACAAATCAATATCACAATTACAAAATATTGTATACAGGGTATCTCAAGACTGCTACTGAAAACGAAGCCGGGTGGTAGTTTTAGTGACTACAAACACAATCCAACAAAAAAATTCGGAATCAAACGCGACATTTTTTTTAATGATTTTTTTAATATCGTCATTTTTGAGGGGTAAATCCATAGTTTTTGCTAAAATAATAGTGTATACCCTTTTATTTATAAAGACTCTAAGGTATAAAAGAGTTTGAATCATTATTTTCGCAATAACTTTGGATTTACCCACCAAAAATGATGATATTTAAAAAATCATAAAAAAAAATTGTCGTGTTTTTTACCGAAAATTTTAATTGGATTGTGTTTGTAGTCACACTACCACCCAGCTTCGTTTTCGGTAGCAGTCTTGAGATACCCGGTATAAAGAAATTTAACAATAAATGATAGTTAAAATTTCATCTTGGGACTGAATAAGACGGGACATAAACCGGATATAACGGGACGGGAAATATGGTCGACGGCGCGAGGGAAAAATATAGTTAGTACGCGAAATAATATGTTGTTGTCAATTCAATACTGGACTCAATAGCTATCCGCACCCGGGCGAAGCCGGGTCCGACCGCTAGTACACCTATAAAAACGACACGTTGAACATAGCTGTTATCCTAAAGAAAATTTAACAGAGACATCAAATCGATATTAAAGCTATAGTTTCTCAATAATGTGTCATGCATATGTGCCCTTATTCAATTGTTGTTATCACACACACAAAATATATATGTTAATTCACTAATGGACTATAGGTACTCGTGATTCTGAACCTCCTCTTAAAATTTGAAAACTCAGAACATAATAACCTTGTTTAATAGCATCGTCATATCGATAATTATAAAAGTTGTTATATTTGTTCCTCCTCCTATTCAATAGAATAAGAAAAGCATACACAGCACTAGTGATTTGCGTTCCATTATCATGGCAACCATAGTTTCATAATGAGTTTAATAGTATTTTTTCTACTAAATTAGAAAGATTAGTATTATAATTTTTAAGAAATACAATTATTGTTATTAGATATGCGTACCACGATATTTTAGTTAGCAGCGGTGTATAGAAAAATGGTATTAGAATAATTATGACATCTTTTAACGTGGAATAAAAAGTATCGAAAACGTCACAGCTCGTCACATAGCAACTGGATTATACCTATGACATCGTTTCTTCTAGCATAGGTATTAGTAGATCATTAATATAATACATCGCGACAAATGTAACTGCGAGGCTAAATTATGTTATGTACTGTAATTTGAAATTCAATATGTTTCGTAGTTGTAAGGTGTTGTATAGTCCCTAACTCTATTCATGTGTTCGAACAAGTGCGTGTCTGTTCGAACACGAAATCTATACATATAAATAAAATAGAAGTGTCTGTTTTTAAAGTGAAAAAAAAATGTCCTACTACCTATCGTTATATAAACAATACATATGCCGAAAACGATCTTTAAAATTTTTTTATCTGTCTGTTTGTTCCGGCTAATCTCTGAAATTACTGGACCGATTTTGACGGGACTTTTTTTGTCAGGTAGCTGATATAATAAGGAGTAACTTAGGCTACATTTATTTTAGAAAAATTAAGACCAAGTGTCCAGTACCGCGCGCAGCTCACGCGCATGCTACCACTGGGCCGTCACGTCGGGCGCCTCCCATCAACGAATCAATATCACAATTACAAAATATTGTATATAAAGAAATTAAATGATAATTAAAATTTTATCATCGGACTGAATGAGACCGGACATGGCGGGACGGAAAATATAGTCGACGGTGCGCGGGAAAAATATAGTTAGTACGCGAAATAATATGTTGTTGCCAAATCAATACTGGACTCAAAAGCTATCTGCACCCGGGCGAAGCCGGGTCCGACCGCTAGTTATTAATAAAACGTCCGCAGTGTCTACTGATTGAACACTGATTTTTGAATTCAACTTAACAATGTATTAATAATGAAAATATGATTAGGTACTAATCATATTTTCATTGTTAATTACTTAATTTGTATTGTTAATTACTCGTAAAGTAATATTTGTCTACTTATAATTCAAATAAAATATTTTTATTACATTATATTACCAATATATAAATCATAAGTTGCATTTCAATTGAATATTTGAAGCGCACGGATCAAAGATGGTTGATCTGATTTTACAGCGAGCCGACGCGGCAGCTCTACGCACACAGCTTTGATCGCTTATGTGTGCGTGAAATTAAACGAAGAAATGCCTATAGTTGACTTTGCGCGCAAGGTGTAAACGCTCTTAATGTGTATCTGATAAGATTAGAATATTACTACCAACACTTGAGAATATACGTTGATTACGATAGAGACAAATTATGACGTCATAGTTCAAATGACATGCAAATTCTCCAAAACATTATAAATAATGATATCGTGACATACAAATATGAAAAGCAGTTCATGATTTTGCTTGATGTATGGATTAATGATTAAAAAAACAGATTAAACATTGAAAAATGCAAGCATTAGCTACAAATTAATATCAAATACACACTTAATCTAAGTTAGCTACTGATAAACATATTAGACTAAGATTATCCTTAGTAGACATGAGTTTTACTTATCATTACAAAAGAAAAATGGCTGATTGATACGATTGCAAATTGCAATTTATCTCAATTGTTTTGTATGGTGAAGTTGACTCAGAGTTTTTCTTATTGAAAAATAATAAATATAGAATATTTTGATACCATTAAAAACACCTACTATAAATCTAATATTTTTAATGATTAAAATTGGTAAATATATAATAGATATATAGTTTAGCAAAAAAAAAACAAGATAATATCTAACTGAACGATATTACAATAGCTCACAAGGTTTTTATCCTTGCAATGAAAAATATTTTTCTTAACAATTAAGAAGCATTGAGTTTAAAAAAATAAGGTGTATCGACTTAAAAAAAATACCCATACTTAACGTTTCTAAAATACAGGGTTAGGCCGTCGTAAAACGTCTAAAATAGGATTTGTAACAAAGATAACTAAAGAAGGATAAGTATTAAAAAGTCTAGTAGCACGTATTTGAGAGCATCAGATTTATCATCATCCATAAATTACGTCACACAAATTTCAGAAGTTTAATAGTTTAAGTAAATTTTTGGCCCCTCCCCCACTCCTTATCACAGCTGATCACATTTGTAGACCTCCCCCTACCTAGTGTGATGTCACATATTATGCAATTTTAAACAGAGTTGAAACAATTTTTATGTAATTTTAATTTTGTATTGTAATACTTAGACATAAAATATTTCCAAAAAATGTGATTTCACAAAATTTTGGACACCTCCCCCCTCTTGTCACGCAATGTCGTACTTCGTCGACCCCCTATCTCCTCGATAAAGTGTAACGTAATTTATGGATGGCCCACAAGCATTCAAAAAAATACGAAGTAAGTTTTTTTTTACTTACTTTATGTATTAATATCCTGCCTCTAGCCATTAAAAAAACAAATTTAAGTGTTCTGGATCCTATTTTACGTTTTTTAATAGGAATGATAGTCTCACAATGAAGTTGTAAAATATGAAAATTAAAAATCAATTCACCATTATACGTAGCAGCGGTCAAAACTTCACAATAACAATAAACTGAAATAAATTAATTCCTTTTTTTTTCACTGTATGAATTCAATGAAAATTGAATTTAACGTTACGTGTACAAAAAAAAAACAATTTTAACTTAACACATGTGAATCCGCCACGACATAGAATCGTACTGTAGCATTATTCGAAATTAAAAGATTAAGATTGATAACTATAAGCTCAATATATTTTTTGTTGTGACTACAAAGAACAGTACAATATTGCAATCACAGATCACTCGCAATAGATACCGCATAATGTCAATTTGTTCGAATTCAAAAGCGCCGGTTAAGGTTACAAGAGAGGTAAGCGGGGGGCGTGTCAGCAGCTCATAGTGATGTGAACTAAATATTATTGATAAAACAATGTCGATATTTTTTTATTTATATTTTATTGCAATGAATGGCAAGACGTGCATGCCGTTCGCCTGATGGTAAGTTATACGACCGCTCATGAACAGTAGCAAACCCAAATAACACCCTGAATTACAAAGCAATTCTTCGTCATGCCACTGCGCTCGTCATCTTGAGACATAACATGTAAAGTCTCAATATGTCCAGTAGTTACCCTGGCTACAATATCCTTCAATCCGAAACACAACAGTGCCTTTACACTGCTGTTTAGCGGTAGAAATAGACATTGCAGTGGTACCTATCCAGGCGGTCTCTCTCATATGAGACACTTACCACCAGTAAAAGTAAAATATGTTGGTAAATTGAATTTAATTATTTGACAAAACAATCTTATTGTTATGATATAATGTTCTTATGGAGCTTTCTACAGGAATTAATAAAAAAGGTATTTCAGTATTTTTGTAAAATAATTATGGAGTTATAACTTGATTTGTTTAAACAATTATATTAACTGAAATTGATAATTAAATTTTTTTAAACAATTTAGCACTATAGACGAATTCTATAAGAATCTTTAAAATGCATATTTAATTGTCTTCAAGAGATAGCTCTTATCACTACAATTATTTTTAAACTTGTTTTGAAAGTTTTCCTTTTTTATTATATTTTATCAGAAATAGGTAGTAATCTAGTGGCAAAGGACAAAGCAATGCGGTCGAGAATAGAATTTTAATTTTTGTATGTTTAATATTAGCAGCATCTTCTTATCTCATCTCTTCTTTAGCTAAGTTTCGTTGGGGTAACACCGTAAAACAACGATGGAAAAGTGACATAATTTCCTATATTTTTACGAGTTGACTTTTCTTACCCCTTATTATTATTACGGTACCCCAACGCACACTATTGATTTTTTTCGTTTTTTTTCGGAAAGCAATGAGTATCAGCATTATTAGTGATATTCAATAATAATAATACCTAGAACAGCCTTTACTAGATATAAAAAATTACGACAAATATTTTGAGATTTAATTTCATTGAGTCAGTCAATAGTAATATCATATTTGCTCTTTTTAAAGATAAGAAAAACCCATGTCATAAGACGACAAATGCACCAAAAAAATGTGTTAGCAAAATCAGGAATACCAATCCGATTGGACAATTCTGTCGAACAACTCTTATTGAATTATTTCCTTAGTGTTTTTATAATATGTTCTGATTTATTTCATGTCAAATCGAATTAGTATTCAAAGTCGTTTGAGAAACGTAAGTATATTTATACCTGGTATCCTTTTTTCCCGGGTCGTGCAAAGTTATATTGGATTTTTCTATTATCAGCCCGGAGTCATGAATTGGTGGCCGATATGTATATGTATTGTCTCTTTTTCATATCAGATACACCATTTTCCAGTTTAGAAATATTATAATAATTATTATATATATATTTTTTATTGCAATGAATGGCGAGACAAGCATGCCGTTCGCCTGATGTTAAGCGATAAAACAGCTCATTAACAGTAGTGAAACCAAAAAATATCTTGAAATACAAAGCAATTCTTGACATTTCACTGCATTTGCCATCCTCAGACATAAGATGTCAAGTCTCCAAATGTCTAATAACTCAAATATCCGTCCCATTGCTGATGAAAGAAAGAGTCATAAGGTCAATGCCCATGCTGTCCACAAAAGTTCAAAGGTTGGTGAAGTTTAGGAACAAGTGATTGTATGTAATTAAGTCAACCTTATTATAAAAAGAAAACAAAAATTAGCGTCCACGCCTTCCAATTTATTTGGCATTTTTAAATTGACAATTTGGAAATATTTGGCAACAAATAATCTTGAGATTATAGGCGTTAACTTAAATCACTATTAACAATTTGGTCTTTCTACAACGGCTTTCAAGATTGAAGGCGTAGATTTATAGAATACACGATGATAAACGAAGTGAAGGCTTTATAGATCATTCGTTCGTTCATTTTACTGGTGGTAGGTCTCTCATATGTGAGAGGCCACCTGGGTAGGTACCACCGCAATGTCTATTTCTCCCGTCAAACAGCAGTATAAATGCGCTATTGTGTTTCGGTGTGAAGGACATTGTAGCCAGACTAACTACTACACATATTGAGACCTAACATCTTATGTCTCAGGATGGCGAGCGCAGTGGAATGCCAAGCATTGCTTTGTAATTCAAGCTATCGCTTACCATCAGGTGAACGGCATGCTCGTCTCGCCATTCATTTTAATAAAAAAAAATACTACATGCATGTTTTTTTTTGTTTCTCAGACGACAGTGTCTCAAAGCGTGATTAGTGATAATCAAATGGTATAACAACCCGTTGCCAGGGCTTTTCGTCGCGATCGTCGAGGTTCTCGTCAGTAGGAACTCCTGAGTACGACCGCATCACATCCTGAAAACAGACACACACACTAAACGTCAAAATCTTGCACCATATAGTCTTCGATCTATAATAGATACAGGGTCCGGAACAAAATCACAAGCCAAAAGTGGACGAGGATAACACCCAACAGTAAAGTCCTGACGGCTAACCCCATACTAAGACTGAGTCTTGTGTCGTGTATGAGAAACAACGAGAGACTTTTCGGTCTCACAAAAATCCAGACCCGAGACAAATCACAAATGCCTGTAATCACACAAAAAAATGTCTAGGTGCGGGGATCGAACCCGCGGTCTAGTGTTTCACAAGCGGTGTCTAACCAACTGCGCCACGGAAGATGCATATGTATCTTCCGTGATGTGTGTCTGTGTGTGTGTCTGTGTGTGTGTGTGTCTGTGTGTGTGTCTGTGTGTGTGTCTGTGTGTGTGTGTGTGTGTGTGTGTGTGTGTGTGTGTGTGTGTGTGTGTGTGTGTGCGTGCGTGCGTGCGTGCGTGCGTGCGTGCGTGCGTGCGTGCGTGCGTGCGTGCGTGCGTGCGTGCGTGCGTGCGTGCGTGCGTGCGTGCGTGCGTGCGTGCGTGCGTGCGTGCGTGCGTGCGTGTGTGTGTGTGTGTGTGTGCAGTAATATGATTTTTCATAAGAGTATAAAATTATCACGCTAAGGGCTTCGTTCACCACCCTCAAGTATCAATAAGTTTATTTCTAGCATAACATGGATCGGCAGACTTCAGAAAAAAATCAATTTTTGTAAAATAGAAGATCACAATGAAAATTTTGCATTATTTTGAATTAAATGTAATTCGGTTAATCAGTCATACTTACATATTATAAACACATTTGTTCTGAATATTAAATCTATTAATTACATCTTATCAAGAAGGCGGGTGCACACGTCTGTACGAGCGCGAATAGTCCGATTCGCCTGGATTTTTTTATTGCTATGAATATAGACACCAGTATGCCGTTCGCCTGATGGTAAGCGATACGACTAGCAAAACCAAACTACACCTTGAATTAAAAATAACGCTTGGCATTCAACTTTGCTCGCCATCTTGAGACATAAGATGTTAAGTCTCAATATGTCCAGTAGTTAATCTGGCTACAATGTCCTTTTATCCGAAACACAACAGTGCATTTTCACTGCTGTTTGTCGGGAGAAATGGACATTGCGGTGGTATCTACCCAGGCGACCTCTCACATATGAGAGACCTACCACCAGTAAACAGTGTACGAGCGTACAGTTGTACGAGCAGGAATAGTTCGATTCGTCTGGATTTTTGTTGTTTATTAGCTACACTCTATACAAATACTAGCGGCCCGACCCAGCTTCGCCTGGGTGCATATATTTTTTGATTCCACTCCACACCAAATACATGTTCTTTTTCGTATAAACTCTTGTATACCTAAACTTGAATTTTGTTCTATTTCGTCAGCCGTCAATGAAAGACAATGGAAAGATAGATCATCCTACATTGGCTGGTCGATTAACGCTTGAACGATTTTAGTTTATTCCTTAGAAATTTACCAATTTTTCTCACTCCTAAAACCTTCCCAGGACTTCCACGAATATTTCAAGACCAAAATCAGCCAAATCGGTTCGTGCGTTCTGGAGTTATAGCGTCAGGAAGGAAAACCCGACTTATTTTTATATTATAGGTTATAAACAGGAAATATTTGATTATTTGCACTGCTCTGAAACTACTAAACCGATTTGAAAATTTATTTCACAATTAGTATTCTACTTTATTCCTGATGAGTAAAGGCTATAGAATATTTTCAAAAAAGTGTATCTGCACCCGGGTGTAGCCGGGTAGGCCGCTAGTTGACTAATAAAATAGATATAAAACAAGTATGATTAATACATAAACTTTCTGTGTGCGACCCCCACGACCCGTCTAGTAAAGACGTCGACTCGGTACCGGGTTGTTCAAAAGCCTTCAAACCTTAAATCGCGATTATTGACAAAACTATCAAACAGATTTTGTTCAAACTTGGTACAATGTTACCTGGGGGGGTTAGGAACATGTGGTTTAAATTAAATACCGTATGTCCATTTCACCCTGTATTAGTTACATGTGATCAGAGGCCCTACTATATTCATCCGAAACTTCGGACGACCGAAGTTTTTTATACGATACGAATGTATCTACTCTTTAAAAGTTCGAATTTGTATAACGTACATCGTAACCATGAGTCTATGGTTACGACCATAAGTCAATAACGACCATAAGTATATGTAGGTACATTCGTATCGTATATAAACTTTGATCATCCAAAGTTTCGAACTTCGTTTCGGGCGAATATAGTAGGGCCCCAAAATGGTTCCGCATGGTTTTGATGCGTATTGCGTGTCCTACTCGTGCGTACATGTACACCCACCTTTATATTTCTAGGTATCTTAATGTGCTTTAATTCTAGATTTAAATATGTCTGTTATCATATATATTGTTTTTAATTCACCTATTGATTGATTGCAATGAGATCCTTTATATCAATAATGCGTGTGAATGACCTAAACTTATTGCACTTGATTATAAAGAAAAAGGTTTATATAAGTTATAATGGCTCTCTAGATACGTGCGTCATAGCCTCCCGGTAAAGAAAATTATAGCGATGAGATAATTACGATCTATACATATAAATAAAATTGAAGTGTCTGTTTGTAAAGCGAAAATAAAAAAAAATGTCCAACTACATATCGCTATATACACGATACCTATAACGAAAATGACCTTAGATTTTTTTTGTCTGCCTGTCCGTCTGTTTGTTCCAGCTAATCTCTGAAATGGCTGGACCGATTTTGACGGGATTTTTATTGTCAGGTAGTTGATATAATAAAGAGTAACTTAGGTTACATTTATTTTAGAAAAAAATCTTTTATTTTAGAAATATACATTTTTTGTTAAATTCCACGCGGACGAAATCGCGGGTACAGCTAGTAAATCATAAATATCACCCAACATGTGTACATAGTCCTGATCCCACGTTAAGATTAATTAAGTCCACTGTCGTGGGTATCAGAAACTACGAGAAACTTTTCAGTCTCACAAACACCTAGATCCGAGACAAATACCTGTGGGTTTCACAAACATTTGTTTCAGTGCGGGGATGGAACCCGCAGCTTCTCGTTTTACAACATCTAACCAACTGCACCTCGGAGGCTGTCACAATTTTGTAATATGAAGAAAATGTTAGGTACATTTAATGAGCTGAAGCATTTTTACTTGGGCTTAGTCTTACATGACCTGTGATGCCATAATAACAAAATGTTACTTTATAAAGTATGCATTGGATTCAAACCCGGGACTTTTAGTTAGACAGTCGAGTCCTCTGGATTATCACCACATGTACTCAACAATAGAAAATTAAATCTTGAAAAATATCGATTAGGTAAAAATTATCAGAACTAGTAATTCAAAAATTCCTTATTTTGCATTCCAATAACATATCTTTATTTATGATACAAAAGATAAATTTTAAACTGGTTTTATTGCTTACTTATATCGCTTATATAATAATAAATCTACTGATATCAGTTATAATTTATAAGATTAAAAGATTACTTTTATGGTCATGGACAGATGTTGGTGGTAGCATATTTGCATCCATCTGGTTTTCCACCATCATACAAAATGGTGAAGATCCAGCCATATTTACCTATTCGTATATGCGGTTTGACTTGTCATATAAAGCAATGCTTTGCATTCCACTATTATGCAATATGATCGAGAAAAGTGCCTGTCTGTAATCTCTGCCTACGCCTATAGGATACAGGCGTGGCGATTATGTATGTATGTACGTATGTAATAAGATAGAGAAAATGGCACACAATTTATCAATGCAATTAAACATTTAATTTACAATCGTTATTAATTGCAAAGTAATTCTAGATAGCGTGTTTTTCATCGCGAATAAAGAGTTTACAAACAACCGTTCGCATGAAACTAAGTTTTATCTATACATATAAATAAAATTGAAGTGTCTGTTTGTAAAGTGAAAATAAAAAAAAAATGACCAACTACATATCCTTATATACATGATACCTATAACGAAAATGACCTTAGAATATTTTTTGTCTGTCTGTCTGTCTGTTTGTTCCGGCTAATCTCTGAAATGGCTGGACCGATTTTGACGGGACTTTTTTGTAAGGTTGCTGATATAATAAGGACTAACTTAGGCTACATTTATTTTAGAAAAAAGATTTTGTTTTAGAAAAATAGAGGTTTTTAAATTTCACGCGGACGAAGTCGCGGGCAAAGCTAGTTTAAAATAAGACAATAAATAAATAAACCCAACTATTTATTTATTTATGCTTCATATACAGAGTTGTAACAGGCGGACTTAATGCCAGAGACATTCTCAACTAGTTGACCTGTAGATGATGCAGAGACTGAATTAGTAGGCCCGCATAAATTCACGAAATTAAAATTTTGAAAATGTAGGAAAAATATAGAATAAATATAATACAAAAAACATACAGACACCGATATACAAATACATATAAAATCTAAACAGGAAAAATACGTTTAAAGTGACTGCCAATTTATTGAGTACCTATAATCCAACTAAACTAATAGGTACCGTTTGACGTTGCATACTTTTCAACTTTGTACAGACGTAACTTACACAATTTTAATTACATTTTGCCTAAAACCATGGAATTGTGGCTTTACGGCAAGCGTAATTAAAATTGTGTGAGTTACGCCTGTCTAAATATGTTTAAAATTGAAAAATATGTAACGTCAAACGGTACCTGTTAGTTTAGTTGGATAGTAAGTGTTGGCGAACCTTCACCTTGAATGTCAAACGGGTACCGGACGCCCTAATAGACCAAGAGCCCGTGGCCGCCAGACTTTCGTCATTTTATAAAAGCTGAAAATTTGTCTCCGCATGCCTCTACATGTTATTAAATATTACGATATCTTCAAACTTTAACATAATGTAATTTTGTCAGTGTTATAGTATAAAAGCTGAATTTTATATATGTTATTAAGGCAACTATAAACAAATATTTCCTTGGTATTGAGACACTTTTGATGGTTCTTTCATCTTGTCAGAAACATTGAACCTCATAACTTCCAAAGCCACCACGATCGGAACTTCATAATATCTGATGGTGTGATGCCTATGTTAGAGGCATGCGGAGACAAACTTTCAGCTTTTATAAAATGACGAAAGTCTGGCGGCCACGGGCTCTTCATCTATAATGTCGAGGGTAGTGCGTTTTAAAGAATAGATTGTATAGAGAAGGAAGAGTGGATAATGTCTGAGCTATAAATAGGACAATGAAGTAGGAGATTGTTTTTTGACCGAAGATTCTTATTATGGTTACTACTTAAGTATTGAAATTGAGAAGTTAAATAAGAGGGAGGAGTAGGGGATGTGAGAATTGAAAAAGGTTTAGTAAGTGCATGCATAGAACGACGCTGGCGAATATGTAACCATTTTAATTGGGAGCGGAAAGAAGAAACGTGGTCGCTACCACATACATTGTCCTGATCCCATACTAAGTTCAGTATCAGAAACTACAAAAGACATTTCGGTCTCACCGACACACAATCGGTCATATAAATATTTGTCTTGATGCCGGCATTGGACCCAAGCGGCCTCTCGTTATTCAGCCAGTATCTCGACAAAAAATCTACCCACGGCCTGTAATGAAAAAAAGGATAGATAGGCATTATTGACTGTCTCAGTAGTTGTACTACGACATGTGACAAAGCTGAGGTCTCGGGTTCGAATCCCGGGTCAGGTAAAGTGGTATTGGATTTTTCTATTAGTTATCAGTCCATAGTCAGGAATTTGTGCCCAATATGGCAATAGGCTCGTTCCCTATCAAATCGTGGGATGGAACATACAAGGCAAAATTAGAGTATCCTGGGGCCCTACTATATTAATCCGAAACGAAGTTCGAAACTTCGGATGATTGAAGTTTATATACGATACGAATGTGCCTACATATACTTATGGTCGTTATTGATTTATAGTCGTAACCATAGTCTTGTATAACGATGTACGTTATACAAATTCGAACTTTTACAGAGTAAATACATTCGTATCGTATAATAAACTTCGATCGTCCGAAGTTTCGAACTTCGTTTCGGATGAATATAGTAGGGCCCTTGACTAACCTTTCTGGGGAAAAAGGCGTGAGTTTATGTATGGCATGATATCTATTATTTAGAATACTTTTATAGAAAGCTATATCTATTATTACGATATACCATGTAAGTTTCCAAAGAGCAATGGCTGAAAAATACTGTGCTTTCAATCCTCGCACTAACAATTCAATCAGACCAACAGATTGCTTTAGGTATGAATTGTCCTTATTATGATATGCAAAACAGTGTTTCTGTTACATACATACATACATAAACTCACGCCTTTTTCCCAGAAGGGGTAGGCAGAGGTGCCAGGGCACCCACATTTCGCCAGTATGTTCCGTCCCACTATGTGATAGGTGGCGAGCCTATCGCCATATCGGGCACAAATTCCTGACTCTGGGCTCATACTGAATAGAAAAATCCAATATCACTTTGCCCAACCCGAGATTCGAACCCGAGACGTCAGCTTTGTAAGCGTACCGTAGTACAACTACGCCACCGAGGCAGTATTTCTGTTGGGACTATATTATGTCACTGCTAAACATATTTATAACAATTTACATTATCCTTGTACATAATTTGCAAGAACAGTTAATTATAGAATGCAAAAGGTAAATATAATATGAATATGTTTTGAACAATGACATCATTTAACACGGTCCAAGGATTCCAACAACAGAATTGGTTGTGGGAATATAAATTTACGTAACCGGTGGTAGGTCTATATTCGAGAGGCCACCAGGGTAGGTAATAGACCCATAGATTACTATTTTATACAGAGATAGATGCGCAACTTTACTTTTTTTTCATTTTTCGATGTGATTTCGCCACCAGAGGGCGCGCTAGGCAAACGCGCGAAATTTCAATGTTATGTCAATATTTCAAAATGTGTATCTTTCATAAGCTTTTGTAAATTTAACCAATATCAAATTGAAATTGTTTTTAATATCCAGATAGTTTATAATTTCAACATACAATACATATTTCTTGGTTTAGTGGCACATTACCGCCATGTAACAATTCCATTTAAACTACTTACACAATAATTTTTCGTTCTCACCGGAGTGTGGCGCTAGGAGCTAAATAATAGTTTTCAATATTTTTCATGTACGAAGTCACACCCCTATGAATAGACCTAATAGAAAATACTGGTATTCTGTGGTGGTCGTTCATACCTACCCCCACCTTACCTACCCCGGTACTAGTATTCTGGCCACCGCAATGTCTATTTCTCCCGCCAAACAGCAGTGTGAATTGATTGGTTTGTTTCAGTTTGAAGGAAATTGTATGTTAACATATATCTCAGCATGGCGAGTGCAGTGGAATGCCAAGCATTGCTTTATTTCAATAAAAAACATCCCTGGTGGTAATATGTTCAATGAACTCGTGGCGTTCTTCCTATCCCTTTAGGAATAGAAGTGTAATAAAAATACTAGATCCTAATTATTCTTAGTTTTACGCAAATGTTTCACATTGAAATAGAGCTATTACCTACAGATTTTACCGTGGATTTGTTTTCATATTTACATTTTTAACTTCCCCACGGTTCAATTACTTTACAGCTCTCGTGGTCAGGGGGCAGACTACTAGATCCTACTTTGTTATTGTTAATAAAGTTAGTTTTTATTTGTTGTTCTTCGTATAATGGGCTGTTCAATGTAACATATTGATAGATAAGTGGAATACAATAAAACTTTTATGATATATATCAGACAATAAATGTTTTACAATGTTGTCAATGACATTCCTTCTGCTAGAAATTTATAACAAACTAAATGTTGTATAGAATTGGATTTTGCCATTGGAAATAACTTAAATATTATATTTCATATCATTAAGAGCCTCCGTGGCGTAGTTGGTTACATGCCCGCTGTGAAACAAGAGGCTGTGGGTTTGATTGCCATGCCAAACCAAGTATGTCTCAGGTCTGTATATTTGTGAGACCAAAAAGTCTCCTGTAATTTCTGATACTCACAACACAAGACTTCTAATTAATCTTCATGCGGGATTAGGAATATTTATGTGACTGTTATGTGTGTTTTATTAATTAGTTATATCGTCTTTGGTATTATAGTATGTATTTCTTAAATTAAAATGTTATAAAACTAGTGAACAAATGGATATTTATAGCTTCATATTTACTTATAAAAGGCCAATTAAAAAATGAATAGTTAATTTTTACATGGTAAAGCTGTAGAAGCCAATTGCTAATCAATAAATTAGCTAGGCTTTTCAAGCAAAATAATCAATTAATTGATAAGAAGGCTAAATATTCACAATACAGCCAAGATGGGGCTTCAAATATTGTTTTGTTACTTCTATTTATTTACTAACGCCGCATTTTTACGTTTCTTATTAGTATTTACATATCTTATTATTTCTTAATAGCAATGAATGTAAAAGATATATGAAGCCATATAGATTTACCAATTAATTTAAAAACTGCCATGAAATTGACTCACATTTCTGAAAAATCCACGTAATAGTTATCTAATAAAGAGAATGTGATTTTATATTAGATAAACAACTTTGTAAAACATCGAAAATAACTATTTATCTAGCACTTGAGAAAAATTTAACATTATTTTACTTCTTACCAACTCCACTCCTTTTTTCCTCCGAAATTTATCACTTTCAGAAACATTTCCACTCATATTTACTTTTAAAAGCACTTTGTTACACGAGATATCAAAGTACAGAATCCGCAATATTTTCGCGAACCGAACTGATAAACTGATAAAAAGTTTGACGTTTTTGTAGTAAACTTTTCTTGACGTTGACAGATCACAGAACTGCATGATAGTTTTTAATTTATGCCGAGGCAAAGGAATTCTTTGATAAATCCTGTGATGCAAATTATATTAATTTATATTTTTATTTGGGATAAAATATTAATTTTCCACAATACAGAATACTTTCAAGCAATAATAATATATACCATCTTTTAATACAATACACACAACGATTTTGTATCAATTAAGAGCTTAATATAGTTTGAAATAGTATCAAGAAATAATTGTAGGTGGCGCTTATTACAAAAAAATGATAAACTGATATGTTAGCCGCACAGTTAGCCGTATAAAACTGAACAGTATCTAGATTATGGAGCAGAAGGATATATAGTCTAGATTTTCTGTAAGTTTAATTTTATAAAATACAGGATTCATCAAGTATTTTTGAAAGCTATAATAGCCGGGGTGATCCAATTGGATTCTTTGGCATATTTGCAATCACTAAATTTCAAGTAAATTGACTTCAGCATGGGATAGGAACTAGGAATTTGGAGACAAAAATAAAAACATCATAAACATTTTACGTATTCAATATTATAATTATTATTATGCTCACAATGCTAAGTACAGTGTATTTTACCTACATAATAAATTAACATCTGGTAATCTCTATAAAGTTAGCATATTTTGAATTATACATCAGTTATAACGCTTTATGTATGGGAATATTTTTAAAGTTTATCAAGATTTTTCTTTCTATATTATAATATCCGTTTATAGCGCCATCTATTCGTCGCTTTGCCAATAGTTCCGTGTGATAATGAATGCATAGAATCGACTTTCATTGTGTTTCGTAGCGACATCTATGAATTATACTAAATAATAGTAGTTTATTCCCAAAATGGGACTCAAAATGCTTTCATATTGAATAATAGTTTAATAAATTCCCATTCATAAAATGTTTTCAGTTTTTACACAGAATTTTATCTAATACGTGTTGTTTAAAGAAATCTTACGATACTAAGCAATGACGATTATTTACATTTAAAATACCCCAAAAACTTACAAAATGACTGGTTTTTATTCTACACAAAATTCGCTGAAGGCATTCTTACATGATAGATAGACCGTTGACTCAACTGTTTGTTAGATACCTGTGGAGGTACCTCCACCGACACAAATATTAATTTAATTTTGATCAGTATAAGCACTACGGTCCTAATATAACTGATAAGACTTGGGATGAAAGTAAACACATGATTTGTTTAATAGGTATTCATCACAGAACACTATGAAATTCCATTGTTAATTCCATTTATAATCTTGCAAGGATATTATATCGTTAAGACATGGCATCCTTTGAAAAGTTGTAAAAATCTTTTCTAAAATAGAAATTTATCCTACACGCCTTACAAATAGTTGATTCACCGGTCTATCTACAACTATACATAATTCGCTAAAATTAGGTACAATAAATTGATATTTTTACAGTCATATTTACACAAATTTATATACATATACGTCACTAACAGATCTCCATACATTTATTTAACTATGTCTAAGCTGGCATATTCCATTAGAAATTCATTTATTATTTTAAAATATTTTTTCTTTCATATTGCTAAGCCTTAAAATACTATTCCAAGATATATTATCTTAAACAACAATATTTTTAGGTCTCTTTAGGGATAACAGGTACAAGCAATGAATAAATTAAAATAATATTTTTGTCTATTTGTATTATAAAAGCCAGCATAGAAAGAGTTAAATGTTTAATTAAATCTAACAAACTAATGGTAAACATCACAATAACTATATATATGTCAAAATTATATATGAATAAATTTTTTCGACCCGGTTAGTTATAGTAAAATGGTCGTATAGCCCAATTTACAACATCTTCCCTCAATTACAGCGATTAATTTAGGCTATAATAATATTTTATTCACTTATAACCAAATTAAGTACTTGTGCGCTTTTGTGAAATGATGGAAAATGCAATTTTAAATGATTAACATTTCTCGATTAATACTCAGATGAAATATTATGATGAAACAAACGTTTGTGTAAAATAAATAGGTTTGTTTCTTGTATCTAGAAAACATCTGAAGCTTTTAAAATATCACAAACAATTTACTACAGAAAATAGATTTAACAATCCAAAAAGTAACATCGACAAAACTTTACTTTCTTACAATTCCTATTCACAAAATTTAGTCCAGCCAACAACAGCAATTTACATTATAACAGAGATCTGACGTCATAAGTTGTATTTCTTTGTCATGATAATGTAGAAAGTGATCACTCATACCAGGCTTATCCTTGGCAGTTAATACTATAAACTTTAAAACAGTCCAATCCGCAAAGGATCAATTTATTATTTTGCATCAATTAGAAACATTTATCAATTCACCATTACTCATTTCGACAATCGATTGCATTTCGACGCGTTCGGGCTCAGTAGCGCCCTCTATAAGCGTGCGGTGTATAAGAGTTGATTGCTGCGTCCGATAGAGGGCGTTAGGTGAGGCGACACTAGGGCGAAGGCGGGAGACTATCATCGCTCTCGAGGTAGGTGACGTAATTGTCCTCTCCTCCGTGAGGAGGCCGCGGGGGAGGGAGGGAGGGTACGTCATAGCCGTGCATCTGGAAATATAATGTAGGTGTAAGTTTTGTTCAATTCCATTGAAAGAGTAATTAGTTGGTATCACGTGGTTTAGTCCAAGGCGTTTTCTATCAGAACTACAGAAGATATGAAAGATAAAACAAATAGATGAGCAGCCCAAATGTATGAGCTGTGAACATGGTGGTCGTAGGTTCATAATCTATGATAGTCCTCTTGATAAAGTTTTTCGATTGAATATTCTATATTTTTTTTTGCCGTAAAGCAGTCTAGTTGTTCGTAATGTTACATTATCTTTTTTTTTTAAAAGCCTTCTTTTTTTGGAAATCTAGTATACGCATCTATGGCCTTTACGGCCATAAATACCTCTGGAATGACAGAAATATACTCAAAAAATATTTACCTGACTAACCAACTGCTGAAAAGCAGCACTATGATGCGGAGCCCTGTCCAGATCAGCGTGCAGGGCGAAGTCCGACAGCGCCTTCCACGGGGGCTGGTACGCCGTGACCTCGAGGGCGAGTGACCCCGCCGGCTCGTGGCGTACCGGCGACCCCGCCACTAGAGGCACCCCCATCGACATGTAGCCCAGCCGACGACCTTCCTGTTGAGATGGGGGGTTAGATCGAATCGCGTTTGGAGGTTAGGTTGAGCCGGTCGATTCCTATTGCTAATGAAATCATTTGTTTACGTCTGTAACTGCCTCTGACAAAGTCTGACAAACTCATCTCGCCATCATGGCAAAAAATAATTTATGAAGTGTCATAGCAATAGGATTGCCTCGGTGGCGTAGTTGTACTAAGGTAAGCTTGCAAACTGAGGTCTCGGGTTCGAATCGGTCGAGCAAAGTGATATTGGATTTTTCTATTCATTATCAGCCCAGAGTCAGGAATTTGTGCCCGATATGGCGATAGGCTCGCCACCTATCACATCGTGGGATGGAACATAGCGAAATGTGAGTGTCATGGCACCTCTGCCTACCCCTTCTGGGAAAAAGGCGTGAGTTTATGTATGTATGTATAGCAAGAGGAATCGACTGGTGTATAACAGATGGTACACATACATCAAAGTTCATCACCTTTTCCTGCTGCATCTGCATCTTCAGCTGGATGGTCTTCTTCTTGTCCTTGCACCTTTTGTTCTGGAACCACACTCTGATGACCCTCGGGCTTAGGCCGGTCATCTCCACTAGTTGCTCCTTCATCAAGGCGTCCGGGCGAGGGTTGGCCGCGTAGCAGGTTCTAGAAGAAATATTTTGATATAAAGTATCTTATAATTGAAGTGAAACTATTATTAACGGATTTTATCGCGGATATGGTTTAATTTTTACTTTAAAAGTTTTATTTTAATGTATAACATTTGCCAAAATCTAAAAAACCAATAAGTTTAATTTTTCGAATAGTAATAATTTGATTTTTCGAAGCGTTGCAGGAATCGATTGATGAAAGTGGATGAAGGGAAAGTGAAATACGCCTATAAAGATTAATAGAGAGCTTTACTAACTGCCTACGGTCTATTTCTAAAGGATATAAGGATTGTTTAGTGTTAATTAGTTCCTTAGTAAAGATTCTCCTCGCAAAATGTACACTAAGTGATGATTTATTTGACTAGAAATGTGGAATCAGAACCATATATGTTACTGTTGGGTGTATTTATTTATTAAACGACTTACCTAAGTGTATGCAGTTGTTTTTCATTGAGAACAGTGCGCACTCTGGTAGGTTTGCCGTCTGCCGCGGCGGTGGTGCGAGCTCTTCCACTCTTGTGGGACCCGGATTCACTTCCCGAATCTGAAATATACGTGTCATTAATACCCAACTCATATATTCTGGGGTCTGGGTGTTTTTGAGATCAAAAATTATCTCGTAGTTTCTGATACCCACGACACAGGACTTGATGTTAGGATGCGGTCAAAACTATGTATGTGAATGTAAGGTTTCTTTCTTTGTTTTTATTTCAAGGTTTATTTACCAATTTCAAGATTATGGCTTAATTAAAAGTAGAGCCAATATGACAGGCTACAATATAAATCAACAGTACAGACTGGTAGGTACATATATTATCAGTATTGTTTCACAAAACTAGACTTTTGTCGCGTTTTGTTTAAAGTTGATTGCACAATATTTTATTACTTAGGTTTAGGCAGCCCCTCGACCTATAATAATATTAATTTAAACATGTATTTTAATTCCTATTAATGTCGAGACGAGCATGCCATTCGCCTGTAAGCGATACGATCGCTTATGGACAGTAGCTAAACCAAACGACACCTTGAGTTACAAAGCAATGCTTGGCACTGCGCTCGTTATCCTGAGACATAAGTTGTTAAGTCTCAATAGTCCAGTAGTTACTCTGGCTACAGTGTCCTGCAAACTGGAAGACAACAGCATATATTGTAAAATAAGATTTTTAGAATTATAGAGCAAGATTAAGTCAATAATATTGCACAATTCGTAATACTGCCCAATATTGTTGTTCGTTTAGGGGCTGCTTTAAAACTACAATCATAATTTCCTTTGCGTTCGTCTAAATTGTCATTCCAATAGATACAATCTACACGCACGTCCCTAATAAGCCTTGTCCATTTTCGTAATTATAAGGGGTAACTTTGACCGCCCTTAGTCCTTTAATCCGTACTTCACACCTTCGTAATCCAGATGGACATCGAAATACCTCGTTAATAATTTAACATTAATTTTACCCCTATGGTTTCAATGAGGGTGCGTTTGACTTATTTTTTGTCATAGTTGTCGGTGGCCTAAACACGAATATTTGATTAATGAAATTGGTTCCTGCATGTGTTTTATAAAACAATTACGATGTAGTCATTTTTTGAAAAGACAATTATTTTTATGACCTGAAAATAAAAAATAAAACCCTTTATTTCCTTAATCTACAAGTAATATTATTAGGTAGTAGTTAAATAATAGAAAAATATATACAATATTTTTAAATTAAGGCCTCCCAGGTATATAGGCATCCAATTTATTCCAATATTTTCTATCGTTGGCTGAAACCATCCAATTTGCTCTCTTTGATATCGCCTGTCCCATTTTTTTTTGGTCGACCTCTTGCTCTCTTCCCATTAGGTCCTGACTAGGAAGTAACCTTTTTTGTCCATGATCTTAGTTACTTTATATTGCAGGATACTTTTATTTTAAATATTGTCTATAAATATTAGCTTTTTTAAGACAGAACCGATTACAAAGCAAAATATGAATGTATTATTTCCTGACTGTTTTCCTTAAGACAATGGAACCGCCCTTTAATGCAGTCATGATTACTAAATAACTCTATTTATGTATAATTAATGGTAATTGGTATTTCAATTTAATTACTTGAAAATTCTTACGAAAGGCCACCAGTCACACGAAACGTGTTTTTTTTTACACAAATTGTATCATGTAAGTGGTCACATAGGTCGGTTCACACAGTTAAAACGAAGGCAAAAACCAGTTCAATCATGCCGATAACTATTTAGTATTAAATATGTTCGGAACCTGTGACTCAGTGGTTCTTACTTAAACTTTTTTAATTACGATAAACGTACATAACCGAAATGTCACACGGCGCGGCGGTATCAAAGCGTCGGCGGCTTTGGCGGCCTACATCAAAGCGTTATCTTCCAATCACAGCACGATCGCGAATAGATTATCGATGGACACTCGAATGTTCGTGGATGTATCGATAAACGATAACAGCACTAATCGACGATGTTTGTGATAAATTGACAAATATTAGAAGAGATATGTGACGTCGGTGTGGCGCTTCCTATGCTTTCACCAGCTGTACAGGTCCCACAAACTAAAACACTCACACCTGAACTCTCATTCACTACCTTCAGCTCGTCGCCCCACCGACCCGCGCGTCACACACTACGCTCCCTGTACGTGCTCTCACAACACTCGCTCCTGAGCTCTCATCCACTACCTTCAGCTCGTCGCCCCACCGACCCGCGCGTCACACACTACGCTCCCTGTACGTGCTCTCACAACACTCGCTCCTGAGCTCTCATCCACTACCTTGAGCTCGTCGCTCCACCGGCCCGCGCGTCACACACTACGCTCCCTGTACGTGCTCTCACAACACTCGCTCCTGAGCTCTCATCCACTACCTTGAGCTCGTCGCTCCACCGGCCCGCGCGTCACACACTACGCTCCCTGTACGTGCTCTCACAACACTCGCTCCTGAGCTCTCATCCACTACCTTGAGCTCGTCGCTCCACCGGCCCGCGCGTCACACACTACGCTCCCTGTACGTGCTCTCACAACACTCCTGAGTTCTCATGCAGTATGTTACTCACCGGACATGGATCCCAGTTCGTGTGGATGGTGCGAGTTGTTGTTGCTAAGCGTGGTATTATTGTTACTTTCGGCATTTCCAGTACTGGCACCGCTTGTGTTTGCGCTCTGAGAACAATTATCATGAAATATAAACATACTTTGTCATTTTTTTACCCATTACTCTCTAATGTATTTGGATAATGATAGTCGCAATTAAATTTATATTTTAAGTTGATACTGCAAATATTTTAAAACAAAATATATGACTAAACCAGCAATGACAATTAAAATAACCAACACAAAATCAGTGTGACGAATTGACAAACATTTTTTCTAACAAACTGAAATTATGAATAGGTTGCCTTACCTTTTCTAATACGTCATGGTCTTCTCTACAGTACAAAGCACCCCCTTCCCTTAACGCGAACTCATCCCCTGTAAAAGGAAAAAACTGTTAGAATCCACTTACAACTGCGATAAATCTCATAAGGATAAAATTGTGAATAAATTGCATGTGTACACAGATCGTTTATCGGCCATCAGAACGGAATTGACATAATGATAAGATTTATATCACGGATGTCGACGATGACGATGTCTTGACGTGGGATATTTGGAACCTAGAACCATACCATACCTCCTTCTATCTCATTTCTTATTCTACATTGAATACTGTTGTAGTTATTACAAACTCATTTGTTAATATTTGTTAAAATTTGTTTGAGATGTTATAGAATTGTTTAGTTTTTTTTTTTGTTATTTACTGTAGCACAGCGGCGTTTCGTTTGTTTTTAATTTTAGTTTTGCTTTGTACACTTGCTTTGTTTATGTGTAACTTGATTGTGGAAGCTTCACTGGATCATTTGTTACTTACTGTGTCTTGCTATATATGTTTTATTGTTCTGTATGTTTCCCAAATAAATATAAATATAAAATATAAATATAAAGATTAATTTGAATGTTTAGAAGAAATATATAGTACATTATATACAGCCTCCGTGGCGCAGTTGGTTAGACGCCGCCTGTGAAACGAGAGGCCGCGGGTTCGATCCCCGCACCGAGAGAAATGTTTGTGCGGACCACAAATATTTCTTCCGGGTCTGGGTGTTTGTGAGACCGAAAAGTCTCTCGTAGTTCCTGATACCCACGACACAAGACTCGGTCTTAGTGTGGGGTCAGGACTATGTATGTGACTGTTGGGTGTTATTTATTATTTATTATTATTAATCTCAATATAGTTGTCGGCAAGTTATGCTCTATTTTTTTTAACTCTGCCCAATAGATACACAACTGACTCCGAAAAGTCAGTGATGTACCCTGGGATTTAAACCCGCGACCACCGTGAACACGTTGGCAGCCGCGTCTGGTCCGTTTACCAACATGCCACCACGCAATTACGTATCCACCTTATGGATTTTTATATCGCATTTGCACTGGTGGTAGGTTTCTCATATGAGAGAGGCCTACCACCGCAACGTCTGTTTCTACCGCTAAACAGCAGAGTAAACGCACTGTTGTTTTGAGGTTTGAAGGATATTGTAGCCAGAGTGACTATTGGAATTTCAAGCGTTGCTTGATTTACATTCATGGTGTTGTTTGTTTTTGTTACCGTTCATGAGCGGTTGTACCGCTTACCATCAGGCGAACGGCAAGCTCGTCTCGCCATTCATTGCAATAAATTTGATCGCTGCTTTTTTTCCCTTAAATAATTACATTTTAATATTTCATATGTGTTTAATTATCTCTTCCTTTAGTTTATTTAAATTGATTATTTAGTTTATAAGTGAAAACTTGTAATTGGCTTTTTACCATTTAAATATTTATAGTATGTACTTCTCTAGCTGTTAGTTTTTCTTAAACAATAGAAAAAAAAGAAATTACTAATATGATGTTGAGAGTTTTCTCTCTTTCTCTGCAGCCACACTTTCGTCTTACTGATATCTCACCAGGTATTAATTGTCGTGCGCAGGCGCAACATCGGAAGCAGTCTATGTGGTATATTTTCGTCTTCGCTCGCATCACAAAGTCGTTTTTGCTGAACGATGAGCCGCATTTGTCGCATTTTGTTCCGAATAACCTGTAGACAAAGAATAACAGTTATTTTTCCATTGGATTGAGCTAGGTTTCAGAAGATCTTGAAATAAATATTCCTACTACAACAATACTTTCGATTTATCCCAAACAAGATAAAACGTGGTAATTGATTTAGTAGTAACTTTTAAAGTCTGTTTATTATCCGTATATTACTATTATAAAAAATGCATTTTTCTTTAGATATCGTAAGTACGTTTATAAAATATCTACAATCAAATGAGTTTAGGTAATCGATCACACAATATATAAATTTACGCAAGGATTGATCCCGCAAAAGCACAGAACGCATTACAAAACCACTGCAGTAATAAAAACATTTATTTTATTTACAAAAATAACTTCCATAAATGTGGATTTTGATGTACAAAGAAGGAATTATATTAATTCACTATCAACATTAGTTATTTTAAAAGAAACAATCAATAAATTACTCCGTTTTGATTCCACTAAGTCTCGTTTACTAAAGGTGAATAAAAATAAGCAACGACCCCAAACGTTCTTCCCTAAATGTACTTAACCCTACCTATAGGTGATGCTTTTAGCGAGATTGCGGGGGTAGCCACCCCTTAAGGGCGGCCGGGGGTTGGAATACACTTAGAGGTAAGTCCATGATGTTTTTAGGGGTTTTAAAAGCTATTTTCGGGGATGAAAAGAAATATTTCTTTGTATACTTGTTTCGATATTTTGTTTGATATATTTTTTAGTTTATTTGGTCATTACTGCGCCGTATAGTATATTTAAAAATAAATGGTGGATCTTGTTGATACATACAGATATAAGCATTTATGTATTTCAGTAAAATTAATAAATAAATAGATACAACAGTCACATAAATAATCCTGACCCCACGCTAAGATCGAGTCTTGCGAACTTTACATACCGTAGAAATTCTTTTAAAATCGGTATAGTATGCAGGTTTCCTCATGATGTTTTCCTTCACTGTTATAGTGCGCGGTGATTGACTATTATTAAAGTCATGACTTCGAAAAGTGTGCCCTGGGATTCTAACCCGCGATCACCGTGAATATGTCGGCAGCTGCGTCTGGTCCGTTTACCAACATGCCACCACGCACATTCAAATCAAATAATTTAATTTAATTATTTTTTTAATTTGTGGTCACTATGTTTTTGACTGTTAGTATATTTATTTATTATTTCTAACCCCGTGGATGGAAGAGTCGGTAGGGATCGACCTCACCGAACATACACCATCCAAATCGGTGATACCCTCAATAAGGGTCAGGTCAGAAGTACCCTGAACCGACGAGAATGCATGAAGACGTTGATGAAAGTGGATGAAGCGAAAGTAGTATGTCAGGATCGAGCAAAGTGTCGGACTATAGTCTCTGCCTACCCCTATGGGATACAGGCGTGATAATGTATGTATGTATTTTAACCTCGCTATTAGATTTAAAGGCTGACGTAAACAATTTCAATGTAGTTTACAAAATATTCTCAGTATTGTGAAGGTTTAGATCGCTGATAGCTACAAAAATGATTAAAAACTAATTTATCACAATATACTGACATCGAATCAATTATAGACGTTGATAATCAGATTTTATATACGATAAGATTATCGGTGAAATTACAAATATTTTGGCGCCATGTCTCATTAAAACGATAAAACAGTATTTTTGCATCCAATTAAAAATCATGGCCTTGTGATTTTAGATTGATATGGTCGATTGTCGATGTCACAATAGCTATACAATAACCATATTACTTAATCATATTAATTAGTTTTTAATCAGTGCAATTGGTTTTAATAAGTATAGATAAGTAATTATCGTAAATTCACAGTCTCTTTCCGTACATTTGAATTGATGAAGGAAAAGGTCGTTAGGAAACCTACATATATTCTATTATACAGGGTATATCAAGACTGCTACCGACAACGAAGCCAGGTGGTAGTTTTAGTGACTTCAGACACAATGCAACTAAACATTTTGCAAAGAATAAGATACATTTTTGTGAGTAGTTCCTGAGATTAGAGGTAACGAACAAAAAAAAAGCAAACAAACTCTTCAGTCACAAATTCACAAATTCGTAGTCTAGAAACTCAAAATGAAGTAGAAGTAGACAATTCTGTAGATGGGAAGACGAAATTAAAAAGACAGCTGAACCGTACTGGTTACTTAAGGGATACTATTTAAGGATTAGTTATTTGAAGTTAATACATTATTATCTTTGAAATAATAAAAGATAATACTATATTATCTTATACATATTATCTTTTATTCTTTTATAAATTAGGTCAGAAATAAAGACAATTTTCATTTTATTTATAGATATGTGTGGGCAGGATAATACTGATCGCTATGCATTCTGCTTACCCCATTGAAATAAGCGTGAACACATGCTGTTTTGGTGAGCTGTCAAGGCGTAACAAGACACTGGGCGCTGGTGTCGCGTTTCGCTAATTGCCGTCTTGAGGGCGCGGGTCGCGTATTGCTTACATTTGTTTGTTAAACGGCCACCGAATGTTAAGTTTGCTATTTATTGTGGGTTTTAACTGCTTTACGAAAAATATCATGGGTTACCTAGACTAATTAGACTATTAGGGTTCGAATCCTGAGTTGGGCAAAGTGATATTGGATTTTACAGTTCATTGTCAGCCCGGAGTCAGGAATTTGTGCCCGATATGGCGATAGACTCGCCCGCTACCATATTGTGTGATGGAAAAAAACAAGAGGAATCGTGGGTGTCCTGGTAGCATCTTTGCCTAAAAGGGTGTGAGTTTATGTTTCTATATATTATGGGTTGAGATAATGATTTTCTGGAGTTTATTGTAGTACGATAGAAATTGTCAATCATATATAAACTTATTTTCTAGCGGTTGGCAAAAGTCTAGTTGTTTTTAGGCCTAACATTTTCTGCAATCAAAATGTGGATTTGAATTCAGATACGTGGGCAGTTTAAAACAATTGGAATAAGAACCGATACAATAATACAGATAGACTATGTACATTTAAAATTATGTTAAATTAGCGGCCCGGCCCAGCTTCGCCCGGGTACAAATAGATTTCTGTACAATAATATGTACGTATTATACATATAAACCTTCCTCTTGAATCACTCTATCTATTAAAAAACCGCATCAAAATCCGTTGCGTAGTTTTAAAGATTTAAGCATACAAAGGGACATAGGGACAGAGAAAGCGACTTTGTTTTATACTATGTAGTGATGGTTGAGCCGTCACAGCGTGAACAAGAAACAAACAATATCCAACAATCATATTTATAACATTCATTAGTGTACTAAAAACAAATAATTATGTCCGTTTGTGTCTTATAGTAACATCCTTAGGAAGTCCCCTTCCGCGCTCATTCATTTCCTATGACTGTTTACGTTTAGTTAATTCATAAGAGGATGAACCGATTATAAACATGATTCTTAATATCTTTACATTAGCTGAGATGTTTGAAGTGTAATTTTCTTCCAAATCTTTTGTTGACCGGATGGTATCCCGAGACGGATACTAGGTTCAAATCGCAGGTCATCCTTCTGAATTTTCAGTAATGTGTGCATTGATAGTCAATTACCACGTATTTTAATGGTGATTGAAAACATCTTTAGGAAACTTGTGTCCTATAGGGATTTATAAAAAAATCTATGATATGTGAAGTCCGCCAACCCGCACTAGGCCAGCGTGGTGGACTATTGTTTACCTAATCTCTTTTAATTGTAGAATAGTCCCATGCCCTGGGGCCCTACTATATTCATCCGAAATGAAGTTCAAAACTTCGGACGATCGAAGTTTATTATACGATACGAATGTATCTACTCTGTAAAAGTTCGAATTTGTATAACGTACATCGTAACTATCAGTCTATGGTTACGACCATAAGTCCATAACTATAAGTATATGTAGGTACATTCGTATCGTGTATAAACTTCGATCATCCGAAGTTTCGAACTTCCTTTCGGATGAATATAGTAGGGCCCCTGCAGTGGTTCTTATAAAGACTGGATTATTTTTAGTAGCTATAATTTTGCAGCCAGTAATTATATTGCATATAAGGTATTGTTATGATTTCCTTTGCCTTTTTTATCGCAAAACGAGTTTGATGCTTATCTGTATTTTTTTAATGTCGTGTTTAAACCAATCTTTTGTTTTAATTTATAGTTATTTAATCAAGTTTTTAGTTTATTGATCAATAATAATAATTGAAAAACAAATTGTTTATAGTTTTTAATACTTCATTATTTTATCTATATTTTCTTGATGTCAAAACAAATCACTGGTCAACGATTTCGAAAATTACCACCAGAATATAATTCTAAATAAATTCCCAAGAAAAAAAGGCAATAGAAAAACTTATCCGGCCGGGTGTAAGCCGAAACAAACATTACCATAGACATATCAAGTTGCCGCCGCCCGCCGCGCTGTCATACTGACGTTTGTTTTGGCGCCAAAACACATAATGCACAGACGAGACCGGCTTGTTTTCTCATCGGCACATCACAGATCACACGCACAAATATAGCTTGCACTATTCAAAACACCATTACTAAAACCGTGCATTCGATTCTAATCTCTAACACAAGGCGGTAGGAAACATCAAACGTCACGTGTCAGTTTGACAGCTGTCACGTTTGGTTTGTCTATGCGTAATAGTATATTTCGACCGCGAGAAATGGAAGGGTGAAAAGGTAAACATGCGGGTTATTTTAGTGAATCCATCTAGGTTGGCGGGAGTTTGTGTAAAAAATGGCGCCACGGTTCATATGTGATTGGCGTCCGCTTATGAAACACCTTTTTTTGGTTATCCGTTGTGTAAACACGACGCTTATAGTGCCGATGTTGACTCTCTTCCCGTTTGGGAGTTGCCGCATGTATGCCACTAGTTTAAATTATGTGAGAAATATTATGTACTACAAGTTTTCAAAATCAATTAGGTAGTGCGTAATGCTTTTCACTTTAAAACCAGTTGGGCCCCGTTTTGACCCGTGTTTGTTGTTAACAAAGAGAAATCATTACACAATTATAATCTCTATGATTTGCTTAAAAAACACGACTTTATCCGCGAGCAAAATTGCTATCGCCTATGAGCGGTCGTATGACGTATCGGAACATACAAGGCGAATTGTAGGTGTCCTGGCCCATCTGGGAAAAAGGCCTGAGTTTATGTATGTATGTCGTATCAGGCGAATTGCATGCCCGTCTTGCCACTCATGGCAAAAAAAAAAACAAATTTAATCATATATCATAAATTTATAGGTAATATTAGTCGGATTATATACTTAAAAAATATATGTTTCACTATAAAGTTCGTGGGGGCCTATTGGTAAGCGGACCAGACGCGGCTACCAGCATGTTCACGGTGGTCGCGGGTTCAAATCCCAGGACACTTCTGACTTTTCGGAGTCATGTGTGTATTAATAGTCAATCACCACGCACTATAAGGGCTAAAGAAAACATCGTGAGGAAACCTGCATACCATGGCGATTTGTAAGAAATTCTATACGTAAAGTCTGCCAATCTGTACTAAGCCAGCAAGGTGGACTATTCGGCCTAACTCCTCTCAATCGTACTCTCAATTTTAGAGGAGGCCCGTGCCATGCAGTGGGAAGTATATGAGTTGATATAGATAGAGATTTCATTGTAGTTGGTGGAAGGATGTGCATATCCGCCCGGACTTTGACTACCGTATACGATGCTGAAAAACACATTTGAGTGTAGCTTCAGTCAGGCCGGCATTATTGTGTCGACCGACGATTACTAACCATTCCGTCGATACATAAATTAGAATGTAAAGAACTTTGTCAGCTATATTCTAGCAACTTTATTATCCTTCTTTAAAAATACAATTATCTTTAGTACTTAATTATGAAGTCAGCACTAATAGGGCTTAAATTAACTTAAACTTAAAGTCCGTCAAGCAATTATTAGATAATCTAATCCTACATAAATTGCCCCCGAACGGGAATCGAACCGGCGATATTTCGTGTCGCAGCTGCTTGTTATCGACGTTAAAACTAGTCTGACATGTGTAGCTGTTGGTAAAGTATAATCAGTCTATGCATCAGGAATAAGTCTAAATGTTAGCACTAACATTTAGACTAGTCTAACTAAAAGTCTAGACTTCACGCAATTCGTACTTAGATTATTATCTTTTTAACCTAATTAAAAAGGTCATTTTATTGATCCAGTTGGATCACGTATAAGGTTAATCAACCTAGGTTCGATTCCCGATTAGGGAAGTTTTTATGGATATTTTTTTATTTAATTAAACCGGCAAACGAGTTAAAAGCTCACCGGATGTTGACTGATTTCTACTACCCATGAATATCTACAATAATTAATTGGAATATATAAATAAGTCAATAACACCCAACAGTCACATACATAGTCGTGACCCCTCACTAAGATTGAGACTATCAGAAACTACGAGAGACATTTCCGTCCGACAAACAGCCAGACCTGAAAACAATATTTGTGGGCCGCACAAACATTTCTCTCGGTGCGGGGATCGAACCCGCGGCCTCTCGTTTCACAGGCGGCGTCTAACCAACTGCGCTACGGAGGCTGTCAAAGGAATGTCTACAATTATGTTGGAGATATAAACCTACTGCCTGCTACTGCCTCGGTGGCGTAGTTGTACTTCGGTACGGTCACAAAGCTCAGGTCTCGGGTTCGAAACCCGGGTTGGGTAAAGTGATATTGGATTTTTCTATTCATTATCAGTCCCGAGTCAGGAATTTGTGCCCGATATGGCGATAGGTTCGCCACCTATCACAATGACGGAACATACAAGGCGAAATGTGGGTGTCCTGGCACCTCTGCCTACCTCTTCTGGGAAAAAGGCGTGAGTTTATGTATGTATGTTTATAAACTTACCTAGTATAATCCCGTTTGCAGTAAGTCTTCCCGTCTCTCACGAAGCAGGTGCAAGACTCGTCGAGGAACTGGCGGCACTCCTGACACTTGAGGCAGGCCGCGTGCCACTCCAGGTCTGGAGCCACCCTCAGGATGTACTGGTCGTGGATCTGGCCGCCACAACCCACGCATAGGGACAGACGGAGCTTTTCTGCAAGAGAAACTTGGGTTTAGAACTTACTCACTTTACTTTTACTATTATTTTTATTGTGTTATATCTTCATAGTATTTCTGTACAGTGCAAAAAAGGATTAAATAAATAAATAAATAGGAGATTGAATGTAGATATGATGTAGATTATTTATGGATGCTTAAGTTTTTTTAAGGCATGAAGAGGGTGGCATTCGCCTGATGGTAAGCGATATAACTGCTCATAAACAGAAGCAAAACCAAACAACACCTTGAATAATAAAGCAATGCTTGGCATTCCACGGCACTCGCATCCTGAGATATAAGATGTTAAGTCTCAAAATGTCCGGTTTTAAAACCGGAAAACAACAGTGCATTTATGCTGTTTGGCGAGAGAAATAGACATTGCGGTGGTACCTACCCAGGCGGCCTCTCAGTAAAAAACTTAACAAATGTAAGAGGATATCTTTTAAAACGCCTTAGTTTTAATTAGTATCCTGAATATTCTAGCATATTCTGATAAACAAAACTTATCGGAGCTTGCATTATTATGTATTTTATAATAACTGACACATATACTGTAATTTTAATGTATAATATAAATCGATTGTTTCAACCATAGCAGTTCCACCGTTTTACATAAAGAGATGTCTTAAATTTCATTGTTCTTATCGAACATCTTTGCCGTGAGAAAACATCGCGACAAAACCTGTATACTTAGAAGTATATATGTACAAGGGATAACAAGACTGCTACCCAAACAAACACGATAATATTTAAAAAATCACATAAACAAATTGTCGCGTTTCTCTGCGTAATTTTTAGTTGCATTTCGTAATTACTAAAACTACCACCAGGCTTTATTTTCGGTAGCAGTCTTGATATACCTTGTATAAAAGATGTAGATACGTAAAATCGACCAAATCGTACTAGTCCAACATATTATACCTGACGTCCAGATCTCAACCAATCTTATCCCTAAAGGATTCCTATACCCAATAGTACTTACCGCATACTAACTATATACCATACAAGATCAAAAAGACCCAGTGACGTCACAAAACCGGTCCATCCATCCGCAAAACGCATTCAGTCACATTATAAAATGAATTATGAATATGTTACTCGGCGCAAATCGATAATCTGTAGGCGTGGTTAGCTAGGCCCCACCCACTACATCCATCCCGCTCGCACGGCACCTCTCGCTCCCCCGTGGGAGTGACGCGTGGTCCTTCAAGCCGGTATAAAGGTTATGTCTTATTTTTATTCCTACCCTTTGATAATTAGTGATTGTGGTTGGTATGTTTCTGGATATTAATTGATAAGTAAGTTTGGAATTCGTTAGTTGGTAGTATTCCGTAGGGATGGATGTGTAATGACTGTAATAAGTCGATATTTTTTTCTTGCATATCTCAATTTACGTTTGTTTTTTTTTTATTACAAACGAGCAAGCACGTCGCCTGATGGTAAGTGATCACTGCACATGAACATCCACAACGCTTGGATCATGGATGTGTTGCCGGACCATCAAGGGTATATGTTTTTATTTCTTGTGGTCTTAAGTTCGATTTGGCTGGATTGTATAATAGCTGGTTTGACATATAATGTTAGTAATTTTATCCGTAACTTACATCTGGGATTTAGGATAAAACAGGCTGCACTATTTTATATAGGGAAAATTAGATCAAATATTCGAATACAGGTATCAATAATCTTTGTTCTGACTACGCTGCACCGCTTTTTCCTTTTATTTTCTTGGTATGGCGAGACGAGCATGCCGTTCACCTGATGGTAAGCGATACGACCGCTCATTAACAGTAGCAAAACCAAACAACAACTCGAATTAAAACAATGCTTGACGTTCCACTGCGCTCGCCATCCTGAGACATAAGATGTTAAGTCGCAATATGTCCAGTAGTTACTCTGGCTACAATATCTTTAATCCCAAACACAATTAATCATTTACACTGCTGTTTGTTTGTTTATTTATTTTAGTAATTATAAAAATTATGAACTCTCATAATGTAGTTCTTCAACCGTTAAAAATTATCTTGTACTGATTTCGTTTGTGCAAATTAACATACTAAATTACAAACCGATATAAAAAACAGTTTGTATAAAAAAAATATATGTTATTTTTTGACATGTGACATTGAATTTAATAACAAAAAAGAAAACATTTTCCTGGGTAGTAAAATAGAAACTTAAAAGCAACGAGATCATTAGATTGCTAATTAAATAAATCCAAGACTGAATTATAATTAATTAATTCTGTATCTGTATCAGCCCATATACGACCCTCTGCAGGGCACGGGCCTACTCTACGATCGAGAACACGATTGAGAGTGGTTAGGCCATATACTCCACCACACTGGCCTAGTGCGGTTTTGTGAACTTTTACATACCATAGAAATTCCTACAAATCGCCATGGTATGTAGGGTTCGTTAAGATGTTTTCCTTCATCGTTTTAGTGCGTGGTGATTGACTATCAATACACACATGACTCCGAAAAGTCAGAGGTGTGCCCTGGGATATGAACCCGCGACCACCGTGATCATGTTGGCAGTCGCGTCTGGTCCGTTACCAACAGGCCACGCACTTAAAAATTAATTAATTATGGATTTTATTCGTATCCTCAAAGTTGTAGAGTCGATACCGTACTTATACCTAGAAGAATATTCTTATAAAACCTGAGTTTCTTATACAAAGGCGTAATAAGATTTCATAGTTCATTCTTATTTTTTTTTATTGCTATGAATGGCGATACGAGCATGCCGTTCGCCTGATGGTAAGCGATACGACCGCTCATGAACAGTAGCAAAACCAAACAACACCTTGAATTACAAAGCAATGATTGGCATTCCACTGCGCTCGCCACCCTGAGACATAAGATGTTAAGTCTCAATATGTCCAGTAGTCACTCTGGCTACAATGCCCTTCAACCCGAAACACAACAGTGCGTTTACACTGCTGTTTGACGGGAGAAATAGACACTGCGGTGGTACCCACCCAGATGGCCTCTCACATATGAGAGACCTACCACCAGTGAAAGTTTCTTTTGTTTCTTTCGATGGAATGTAACTAATAGAGTCTTTGAGATTTTTGTTTCAAATTCGAAGCAATGAGATTAATGAAGTACTTATTTATTTCAAAGATGGTGTTTTTATTTATAAAATAAAATAACTGGTGTTAGGTCTCTCATATGTGAGAGGCTGAGAGGCACATACCAAGAAAAAGACATTGCGGTGTACCTACCGCCGCAATGTCTTTTTCTCCCGCCTAACAGCAGTGTAAATTCACTGTTGTGTTTCGGATTGAAGGACATTGTAACCATAGAAACTACTGGACATATTGAGACTTATCACCTTATGTCTCAGGATGGCGAGCGCAGTGGAAAGCATTTATTTGTAATTCAAGGTGTTGTTTGTTTTTGCTATTGTTCATGAGCGGTCGTATCGCTTACCATCAGGCGACCGGCATGCTCGTCTCACCAATCATAGCAATAAAAAAGAAGTATCTAAAAAAAAAGGTTTTGTAAAGAAAGCGCAAAATAAATGTTTATAAGACATTCCATATTTATCATGTATAGCTTCGGTGAGATATTGAAAACCACAAAATTAAACAAAACGTAAATTCGTATAAACCAGGACAGTCGATAAGCGCGGGTCCTCATTACGGCGGCGCCTCAAAGGAATAATTAAGCATTATCTGTAACCGGCGGTACACCCCCCCTCCTCACCCTTCCTTAACCCCCCTCCCCCGTCCTCCCCCTTCCCCCTTCCCCCTCCGCCGCGCAGGCCCGCTCACTGCGCACTTGCTCTGTTCATTAATTGAAAGATAAATTTAGTGGTATTTTACGGAAATTGATTAATTAATCCGAATTGCGATGGTTGAACTTTGATTTTTTTTGGAAGGTTTTAAGATTTTTGGGAGTTTGTGCATATTTTTTGGGGTTAAATATTTGAAGCTCAATGCCGTCTAGATAATGTGTAACAGACATTTATCTTGCCATTTACAATTTGAGAGCCTCCGTGGCGCAGTTGGTTAGACGCCGCCTGTGAAACGAGAGGCCACGGGTTCGATCCCCGCACCGAGACAAATGGATATGAGGCCTAGAAGTATTTGTCTCGTGTTTAGGTGCTTGTAAGCCCGAAAAATATCAAGTAGTTTCTGATACACGATAAAAGACTCGTATCTTAGTTTAAGTTTTATACTCATAATCTAAGTATTAACGTAACCAATATAATAAAAAGTGAAGACATTACAAAATTAAACTTATTTTTTTTTGTTATTTTATAGTTACTTCGCAAATTTTATATAAACCGATTAACGTTGTTTTATTGTATAAAATTCAATGTGTCTTCTTCATTCTGAATATGTTTTGAATGCGTTTATTTTCAATTATGTTTTTGTTTTTTGTTATTCACATTTCTGTTTATTTATCTTGAGTTTAATTTGATGTTGTACAATTTAATTTATTTATTACAAATGTTGTGTACACCTTTAATTGATATGTATATCAGTAGATTGTCCTAGATGTATTATTAGAAAATGCTTAATATACATGTCGTTGGTGTGCCTATTTCAATAAAAAAAAAGACATAAAAACAGCTCTTAATATTTTGTCAATAGCATGACAACGCATTCAGTCGCCAATAGATTCTAGACCATCCGTAATAATAATAATAAATAACACCTAACAGTCACATACATAGTCCTGACCCCACACTAAGATCGAGTCTTGTGTCGTGGGTATCAGGAACTACGAGAGACTTTTCGGTCTCACAAACACCCAGACCCGGAAGAAATATTTGTGGGCCGCACAAACATTTCTCTCGGTGCGGGGATCGAACCCGCGGCCTCTCGTTTCCCAGGCGGCGTCTAACCAACTGCGCTACGGAGGCTGTAATATTACTATATTCATACATACATACATAATCGTCACGCCTGTATCCCACAGGGGTAGGCAGAGACTACAGACCGCCACTTTGCTCGATCCTGACATACTGCTTTCGCTTCATCCACTTTCATCAACGTCTTCATGCATTCTCGTCGGTTCAGGGTACTTTTGACCTGACCCTTGTTGAGGGTATCACCGATTTGGATGGTGTATATTCGGTGAGGTCGACCCCTACCGACTCTTCCATCCACACAAGCATTATGTATTTACATAATCAAAATGTGATAATAAAATATAAAAAGATCATTTTATAATAACAGTTTTATATGTTCGCAAATTAATATTTTGCACATGATACGTAATTAAAGCGGTGCAAAATTGCTCAAGTGTAACTGTTTACAACGTCGATGAAATGACTAATGCTTCGCAAGACGTAATTAAACTCAGACAATGTAGTAATTAAAATATACATTAAACAATAAAAACAACGGGGCCGGACTTGGGTTGATAAGAAGGGGACACGAGCCCCCAAAACTTGTAAGGTAGTGTTCGATGTCCTGATAAAATTCTAGTTTGTGCTTTTATAATTTAAATAAATTATTATATTATAATCAATTTATATTTTGGTCAATAATAAATGGTGAAATTTTAATGTTAAGTTAGGACAATTTTAGAAAGTATCTTTAGAGTTAGGGTGGAAAATATTGTTTAAGGTACGAACTCCACGCCAAAAAAGACGAACATGTTTTATTTGAGATTAAAATACAGTGCTATCGAAAATAGCTCACAAAATGCCATTGATATGACAAAAGTCATGCATTTTAGAGTAAGGTGGATTGTTTTTGTCGTTTTTTCAAGTCAGTAAGTCCATTCAAAGGAGCCTTCTCCTAAAAGAGATATCTAATGCTAAACAGCGATCACTCACAAATCAGTATGTTCTTTTTAAATTTATTATGACTCCCATAAAAGCACGCAATTCGTACCCACAAGTACAGTTGCAAAAATTATCCATTTGAAAGGATCAACTGTGATTGTGTTTTATTGTTGGTATTTAAAAATGCATTATTTTAACGATACAAAAATTAATTAACTTTCAAACTCTCGTTTGAAAGGGTTGTAAAGCAGTTACCTATGGTTTTCTTTTTTTTTTCAAAGTGACCCTTTTTTTTATTACTAATGTTCGCTAAGAGGTTATTACATAGATCCGGTTATAAACAAAACAATACACCTGACGATATGTGATTGCTACCGCCCATAAACATTTACTTGATAAGTAATGATGTATGAATGATGTTGCTAGCATTTCAAAATGGGGGAAGAGTAAGGAAAAAGGACAAGAGAAGCGAATGGCATATAATCTGACTTACTTTTTATAATTTATTTTTCTACTTTTGTAAGTCCGACAACGTATTTTAAAATATCAAACGTTATCCATCTAAATCTACGATGATCGTCAGGTATCTAAGTTTTTAATTTTGTTTCGTTCTATCTTATAGATACACTGGTAAGCCATGGCGCGGATGGTTTGCAAACCGGCTGTGAAACGAGAGGCTACAAGTTCAATTTCTATACTAAGATGTTTTCTTATTTTGTCTCACAAATAAAACGTGATATTGAAAAATCCACATTATTTCTTTTTTTATTGCATAGGACCAGCAAACGAGCGAACATGGCTAGTGATCACTGCCGCCCATGAACATCCACAACGCTTGGACCATAGATGTGTTGCCAGTCCTTCAAATCGGGAGGGGAGCGGGCAGGAAAGAGGATGGGAAGATCTCCTGTGAGACAGTGGTACCGGCCCGTACGAGTCTGCCCATTGACGCTGAGTTATGACTGACAACAGCCTGGCTCTACCACTTTGTACCAGTAGTTAGTTCAGTAATTATATTATATTATGGTACATTTCTGTTATGTTTTTCACCCTTTCTTTAATTCAATTGTTATTGTTGCATGTTTTGATAGCCTTGAAAGGTGCTGCTTTTATTATATTTCTTGTATTCTTTTAGTGTAAATAAATTTGTAATCACTACTGATTGTCCTGTAATAATAAATACAGGACATATCAAGACTTCGGCCGAAATCAAAGGCAGATGGTAGTTTTAGTGATTACAGACTCAATGCAAATATATATTTTTGTGATGTTTTGAATATCATCGCTTTTCCAAAGATTTTGCTAAAATAATAATTTAAACCCTGGAGTTCTATAGCGTCATTTAAAATAAAATAGTGTACATTATTATGTCAGGAAAAGCTATGTATAAGATTTACTACCAAATAAGAGAGAGAGAAAAAGTAGCTTTTTATAAAAAATATTTGCGTTGTGTCTAAACTTTGTAGTCACTAAAACTACCACCTGGCTTCGTTTTCGGTGGTTCGATAAACTGAATAATACGACAAAAGACTTGTATCTCAGTCTGAGGTCAGGACTAACATGATCGTTTCCTGGTGGTAGGTCTCTCATATGTGAGAGGCCATCTGGGTAGGTGCCACCGCAGTGTCTATTTCTCCCGTCAAACAGCACGCACTGCACTGTTGTATTTCGGATTGAAGGGCATTGTAGCCAGAGTAACTACTGGACATATTGAGACTTAACATCTTATGTCTCAGGATGGCGAGCGCAGTGGAGAGCCAAGCATTGCTTTGTAATTCTAGTGTTGTGTGGTTTTGCTACTGTTTATGAGCGGTTGTATCGCTTACCATCAGGCGAACAGCATGCTCGTCTCGCCATCCAATACAATAAAAAAAAATCGTTGTATTATAATAAATACTCTTTTATGTGATGAATATTATGCAGTACACGGTAACTTCCTGAGCATCGGTCACGGTCGACGCGGCGTGAACTAACATTATGTTTTATTGTTTCAGTTTAATAACCTTTTGAATATATTTCTCATCAGAAAAATCAAAACATTTTGCAAATTTATTTTTTATGGAATATCAGAAATATTGTTTATTTAGGAATATATGTCAAATGTCGTTTAATAGTCTTGTTTAATAGTGAATATTATGAGGTTTTCAAATCCTAATGTTGATTCTAAATTCAAATTAAATGTATAAACATTTTTTTGATAATCCTTACAAAACATTAACTTGCAAAGTGTTTCGAATTTTCTGATAAGAAGTATATTTTAAAGTAAATAGGCCGTTTGGTAGACGCTTAATTTTTTTACATTTTTATATAGAGTCTATCTATATAATAATAACGATTCCAAAAAAAATTAGAAAATCCCTTTTGACTGAATTTGTCATGACTACGTGACAGTTTGGTATATTCCTTTATTATTTATTTATATAGATACACTAATGTGCATTAGCAGGTATTTTAAAGTGTTAAACAGCAAAATATAGTGTGATTTATGTCTGCAGCATCAATGAGCCGCGTGGACAGAGGTTCTACCGCCTTAAATAAATATTTTATGTATATTAACGGAAGCCTTGACAGCCTCCGTGGCGCAGTTGGTTAGACGCCGCCTGTGAAACGAGAGGCCGCGGGTTCGATCCCCGCACCGAGAGAAATGTTTGTGTGGCCCACAAATATTTCTTCCGGGTCTGGGTGTTTGTGAGACCGAAAAGTCTCTCGTAGTTCCTGATACCCACGACACAAGACTCGATCTTAGTGTGGGGTCAGGACCTATGTATGTGACTGTTGGGTGTTATTTATTTATTTATTTATTTATTTATTAACGGAAGACCTATTGTATGTTTAGCAGTTGACTTTTATTGTAGCTGAAAAAGAGACAGATAGATAGAAGGAGAGAGGGTAATAAATATGAAATTGATGCAATCAAATTAGCCCTATCAGCCATCAGGCGTATTTTCTTAGTACTTTTGTAACAAAAACAATTTTTGAAAACAACTTGAAAAAACCGACACAGATAAAATAAAATTCTAACAGTGCACCGAAGAAATTTTAAAGATAATATGTCATTTTTTGATATGCACAAATTGACTGCTGAAAATAATGGAATGTAGTGAGAGTGAGTGAAAGTATGAGAGTGTAAGAGTGAATGAATGTAGGGAATATGGAGGAATGGGACAGATGGATAGATGATGAAAAGACGCATGCGCGTAGGACGATCAAATAATGAAAGACGTTTATAAATAGTTCAAAATTATCGAAGAGTAAAGAAAATTAGAAGAGGAGAGACTTTTATTACTCTCCGCACACAATATCTACGTAATGGTTTTGCTACATAACCTTACTGATGACTTTTTTATTTTATTTTTGCAATTTAGCCGCTTATTGTCAAAGAATTTACATAACAAAAAAGTTATTTAAAAAAGTTATTTAAAAACTTAAAAACACTGAACTGTTACTATGTTACTATTCCTGTTACTATTCCGACGGCAAGTCACGAAATCTTGCAAAATACATTTATTTTAAACTCACACAGTGAAAATCATGATCTGCGAATCAATTTTTGGGCACAATCATTTTTACTCTTACTTATGTATATCAGAAAATTATATGAATTTGGTTATCATTTTGGCATATTATATATTTTTATAAACATATGTATAAAGTGGAACATAACTTATAGAACCGCCTTCTATTTGTTAAAAATAATAATAATCTACTACTGTGTTAGAAAACTAGCCCACACGTGGACCAAAAGCGATCGCTTTGCTGTTGAGTTATCGTAATTAAAATAACTGTATCAGCCCACATACATCCTACTGCAGGGCACGAGCCTCTTCTACAATTGAGAGTACAATTGGATAGAGTTGGTCCGTATAGTCCACCACGCTGGCCTAGTGCGGGTTGGCGAACATTGAATACCATAGGAAAATACTATACGTGACGGATAAAATAAACCAGGCAACAGATTTTAATGTATTTTAAGTAATAGAAAGTGACTCAAGAAAAAGGTTTATACGTAGATATATATTTATTTTTGTAATTTCGTCGGCTTAGACAATATACTAGCATATTGATATTCTCCAATGGTACTTGAACATATAAAATGGTCCTTTTGATCGGTAGCGCGCGGTCCCGGGTTCGAAGCTGTGTGTTTTAGTGCGGTGCTACCCGCCGGAGATAACAGGCCGTGTTGCGCGGCGTCTTTGAGACCAGCGCTTTGCGGTTGCCGCCTCTGAGTTTCTTATTGGAGGTAGGGTTGGCGCGAACGACTTTTTGGTAATTTTTATACTAGGAGAATGAACGTATAGTTAGTGCAATGTAATTTAAATATAATATTTGTTTATGATTTAGGATTAAAACTTGTAACTAGGTCGTTTAATAAATCTTATAAGATATCCCTAAACAAACTCGGAATCTCGATGGAGTCAACCTGTATGTAATGACAAATGCCGGCAAGAAATAGTAAAAAAATATGATTTTAGAAAATATTCTTGATGATTTAATGTAACTTCAGAAAAATCATTACATTTAGTTTTCAGTTTTTGTGCTTAAAGTAATTAAATATGGACCAATGTCCAATTTGAAAGCATCTAATAAAAGTTAACCATCAAAAAAATTAAAACCTCACTGAATATATGAACGAAACACAATTCTATTAACACAACTACCACTTTAAACTGTTCATTAATTTTATTCGAATTTCTGATAGTTGAAAAGTCTTTAATAAATAAATAATCAAACTCACATTTCACAACCCTACCCACACGGCGGAGACTGGGCGGTGTACATTATTGACACAATAAATTCTAACGCACGCGTTTTTGAAACCAGACTCGGACGCACACACACTACTAGCTCACACACACCCGCACGCACGTGTGCTCACACACACACACACAAGGTGGGACGCGATCGCACACACAGCGTACGGATTACACACAATGGCTCCGAGACCGAATGCACTGTGTTGCTAGTTTTAAAATAATTGATTTGATTGGAGTGTTTTATGTAATTAATGTCTTGAAATAGTCTTTCTTGGTATTTATTTTGAATGACAAATTACTATTTTACACTAAGTGATATTGTTATTTGCAAACTTATACAGTTGCGATAATACAAGGAAGTAGTATGTAAAACAAACAACATTATATTGTAAATTAGAATGTTTCGTATCGCAACACATTCTATTTGCCATATTTTCCATCGAGCCCATAGCCTCTTACAGAGTACTCGGCTCCAAAAACGCGTTGTAATTCCTTCCTTTATCAAAAACATAGCCAAAAAATATTTGTCTCTTGACCAAACATTTATTTATTCAACCATATTATACATGTTGTATATAGGATTCATGCTTTGGGCATTGAACCTTTAGGTGATGTAGAGATTTAACAAGTTATATGTTATTTATGAAATAAATTGCAAATTAAAACCCTTTTAAATGAAAATTGTACGTAAAAAAAGTTACCCTAAAAATCGGGAGTCGTTTTAACTAGCAACACCAACGCAAAGGTACGCACACGGTGCCATCGCGCGGCTAAATGACGTAAGTGACCATTTCCGGGTCGGATTATGCTTTTATTGAGTGCTGGGTGTAAACAACGTCGACCCATTCACCCAAATTCTTATATTTTAATACTCAATGGATTTAACTGTTGAGTATTTTAAGTTACAAGTTATATTAAATGAGGACTAAAGGTCGTGCGATTAGGAATGTTTTTTTTATATTGTATCAGCCCATTACAGGGCACGGGTCTACTCTACAATCGAGAGTACGATTGAGAAGGGTTAGGCCGTATAGTCCACCACTCTGGCCTAGTGCGGGTTGGCGAGTTTTCTATTGATATGACAAAGTGACTACAATGTAAGATGGTAAATAAGATTATCGGAATAGAGTATCTACTTTCGATAATAATTAAAATGGATTGTGCTAAATGGTCGACGCAATGTTGCCAGCCTGGTCAAAACCCGATATTCAAAGACGGAACCGGAATGTGGCAAACTTGTGTAGGATTATGACTGACTTTATACCATCGTGTACGTGGCATCTTGGTGGTCCTTGTCTAAGCGGATATGCGTTTCCTACTTCCACCTTTAGGCCTCCGACAATCTCATTAAATGACTAAATAAAAAAATAAATAGTCACATAGATAGACCCACGCTAAGGTCAAGTCTTTTGTTATATATCAGAAACCACGAGTTACTTTTCGGACTCACTAACACCCAGACTGGCAACAAACATTTTGGACCGTGCAAAAATTTGTCTCATTGCGAGAATCGAACCTGCGGACTCTCGAATCATAGTTACTGTAGCTGTTAACTTCAAATCTTTGTTAGTAGGTAATACCTCTTCGATCAAGTACGTTATTAGTACTACTAACTACAGCCTTAATGACCTAAGCCAAGGCACAAAAAATATAGTTTTCTCAACTTGTAAAATCACAACTAAGATCTTTATGAGATTCATAGATTAGATCTAATTTATGCTATATTTTGATCTTCTATTCGTTTGTAAAATACTTTTTTTAACTTTTGAGTTTATTTTGCAATAAAATGCGAGACGAGCATGCCATTCGCGTGATGGTAAGTGATACGACCGCTCATGGATAGTTCCAAAACCAAACAACTGCATGAATTAAAAAGCAATGCTTAGCATTCCCTTGCGCTCGCCATCCTAAGACACAAGGTGTTAAGTTTCAATATGTCCAGTACTCTATAATGTCCGCCAAACCGAAACACAAAAGTGCATTTACACTGCTGTTTGACAATTATTTCGTGTACACCTTAGACTGCCCTCTCGTTTTCCTATTTATATATCCATCAAAAGTTATATCAATGCGTTAACATATATCTTATGTTTTGGTCATAAAAACAATATTATTATTTACAAAAATTCCACATGTATACTAATGAATAAATAAGTGTTTGACACACGTAATAAAAACATCTGCTATGAATATTTGGCGACATATTTCAACGGAAATATAGTTATTCGAAAAACAGGTTTCCGTCGGTTATTTATAGACTTTTGTAGGATACTGTTTGGGTTAACCTAAGTTGAAGAAATTATGGATTTTGACTTGAATTATTGTCATTTATCGGCATTATAATCATTATTTTTAGGTTCAGGAATATCATAGAATATAGGCCTTTCTCGAGGATCATCAAAGCCATTGAACCAACTTGTACCTTTTGTAATAATCATTTTTAGGATCAATACTAGAGTTTCTTGTCTATTCTTCTTTATTGAGAAGTCGTCGTTCTTTAGTTATTTGATAAAAAAAAACACTGAATCCAAATCTACATTTTTATGAATCTTTAAATTATTTACAATGTATACGCGGCAAATCATTTCAGGTTTCTCAAACCAAAAACCTGTGGTTCGCAAGAATACTTTGAAGTGCCCATCTGGGATTTGAACCCAGGACTTCGGTGGTTCCAAAACTCATACAATGTCAGTGGAGTAGAGGGGCAATGAGAAGATAAAGAAATCATTTACTTATTTCTTTATAGTGAAGGAAGGTTAAATTAAGTTTCTACTTTTCTAAATAAGATATTACTAAAGCACAAACAAGTACGTATACATATAATATAAAAATCCAATAGCACACCAAAAATCGAAAAGGAATCAATAAACAAAAACTCAACAAAGCGAAATCTTTTAAAACACGAATTCCATTTACTAATAACTAAGCAAATATATTAACTTCTGAACTTAACGCACACAAACACTATAATCGCGTGACAAAAAAGTCCAATAAACACCACAAAGCAAAGGGTTGAATGGAACAAGCGCACGCGATAGTGACCCGTAAAGCTTTTCATGTTGGTTTTCAAGCTTATATTTGTAAAGGACGGGGCGAAATTAGCGGCTCCTACTTGCGGCAAACTTTAAAGGTTAGGTTAAGTTAAGTGATAGTTTGGTTAAATTTAACAAAAACTGGTTAAATAGCGGACGGGCAGTCAGTTTGGACCCGTAGCGTAACCGCTGTTTGTCGAAGATTAACAAGTTAGAATTTGTCAGTAAGATATTAAGGTTACTGGCGCCACGGCACTTTGACGCCGCCGACGTAGTTAACTCTGGGTGGGAGGCAATTCATCTCATGGTTAAATAGATCGTAAGTTCACGCCTGTATCTGTGAAAGGGCAGGCAGAGACAACAGTGCTACACACAGTTCATCGAAATTATTTCCGTTCGAAAAGTAACCTTTTCCGTTATGCTGCACAAAATTTCCTATCCCAGGCGGGTAATGTGAAATTGTTCAAACTGAACTGACGTTTTTATGGAAATAAAACTCTAACTCTATCTAGGCGGGTACGTCCTACTTATACATACTTTTATTTGTTAAAAAGTAATAAATAATTTAACTTCATGGGAATAAAATGTTAAGAGTCATCGGAGTATGTTATCGCGCGGTAATTGATTTCATCTCGGTATGAGAATGCTACTGTGGCGACGAGGCTGTGAAACAAGCGGAATGGTGTATGCACAAGCGGTAGCGGATATCGGAAATATTTTTCTTTTTACTGTTTCTTTATGAGTGCGAGCGGATAAAGTTATTACCAAATGATTTTTAATAAAATTTGATTTTGTTAATATAATTTGACTACGAATCATTTTATAGTCAACCGTTGCTCTGGTTTTAACTTCTTGGATTACTTAGCTTACACTGAAACTTCCTTTATTGACACTTTTAGGTACACTATATTTATGTGCATACATCCAAAATCCCTGAGAAATTCAATAAGAGTATTTTTCTTCACCATTAAACCAGAGATGACTATGAATAAACAGGAAACTTCAAAAAGAGACTTGACGGTTCAAACCATCTCGACGCGAACCAAAAGATTCTCCGATTCTTTTCTCTGCCGTACCGTCAAGCTGTGGAACAGTTTGCCATCACACGTGTTCCCTTCTTCCTATAATCCTGGGTCCTTCAGTCGTAGCGTGAAGAGGCATCTTAGCAGGCTGGCATGATTGTATCGAATGGCATGAGACCGCCGTCTGATGCCATTCGATACTCTACCTAGACGGCATTTGCACTTACCACCAGAAGCAATCACTATGCTGTGCCAGTATAAAAAAAGCAATTTGTGACCAGGAGACGCGTACTTGGGTACCTGACGTTTTATTCTGTGATACCTTCAAATCTCCGACCTTAACTTTAGTAGTCCGTTCTGCTCTAACTAGAATAATTCTACTAATATGACTTCTATTAATTATTTTCACATTTAGATTTGTATAAAAACATTTACGATCATACCTACTTTAGATTTAATTACTTAAGAATGCAGGAAACATACATTTCCCGCTTATTAAATGTATTTTCAAAGGAATAAAATTCAAAAATTATTCACTGTTGATTTACAATACAAGGAAAGCGTGTTTTAAATTTACAACACCAGTTTATATTGAAATAAAATTTACAAATAGTATCGCGTATTTTATTCATAAAAATAATTAACATACCAACATGTAACGTTGAATTAATTAATTAGTATAGGTATTCAATAATTAAAGACTGGTATTTGAATGTTAGTATTTTTTTTGATATGCTGGTGGTTGCTATGATCTATTTTTCCTGCTCAATCTTAGGCAATTTTTCTCGTCTTTGGCTTCCTTGACTAAGTCTGATAACATCAAAGTTTTTTTTATAACCTTTGAGCCTTAAATCACCCTTATTACGCCAGTCACGTCTAGGCATAATATATTGTCGATCTATTAATAATTAAATACTATTACAGTTTCACAGATCCTAAAAAAACATACTGTCCAATATTTTTGTAAGTTTGCACGACAAAATAATTTTGAAAATGCCTGATGGTACTTATATACCACAATTAAAATAGACTAGTCATTGGTGAATGATGGTAATTTTTTATACTTACAATAATGCCGGCCTCATATACGTGAACTAAAAACTAAACTACGTGGCCTCATAAGCATAGGTTTTTATCCGGTCTTGTACCAATTTTATTTTATTATTACCCGCTATACTTTCCGCTCACGCTTTTTTAATGGCCCCAACATCAAGATCAAGATAAAGATACTTTCTGAATCATTTTGACGTCTATATCTCGTATCGGACGCCATCGCGGCCGTTCCGAGACGATAAAAAATATAATACTCAACCCGCGAAGTGACTAATATCTTAAAGGTTATTCGGCCTTCCAATTGCAATTAAGGATTTAAGGAATAAGATTCATTAAAATATTTTTTTCCAATAAATAAATACATCCAACAGTCACATACATAGTCCCACACTAAGATCGAGTTGTGTAGTATATTTTTTATTGCACTGAATGACGAGACGAGCATGCCATTCGCCTGATGGTAAGCGATACGACCGCTCCTAAACAGTAGCAAAATGAAACAGCACCTTGAATTACAAAGCAATGCTTGACTGCGCTCGCCATTCTAAGACATAAGATGTTAAGTCTCAATATATAGTCCAGCAGTTAATCTGACTACAATGTCCTTCAATCCGAAACACAACAGTGCATTTAAATTTCTATTTGGCGAGAGAAACACACATTGCGGTGGTACCTGCCTAGACGCCCTCCTATACATGAAGAGACCCACCACCAGTAAGTAATATTAGAAACGATGAGGGAGTTTTCGGTCAAACACCCAGACCCGAGACAAGAGACATTTAGGCTTCACAAACATTTGACGGTGCAGAGATCAAACCCGCGGCCTCTCGTTTCACAGCCGGTTTACCAACTGCGCTACGGAAGCTGACGCTGTCTGTGATGACGCTGTCTTTGACTTGCATATGTACCTACCCTTCTAAGGTACAGGTGTTATATTTCCTTTTTCATAAGTCTGTAACACCAGATTCCTTTGAGATTGGTTGTCAAGTTTTTTGTACTGTTCACGTTGTCATAAAACCCTTTTTACGGTAGCCCGAGACGTCAGGTTTTTTTTAATCCGTCTTAGGCCGGTGGCTCACATAAGCCGAGTTTTTGTGACGCAATATAATGGATATTTGATGGATTTTAAGTTTGTTGCTACTGTTTTAAATACATATTCTGTTAAGTGGCATGATAAGTTAAAATAGAGCCAACGCAACGGTAAGTTTAAAACAATCCAAATTTATTTCGGTAAACAATTGTTAGTTATCAATTGACACAATTATGCCGGTAAGGTCGAAATAGAAAGTATACGGACCAAATATGAATGCCTAGAATATAGAATCAGGGATTCAAACTAAAGAATACTATCTAGGAAGACCGTCCTACATTTATTGGTACCGACGAATCACAAGACACGATTTTAGTGTTGGTCAGGATTATTAATGTGGCTGTTGGGTATATTTGTTCATTTATATCTACGTAATAAATAATTTCTTTTTTAATAACTTCAATACACTAATTACCAATATTTCAAAAAAACACCTGATGAATTCAGTTGCACAAGGCTAATGTAAAAGATTATTAAGCAAAATCGAACCTTGTACCTTTATCAAAATTCAAACGCACAACACGATCATAAAAATGCTCCATCGCAAAAACAATGTCCCCAGTGTACACCAAACACAAGATAATCCCCTGCCAAGCCTCTATAATGCGACGCTTGAAGATATTAAAATACTTACGCGACGATAATCGACTTAGGCTCAAAGCGTATTTATCACGTCAATATGAAATGTATTGAAAAACTGTCTAATTATTTTTTATTGGCTTGTAAAGCTTTGTCCTCGTCATTCAGGACTAGTAGCTGGATCGCGTGAGGTCATCGGTTTGATTCTCATGTGTAAACAAATATCAAAATGATAAAATTTCTATGGCAAAATCTGCCAACCCGAATTAGACCAGCGTGGTGGACTATATGGCCTAAATACTCTCAATCGTACTGTTGATTTTAGAGGAAGCCCGTGCCCTGCTGTGGGACGTTTATGGGCTGATACAGATATAGAAGTCTGGCCAACTAAATGGTTTACTTGATATGATTAGTGAGTACTTTTGACCATCTAAAACACTTTAACAGTAGGTGTGCAGCCGAGCTATCAAAATGGAAGGAGAAAGGGCAGAAAAAACGATGGTAGGAGTTGCTACTTCTACTTCTTTTTGGTATTGGGTCGTCGGCAATCAGACTGAGTGAAGAACTCCAGTGAAACCGCTTATTTATGTTATTTTTTTGTGTCAGTGGTATGTATTATCAGAAAGCAACTTATAAAAAATAGTATTAATTTTAATAATGAACTGTTGGTGAACAATAATTAAATAAATACATGGATTGACCCATTCCTATAACAGTCTAAGGAACTATATTCCTTCGTTGAATATAATTCTCGGGTATGCAAGTTTTCTTTTGATGTTTTCCTTCACCATTTTAATTCCAATTATTATATTAAGTTATTAAACAATCCCAAATCAACTACTTATGGAAAAAATGTCGCCAAACAAATTGAGCTTTCAAAATTTTAAACCCTACGCTTTACTTAAATAACAATTGTTCAAACTCCACTTAATTTCACAGTGGCGCCACTAAAAAAAATGACCACATGGTCACTTCCGAACGTGATAAAAACGGACCCAAAACAAGACACAGGGCCATAAATCAAGCACAATGTAGACTTGTCGCCAATGGGTCCTTAGCATTGAGACTGTCTGTACTGTATCAGCCCATATACGTCCCACTGCAGGGCACGAGCCTATTCTACAATCGACAGTATTAGAGGGGTTAGGATATATAGTCCACGCTGGCCTAGTGCGGGTTGACGGACTTTTTCATGTCGTAGAAATTCTTACAAATCGCTATGGTATGTAGGTTTTTCGACGATGTTTTCCTTCATTATTATATTGTCTAATAGTCATAATATAGTAATTAAAATCTAGCCAACAGTCACTTGCATAGTCCTGACCCCACACTAAGATCAAGTCTTGTGTCGTGTATCAGAAACTACTAGAAGTTTCGGTCTTATAAATACCTAGATCAAAAAGGTATGCTTGTTGATTCAACATATTTGTCTCGGCGCATGGATCGAATCCACGGCCTCTCGGTTCACAAACACAAATTAAATTAACGATATAAAATATTACACCGACCTCATACAATAATTATTATTGTACTTTAATAATTTTGAGTTATTAATAGATATTTGTACTATAAATATAATACTAAACATAAATATGAGTTTTGGATGTGTATTTAAAGCTTTTTGTTCATGACAATAGTTCAAATTGTATTAGCATTGGAAAAGATAAAAACTATATTAAATAAAAGCGATTAAATAGCAGCAGTTTTCAATTTTAATTTCTTTTGTTTTGCGTCTCTTCCTTGTCGTAAAGATAGACAAATATTCACCGTCCAATTGAAACCAAAATGTTGAGGTCAGTTTTCTCTCTCTTTCTAACTATTCACCTCTCTGTCGCACACACCGGATGCTCGTCGCGACGATGTCGTCGGGTGACAAATAAAATGGCGCCTTGTTTTTTTTTTTCGAAAAAAGTCCGAAAACCTACGGCCGGCGACGGAGTAGTTTTGTCAAAACATTTTTTTTTTCGAGTGTCAAATTTCTGCTGTCAGACTGACACTTGACAGTTAATTATCGAGTTTGTGAAAGTGTTACACGATGACTTTATCGATATGAACTTACGTTTCTGGCTTTTTCATATTTTAGTTGTCTACAATTTTGTCTCTTTTTATCATGCAATATTATGCTGTTGGTTATATCCTCCTAGCGTCCAGAGATTTTTAGATCTTGTAGTTATTATAGCCCAAAGGTCCTTTTTAAACTACATAATCGTATAACCCGTTACAGCCCAATTTGATTTTTTTTATGGTGGGTCTTCTTGAAGTGAGACTTTTAGATCTATGTTGTGATAGTCCATAGATGCTTTTACAATTTAAATTATTTATCTATCTTTTGTGTTTAAAGATGTGTTTTCAAGAAGTCCTTGGACGATAATCAAAGCCGTGGCCCGAAAACATTTGGGCGTTTATGATAAACTCGACTATGGTTATTTCAATGGCGCTTGGGCGCTAGGAGGATATTGTGGAAGCGGATTGCGTCCAGCGACATCTTGTGATCTTTATAACATTGCCTGCCTAATGTTTACGTGTATATTCGATCTTAATTATCGCTTATTTTAATGGCAACACCTCGCGGAAAAAGAGTTCCCGACAAAAATATACTTTTCCACATAAAACAATGTATTGATATTCAAATAAAGATACATGAAAAATTTGTCCGCCATTACGATTCTTTTTTCAAATACAGAATTAAAAAGTTACATAAAGTTCCGTCTTACCCAGATGACGATATAGGCAACAATAATAATTAATTAAAATTAAGTAGATAATGTTATTTCCCGCGATTTTTTTTGTTGCAATTCTTGCTCAATCCAATGGTTACTTTTAAAAAACTATTTATGAATTAAATTAATATGCAACAAACGCGATGTCATTAGCATTATTCCGCCATTTTAGTCTCAACTCGTAATAATAAACTTTTTATTTTATTTCCTTTGCTACCGACTACTATAATTTTAAGGAATTAATCATTGACAGAGCAAAATGCAAATAAAATAGCGTCAGAAATAGTTAACTTCCTAGAAAATTCTAGAGCCTTGGTGAAAGTCGGTAAAGACCAAGAATCAATGCTAATTAAAGAGTAAAAATAGCATTCTATTGCCTCTCAATAAGTATTGTTTCGAAAGATCCAGAAATTATACTTAATACCGTTCAAGAAAGTAGAAAACCTGTTTCATATTGACACATGCAAGTCACAATTCTGCTTCAAAATTGCCTGATCTCGATCAATATATCGCACGCTTAATATTAAACTGACCGAATCCAAAAAAAATAGACAAGGTAGAATAGATCTTATGTTACAAATCTTTAAAGAACGTTTCCCAAAAAATGTTGTTTTTTAGTTAGGTCTCTTTAATACTAAGGGTGCGATATGTACTGTATCAGCCCACATATCCCCCTGCAGGGCACGAGCGTCTTCTACAATCGAGAAGACGATTGAGATTGGTTAGGCCATATAATCCACCACGCCGGTCTGGTGCGGGCTTGCGGTCTTAACATACCATAGAAATTCATACAAATCGCTATGGTATGTAAGTTTCCTCAGGATGTTTTCCGTCACCGTTATAATGCGTGGTCATTGATTATCAATACACATAAGTCCGAAAAGTCAGAGGTGTGCTCTGGGATTCGGACCCGCGACCACTGTGAACACGTTGGCAGCCGCGATTGGTCCGTGTACCATCAGGCCAATATGCTTAACCACGCATAAAGAGTCAGCTAGGGAGAATTAACCATCCCTCACAATAAATACAAAGTTTTAATTCCACTGCAATTAATTTCAGGGATTTATAGCGCCAAAATATGCTACGTCCCAATAATATCTTATTCGCTTCATCAACTGTCATTATTTTGCACGCTCTTCGCATTCAAGAATTCCTTGACCTTTTAAAATTATGTGGAGTTAATGCGCGTTCCACCTTTAATTCCAAGAAAATTAACTAATTACAGATCCCAAAACCATCGAAACGTCAATCTCAATTTGCCAAAATGGCGTCCGATTTTGACATCTGTCAAACGATATGACAAGTCTATTGTGGGCGGACGGTTTGCGTCAAAACTGTGGCGGGTGACAATGCAATTTTTTTGTGAAATTCCATTGTAATCCCCTATTGTTGTTTATGAGTAATTTGAGAAATATTTTGCTTTAAACAAAGATCGTTGGCGCCTCTCGTTTTGTTTTTTTTTTTAAACGTGACAGGTTGGCGATAAGGCACAATCACCGAGTGACGTTAACTAATGTTAAATATTAAAGTTTAATCTTTATTCTTTACGTTGACTTACTTTCTTTTGACTTTCTTTTATCATATACATATTGACGTGACTTATCGGTTTTTTTCACATATAGTACAGGATAAAATTGTATGACAAAATATGACCGGAATGCATCCAAAGAATTGCGCAGGTTTTTACTGAATAAATAACCAAAATTGCTGAAACTTAAATTAAATTTTAAAACATATTTATTGATAATTGTGGATATTATCTAATATTTCGTGACGTGGAAAAATCATGTTACAGTTTTTGCATAAAACAATAATATATAATACTAGCGGCCCGGCCCAGCTTCGCCCGGGTACAAATATATTTCTGTACAATAATATGTATGTATTATACATATAAACCTTCTTCTTGAATCACTCTATCTATTAAAACAAAGCGCATCAAAATCCGTTGCGTAGTTTTAAAGATTTAAGCATACAAAGGGACATAGGGACGGAGAAAGCGACTTTGTTTTATACTATGTAGTGATTTAAAGTGACCTATTAGAAGGCAACTACAAAGCAATTACTTCACCTTAATTGTTTGAAATGCCATCATATTGTTATGTAATAGAGAAAATGCTATAAACTATAGTATTTTCTCTACTATGACACCTCCGTGGCGCAGTTGGTTAGACGCCGCCTGTGAAACGAGAGGCCGCGGGTTCGATACCCGCATCGAGAGAAATGTTTGTGCGGCCCACAAATATTTCTTCCGGGTCTGGGTGTTTCTGAGACCGAAAAGTCTCTCGTAGTTCCTGATACCCACGGCACAAGACTCGATCTTAGTGTGGGGTCAGGACTATGTATGTGACTGTTGGGTGGGTGGGTGTTCTAGTATTTAGCTATATTATAACACTTAAATAAATACGATACTCATTTATCGCTTGAAACAATGCAATTGTAATAATTGATAATCATTTTGTTCATCTTATCAACACTTATCAACGTCCAGATTTTATGTATAAGATTAAATAACTAAGATTAATAATGTAATCAAATTTTAAATAATATTTTAAACGATTTAAATAATATATTTTTGAATTAAAAAGATGGAAAATATAACTACATATTGTATCTATATATTGGTCTACTGTTCTCAATTTCTCCGGTTATTAATATTACTAAAACTTATTATAGATATTTTTAATAAATTGCAAAATAAGAGATGATTTCTGAACATTCAAATTAATATTTTCTTAAAAATGTTGCATCGTAGAAAAGACATCAACGAAGCAGTTTGGGTAGTAAGGAATCATTGAACCGTTTCTAAGCCGATAATTACTTATAAGCGACTAATTAAGTTAACAAAGACAATGATTATTTCATAATTATGTATTGTGAGTGATTAAAACCCCAGTTCATTTATTTGTTTATTTATTTATTTATACTCTTTATTGTACATCTTAAGTCCATCCAAAGGTTGCCTGGAAGAGATCGCAGCTAGCGATAAGGCCGCCTATTGTTACCATGTCTTTAGTTTTAAGTATTTAATCTGTTATTTTTCATATTTTATGGTGTACAATAAAGTATATATAAATAAATAAATAAATCTTAAGTTACATAATAAATAAATATATTAGGTAAAAATATAATTAAAATATAATTCATGTAATAGAAGTCAAAATTTCGAGCACAAGACACTACTGATGTTTTCAAATTACTTGTGTATTTTTAGTTGATTATTTCTTGTTTTATTAATGAAAGAAAACGTCGCAAAGATATAAATAATATATAACACCCAGCAGTCACATACATAGTCCTACACACTAAGATCGAGTCTTGTGTCATGGGTATTAGGAATTACGAGAGACTTTTCAGTCTCACAAACACTTAGACCCAATGAAATATTTGTGGGCCGCACAAACATTTCTTTCGGTGGGTGGATTGAACCCACGACATCTCGTTTCACAGGTGACGTCTAACGAATTTTAAGATGTCTTGTATCATTTTAATTACAGTATGAAAATCTCTAGATTTATCGATGACTGAAAGCCGCAGAAATACTATCGATTGTACAAATATATGGCTAAAGTATATAGTATTGAAGTTGATTAAAAAACGCAATACATAAGATTACAATTGCATATTTTGGCGGTAGCCACAGCAATGGATTTTCAAAAAAAATATCTTTAGAACCTGTTATAAACCCTTTTCTTATCGCGCGCGTAAATTCCGTCAATTACCACGATCCACGGGGTGATTTTTTTTTATCTTTTTGTCTCCGTAAAGGAAAAAAAGGTAACCCGCACCCGCTGGCGCCGTCGAAAGATAACGCCTTGTCTTTTGTTCTTTTTTTTAGATTATATGTCCTTATGGACCCACTCGATATGAGATTAAAGGCATTTGGTATTTTAAGCCCTTCGAATGTTCCGTAATTTTTAGTTTAGGGTTATTAAAATAAGCGATAGCTCGGCCGGTGAACTGTTAAAGGTTATGGGTTCAAATACAATATACATATTTGACTTATCGGAGTTTATTGTGTATTATTATTTATTTATCGCGTTCAGGGTTAAGGAAAGTACTACACCGGGTTTCCGTTTACATGTGTGTTTACTAGAGTTGGAATAAAGAGCAATCGCAATCGCAAATAGGAAATGAACGCGATAATATCAGTTTTTTATTTAGCAATTATGAGGGGGGCAATTAGCAATAGCAGAAATATAGAGCATGCTAAAGCTTCAAAATAACAAGGGGGATGTATATTTGAAATAGCAAACATTCCTATTACTGGTGTTTACATACATGAGTATTTTACACAATAATGAAAGAAGTTGGTATATTAATTAAGTCTACCAACCGCATAAAATAGCTTCTTAGTTTAAAACGCCTACTTCAGGAAAAGTTTATGCCGGATGGGCAGCCAGTTTTAAATTACATAGCAAATAATTCTGCATTAATTCCTTTTTATTGCATAGGTTCGGCAAACGAGCAAGCAGGTCACCTGATGGTAAGTGATCACTGCCACTAAACATCCACAACTCTTGGGTCATAGATGTGTTGCCGGACCATCAAATTGAGAAAGGAGCGGGAAGGAAAAAGAATGGGAAGAGGAAAGGTACTAGGCATCAGGCAATTTCACTCATCGAATAAAACGCGACAGCAAAGCTGTTACTTCACATCGATATCCTGTGGGACAGTAGTACAGCCCCGGATGAGGCTGCCCATTCATACCGAGTCATGACTGATAATAGAATGGCTCTACTACTTCTAAAATATGCATTTGCCTGAAGTCATGATCAGTAACGGAACCTTAAAATCAATATATATGTGTGACAGCCTCCGTGGCGCAGTTGGTTAGACGCTGGCAATGAAACGAGCGGCTGCGGGTTTGATTCGTTTGTGCGGCCCACAAGTATTTGTCTCGGATCTGGGTGTTTTTGAGACCGAAAAGTCTCTAGTAGTTTTTGATACACGACACAAGACTCGATTTTAATGTAGTGTCAGGACTATGTGATTGTTGGGTGTATTTATTTATTTTATATACTTTATTATTTCATCAAAGATTTTTTTCCAATGTTAAATTCGATAATAATTAACTGTAAATAATACAATCATAACTTCTAAAAGTCACAGGTGGGTTTCATATCTAACTGAGTCAGTTTCAATAGCAGGTCAGCTGTCAAATAACATTAATTTCGCGTGCTAAACTTAGAATATCTAGGGCGTATTACAATAATTTGTAGTAGTTTAGTAATTTAACTTTATAACATTACATTGGATTAAATCGTAGCCGTTTTGTCACTAATTGGTTAGTTATCGCAATATTATTTTACATAATAATAAATGACACAAAAGCTCTAGCTATTTCAGTCACTGAAATTAATAGTTTGATCTGTACAGGGAGACGCTAAATAAACTGTTAAGTGACGAAGTATTATTTGAAGTTCTGGGGTTTAACATCTTATGTCTCAGGATGACGAGCGCAATGGAATGCCAAGTATTACTTTGTATTTGTTGGTGTTGTTTGGTTTTAATACTATTCATGAGCGATCGTATCGCTTGCCCTCGGGCGAATGGCATGCTTGTCTCACCATTCATTGCAAAGATTAACTCTCCAGTCGTAGGCTTCCCTCAAGGATTTTTACACCGACTTGTTGAAAAAGGGGCTGCTTCCGGTGACGCACGATATGTTCTAAAGCTTCGATATTATGATATGTTTTCCTAAATACATATTCAGGCTTTAACATTGTAAACTGAAAATCAGCTTGTAGATTCTACGAAGAATGGTCACAAAATATCGTAGATTTGGAAAAATATACTTGTATACTTTAATTTAGAGCTACAAAGATTATATCTATGAAGTTGTTAATTTTCTATACATATTTTTACTTCGGTTATTCTTCTTTTAGTTATTGAGGCACACTAGTATTGTCCCTGTATCGTGAACTAAACCAAATTTTGTAACCAATATTTGGAACTGAAAACACAACCCACAGCAATTGAATTCACTAAATAACTAGACAACTGGACAATTGCCCAACAAAACACTATTCACATATATAAAAAAGTCGATAAAACCTCAAAATAAAAGTCGAAAATCCTCAATACCGCCTCGTTTGATCGCGCCGTGTGATTTATCCAGTACACGAGACTTCCGAAGGATCGGCGGCGCTCCGTAACTGTTTTTTTTTTAATTAACCCAAGGCGGATGGACGCGTCAAATTAACATTCTTTTGAGGAATAAATTTGTGTGGAACGTACTAATTTCGTTACTCAATGAAAGTTTTGAATGAATTGACCTATGGGTCAGTCTTAAATAGCTTCGAGATTGGCCGGCATAATTCGTTGATAGGAAATTTGTTTTTGTGGAGATAGCGATCGCCGTGCATAGTGTTTAAGGATTTATACTGATTTTTGACCCACCTAAACGTATCGCATTTCGGGTTCATCCTAATTTTATTATGATTCTAGATTCCTAATTCCTGTATCCTGAATCGGGCTGACATAATTTTGTCGAATGAGATAGCTATCACATCGGTGGATACTTATTGGTCAGACATCGAGTGCAGAGGCTTAAGAAATACTTTAAAAAGTGAATATTTAAGAGGCACTTTAAACATATTTTTCCTGTTTAGATCTTATATTTATGTATGTATTTTTGTATATATGAATGCGTTTACTATATTTGTATTTTGTGTGTACATATATATTTATGTTTTAGTCAACTTTAAATATTCAAATTTCTTGAATGTATGCGCCTACTAATTCTCTTTTTGCGCTATCCAAAGGTCGACGGGTAGAGAATGCCTTAGTCATAAATACCACTGTATACAATTGTATATATAATCTGTATCAGCCCATATACGTCCCACTGCAGAGCACGGGCCTACTCTACAATCGACAGTACGATTGAGAGTGGTTAGGCCATATAGTCCACCACGCAGGCCTAGTGCGGGTTGGCGGACTTACATTACATAGAAATATATGATTGTATATAAAACATAAGTAAATAAAAGACTTACGGCGTAAATGCTGGCGTAGTTTCTCCATGTCTACCTTCGAATAGACAATGTGCTGCTTTCCATATTGTATCAAAATATTAAGTAATTGTTTGATGGAATGTCATGATAATAAATGATTAACAATGTATTACGATTCTATCGTACAAATTAATTTGATGGATTTACAAGAATAGTTTCCCTATTTATTAAATCATATGGGTAAATGCACTGTTGTGTTCCGGTTCGAAGGACATTGTAGCCAGAGTAACTACTGGAAATATTGAGACTTAACATCATGTCTCAGGATAGCGAGATTAGTGGAATGCCATTGCTTTGTTAATGAAAGTCTCCGTGGCACAGTTGATAAGACGCCGATTGTGAAACGGAAGGCCGCGGGTTTGATCCCCGGTTCAAGACAAATATTTGTGAGGCCCTCAAGTATTTGTCTCGGTTCTAGGTATTTGTGAGACCGAAAAGTCTCTCGTAGTTTCTGATACCCACGACACAAGACTTAATTGATCTTAATGTGGGGTCAGGACCGTGTATGTGACTGATGGATGTATAAGATGTCAAGTCTCAATATGTCCAGTAGATAATCTGGCTACAATGCCCTTCAATACAAAACAGAACAGTGCATTTAAACTGCTGTTTGGTGGAAGAAATAGACATTGCAGTGGTACCTACCAGGCGGCCTCTCACATATGAGAGACCTACCACCAGTAAATGTTCCTTCACCTCCAAACTGTAATTTCAAATGAATATCTAATATTTGTGTGATGCCAGACCTCACTGGCACGTTCAATTTGTCGTACATATAAAAAGTTCCAGTTTATGACCCCGGACCACCGAGGGTTTTATTATTTTGTGATCTCTGCCGGTAGCCAACTCGCACCTCGGACTTAGCGTCTCGCCATTGCATAGACACAAAAAATTGTTGGATAAAACTTATTTATTATCTTCAGCAGACAGTTGGCTGAAGAGGCTGAGACTAGAGGCTGCGGGTTCGATCTCCGTAAGAAAACAAATATTTGTTATGTCAGATCTCAGGGTGGATTTCTCCAGCTTCGTATTTTAGAAAAATATTTACTTCTAAAATTTGCTTTTTGCCTATCTATATATTGATGGTATTTTTTTTTATTGCAGTGAATAGCGAGACGAGCGTGCCGTTCGCCTGATGGTAAGCGATACGACCGCTCGTAGACAGTAGCGAAAGCAAACAACACCACGAATTACAAAGTATTACTTGGCATTCCAATGCGCTCGCCATCCTGAGACATAAGATGGTGAGTCTCAATATGTCCCGTAGTTACTCTGGCTACAATATCATTCAATCCGAAATACAACAGTGCATTTAAACAACACCTTTCGAAGTGGTGATATTACTAAACCATTTAAAAAAATCTAAAAGCCTAAATAGGTAATATTTTCATTCACCTACTCTTTGATAAATGCCAAATCGGACTAGACTAGAGATGACTGTAGCCTAACCCCTCTCAACCGAACACTCGATTCTAGAGGAGGCCCGTGTCCTGCTGTGGCACGTATATGCACTACCGTAGACTGTTTCCTAACCTTTCTTAAAACTTTCGAGTGTAGAGAAGGCCCGTGCCCAGCAGTGGGACTTATAGTAATATTACTACCCTTTGATATTTGCAATTATACTAGGTATATCATCAGTCGTACTAATTACATATATTTATTAACCATTCGTCCTCGAGGCTCGAAGCTAATAATACTTGATGTAATGATAATTAAGTCAAGGTGACTTAGAACGTCCGTCGGTACAAATAAATATATAATATTATTATACCTCTGTGACTGTTCTACAAAAGTACATTATGTAACTTAATGATAGACTCGTCGGCAACAATTATTATCACTACATAGTATAAAACAAAGTCGCTTTCTCTGTCCCTATGTCCGTTTGTATGCTTAAATTTTAAAATCTACGCAACGGATTTTGATACGGTTTTTTTTAATAGATAGAGTGATTCAAGAGGAAGGTTTATGTGTATAATACGTACATATTATTGTACAGAAATCTATTTTCACCCGGGCGAAGCTGGGCCGGGCCGCTAGTTGTTTTATAAAAGTAACTGATTGCCTTGGTGGCGCAGCAGTACCTACTAAGGTACTATTACCAAGTTTGAATCCCGGGTCGGGCAAAATGATATGAGATTTTTCTATTTATTATCAGCCCGGAGTCAAAATTTTGTGCCCGATATAGCGATAAGCTCGTCCCCTATCACATCGTGGGCCGGAACACACAAGGCGAAACCTAGGTGTCCTGGTAGCACCTCTGCCTCCCCTTCTGGGAAAAACGCGTGAGTTTATGTATCTTATAAATGTATGTATAGTTGAGTTCACAATGAAAATACGATTACAAAAATTATGTCCATTAACCACGCATATTTATTTTGATTCTTGACTTTTAACTTTTATAACCTTAACTTTTATATTTTTCAGGTGCCAAATAACTTTTTTGGCACTATGATTAACTGTAATTTAATATTTATCTTCATCCGACATCTTCATGGAGAAATTTTTTTTATCACTCGTCCACAAATCACTAATACTAAACCAATTTTGGAAGGATTTTTCATTTAAGTCGGCCGCTATGGACAATGGCACGCGTGTCGGCCCTTATGATTGAAGTATTACCAATTTACAACCTTTTAGAAGGTTTTTTAAAATCCCCTTTTTTCTAGCCGCCCAAGTATTTCGTAGGCGGATGGTGGGTGTTAAAACGTGCTTGTATACCTCTGCTGTAGAGATTTGTATTATTATTTATATTTATTAACAAATAATGTATGAATATACAGACATACAACATTTATTTATTTGTATATCACCTTAAATAATAATTTCTATGGTATGTAAGTCCGCCAACCCGCACTAGGTCAGCGTGGTGGACTATATGGCTTAACCACTCTCAATCGTACTCTCGATTGTAGAGAGGGCCTGTGCCCTGCAGTGGGACGTATATGGGCTGATACAGAAGATATCACCTTAAATATAATACCATAACATAAATAAATAAATACACCCAACAGTCACATACATCGTCCTGACCCCCACTAAGATTGAGTCTTGTGTCGTATATCAGAAACTAAGTGAGACTTTTCGGTCTCACAAACACCCAGACCCGAAACAAATACTTGTGGTTCACACAAATATTTGTTTCAGTCCGGGAATTGAACCCATAGACCATGGGTTCGATCACTGTCGGCGTCTAACCAACTGCGCCACGGAGGCTGTCAATAATACTAGTATATAAGAAATATATAATCTTTAACATACTAACAAAATAACTTAACTATAAACTAAACAGTAATACCTCTGACATAACACCATCCAAGCGTGTAAACATTGCATAAACACATCCTTGTAATTGATAAGCCAGTTTGGCTATATCTTGTAAAACCACGGTCCGTTTCTAAAGGTATGATAAAGGACTATTTATACGTTAATTTGTATTTATTTAGAAAGATAGAATATATTTTATAGCGGTGTTTTATTACATATCATACAGGTACTGCTTTAAGGGAACTCTTGTACTAACGAGAGTTCGATTGAAATGGCTTAGGCTACAATCTTTAATACTAGCTTATTAAAAATTGGAGGAATTAAAACGGCATAGAACATTATGTAAGGATCTATATCGTATGTTTCCTTACGATGCGTTCCATTTTTAAATATAAACGATCTTATTCCTAGACCGTTTCAATTTTTTTTAATTTTCGAATATTTCGTCCCTTTCGATCGAATTTTGAATTTAGTTGGAGCGAAGAAGACAAAACATTCTATAATAAAAATGTGCTATATTACTGTCGATGAAAAAGGTCGTAAGTCTTTGATATAAAAGTCATATAATTAAGTTTCGTAAGACTAGAATTATTTGTTCCTGGGGTAACAATAGGCATAGGTCAAAACGAATATAAGCTGGACTTACTATCTATAGTAATATTGGCATCCTTTTCTACCCACATACAGATACACTGGCAGGTCTCTCATAATGCACTGTAGTGCCAGAGTAATTACTAGACATATTGAGACATAAAATCGTATGTCTCAGGATGGCAAGCGCAGTGGAATACTAAGCATTGTTTTGTAATTCATGGTGTTGTTTAGTTTTTCTTCTAAGTACTGTACATGAGTGGTCGTATCATTTATGTTATCATTTATCTTAAGGCGAATGGCATGCTCGTCTCGCCATTCATAGCAATAAAACTAAACACAAATAAAGGCTTATATTTAAACATATATAACCCTAAAACAAGTAGCTATACACACAAACATGGTCAACAAACAAACCGACACATTTTAACGAAAAACTACTTTCCACTGTGTTTGCCTTTTAGCGTGTTGCAAGGATGGGATTTTATTGCCAGTAGGGACGGGACACCACACCGGACAAACGGAAATATTTTTATGTATGCGTATAAGAAAGGTTAGGATAGAGAAGAGAGGCCTTTGCCGAGCAGTGGGATAGTATTGGCTATAAATATATGAAAATAATTTTGTCAATTTAATGTTGTCAACCAATGATAGATTACCATCTCTTAATTGATAGATCAATATCTACACAGCTATACAGCATTGCTTTATGCAACAAATAGGTTGACATTTCATCACTACAGAAAAAAAATATTCGGAAGAAGAGTTTAGAAAAGAGTACCTATATATACATGGGGAAACAAACTACCGTAAAGTTTAACGTTGCAGATTACTTGGTCATCCATGGCCATTATCGAACCAGATAATACATTACCTATTTGTCACTTACGAAAACCGTTACAAACATATTAATTATTTTATAACTCCCATAGCTGAACACGGGTCTTCTCAACAAATAAGAGAGGTAAGTCCTCAAACCGTGTAACACCGACTAATCCGTATCCGAAAATCCGGCACATGCCGTCCAAACCGGTAAATTTCCGGACTCACCTCATCTCTAGTCCCTGTCGTGCTAAGTAGATACACAAATTGCACATTGCGTACACACATCCTCGCGAAATATTATCTGCATTATTTGCTTATCTCGGGGAAAATTACTGTAATGTGCGGTCTTGGGTTCGAGCGGAGAAAACTTAATATACTCTTTTGCAGTGTCAAATTGGGGTCAATGACTAGGAAATACTAGGACTTGTAGTTTTACAGTCCTTTATTGGGAATTATAATAAGATAGATACATTTTTAGACGAAAGAAGTCCATTGGTGAAAATAGGCCTCCCTCAAGGATCTCCACATCGACCTGTTGGAAGCGGCCTCCATCCAGCGACTTCCTGCAAGCTTTTTAAGGTTGTAGGTGTGCCTTGTGGGAAGGTATTAAATTAATAAATATCAAAAATGATAGATTATCGATATAATTTATAGATTGCACTGTCTTTTACATCAGATACTGTCGTCAATTTTTCGTGCTGGTATAAAAGATAATTAAATTATGGTCATCAAATATAAAATTATTACAATGCCTATCAAAAAGCAAAATTGAGGAATTCCGGATTAACAATAACGGGTTTTCTATTTGGTTTGTGTATTAAATCAATATCAAAAAGATAAAATCGATATTTCCAAAAACGCTTTTGACGTCATGGAAATCTGCCTATTCGAGTAAATAAGCGTAATAAAATATGATAAATAATGTGTATTTGTACATAACATTATGGCGATGTACATTATTACGACAAAATAGGCAATGTAGGTGTGAAAGCAATAATTTAGTGACGCTTAACATATTTTGATGTTGTTCTCAACAATGTTAAGTCGTTGATTAAGGATAAATAGTTTAGATATGGATCTAAATATGTGTGGGATCTTGGTACGAAGACATATTTTATTATGTGTTCCAAAAGTATTTGTTCGGGTCTGGGTTTTTGTGTAAAAAGTCTTGTAATTTCTGATGCCTAGGGCCCAAAGCTTATGGGTTTTTGAGAGATTCAAGAATATAATCTATCTTTCCGAAAAGTCTCTCGTAGTTCCTGATACCCACGACCCAAGTCTTAATTGATTTTAATGTGGGGTTAGGCCTATGTTTGTGATTGTTGGGTGTATTTATTTATTTCGCTATTTGGCTGCTGAGTTTATATTGAAAATATAGTAATAATGTTGGTATAATATCAATAATAGTATGTTCATACTACATTACAAGTAGAGTTAGTTTTATGCCAGAGTTAAAGCAGATAATTTAGTAGAGAAAAATGATAATACACTATTAAACCTCTAAATTGTTATACATTATTAGATTTAATCACTTTTTTTCTCTATGATCCGATTCACAAGGCTGTTTTAGCCAGAGAAGAACGGGCAAGAAACTCTAGCGTTGCTCTTTTCAAAATAAGATTGAGTTTACAATGACCAACGCAATTGCGTCATATTCGGGTTCCGTGTGAGAATATCCGGTTTGGACCAGCATAATAATGTCGACTTGCGAGAAATAATTGTCTTTAGGAAAATATTCTGAGCAATTAGGTGCTAAGTTTTTTTGGACCAGTATTATAAAAAAATATATTAATTATTTTATAATACTCATCCAAAAATTCATTCTTTTATATGAATTGCATATTATAATATAAAATTCAAACTCAATATAAATTACAGACTCGGGAATTTTATTTTGGAGGTTTCACTGATCAAAATAGCACAGGTTCTCCTAGCATAGGTATTATTAAGCCACTGTTTCATTGAGACAAATCTAATTACTTTAGGCTGAATTATATCTCTACTGTAATATAAATGTTATCTTCTTTATGTTCCCTGTATCTGTATCAGCCCATATACGTCCCACTGCAGGGCACGGGCCTACTCTACAATCGACAGTACGATTGAGAGTGGTTAGGCCATATAGTATAGTTTATGTTCCCTACGTTTTTCTAATTTTAATGGAAATAAACAATTTACTATTCACTCACTACTCATCGTAATAATTTTGCTGTGTCACTATAAAAATACAAAATAAAGAACAATTCAAAACCAAACAATAAGAAAAACTTTTAAAATGCAAGAAAATAATACGGAATAAATCTCGCGCCACCCCTAATGGTCGGTTTCGCTTGCATTAGCAAAAATAATAGTCGGGGTAGCTACCCCCGCTTATAAATCAATCACCACCCTTATTCAACCCCGTACTCTAGCAGATTACGTCTTATATCTCCATCACGCGGTTTCACTTGAATTTGACAATACTTTTTAATATTTTAACGGGGAATGTAAACATCGCCAGGAAATCTGGACACTACAGATTTTCAACAAGATTTTTTATGGTATGTGAAGTTTGCTAAACCGCATTAGGCCAGCGTGGTGGCATATATGGCCTAACCCCTCTCAATGGAATTCACGGTGAAGTAAAACATCGTTAGAAAACCGGCATACTTATAAAGATTGTAATAAGATTTGCTATGGTTTGTGAAGCCTGCTAATTCGCACTAAGCCAGAATGGTAGACTGTGGCCTAACCTCTCTTAATCGAACGCTCGTTTGTAGAGGCGTCCCATATTCAGCAGTATATTTTAAAATTTTAATGATTTTATTATATTTAAGTCTCTTGTAGTTTCTGATACGCGGCACAAGACTCGATCTAAATGTGGGGTCAGGACTATGTATGTGACTGTTGGGTGTATTTATTGCTTTTCAATTGTTTTTTATTTGTGTAAATAAAAAGGGTTTTTAATTGCAAGTAAAAATATAGTGTGCTTTAGTCTAGTTTAGATAATTAAATACGGTTGAAAATTGAAAATTAATTACAAATAAAATATTAATTAACATGAGACAAGGGTGTTGCATTCGTTTTTTACAATTTTGTTAAAAAAATATTACTTAGCTTAATTACAATGCATTAATTAAATGCAATGCTGTCATTGTATAAATAGAAAAAAATATTGAGTGTTTAAAAATTAGAAAAATAATTGTAAAAAGTGGCTTTTTTACCTATCTTCATTTAAAATATGAATTTACATTTTTTTATATTTATGCCTCAGTCCACCATGGCCTAACGCGGGTTTTGTGATCTTTACATACTTTTGGAATTGTTATGTAGGTTTTTTGTTCTGTAGCTGTGTTATGTAGGTTTCTGAAATCATAGGATGTTCCTTTTTTAATTGTATAAAACCGGCAAACGAGCAAACAGGTCACCTTATGGTAAGTGATCACGCCCATGAACATCGACAACGCTTGAATCATGGATGTGTTGCCGGACCATCAAATCGAAAGGGGAGCGGGAAGGAATAAGGATTGGAAGAAGTAAGGGGTATTGGGCATCCGTCCGGATATCTACCACAGAATACAATGGTGTAAAGACTGTAATTGTGACCCACAAAAATACATTCATGGTATTTTCTACTTGACATTTCTATGGTTTATTATTTTTGTTGAAAAACCAAGGAAGAAACTCCTTCCTTGGTTTTAAAAGCTATTAAAAATTTCAAAGTGATAATATATCTAAAAAAATTAAAAGAATTTTTGAAAGCCTAAATAGGTAATATTTTGATTCTACCTTACCAACATGTTTAATAGTACTAGGCTAGCATAACTATGGCCTAACCTTTCTCAATCGTATTCTTGATTGTAGAGCAGACCCATGCCCTGCAGTGAGACGTATAAGGGCCGATACAAACCAGAAACAGATATTTATATCGGGTTTTGAGCAAGCCGGCACAATTTTTTCATCTGGCAAGCCTTCTTTTATGTTTGATATTTTACTCTGCAATTTGACGCATTTTAATCGATCTGTGTCACTAGTACTTATAAAAAAATAGTTTAATATTCTTATAAGCCAGCAGGACTTTTTACTAAGAAATTTTATAGCTAAATGATCATATTTTTCATTAACATTTAATAGGAGAATCTACAATAATGCCTGAAATGGTTATATCAGAAAATCCTTCCTATATCCTGGATCCTTCCGCCGTAGTGTGAAGAGGCATCTTAGCAGTTAGCAGGCTGGCATAATTGTATCGAATGGCATGGGACTGCCGTCTGATGCCATTCGATACTTTGCCTGGACGGCTTTTGCGCTTACGATCAGGTGCAGTGCAATAATTATGCCGTGACAATGCAAAAAAATACTTGTATGTTAGAATCATTATTATTCTTTGAGCATTTCAGTATTGCAATTAAGAAAATTAAAAAGTAGGAAACTCAAAACTAAAAATACAATTTTTAATATTTTAGGCAAAATACCTATGAACTAAAGATTTTTCTTCTGTTTCTCCTCCAAGTATTTTTAGTCAAAACACGTACTATAATTTGAATAAAATATATTATTCATTTTGAAATGAATTAAAATAAAAACAATTTAAGGAATTTATAAAAAAACATTACATTATTTATATTCATTCGTTTTTTTATCTACCGCCCGCGCCGGTTTGAAATGCGGTTTTCACTAGAGAAGAACGGGCAAGAAACTCTAGTGTTGCTCTTTTCAAAACCAGTATACAATGTAGTGATTATAAAGTTACAAGTTTGATTCAGAGCTGTTAATAATTAATTTGTTATAATTTTTTTTTTCTAAAAATATCACATTTGCTCGTTTTAAGAACAAATTCTTTGTCATTTGATCACAAAGATGATATTTCTTTGCCGTAAAATCGCATGGAACTAAACTATGTTTAAACATTTTAAATTATGTTTCAATTTATAAAAACAATATATAATTTGTTGTTATTGCAATGTAAGATGAAAATTAATTGGAATTAACAGTTAGAAATCTATTTAAAAATAAGATATTTTGTGAATATTATGAATGTGCAATTTTCACACGGCAATAAAATAGAAGTTTCACAGTTTCATTAAATTATATCATTATAATTAATCTTTTAATTAATTACGTCACAATCAATAGCACAAAAACATTATATTCTATGGTTATTTTTTGGTTCAAATACATTATAAAATTTCTTTTTAATTATATGATGTGTCATAAAAGATCAAATTTATTTACGCCTAAACGAAATATAATTTTTAGTGTGTTGCTAATATATGAAGCAATATCATTTGTAAATTTGATTAATGGTTTTTGAATAAAATTAACAAGTAAATGGGACACTATTTTGTCAATTGCAATCGTTTTTTCGGCGCTATAACCTGGAAAATATACTAAAATGTTCCCGGAAATGGGATACAACGTCGGTACAAAAATTATCCTGTAAATTGTTATTCGTACAATTACCTACTATGTTTTCTTAAGTGAAATATGTTCTCCAGGGGCATTAAAAATGTGTGAATGATTAGCAATCACTTTTAGGACAACTCCTGATGGACTTAACAGTCAGTCATCACTTATTAAGTCATCAGGCCAAAAGGACAAAGGAGACCCAACATTATTTTGTGTCCACACAAAAAAAAGACTCACTTGGCATCATTTCGACGTGTGAGGAAGTGTCCATGATGTTGTGATGATGGATCATGTCGGGTGGGGACTGCACTAGGCCCCCACCACCACCGCTGGCCATCACCATCACTGTTGCCAACTCTTCGATGGTGACCGAACAGTCTCACAAAACACAGCACTGGCACACGACAATCCACACTCAAATTGTCGAACACGTCATATTTTTTTTATAAAAAAAAAGAGAAAGTACCCCACACACGTCTGCACACGTCGGCCTCACAGCCGGTACTGCCGTAAGCAATGTATTAAATCTATAGAACGACCCGAAAGCGCATGAGCAGACCTACCCACAATCCGATTGGCGGGAGCATAGAACGCCTTTTCGAATGCTGGTCTCTGATTGGCCGACAGCTTTCCATTTTCCCGCCCAAACCGTTGTGTGCCCCGCAAAATGGCGCCCCCCCCTGTAGCCTTCCGAATGGTTTTTTAGTTATTTTTTTCCGCTCGCGCCCGTAAAAAATAATCCGGTCCAACATAATGAGTATGATTTATGGTTTTCGATTCAGTTTTTAATGTTTTTTGTTCGGTTTGTGTTTTATGAAGGGACTGTTGAGATTTGCTTAAATCGTTCCATGTTATTGTTATTTATGTTTATACACCTGTATATATACATATATCTACTGTCTTCAGCCCAAAGCGAGGTACATGACTACCTGAGGTCAGATATTCACGTAATCATTTAGATATGTTTTAAAGGAGAATTAGTGACCTTAAAAATATTAAAATCCTAAATATTAAAAGGTGTGAGTATGAAATATTATTTGAGATACAATTTTACACTATTGTTGAGGCTTTTAAAGTTATTATTGAAATGAAAAAGAGGAAAATATTTCCGATCTTATTCACGTTGTAACTAATTTGCACTTAATAATTTGCAATTACCTTAAATATTTTTTGTAACTTAAAATCCTACATCAAATAATTCTATAATTGTTATGATGTCTACATACTAGGTAGAGACGCCAATTCATTTCCTTTTTTTGTATTGCAATGAATGACGAGACGATCGTGCCATTCCCCTAATGGTAAGAGAAACATGGACAGTACCAAGACCAAACAACACAATTACAAAGCAATGCTTGGCATTCCACTGCGCTCGCCATCCTGAGACATAAGATAGTGAAGTCTCAATAGTCAGTAATTACACTGGGTGCAATTTATTGCTAAATAATTAATTAAATTTTCACTAATATAGCTACCAATTTTACGAACAAGAAAATATCTACGTTTATCAAGACGCGCATATTATAAACTAGCGGCCCGGCCCAGCTTCGCCCGGGTACAAATAGATTTCCGTACAATAATATGTACGTATTATACACATAAACCTTCCTCTTGAATCACTCTATCTATTAAAAAAACCGCATCAAAATCCGTTGCGTAGTTTTAAAGATTTAAGCATACAAGGGGACATAGGGACAGAGAAAGCGACTTTGTTTTATACTATGTAGTGATACTCTAAGCTCTCGAGATGCCAGGAACAAAGCAGTAACGCCCAGTAACCATTGGCAACAATATTCAAATAGTAACATTATTACATTATATACCATTGCTTGATAGCAACATAGTGCTTTAATGATGATTAAAAAATAAAGTTGAAAGTTCAGGATTTTTATTATTGCATAGGTCACCTGATGGCAAGTGATCAATGCCGCCCATGATTATCCACAATGTTTGTCCATATAATGTGTTGCCAGCCCAATAGATTGGAAGTGGGGAGAACGGGAAGGGAAAAGGATGGGTATTAGAAAGGGGTATTGGGCATAATAGTTAAATTTTCACTAGTAAGTATAGCAGTGCTACCAACATTACAAACAAAAAAATATCTATGTTTTTAAAGACACAAATGTATGGCAATTTTCCCTATATAATGTATTATCGACAAAATTGATTTCTTATAAGAGGTAATTTTGCACTAAATGAAGCCTTGAGTGACTCACACTACGATTTATTTAATACCAAACTTGGTGAATTGAAAAAGTATTTAAGTAACAACTTTTTTCTTTAAGTTAACCAATGTCTCTTTTTTATTATTATCCTTTTTTTTATAAACATTGTTTCCCTTGTAAATCTACCCAACTTATGTTATTCGATAAGACTACCACTGTATTATTTTATTAATTAAGTCTATGTGAAAACTTCTATTTCTAAGCTCACATTATATTGTTACTAGCTCTAAGTTTTCCTACAAGTATAAAATAAAATAAATAAAATGTTAAAAATACTCGTAAGACTAAAGGCAGACAGACCTTTAAAAATTTCGCCCCTAATTAAATCTACGTGTGAGGTGACAAAAAAATGGCGCCGAAACTAGCGCCGAATCATTAGTGGAAGAGCGTAGTGATAACGTTATCTCGACGCCAGATGTAGATATCTTTCTGAACTTAACTTTTTTAGGAAGGAAGTGAGACATCTGCGCGATTTTTTTGTGTATCCTTTTTTACAAGAGGCTTACATAAGTGCCTATCTATATAAGTCCTTCAGACGTAGTGTAAAGATGTACTTTGGTATTGACAGCTTCCGTGGCAACGAGAGGCCACGGGTTCGACCCCATGCGTCATGAATTACAGAGCAATACTTGGAATTCTAGCGTGCTTAATATCCTTCAATCCGTAACACAATAGTGCATTTACACTGATGTTTGGCGGAAGAATATATGAGGGACCTACCACCAGTCATTTTATAAAGCTTTTTATTGAAGATGGATTCGAACCCTACTATCAGTACTTTATTAAATAAAATAAATAAATAAATAACACCCAACAGTCACATACATAGTCCTGACCCCACACTAAGATCGAGTCTTGTGTCGTGGGTATCAGGAACTACGAGAGACTTTTCGGTCTCACAAACACCCAGACCCGAAAGAAATATTTGTGGGCCGCACAAACATTTCTCTCGGTGCGGGGATCGAACCCGCGGCCTCTCGTTTCACAGGCGGCGTCTAACCAACTGCGCCACGGAGGCTGTCAAATTATTTCTAATCTTAATTATCCTTTTCAATTAATCCAGGGAAACTAACAAATAAAGGCAAGTAAGCAATATTAATTTACCCCAAAGTATTTCTCGCTTCCATCAAACGTCGCCGGGCGGAAGTTGGGGTCGGCCGGAAGCGGAAACAGTCCGGAAGCCGCTGACCGGACGGATGTGACGTAGACATCTTATTGATTGTGGGTAATTCATTTTTATGGGATGGTACTTAAGAATGGATCTTGGAGAGATTGAGCAATGGCTATGAATTGATTCTATTTGATCTCTCTTAGAATTTTCTCCCAGAAGGTCAGACGGTATGAAGGTTGCAGGAAGTAGGATGCAAGCCGCTTCCAATAGGTCTATGTGGAAATCTTTGGAGGCCTATACCGGGTATATCAAGACTGCTACGGAAAACGAAGACGGGTGATAGTTTTTGTGACTACAAACACAATGCAACTAAACGTTACGCAAAGAAACGCGACAATTTTTTTAAATATCATCATTTTTGGGTGGTAAATCTTTAGTTTTTGCTAAACTAAGAATTTACACTTTTTCATACCTTAGGGTCTTTATAAATAAAAGGGTATACACTATTATTTTAGGAAAAAAATGTATTTACCACCCAAATACGACCATAGAAAAAAAAATCGTCGCCTTTTTTGCAACATTTTCTATTGCATTGTGTCTGAAACTACCACCCGGCTTCGTTTTCGGTACCAATCTTGACATACCTCTATACCAGTGGACTTCCTATAGCTGAAAACGATTATACATACATACATACATACATAAATTCACGCCTTTTTTCCAGAAGGGGTAGGCAGAGGTACTACCAGGGCACCCACATTGATGCTACCACCGTAATTTCTATTTCTCCCGCCAAACAGCAGTGTAAATGCACTGTTATGTTTTAGATTGAAGGACATTGTAGCCCGAGTAACAACAGGATAAATTAAGACTTCACATCTTTTGGCTCAGGATCACAAGAGCAGTGGAATGCCTAGCATTGCTTTGTAATTCATGGTGTTGTTTGGTTTTACTGCTGTCCACGAGCGGTCGTATCGCTTACCATCAGGTGAATGGCATGCTCATCTCGCCATTCATTAAATAATTTAAAAAATGCCGTGCACTTATTCCTGACTCCGGCCTGATAATGAACAAATCCAATATCACTTTGCCGCCTCGGGATTCGAACCCGAGACATCAGCTTTGTAACCGCACCGTAGTATTATACAATTACGCCACCAAGGCGGTCGAGGTCAACGATGATATTACCGTTCAGAGTATATTTATATTGACCTTTAGTTAGCGGACCGAAATAACACATCACAGGTCGGAGAGAGCTCAAACCACAGGGTTCTCAAGGGTATATGTGTGTATATAATTATCGCTCTTTAATGGTACGGGAACATATCAGGAAGCTAGCATATCTTTGTGTTTTTTAATATACATCACCCACATCACCTTGGAGGTTGGAAATCCACCACAGTACGTTTTTCCCGGCACTTTCTCCCACGTACTACAAATCTGTGGAACCAGTTGCCAGCGGGATCATTCCCGGACAGATACGACTTGGCGACCTTCAAAAAACGAGCGTATTCCCACCTCAAAGGCCGGCAACGCATCTCCATGCCCTTTGGTGTTGCAGATGTCCATGGGCAGCGGTGTTCACTTACCATCAGGTGAACCGCGTGCTCGTTTGCCCCCTATAACATAAAAAAATCATCATCATCATCATCATCATCATCAGCCTATTCGCGTCCACTGCTGGACATGGGCCTCTCCTATGGCACGCCACTGAGCTCGATCTTCAGCCCAACGTCTCCAACCGCTATAAATATATACTATATATGAAATATCATCATACTTGGATGGTAAATTCTATAATAAGGTTTTTGCTAAAATCATAACTTGCATACCATTTTGTCTTTAAAAATTAAAGGGGCGTACACAACCATTTTTGAAAAACTATGTATTACTATGACTATATGGCCTAACCAATCCCATTTGTACTCTTGATTGTAGAGGATTCTCGTGCCCTGCAGTGGGACGTATAGACGGATACAGTACAGTATAATAGGTAAACTTACCAACCCGGGATTCGAACCCAAGACCTCTACAAACTAGTATATGAGAATAACGAGGCCTACCAACAGATGAACGTATGGTACAAATATGCGGAGGCCAAACAAGCCGCCAACTGGAGTGGGTTCTAATCAAATTAGAAACTGCCTGGTAACTAGTACTTAGTGAGATAGATGTTATTTGTAGAGATCCGTGGGTAGAAACCATCAAGTTGGCGGACGGAACGGGTGTGGGTTCGATTCTTGTTGTAGTAAAAATATTTACATAAGTGAAAATGAAGAGAAAAATCTTTCTTATGCCGTGATTTTTTTAACTTAAAATTATTAAATGTAAGATATTTATTAAAATATGCGTTAATAAATATGATTATGTGTGTATGTACATTAGTGTCATATTAAACTTAATTGATTTAATAAGGTCATAAGAAATTTAACCCCTAATGTCTGTGTCTGTCTCCTAATGTTTACATACATACATACATACATACATACATACATACATACAAAAACTCATGTATGCCCGGAGAGGTAGTCAGAGGTGCCAGGAGATCCATATTTCACCTTGTATGTTCCGTCCCATGATGTGATAAGGGACGAGCCTATCGCCATATTGGGCACAAATTCCTGACTCCGGGCTGATATAGAATTATAATATATGAATGAATAGAAAATTTATATGTCACTTTGCCCGATCCGGGATTCGAACCCGAGACCATTGTCCGTAGCGTAGTGCAATTACCGAGGCAATCTGAAATATGAAGTCGCTAAAATTACCACCAGGCTTCGTTTTCGATCTCAGTCTATACCTCAGTCATACCCTATACCTAGTACAGAACCCCAGTACCGTAGCACACGATCTCACTGTACTCCCATAGTGTAATTAACACGACTAGTTGTCTGTCGAACTAATTTAGACTCGTCGTGATCGACTAGTATGATGTTTTGGACAACTTTATATTGACGATAGTTGTGTTTGTATAGCGATAGCGTGTAACTGTGAGGTATTAGGTTCGATTCGACAGCCTCCGTGGCGCAGCTGGTTAGACGCCGGCTGCGAAACGTAAGGCTGCAGGTTCGATCCCCGCACCAAGACAAATATTTGTGGGGTCAGGACTATGTATGTGACTGTTGGATGTATTTATTTATTTCTAAGGCAAGCTAGTTAGCAATTTATTTGTATGAAAGGAGAATGCAGTTTACTATGAAAATTTTTATCAGTGCGAAGATTTTTATGCCTCAATGAAATCTATTTTTTTGCGTTTAAAACATGAACAAGCCTTAATATAAGAAATCGATACATACTGCTAACTATAAATAAGAAGAAAATAAATAAGATGTATTGGAAACAAGTAGGCGTGAACTTTTCTTTAAAGAACAGCGGGGGGCTATTATTCTTTCTTATGTATAAACGTAAATATTGTGTCAAAAGCGACAAAATGTCCAGATTAAGTCCACTAGCGAACAAAAAAGTAAAACTCCATCAAACAGACCGACAAAAGAGCAGCCGACGTCACAGAACTCCTTTGTCATCGTCGAGAAAAAAATGAAAGATCACATTAAAACCTCCTTTGTCAAAATAGACTGTGATTTAACACTCCGATTGGCGCCATTAGATCTTCACTGATATTATCTTAAAATATTTTTAAATCTCTTTCGTATCAAGGACGCTTCATCAGAGCGGAACTGCTTAGATCATCGCTCCACCGGCCCGCGCGTCACACACTACGCTCCCTGTACATGCTCTCACAACACTCGCTCCTGAGCTCTCATCCACTACCTTCAGCTCGTCGCTCCACCGACCCGCGCGTCACACACTACGCTCCCTGTACGTGCTCTCACAACACTCGCTCCTGAGCTCTCATCCACTACCGTCAGCTCGTCGCTCCACCGGCCCGCGCGTCACACACTACGCTCCCTGTACGTGCTCTCACAACACTCGCTCCTGAGCTCTCATCCACTATCTTCAGCTCGTCGCTCCACCGGCCCGCGCGTCACACACTACGCTCCCTGTACGTGCTCTCACAACACTCGCTCCTGAGCTCTCATCCACTACCTTCAGCTCGTCGCCCCACAGCCGCCCGTCACTATGCCCCTGTGCTCTCGGCCCCGGGTTCGAGTCCCCGGGCACGTAGCGCATTAGCCGCGCCCCTACAACCGGTGAGCGGATTATTCGTGCGCTGCGTTTGATGCGATTAGTGTTAAATCAGATCCCGGCGTCCGCTTTGCTGCGGTGTTGGGTTACTTCACAAAAACTTTGTTTGATGACGTGTGTTTTTGTTGACCATCACATAATGTTGGCTTACTGAAGACTTGAAGTTATTTTTGCAGCGGAAGCAACGAAACGGAATTAATCGGCCGTTGTGAAATATCAAAAGGAAGATGGTGTGGTGTTTGTTATATTTTAATAATAATTGCGGACTTATTTCTTTTCATCTGTTATTTCATTTCGTTTTACATAGTAACGTAATGGTAACAATTGCCAAAACCTTCGATTCCGACACTCTCCTACAAGAAGACAAATATATTTACTAATCAATATACATTAATTGAATGTTAATTAAGTCACGTAAATGTCATAGGAAAACATACATACAACAACATACATACATGTACAACAAACATAATTATTTACACATATCACGAAACTATACCTTAACTAAATATGGTTTGAATTATCATTAAAATACCTACATAATATAACATAATTTTCATTACTAACAATTCTATTATTATTTTAATTATACAAATTGTCATTCTAATTACACCTCAACGCTTTCCTAATTACCAGAATTTTTTCATTCGAATATTACCAGTTCCTTGGCTATTGGTTGTCCCACTTTGTCTTGTCACGGGGCACAATACGGGTGCAAAAGACAATCTAAAATCAATTAAATCTTGTGTCGTAGGTGACACAAGATTTAATTGATCTTAATTTGGGGTCAGGAATAGTCCTGACCCTAAATATACATATGTATGTGACTGTTGGGAGTATTTATTTATTTATCTTATTTTATTTACTGGTTTGCCAACCCGCACTAGGCCAGCGTGGTGGACTATATGTCCTAACCACTCTCAATCGTACTCTCGATTGTAGAGTAGGCCCGTGCCCTGCAGTGGGACGTATATGGGCTGATACAATACAAAAATTTACTGGTTTAGAAATATGTTAGATGACTATAAAATTAGGAATAGGAATAAAGTTACAAAAATATATGCGGATTTTACATTAGTTAGTGCAGATATATTAACTAAACTAATGCCAAATTACTGTGCTGTTTGCTTCTGTATATTCTTTATATCAATAAAAATTATTACCAGTATATGCTCACAGCCACTGGTTGTCCCACTTTGTCCCGTCACGAAGCACAATACGGGTGCAAAAAGCCGCTGTCACTACGATTCCTTCAGCGCAGCGACGCGAATAAGCGGGTTAGCGCTTCCGAACGTATGTACGCACTGGACACATTGCACGCTGCAGTTTTTTAACCAAAGATTTTGAAAATAGAACAAGGTAAAACAAAAAAGTTGTTGTGTAAAAATGTTGTAAATTTGGACATAATAATAATTAATTTTATTGTACAATATATTTTACTCCGGTAACGTTGACTTGAACTAAAGGAGGCAAAGAGTGCCAATGCTGTATGGTAGAGCGTTGTGGTAGGTCATCTTGAAATCTGTATCTGTATCAGCCCATATACGTCCCACTGCAGGGCACGGGCCTACTCTACAATCGAGAGTACGACTGAGAGTGGTTAGACCATATATAGTCCACCACGCTGGCCTAGTGCGGGTTGGCGGACTTACATACCATAGAAATTCTTATGAATCGCTATGGTATGCAGGTTTCCTCACGATGTTTTCCTTCACCGTTTTCATCTCGAAATAATGAAGATATTTGGATGTACCTTGATAACGAGCATTCATCATTGAGCAGATCATTGGGGGAGGCCTATGTTCAGCAGTGGACTTCCTTTGGCTGATGGATGGATGGATGATAACGAGCAAAGTACTCGGCAATAAAAACTAGTTATAGTTATTGAAATTAAACTATTGTTACGGATTTTATCGCGAATTTGTTTGATTTCTAAATTTTATTAAGTTCCCGACGTATTACTTTGCAGCTTTCGTGGTCATGGGGTGGAAAATAGTTTTATTTCAATTTGTAACGTTTGCTTGAATCTAAGAAACCATTAGTCATAGTTACTAGTATGTGTCTCGCAGTTTAGGTTCAGCTTGTGTAGATAAATCCACTTATGACTAGGCCAGCAAAATCGTGTCAGTTGGCGAGATTTATTTTACTATCAGCCTATTTAGATAGCATTGCGTTATTTTGAAATTACACAGTAATTACTTTGTCATACCAACATCAAAAAGCACACATTATTTAATTCCTAACTTACAAATAAACTATAGCGTGTAAAAAAACGCGGCGTTTTCCGATCCAGTGCGTATCACTAATCCGCCACTCCCAGCTCCCTATCGTCTAAGAACGATGGCCTTTTCTTACTTTTATTTGTCATACGTGCGTTGAATAAGGATGCATTGTGCGAGCCAAGCGGAGCGGAAAGCGATTCTAATAACCGCTAAGCTTTATTTATAGGAGTGGTCGCAAATGTGTCTGGTATTAGGGTGCTTACCTACAATGGGGATCGGGATTTTTTTTCTTTTTATAAACGTGCCTTTATTTTTAAGACGTATGGAATTATTGAGATGTGGTATGTTAATAGATAGATTTGGTGTGGTTGGAGGTCGGTAAAAGTACCTTATTGTTTTGTTTTTTTTTTTAAACAATTAGCTATATTAAAATGGGATCTATGTTTTAGTTTTCATAAATATAGTTTTTAGTGATTATTTGCCGTGTATTAATATCGATTTTTCACCGCCAAAGTCTAGAGAAATATACTTAATTCGAGAAGAATCATATAATTACCTGTAATGGATACAGAGGTAAATTCATTAAAATAAAATGCTTACCTATTTTTAATAAAGTTTACTACGATATACCAACTACCAACTAACCGCGTGTTCCCTCCTTCCTGTAATCCCGGCTCCTTCCGCCGTAGTGTGAAGAGGCATCTTATCAGGCCGGCATAATTGTTTCAAATGGCATGGGACTGCCGTTTAAAGCCATTCGATACTCTGCCTGAACGGCATTTGCACTTACAGGTGCAATGCAGTCATTATGCCGGGAGTCAACACTCAACTCGTGCACGTTACATCCTTTTCTATTACTCCTAACACCAAATTTTAAATATATATAACTTGCTTATTACTAAATGGTCAAGGCGTCATCAGACATCCACGTAATTGGCGAACGACTCCAGAGCCATTCCTATGGCAGCCGTGTTTTTGGTCGGTCATTAAGGCTGTGAAGGGCAATTTCTGCCTACCTACTCTCCCACTGCGTAAACCTGATAAATGTTTGGTCCAGGATAAACTATAATTTATTAATCATTTTTCATGCATACACAAAATATAGTGCCGAAATTATCAGCAGTTCATGGAATACCGCTAGCTGACCAGTCCATATGGGCATTAAGTAGCCGCAGATAACGCTAATGCAAAATATTACCGTCTGTTTGTCCACACTCCAGTAGTGCGACAAGCGAATTACTATATCTGATACTGTATCTCTATTTACATACTTTATCAAAGGATTATTTATTTATGGAAGTAAAAGTCACGCGGGACATATGGCGAATTTATAGCTGTACATATCTACTGATGTATCATATACACGGCTGATGCAATGATAGCAGAAAAAGCGCTCGGCTACTGCACTACATAACAGCACTCGGCTATACGCCGCGTCGGTGACAGCGCGGAGAGCGCTCGTCTACTGCACTACATAACAGCACTCGGCTATACGCCGCGTCGGTGACAGCGCGGAGAGCGCTCGTCTACTGCACTACATAACAGCACTGGGCTATACGCCGCGTCGGTGACAGCGCGGAGAGCGCTCGTCTACTGCACTACATAACAGCACTCGGCTATACGCCGCGTCGGTGACAGCGCGGAGAGCGCTCGTCTCCTGTACTACATAACAGCACTCGGCTATACGCCGCGTCGGTGACAGCGCGGAGAGCGCTCGTCTACTGCACTACATAACAGCACTCGGCTATACGCCGCGTCGGTGACAGCGCGGAGAGCGCTCGTCTACTGCACTACATAACAACACTCGGCTATACGCCGCGTCGGTGACAGCGCGGAGAGCGCTCGTCTACTGCACTACATAACAGCACTCGGCTATACGCCGCCTCGGTGACAGCGCGGAGAGCGCTCGTCTACTGCACTACATAACAGCACTCGGCTATACGCCGCCTCGGTGACAGCGCGGAGAGCGCTCGTCTACTGCACTACATAACAGCACTCGGCTATACGCCGCCTCGGTGACAGCGCGGAGAGCGCTCGTCTACTGCACTACATAACAGCACTCGGCTATACGCCGCCTCGGTGACAGCGCGGAGAGCGGGTACGGTTATATGGCGGTTGAGTCAGCGTGGAAAGCGTTTCTAATAAAAATAACAGCGTTGAACTTCGCTTTAAGCGCTTTTTATCTCATCCCTTTACCTCACTAGATGTAGTCACGTAATAAACTCGATACGCGCGATAATTTAATGCGTACACTAGAACAAAAAGCACTTGAAAGCGCAGATAACGCTGTGTTTACAAAACGTTACTGATACGGCCACGCTTTAAGTGTTATCATTTATCATGCGGCTTATCAACGTTAGGGAGAGGAATCTTCACGCACGGTTCGCTTTGGGGTAAGCAGTTGTAAATAAAGTATTATACAAGTTATGATTAAAACATAATATTATGTAGTTCTTATTGAATTTCCAAAGAATATAACGAAATACTGAAAGTGTTTATTCGTCGGTGGAATTGTTCATTACGATTATTTGGTAAGACATTTTATGAACCGTAGAATTACAGAAGCTGTTTTGTATAGGTAATGAAAATGAAAAGAAAAAGAATCCGGATACATATACCGATCATTTAGAATATCATAACGCACTGCGGAAATAAATAAATAAATAACACCCAACGGTCACATACATAGTCCTGACCCCACATTTGGATTGAGTCTTGTGTCGTGAGTACTAAAAACTATGAGAAACTTTTAGGTCTCATAAACATCCAGACTCAAATCAAATATCTGAATATAATCAAATATTTTATATATCATCCCGAAACAAATATATGTGTATCACACAAATTATTTTCTCGGTACGATGATAAAATAATTGTAGGAATATGCTAATGCAGATAAAGACAAGTTTTGATGAAAGAAAATTATAGGCATGTTGCTTCTAAATTATGTAAGTATATAAAGGTTAATATAAAGAGTAAAAAGCCGTAAAAATTGCATGAATTTCGCCCTTACAATAACTGGCGCGGATCTGTTATCCAATCTTAATTTTACATCGAGTTGAGCCAACAAACTGTGAGAAATAAGGGCCATATGTTTGTAGAACAAAGGTCGGTCTGTTTGTCGCGAGTACTCGAGAACATATTCACATTTCGGTGATAAGATATGTCCAATAAGAATTTCTTATTGGTGGTCTGGTTCGGAAACCTTTAACGGGTTTGCAGATGCGTTTTGTATGTGAAATTATCGTTGGAATAAGTATAAATATAATAAATAATAATAATAAAATCTTTATTTGAATAACATGACATGAAACAAAAAGCATTACCAGAGGTATCCAAACTAGACAAAGCCTGTAACTTGGAATACCAAAAATGATTACCAACAGTGAGTCCATTTACGGCCGGTCTCTATATCCTATCTATCTTTAACAAGAGTTTAAAATAACTACCATTACCATGTAGATACAATTCTATGCTTCAATAAACAAAGATTGACATATATATTTATCTTGCCTAGCTATCTACAAATATATGCACCATATCTATATCTCTCTGTTTGTTAACTGAAACATAAAATACATCGAAATATCTAACGAAATCTCTAGTTAAAGATAGATAGATTATCGAAACCGGCCATTAAAGGACTATTTCTTAAATAAAATTGAGTGAAACCAATGTTCAGTACCTACCATTATTTATTTTAACTACAGTATTTGCAGTGATTTAGCGAAAACTAGAAGCAAACTGTCAGACAGTTGCGTAACTTTAATTTCTTTGACCTTTAAAGAAAGTGTTAAATAACTCTAAACGTGGACGTAATATCAGTTAGAAAAGGCCAATGAGCCTCGATTCATTTCACTTTCAACTAGATTCCCTGAGAATATATACGAGTAGTATTCTTATTAAAAGTGCGTGGTGGCCTGTTGGTAAACGGACCAAACGCGGCTGCCAACATGTTCACGGTGGTCGCGGGTTCAAATCCCAGGGCACACCTCTGACTTTTCGGAGTCATGTGTGTATTCATAGTCATTCGCACTAAAACGGTGAAGGAAAACATCGTGAGGAAACCTGCATAACAAAGCGTTTTAAAATAATTTCTATGGTATGTAAGTCCGCCAACCCGCACTAGGCCAGCGTGGTGGACTATATGGCCTAACCACTCTCAATCGTACTCTTGATTGTAGAGTAGGCCCGTGCCCTGCAGTTGATACAGAATACAGTACAGTATACTTATATTATTAGCGCTAATTCAAGAATTGTATATCACATAATATATAGTATGCGAATTTTCCTACGTTACTTTTAAATCGAAAATAGACTGAAACGGCGAAGCACATACCTAAAATACTCAACGAAAATAAAATAAAGCTAATTTACAGTATGTTTATTTATTTATGTATGTATATTTATTTATACAAGTATTTATATGTGTATTTATATTAGGTGTATATAATTATGTATCGTATATTGCGTACATGATATTAATTATAAATAATCCGTCTATTTATTATTCTTTTATTGGAGTTTGTATCCTTTTTTTTTCTAGATTGCGCTCTCTTCTTTTCCTTTTCTTATATACCTGTACTTTTTGTTCATTTGTAATATATTTTAGATTTTATCCTCTTTATGTGCAGTAAAGATTAAATAAATAAAAATAACTAAAATAATCTCAGGAGTTACGACCTCAATATAACCTTATAACATAATTGTTTGCATCTCAACCGCATCGAAACTAAACGAAATATTTTAAAACATCCCAAACCGCACTTAATAAGTCATTTGGCGGTGGAATGTTGTTAATTTTTTACGCCACTCCCATCGCCCGCGCCGCTATAAATCTGCCGGACACGCGACGCGACGGAGTTTTTGTCGATTTTTTTTTGTCTACGACATTTGGCTTGGGTCGAAGACAAAACCGGAAGCTTGTTGGGAATTTTATGTATTACTAGACTCTAGATGGGTATAATATTCAGAGCTGAAGAGTTATTTTTAGGATGAAGTATGTGATTCGCGGGCCGGTGGAGTGACGAGCTGAAGGTAATGGATGAGAGCTCAGGAGCGAGTGTTGTGAGAGCACGTACAGGGAGCGTAGTGTGTGACGCGCGGGCCGGTGGAGCGACGAGCTGAAGGTAGTGGATGAGAGCTCAGGAGTGAGTGTTGTGAGAGCACGTACAGGGAGCGTAGTGTGTGACGCGCGGGCCGGTGGAGCGACGAGCTGAAGGTAGTGGATGAGAGCTCAGGAGTGAGTGTTGTGAGAGCACGTACAGGGAGCGTAGTGTGTGACGCGCGGGCCGGTGGAGCGACGAGCTGAAGGTAGTGGATGAGAGCTCAGGAGTGAGTGTTGTGAGAGCACGTACAGGGAGCGTAGTGTGTGACGCGCGGGCCGGTGGAGCGACGAGCTGAAGGTAGTGGATGAGAGCTCAGGAGTGAGTGTTGTGAGAGCACGTACAGGGAGCGTAGTGTGTGACGCGCGGGCCGGTGGAGCGACGAGCTGAAGGTAGTGGATGAGAGCTCAGGAGTGAGTGTTGTGAGAGCACGTACAGGGAGCGTAGTGTGTGACGCGCGGGCCGGTGGAGCGACGAGCTGAAGGTAGTGGATGAGAGCTCAGGAGTGAGTGTTGTGAGAGCACGTACAGGGAGCGTAGTGTGTGACGCGCGGGCCGGTGGAGCGACGAGCTGAAGGTAGTGGATGAGAGCTCAGGAGTGAGTGTTGTGAGAGCACGTACAGGGAGTGTAGTGTGTGACGCGCGGGCCGGTGGAGCGACGAGCTGAAGAAACAAAGGTTTAAACAATCATTAAGTCACCGCACGCGGTACTAATAATAAAAATAATTGTATACGCACAGACGGGACGACATTCCGTGGCGGCGACGCAGTTATCGGTGAAATAAATTTAACCGGACCTTTAGTGTCCTTGTGAGCTCGCGTTATCCAGACACTGCTGTACCTTTTTTAAGGGACAAAAAAAAGAATTCGAAAAATGTCAACCGAGGTTGGTCATCTCTCGTGCCATATCTCGGCACCTTATTGTAATGGGTTCAATTCCCGGGCAATTTTCGGAAGATTATGTTGGAAATGAGGAGTCATTAGTATCTTTATGTTTGTTAACTGAATGTGTGTATTGGAAACTGTGGTATCAGAACTTTAAAGGTACATGTGTAGAGATTTAGATTTGTCGAGCGGTTAGCGCAGAGGGTAAGAAATTATACTAATGTACCAAAAGATAGTGGATTCAATTCAAAGTATTAGTATTGGATTTCAGTGTTTTTAAATAAGATCTGGTTTTAAACGAAACCATACTATACAAGTAATTACTACGTAGCACGTTATTTAAAAATCCTGTGCCGTTTTTCGGCGATTTCACAAACCGTTTTCCAATGTACATGGGTTATGAATAAAATTGTTGCAAAAAAACCTTTTCATATATATCTAAGATATTCTAACGAGACTAAATTGGGAGTTATGAAAATACCAATATATTTCTGCATATATTTCACAAATGAAAATGAAAGTGAGGGTCAACTTTGAAACTAAGTTTATAACTTTTAATAACATTCACAAAAATCTGCATTTAAACTCTTATTAGATATAAAATACTACACTTAAATCCTTATTAGAAACGGTCTATGCGAGAAACATCGCGGGGCATAGATAGTGCCAAAATTGTTGGCATATTGACTATTGAGGTATTTTAGATTTATTAAAACATTAATTTTATTTTTCTATTTTTATGAAAATATTGGAGTCGGTTTGTATTGTACTGTATTAGCCCATTTTGTATAGTATTTAGGTATATTAGGTCAGTTTAACGTGCTATATTTTTTTATTAAAATGAATGGTGATACGAGCACGCCGTTCGCCTGATGGTAAGCGATACGACCGCTCATGAACAGTAGCAAACCTAACACCAGTTATGTTTGAAAATTGTCATCGGTACATCTTGCAATAAAAGAGCATTTCTACCTCACGCAAATCATTTTCATGCAATAAATAAAAAAACTAAATATGTATTAAAAATACTTAAAATAGCCACGTCAGCGCATCGCAAAATGTACGTAAAATGCACAATACATAAATGGATATTAATGAAGTGTGATATGATTATAAACAGAGCAGTCATCGTGCAGTTATCTTTTTATATTAAGGGGTGATTCTATTGTTACGGCGGGGTTGTAAGTTTTTTATAATCGACAAAATTGTGGGGAATTGTTGCCTCATTGTAGTGGGTACAAAGATCACGAGCCTAAAATATTCAATTTTCAGATCGAGTATCTAGTCCACTATGTGAGAAAAATATATCTGTTTTGCTGTGGCGTTTTGTATCGTTTGTGATATTGCCGAATATTATAAAGCTGATGGAAGGATATTTGTATCCCGAAATAAAACACAAACATGTCTTTTAGTATTATTTTTATTTAGGAACTTTTATCCAACCTAGGTACGTCAGTCTCATCGTACCCTAAGCAATGACAATCAGTAAGATAATATTCACATAATAGCAATTTAGGGGAAGACATCCCCATCTAAATTCAACGAGGCAACCCCCAAATAAAAATAAACATGGAAGTGGAAGCAGGCCTCGATAAATTCTTGACCAACATTTTAGAAAACCTATGGTATTTACAGGTTAAGGTTTAAGGTCTCGGATAAAAAAAAAATCTTTATTGACACTAAAAAAAAAATATGCAATTACTTACAAATTCAATGTTGTCACTGTTATACACGTAATGCACATGGTTTGATGAACACTAGCATCTAAACTAGGCCGGCCCTGTACCTTAGAGGCTAGTCACTTCCTATGACATTAGTTTTGTTCATATTGTAAGAAACTACAGACTAAGATAACATAATAATTTTGTTAAAATATATTTATTTTTTGCATACCCACAATTGTTTACAATAATAGTTAGATTATAATAGTTAGACCACAGTGTCTGCGAACCTCTGCTTGAATATATTTAAGCAAAGTTTTATTTAAAGGATAAGAAAATTAAGTAAGAACATAAAAAAAAGCACTTAAAAACTAGCGATGTGTGTAATAGGTTTCTGTTTGTAATGTATTAATAAGTTTTCAACTTCGTCATATGAGCGAGTTTTTAACCAATGTCTGACAACTTTTTTACATATATGATTATTAAGTGGATAGATTTCTAATATTTTATTCAATTTATTGTAAAGCATGGGGCTTAGGTAACATTGAAATTTATTTATAAAATGGGTCTTATAATAAACAGACGGACATATCCTATCATGTCTTCTAACTCGAGCTGCATCAAGGCTATAATTAAGTTTTTTGTGCTGGGATAATATGGTGTTATAGACAAATAGTTGACGCACCGTTAAAACATCAATTTCATCATAAAGTTGGGATGTGGAATGCCTAAAAGATTTGAATGTCATCATTTTCAGTAATGCGCGTTGAGCTCTTTCTAGTTTTAAAAGGTGTGTTTTTTTGGCCCCTCCCCACGATAGGGCTCAGTCTTTGTATACTTTACTGGTGGTAGTTCTCTCATATGTGATAGGCCATCTGGGTAGGTACCACCGCAATGTATATTTCTCCCGTCAAACAGCAGTGTAAATCCACTGTTGTGTTTCGGATATTAAGACTTAACATCTTATGTCTCAGGATGGCGAGCGCAGTGGAATGCCACATTTATTTTAATTTAGCCAACACATTGCCCGCCAGTCAGATAAATATTATGATCATACATCCCACTCAAAATGTATACAAAATACTTGATAACCAAAAAAAATCCACGTGAATAGCCATTATTCTATAGTATAATATTTAAACTGATTTTCTCCATTCAACCCCATTTTGAACACATTGTGCGCATGTCAAAATGTATAAAATGATTTTGCATAAACAAATGAGCTTATAACAATGTAATGGACTATGAGTGTATAAAAAGGGCTGTTTATACTTAGTCTTTGTTAATACGATAATGCAAATTTAATAATACTTGATTTTAATAGTAGAAGGCCTATAAAAAACTCAATTTTAAATGAATTTTTGATTTCACTTTATGCAAAAAGAATCAGAAAAAATTGCTGCCTCGATTGTAATTGTGTGATAAGGTTAGGTAGAAGTCAGAAGAAGATAGTCTATCCAGCGTATTTAAAAACAAATAGAGCAAGAAAGTATTCTTTAATAAATAATTTTAATTCAGGTCTTTATGCAAAAAGAATTAGAAAAAATGCTGCCTCGATCTGATGTAATTGTTGGAGAAGAGTAGTTAGAAGCTAGAAGAAGATATTCCATTTAAACAAATTATTATACATACATACATACATAAACTCACGCCTTTTTCCCAGAAGAGGTAGGCAGAGGTGCCAAGGCACCCACATTTCGCCAGTATGTTCCGTCCCACAATGTGATAGGTGGCGAGCCTATCGCCATATCGGGCACAAATTCCTGACTCTGGCCCGATAATGAGTAGAAAAAGCCAATATCACTTTGCCCAACCCGGGATACGAACCCGAGACCTCAGCTTTGTAAGCGTACCGTAGTACAACTACGCCACCGAGGCAGTCCAACAAATTATTATAGTAATTCATAATCTATAAGACCTTTTGGAACTAAAAGTAAATACTTTCAAATTATTGGGAAAATACGAAATGTCTATTTCCCCCGCCAAGAGCATTGCTTTGTAACTCAAGGAGTTTGGTTTTGTTACATATGAACAAAGATAAACTTAAAACTATACAGTCTAATGCAGGTCCATATTTCGCCCAAAATACGCCCTTAAAACCTTAAAAGAACATTCACCCTCTAACAGAATTAAGGGGGTCAATTGAACAAAATCAGTGCACACAGCTTGGATAGTAATATTTTCGAATACATTATAGTATAATTAATATTCATGGGCGATTCAATAATATATTTTTTCTTTGATGTGCCAGTCAAACCACCCCTGTTAGAGTGAACGAGGGATTTTGATACTTGACGAGTTGTTAAATGTATGATTAGTACTTGGGTCGTTATTTTTGTACGTTTATTACGATGCTAGTTACAACATAAATATTTTAAATTGTATTTTTTATTTTAAACTTTTGTTAATTTTTTCCTACATTTAAGGTAATCTACAAAATTGTGTAGGTACTTGCTAGTTTCTGTAGAATTTAAATTAGAATAAATAATAAAATTTATAAACGCTATTTACTCCTGATTTGTAAGACTCACTGGGTGCATAAATTAAAAGTTAAAGACCTAGGTGACACAAAAACAATGATAAACTGTTTTATCTTTTTATAGACATTTTCTTCTGTAATTTAAATTATATTATTTTACTAAAAATGCTCGAGGTAGATTATTCAAATAAAAGACACTTTCCATTGTTATTTGAACCTATCATATTTATAAAAACATTTTATATATTTTTTTTGGATACATCAAATAATTCAAGTATCAAAACCTCTCAATTTGTGTACTCATCGTTTCAGAGCATATGTGTAGACTACCCCGCAACTCTCGACGCAACATTGAACATTACATTTGCCTTCACGTTTTATTCAATTACACCTCATTACGAAGTTTTCTAACTTCTACAGAAACAGATGTATAGGGAATTGGATTTTTTTTTTTTTTATTGCTATGAATGGCGAGACGAGCATGCCGTTCGCCTGATGGTAAGCGATACGACCGCTCATGAACAGTAGCAAAACCAAACAACACCTTGAATTATAAAGCAATGCTTGGCATTCCACTGCGCTCGCCATCCTGAGACATAAGATGTTAAGTCTCAATATGTCCAGTAGTTACTCTGGCTACAATGCCCTTCAACCCGAAACACAACAGTGCATTGACACTGCTGTTTGACGGGAGAAAAAGACATTGCGGTGGTACCCACCCAGATAGCTTGTCACATATGAGAGACCTACCATCAGTACTTTTTTTTATTGCTAAGTAGCAAGACGATCATGCCATTCACGTAATGGTAAGCGATACGACCGCTCATGGACAGTAGCAAAACAACACCATTAATTACAAAGCAATGCTTGACATTGATGAGGCATAAGATGTTATATCTCAATATGTCCAGTAGTTACTCTGGCTACAATGTCTTTCAATTCGCAACACAACAATGCATTTACACTGCTGTTTTGCAAGTGAAATAGATATCGCGGTGGTAGATATTCAGGCGGCCTCTCACATATGAGAGACCTACTATCAGTAAATTGACCATTATATTATCATTATATTATTGGATAAGTTCGGTAAAAGTGTAATAGGTTCATCTGGTTGTTACTGATAACAGCAACTACCTCTACAACAGTAAGGTTTTAGATTTATTACCAGCCTTTTTAAATGAGAAGGGAAAGGGTAGGAAAATGGAATATAGTAGGAAAGGCATAATGGACAGTGTATACTTATTTAAATATTGTACCATTATTTTGTTTTCCCTATCTAAATGTAAAAAACCTGCTGTACTCCATTTCTGCTTCACCCAAAGGTAGACTGTTAGAGAACGCCACTGGCATTAAGTCCGCCTGTATACTGTTTGGTATATAAAGTTAAATAAATAAAACAACCGGTAGTCACTTACTGAATGGAACAAAGTAGCCGCTCCCGACTTTCTACTGTAAGACAATGGTAGTACCTACCCAGACGGAGTAAATTTGAAATTATTTGGCTAATTGGCCACCTAATGTCAGTAAAATTGTATTCTGTTTTGTTACATTTTAATATTTAGTATGCATCGAATAGTGTTTTAATACGAGTGTATTCTAGTTACACTGTTCCAACACAAATATGTATAAATTATCCATTTTTAGGTATGAACCCATTATGTGGAATTTGTAAATTTCTATAATGGTTGCTTAGATTTACGCGAATTTTGCACATTGAAATAAAACTATTATTTACGGATTTTATCGCGAATTTGATTTGATTTTTTTTCTCAAATCCGGGGTAAAACCCGTAAATAATAGTTTTATATCAATTTGTAAATTTCTATTGATAGATAAAGGTTTTTTAACCTGAATTCCTACCACAGACCAAAGAAATTTAAATTTTACTTTCTTTCGCGTATTCTCAAAGAAGCAAATAATAACAACGACAAGTTACAATGTCTTTGTAACCCGTATAGTGTTTAATTATTTATTTCAAACTTTATTGTACACCTGTGAGTTACAAAATATATTATATTCCTTCCATCCCGAAAAGCAACGGTTTCTTCCCAGCTGTGGCACGTGCCATGTTCCTTAGGGAATATCGGGACACGTGTAGTTTTATTAGTTTACCGTTATTTCACAAACGAGTCACCGTTTATAACTAAGGGAATTTATGGTACCTTCCAAGAATTACCTGGTTAATTCCCGGAATATTTCAAAGTTGTATCGGTCCGGAAATGCCGCGGATGTTACATAATCAACTTACGTTATAGGGATTCCAAAAGGTTTTGTGAGGATTGTGAATTTTACGGTAAAATAAATTGATCTACTTTAATAGTTATTATAATGAATCTCATTTTAAAATATTAAATTAATTAACTTTACTTTGGTAAGCTTAGTCCTAAACCCACACTTATATACAATTATCATGGCGTGTATTGTTTTAGTAATTACCAGAGTCTTTTAGGTCTTACAATACCCAAATCCTAAACATATTTCTGAATCATACAATTTTTTGTATTTTTTTTACATTTCTACAAACTTGCAGTTTCAATGGTCGTTTATATTAAAATGCCTGTAGATTTGAGTATTAAGAACAGTTTTTAACTTATACCTGTAACAGTGCATATAAGTCCCTCTGTAGTGCTAGGGCCTTCTCTATAATTGAGAGTAGGCCTTAGATGGGTAAGGCCATAGATACCATCACGCTAGCCTAGTGCGGGTTAACGGAATTTATGTATCATATAAATTCTTTTAAACCGCAGGCTTACTCACTGTGTTTTTCTTCACCCTATATTTATGTTTATTTTTTATTTATATTACATATACTGAAGGTAAGTGATCCCTGCAGCCCATGAACATCCACAACGCTTGAATCATGATTGCTTTGCCCATCAAATAGGGAGGTGAGTGGGGAGGAAAAAATATGGAAATAGGAAAGGGATATAGCACATATTGGGCATAGGTATGTTTATGGTATATTACTTACCATCAGGTGCAGTCCAAAAAATAACACCCCCGCACAAGTTTAATCAAAAACCGTGAGTGTGAAACACAAACAAACAAGGGAACCGTTTTCCCATAACGATAATGGAACAAACATGCCGACAAAAAACACAGTTTTTGTATATTACGAGGGAAGTAATTACTGGGGCGCAGTGATTGTGATTAAACGCGATGACTATTTGATTATTTTTACGTAAATATCGAGGGTGGGGTGGGGACATCAGAAATAATAAAAAAATATATTTTGAAAATTACACGCGTGACACAAAAAATTTACTATTTTAAAAACCAGATTATTTTTATATATCGCTGCTTTAATTTGATAACGACATATCTTAAAAATGAAGTTTCAGGAGAGCAGTTTAAATAAAACAAAAGAAGTAATTATTTATATATTTTATTTTAATAATGACAACTTTTTGAAAGTTGCTTAAATGAACGTAATAATCCATCAAAAATATGAGTTTTATTCACATGATATTTTAGTTTAATTTGTGTTAAATGGTAACATTATCATTAAAATGACATTTAGTTATATTGTATCAGCCCATATACGTCCCACTGCAGGGCACGGGCCTACTCTACAATCGAGAGTACGATTGAGAGTGGTTAGGCCATATAGTCCACCACGCTGGCCTAGTGCGGATTGGCGGACTTACATACCGTAGAAATTCTTATGAATCGCTATGGTATGCAGGTTTCCTCACGATGTTTTCTTTAGTGCGTGGTGATTGACTATCAATACACACATGACTCCGAAAAGTCAGAGGTTTTTTATTTGACATTTAGTTATATGCCACTATCAAATTAAAGCAGCTATACGTTGTTGACATGGTGAATTTGGATTCCAAAAATTAATTCATTATTCGCATTTTTTCGCATTGCCAAAACTTTTACATAAGTCACTAAAACTACCACCCAGCTTCGTTTTCGGTAGCAGTCTTGATATACCCTGTATTATAAAAAATAGAAAAGGCAAATGATAACTATAATATCCCTATCATTATAACATTAATTAAAAGTAAAACTTAATTATCTTTACGTTATAGTAAGTTAGCACTGAAAATACTATTGAATTCTGCGGTTATTAACCGACTTCAAAAAAGGAGAAGGTTCTCAATTCCACTGTTTGTAATTTTTTATACTATTCCAGTCTTTTAGCTAAATAATTCTTATTTCACATCCAGCTCTTAACCAACCCCGCAAGTCTGTTATTTTATTTAATTTTCCAAAAGCATTGGTTTAGATTTATGGCGGATATGTGAATAGAACTAATAATTAGCGACAATTCAGACGACACATTAACCGAAGCGTGCACACGGTTATTGTTCGCGAGTTCAGTGAAGACTGAGAGGGATTTAGATGTGGGGTTCTGTAGAATATTTTATGTTAAATATTTTGTTTCCGAGAAGCCGTGATAATTTTATAGGCAATCAGCTGGTTCTTTAATTTGAAGATAAAAATATAATGTTTATTTTATTTTTAAGGAAAGCTTACAGAAAAATTAACAAAATATAAGATATCAACTATAAATAAAAGAAATATACTAATTACAAGCTTCCACGTAAGTAAAGAATCAACGAATACCAAGATTCCTTGCCTCAGACGCAATAGATTGTCTTTGAAGGAAAGAAGCTGATTATAAAACATGCATGCATGGTTTCAACACTTAAAAAAAATAATAAAAGTGTTACATGTTTATTCAGAAGTAAGTTGACAGAAATAATTTTATAAACGAAGTCTACTTTTCTTATAATTTTAAATAAATATTTATTTATATTTATGTGTTATTGGAACATTTTCTACACAAACATATGCCGAAACGTAGAATTTATAACTTAAATACTTGGTAAGAATACTGTGTGGGAACCGAACCCACATTCCTTACAATTCAAAACCAACTTACCCACAACCCTCACCGATAATCGAACCCACACCCAGGGATCCCCAGCGACCGCATAGCGTCATCCGATGCATTAAGTAATCAACACAAACAGCGCCGGCGTCGCGTGCGTTATGCCGGCACGTGTCCTCTAATGGGGGGCATTGTGCCCGCGACCCACGCGCCGCCGACCTCACGCCGGCCCTGGGATGTACCTTAATATTCTACTGAAAATTACATTTATTTACTACCTTTTTTTAAACAGTTGAAATTTGACTGCCTAAGTGGCGTAGTACTACGGTACGAGTACAAAGCTGAGGTCTCGGGTTCGAATCCCGGGTCGGGCAAAGTGATATTGAATTTTTTTATTCATTATCAACCAGGAGTCAGTGTGCCCGATATGGCGATAAACTCGCCTATCACATCGTGTGACGGAATACATAAGGCGAAACGTGGATGTCCTGGTAGCACCTATGCCTAACTCTTCTGGGAAAATGCCGTGAGTTTAAGTATGTATGAAAAGCTTCGATCAAATATACACTAGATACACAGTTCCCTGTAAAAGTTCTGTTAAAAAGTGGCACCGATGCATGACATTAAAAAAAGTAAACAAAAAGATCACATATTCCAAATATATTAACACAAATTCCACCTTATTCCTGGAGCTTAAAGTAGCTTTTCACATAATATTGTCTAAAGTTTTGCGACGTTTTGGAAGCAACGGTTGGTGCATGACTGAAGGCGAAAGAGTGCTTAAAGCACTCTTTTTTGGTGCCATTTTCTAAGCGCTCATGTTGTATCTAGTGTATATTTGATCGAAGTTGGAAAGAAGCAATTGTACAGATCGACAGAATTGTGTCGAATGTCATCTGCCACCATTTGTTACTCCATACGTCACTGCGCTTACCATCAGATGCAGTGCAGTTAATTTGCGGGGGGGGGGGGGGGGTTTACTATATACTTAGACACGAAGTTCGAATGTTCGGACGTTGAACGTCAACATATTTTAAGATAAAAGTATTTCACTTCTAAAAATAAATATTATTCTCTATGAAACTAAGCATTCACTTGGAACTTAGTCCAACATTACAACGTACGACACAGAATCGAACATTTTGTATTGCATTTAGGCATATTCGTACAGATTGTTAAAATCTACAGTATAAATGAGACGCTCAATAGGGATACCAATGCCTCATATTTTTATTGCAATGAATGGCGAGACGAGCATGCCATTTAAGTGATGATAAGCAACACGACCGCTCATGGACAGTAGCACAACCAAAAAAAACCATGAATTACAAGGCAATGTTTGGCATTCCACTGCGCACGTTAGATGTTAAGTCTTAATATGTCCAGTTACTCAGGCTCGAAACACAACAGTGCATTTACACTAATGTTTGGCGGGAGAAAAAGGCATTGCGGTGGTACTACCAATACAGGCGGCCTCTCACATGTGAAAGGCCTACCACCAATAACGTTCGTTCGGTGAGTGAATTTTTTGGGAAATCCTAAAGCTTGAAATAGGATATTGGTATTTGCCTTGACTTATTAACAAGTTCCATTTCAATTTCAACCTGAAATATATAAGATCGAAGTAATCGACATACATAATTGTATATCGATTGGCTTGAAATACCCATCTTCTATCGGTGGATACTAATTCCGGCCATTAAAATTCTTAAGAGATTTCTGTAACCAAAACAAAATAAATGGATTACTCGACTTGAAATCCAGAACCGCACAACACAAATATTATAAAGCCTAACCATTACAACTATAATTCGCGGATTTTCTGCCACGCGACAGGGCGTGCCCGCCATCTTGTAAAAGTGAAATTCCTTCCGGTGTTTTTTCTGCGATGATGGATGGTTACACAAATGCTTCCGTTTCCGGCGGATGGGAAGCGTTTTGGGGAGTTGATCTGCGGTTAGGTTGGCATTACGATTAACGGTTGTGAATACTGATGATGGGATGATAAATCATTGCGAATTCTAAGTTTAAAGATTTTGTTTATATTTATAATTGTGGCAACCCTTACTAGGCCAGCGTGGTGGACTATATGGCCTAACCACTCTCAATCGTACGCTCGATTGTAGGTTAGGCCCGTCCCTTGGAAAGGTACAACAATACTACTTGATGGTATAAGTACAGAAAGAGTATCAATAGGCAATACAAAGTTTAATTTTATCATTTTTTCTCTTGCAATTCGAAATACAATATAAAAACCATCTGCTCTATAGCTTTATGACGTATCCTTAGAAGTCCCAGGACTATAAGGAGTAGTAAAAAATGATTGTTTATTAGTATTGTAAGAAATAAAACCATTTCAAAGTTTTTTATTTACATTTTTTTATTGCAATGAATGGGGAGACCAGCATGCCGTTCGCCTAATGGTAAGCGATACGATCGCTCATGGACAGCAGCAAAACTAAACAACACCTTGAACTACAAAGCAATGTTTGGCATTCCATTGCACTCGCCATCCTGAGACATAAGATGTCAAGTCTCAATAATCTCATTATGTCCAGTAGTTACTATGGCTACAAAGTCCTTCAAACCAAAACTCAACAGTGCATTTACAGTGCTGTTTGGCGGGAGAAATAGGACCAGGTGGTACCTACCCAGACAGCCTCTCACATAGGAAAGACCTACCCCCAGTAAAAAGAATACATCGCTTATCTTAAAGTATTGGTCAAAACAAGATACAACTGGGCCTAAGTAGTACGCCCAGTAATTTCTTTGACATACGTTGCTAAAGTCTGAACACCTATAATTATAATTCATTTCCTCTGAGTTAAAAGTGTTTACATGTTCTGCGTGTAAACGCGCTATTGTCCACTATTACATGGAAGTTTCGAGGCCACTGGTTTAAACAATTGCTTTTCTTTTTTGTAACTTGAAGAAGTACCGTAAAGAGTGTTTACTGTTCAACTGTTTTCTAGAATATTATTGTTTTTATTTAAAATTAAAATATACAGGAGAAAAGGTTGATATTATGCATCTAATTTTTTTGCAATTAAAGCGACGGTTTTTTTCTTATCGTCGTATTTGGGTGGGAAATACATAGTTTTTTTTTCCAAAATAATAGTGTACACCCTTTTGTTTTTAAAGACGCTTTGGTACGCTAGGGTTGAAATAATTATTTTAGCACAAACTATGGATTTACCGCCCAAACAGGACGATATTTAAAAAATCACAAAAACTGTCGCGTTTATTGCAATATTTGTAGTTGTATTGTTATCATGAAATCTACCGCCCGGCTTGGTTTTCGGTAGCAGTCTTAATATACCCTGGATTTATAAAACTTAGTACGACGTATGTTTTTGCCGAAATATTACCTGGCTTAGTTTCTTTTGTTTAATTTTATATTCCTTGTTCCTAACGTAGGTATATACCAAAATAATTTATGATGGATGATACATGGCAATACTTTGAAAATAGCTGTCAGAAAACAGGAGGAGAACCAGGCCATAATATCGTTCATAATTCATTATTTATTTATTTATTTATAAAATAATGTCCATCTGTTTAATAACACCATAGAACATTATCATATTTGACAGCTTCCGTGGCGGAGTTGGTTAGACGCCGGCTGTGTAACGAAAGGCCGCGGGTTCGATCCCCGCACCGAGATAAATGTTTGTGTAATCCACAGGTAGTTTCCAGTCTGGGTGTTTGTGAGACCAAAAAGTTTCCCGTAGTTTCTAATACACGACACAAGACTCGATCTTAGTGTGGGGTCAGGTCTATGTATGTGACTGTTGGGTGTATTTTTTAATTGCTTTGAATGGCAAGACGAGCATGCTGTTCGCTTGATGGTCAGCGATACGTCCGCTTATGAACAATAGCAAAACCAAACAACACTTTGAATTACAGAGCAATGCTTGGTATTCGGCGGGAAAAATAGGACTCTAACATATGAGAGACCTACCACCAGCAAAAAAATATCTTAATTTATTTTATGTATATATTTTATTTATTTATAGGACCGTAAAATGAATAGGTACATGTGTAATGCACATTAGACCATCCCTTTAAACCAATACTTCTACCAATTAGATTGTCAGATAATTCAGAACCCCTCTTATAAAATTTCCAAAAAATATCCATTACATCTAACAGGATTTTCCTAATTTCCCCACCCTAGCAATTGTTAATAAAAATGACAAACAGGGAGTCGAACCCGCGATACTGTGGCTTAGCGGCCGATCTGTCACGGCATTACCTCTATGGGTAAGCGGATAGAAAATTATTATATGACATTGTGAGAGTGAAGCAAGAAATAGTAAAGTATGGTGGAATAGTGGGTAAATGTATGAAAATGATGAAAAAAGAAAGTAACTATTTTATCACGACTAGTTGTAGTTTTTTTCTTATTGAGTTTCATTCTTATTTTAAGTAATACGGTTGTTTTCTAATTAGTTTTTAATACTGTATGTGTATCTGTATCAGCCCATATACGTCCCACTGCAGGGCATGGGCCTACTCTACAATCGACAGTGCGATTGAGAGTGGTTAGGCCATATAGTCCACCGCGCTGGCCTAGTGCGGGTTGGCGGACTTACATACCATAGAAATTAATTTTTAATACGCTCCTATAAAATAAAGGATGGGATGGATTTAAAAGAATGAGAGAGGAGGAAAGAAGTTATATAGGGTATATCGAGACTGCTACCGTAAACGAAGCCGGGTGATAGTTTTAGTGACTACAATCACAATGCAACTAAAAACTTTGTAAAGAAACGCGACAATTTTTCTTGAGTTTTTAAATATCGTCGTAATTTTTTGTTGGTTTTTGGCTGAAATTACTAAAACCTGGCTTCGTTTTCAGTAGTAGTCTTGATATACCCTAAAGGCAGCGATACTAAATCGAAATGTCGATTATTTTACACCTGAGTATAACTTTGGCTCCTTATTCATTTTTTGGGTGTAGCTGTGTGGTTCCAGCATAAATAATACATTAAATAAAACTGATTTATATCCATCTTGCTATGTTATTGGTCATTATTCTATTACATTGATACATAACACCATCCACACAAGATTATAAAACTCATGAATGTATACCGCGGCGTAAAATCATGCGGTCTGTTATATTGAAAAAACACCGAAGCGGGGTGCATTAGCAAAATTGGATGTAAGTAAACATCGGAATTAATGCGCGGGGCGGATTTAGACGCATAGTGTTTTGGAGTTATTATGAAATATTGAATTATAGTAGACTATTTATTTCTCCCGCCAAGCAGTAGTGTAAATGTACTGTTGTGTTTCTTTCTGTAAATACACAAAGTAATTAAATTCTATACATTAAATATTTCTTGTAGTATTATTGGTATTAACTTCATATTAGTATTTTATTATAATATTAATTACTACTCGTATGTTATAGAAATTTGTTTTCAAATACAAGATTTACGTTATTAATTTTTTTTAGTAGACCATGTATATTATTTAAATGGTGCGTAGCGATTTACTGCTACCACCGGATCTAACGCGCCCTGTCTGAGAAGACCCGGTGAAACAAACTCAGTGGGCTTACATTACCACTGGTAACTACGCGGTGCGGCAAAGTCTAGCAGGCCGGCATAATTGTTTCGATTGGCATGGGACTACCATCTGATACCAATCCATCCATCCATCAGCCAAAGGAAGTCTACTGCTGAACATAGGCCTCCCCCAATGATTTCCACAGATTTTACCAGGTCGTCGGACCATTTTGTGGGAGGACGTCCAACGCTGCGCTTTCCGCTACGCGGCCTCCATTCGAGCACTTTCCGACCCCATCGGTCATCAGATCTCCGCGCTATGTGCCCTGCCCATTGCCACTTCAACTCGCTAATCCGGTGGGCTATGTCGGTTATTTTAGTTCTCCTACGGATTTCCTCATCTCTGATTCGATCTCGTAGGGAAACCCCGAGCATAGCCCTCTCCATAGCTCGTTGAGTGACTTTGAGCTTCCTAATAAGGCCCATAGTGAGAGGCCACGTCTCGGTGCCGTAAGTCATCACTGGCAACACACAACTATCGAAAACTTTCGATACCAATACTCTGCCTGAACGGCATATGCGCTTACCATCAAGTGCAGTGTGGTCACTATGCCAGGCCACAACACAAAAAAATAGTTTTAAAACTTTTAATATAAAAACTATTTATCCCTCACTCCGTCCATCCGATTACGAATGCGTCGGCAGCGAGTTTGTACAACTGCAACCAACGCACCCCTGTACAAACTGATTATTACTTGCGCGGGGTTCACACCTCGTTTGCGGACAACCAATCTACAAACATTACGGGCATTGATTTTATTTTATAGAAATACTTATTTACAATGGAAAGATTCTCTTACAGCCGTTTTCTATAATCTATCTATCTTGAACAAAGGATTTGATTAGATATTTAGATGCATTTTATGTTTCAGTTAGCAAAGATAGAGAGGTATACATATAGTACATACATTTATAAATATGTAAGTAAGATAAATATATATGTATATCTTTGTTTATTACCGCGTAGAGTTACAAAAACATAGTAATGGTAGCTTTTTAACCACTAGTTAAAGATAGGTAGGGTAAAGAGAACGGCCTTTTGTGATTTCGGTAACAACATAAATCAGCGGTGAAGGATTTTTTTTAAGGGAATCTGTATGCCACAGGCATTTGCAAGAATTTCTTTGTTGACTCGTGGTGGACTATATGACTTAGGTCATATAGTCCACCCTCCCCTCTCAAACGTACTTTCGGATGAAGAGGAGGCCCATGCCCTGAGGGAGGTATATGGACTGATTGCTAGTTAAAAATTAAATATTACTATCCTAATAAATGGATGATAATCAGTATTTGTTGGACGATGCATTTTATGAGGAAATTAACTATAAGATTGTATAACGGATACTATACAGGGTACATCAAGACTGCTACCGAAAACGAAGCCGGGTGGTAGTTTTAGCCACTTGAGACACAGTGCAACTATAATATAGCAAAAAAACGACTATTATTTTTCCTATCGTCGTATTTGGGTGGTAAATAAAGAGTTTCTTTCTAAAACAATTGTGTACACCCTTTTATTTTTAAAGATGCTATGGTACGCAATGGATTAAATAAATATTTAAGAAAGAAAAAACACTCAAACATGATGATATTTAAAAAAATACAAAAATAATTGTTGCTTTTCTTTGCAAAATGTTCAGTTGCATTGTGTTTTTAGTCACTAAAACTACCACCCGGCTTTGTTTTAGGTTGCAGTCTTAATATTCCCTGTATAAAGACTGCTAGAGAAAAGAAGCCGGGTGCTAGTTTTACTGACCACAAACACAATGCAATTAAAATCATCGAAATGAAACGCGTCAATTGTTTTTGTATTTGTTTTTTTGAATATCGTTTGGGTGGTAAATCCATAATTTTTGCTAAAATAATCATTTACATCCTTGTGTATCACATCGCATTTAAAAATAAAAAGGTGTACATAATTATTTTAGGAACATCTATACATTTACCACCTAAACAAGACGATAGGAAAAATATGATCAACAAATTAAACAAAAGTCATAAACAACAATATGAAAAAATATATTCAAAACTATTTAAAACTTATTACTTTTATTAACCTTAGGGCATATTATAGTTTGCCATTCCTTATACGAGCCTGAATACAAACAGGGAAATACATCATGCTCATATTTCTTGTACAAATGATGCATTTTTCTCATATAAATCTTTTTGTGCAAAACCTTTTTGATGAAAAAGTCTACAGCTGATGAATCGTCGCCTTTAACGGTGATTTGCATTGCTCCTTCTAGAAGTTTCTGGAAGTGTTCGTCTAGAAGTAATGTCTGGATGTCTTCCCAAAGTCTTACGTGGTTTGTGTAGAAAGGACATTTTAGAGTTTGCAGTGCTGTGTGGTATTGCAAGCTTTGTTCACAACTGGTTGTGTTTTCGTTCGGTCTGCAGTATCTCTTTACGTCGTTTATTGGCTGAAAAGAAAACATAGTTGAAAGAACAGGAAAATAAGTATTGTTACGATTGAGGATAAATAAATACACCTAACAGTCATATACATAGTCCTGACTCCACATAAGATCGAGTATTGTGTCTTGGGTATCAGAAGCTACGAGAGAATTTTCGGTCTCACACTTATACCTGAGACAAACACTAGTGGGCCCCACAAGCATTTTTCTCGGTGCGGGGATGGAACCCGCGGTCTCTCGTTTCACAGCCGGTGTCTAACCAACTGCACCACGGAGGCTGTCAAAGTCAGCATACAACACATTTATTATCAACAGGAATTTATTTTTAATAAGTCTCATTTTTCTTATGATTTTTTCTATATTATGAATGCATTTATAAACACCTAAAATCGTAAAAAATATATATTGACCCAATAGATATCTGTAGCTGTATCAGCCCGTATACATCCCACTGCAGGGCACGAGCCTCCTCTACAATCGACAGTACGATTGAGAAGTTAGGCTATATAGTCCACAACCCTGGCCTAGTTCGGATTTGCGGACTTTACATACAATAGAAATTCTTACAAATCGTTATGGTATAATGAAGGAAAACATCGTAAGAAAACCATAAATATACAATGTGATAGTTAAAAATACCACTATTAGCGGAAAACGTAACTTCTTATCACACGTGAGTCGACCAATATGTCGTAAGTAGTAGGTATTTTAACAATAACATTATTTAATACAATCAAACCGAAACGGTCATGCGATATCCAAAATTAACTGTATTATGACTCAACTCTACGAATTGTAAAGGTATGTAAATTCGATCAACGCGTATAAGCTCGAATGGTGAGACTGACTTACTGCCGCACTCAGAGACATTTAAAGTCAATTAAATCTTTATTAATGCACAATTTAATTGTCATTAAACGTCTTTGAGTACGACCGTTATACCCTAAAGGGTTCAAGCCCATGTACGTCTCACTGCAGAGCAACGGCCTCCTCCACAATCAAGGTTACGATTGACACATTGCGGTGATAGGCGGCCTGTCACATATGAGAGACCACCAGTGCCTCAACGATATTTACATCCTATACTTCGTGATTAAAATGACTCACCCCATCAATAATAGTTCTGATCATATCCAGACTCCGTCTAACATCAGCAGCGATGACGTCAGTAGGTTCCCTCACCAGTCTTCTAGCATGTTTACTAGCCCTCGACACGCTGACATAGGATTTATGGACATGCCTCAGCATCAGCTGGCATATGATCGAGAAAGATCTTTTGTGGGCGTTGCAAACGTCATTCCTTATGGGTATGGCTCTGAAATGATTAATTTTGGTTACATAATAGAATTGTAGATTTTTGTAAATACTACACATTGGAATAAAACTATTTTTACGGATATAATCGCGGATTTTGTTTAATTTCACAATTTCTTGCTTTCGTAACATTCACTGAGTGGATGTCTAGTGTACCAGTAAGTCTAGACTGCTAAGGCTTGGGCCTCCTCCCAGGATATCCATGGCATACTATAGAAACGACTTTGCAACCTTAATTAGGTTGTTGTTGACTTTTCTCAAATGGGTCAAATATCCAAATGGTTTTGCTCGTGTTAGCAATAAAAATTATGGAACACAATTTATAAACAAAAAAACAACCATCTCGGACGCTATAAGGTTATGTCAAGCTATAAACAATACGATAATCAATACTCCGACTAGGAAATTATGGGGAAATCTAAACGGCATAATTGAGAACTCGACGTCGAAAACTAACCATCTTATCCCCAATATCTGACATCACTGGATCATCATCAGGTCTTATCATCAATATGGCCTAGGTAGTATCATTGAGTTATATACTAGAGGGGACACTGCGTACAAAATGCTTGTAACAATATTTAACGGTACCGTACCGTTCCTTCTGTTTCTGTCTGTCACACCTACGATGTAACATCATCTTCTCTCTCGCTTCACTGGGTCCCAGTACAATGCGCACAGATTTTGTTCCCGATGTCCGCTCTAGTGTACCTCAATGGGTAATATACAAAAATACTTACAAACTATCATATATTAGATCCAGCGTTATTAGCATCTTGTCATTTCTCTCCCATATTTTGTTTGATGATTGGATCTCACACGATCCTGATACTGCTACCAACGTAAATACAAACAATGCTAGGTGAAACATCCTGAAAAAATAAATATGATTATTTTGTCGCAATGACTGGTGAGACGAGCATACCATTCGCCTGATGGTAAGCGATACGACCGCTCATAAACAGTAGCTAAATAAACACCATGAATTACAAAGCAAAGCTTGGCAATCTTAAGATTAACAAAAGATGTAAAGTCTCAATATGTCCAGTAGTTCCCGAATAGTAAATGTAAATAAATCCCGTAAAAACAAATCCCGTATACCAAATGTAAATAAATTTCAAATTACCTGTTTTGGAAAATATATTTACTTCACTTTCTCACCTCAATAAATTTTTATTTCAGTATATTTCCTTTCAGTTTATATATACGAATAACGTTTGGAGACGCCCATACCAACTTTTTAACCGTTAATCCGTAATTATGTAAGAATAATGATAAGTTACAATTGGACGCAGTCTACTAAGAATTTGTTTCGGTGATAATAAATCGATTCATTCACAATTAAGAGATTTTACTGTTATTCGTTATTCGTGTGTGGACCACGGCCACCTTAGACATAGATGAAACCGTTATTTTTTTTAACCGACTTCAAAAAAGGAGGAGGTTCTGAATTCGACTGTATGTTTTTTTCTTTTTTTATGTTTGTTACCTCATATCTCTGTACTGAGTTAACCGATTTTGATCATTTTTTCTTTGATTGAAAGCTCGTGCATGTCATTTGGTTCCAAAAAAATCTGGTGAAGATTTAATGAATATCTTCGGACCTGGAGAGGAGAACTCTTCTCTCTTCTTTTGCATTATTATTATTGCATAGGTAAGGCAAATAAATATTCTATTGTGTAATACGTTTATTTCTCCCTGATCGGTGGTGTAGTTTTACTACGGTACGGTTACGCTGAGGTCTCGGGTTAGAATCCCGGGTCGGGCAAAGTAATTGATTTTTTTATTCATTATCAGCCTGGAGTCAGGAATTTGTGCCCGATACGGCGATAGGCTCACCCCCTGTCACATCGTGGGACGGAATATACAAGGCGAAACGTGGGTGTCCTGGTTGCTATCAGGGAAACCTCTGCCTACCACTGTTGGGAAAAAGGCGTGAGTTTATGTATGTATCTATTTCTGCCGCCAAACAGCAGTGTAAATGCGCTATTGCGTTCCGGTTTGAAGGACATTGTAGCCAGAGTAACTACTGTAGATATTGAGACTTAACTTCTTATATCTCAGAGTGGCGAGCGCAGTGGAATGCTAAGCATTTTTTCGTAATTCATGGTGTCGTTTGGTTTCGCTACTATCCATGAGCGGTCGTATAGCTTACCATCAGGCATCAGGAATGGCATCCTCGTCTCGCCATTCACAGCAATAAAAAAAACCGTACGCGAAATAATTTATTGTTGATGCGGACTGGATACAAAATATATTTACATTTTTCCAAGGTCTGACAGTTTTTTTCATATCATTTCCAGGAGTTTTAGGATATAAAAAGGGTTATCAACGACCTCCTTCTGTTACAAAGTCAGTTAACACTTTGTAGTCGGGTTATTTTCTGTCCAACTCGCGGCCCACAACAGGCGTTTTTTTTTTATTTTGCGCCCAAATAAGACTTTCCGTAAAATATTCATATCTTACGATCTATTTGACATTTTTCAATGAAACTTTCAGTGATTTACTTTTAAAAGACTTCTCCATTTATTACAAACTAACGCTATACTATATGGCCTAACCACTCTCAATCATACTGTCGATTGTAGAGTAGGCCCGTGCCCTGCAGTGGGACGTATATGGGCTGATACTGATACAGAACGCTATTGGTGTATTTTCACTTCATGAAAGTCACACGGCGCGTGCGCGGTTCGTCACGGGTGCGTTCACACGCCTCCGGGGTTATACATTCGATCCGGTGCAGTACAATAGCGGTTACGGTACGGAATATGCTCCGCTTATCGATACTGAGATAAATAAAAAATACAGCTATGCTTACCGATTGTGAAAAAATTTAAAGTGGCGCTCTTTTTTAAAGTTAAGTGTGTATATATTAGGTGGTATTTGAGCATGTAGTTGTGTTTGGAAAAACAATATTTTTATGGAAAGTTAAATTTCGAGCTAAATAATGCTTCTATGATTTATTGTGGTAACAATGTTATTGTGAAGTTTCTTTACAATGCTCTTTAAAAAGTACAATTATGTACCGAATCAACTACCAAAGTAACATTATTCGACGTTCAATACGTCGGGAGATCGAAAGGGTTTCTAATGAGAATTTCAACCAGTGCAGCGAGTAAAATATAATATCCTAGGGATTAGGAAGGTTACGAGATCTGGTAGATCTCAAACGCTCTGTCTGAAAGTTCTCTGAAAACGCAGCCGCACCGAATATGTTCTTGTTGGTTAAGTCAATAAACACGTCATTTTTTTATTTTCCCATAAACGTATATTATTTCTATGCGTTTTTATACAACATAGTACCTACATATAATACATTTTTAACTAAAACATAACAAGTAACAAACATTATCAAAATAGGTAGAGCATTTTTCACAGCGTTGTTTATGAAAACTAGCTGAATTGCAACAATATGGTCCTAAATTAAGTTCTCACGGAACCAAAATCTACTTAATTACACCGCATCTTCACGCTTTAACACGTATGGGAGGGACGGAGGCGATGCTTCATATAACAAAACAACATAAATCATTTATTAGAAAAGTGATGTACAACAGTTGATTCCCGGTATCTCATTTATATTCATTTGTTTTAAATATTTGTAATTTTATACTATCTTACAACACATGTTACTCATTTCTTATGAATTTTAATGTTTATACATAAATATCTCTTGGTCCACGAAATACAGGCTCGCCTAGTTTCAGGCCAACATATTAATTGATATTTGTATATAAATCTTTATTTGATATGAATAAAATAAGTAAAAACATAAAGACTTGTCAAGAATATATTTATTTATTTATTTATTTATTTTATTCTTAACTGCACAAGAAAGGATAAACAATTAAATATATTACAAATGAAAAAAAGTACAGATGGCGGTCTTATCGCTCTAGGCGATTTCTTACAGACAACCTTTGGATGGATAGAAAAAAAAGGATAAGATGAGAGGGCAGTCTAGAAAATATATAAGTAATACAAGCTCCAAAAAATAATAATAATAGACGTATTATTTATAATAATTAGTATGTACACAATATATGATACATAATTATATACAAACCCCAAATATAAATATATATATATATATATATATAATATATATGTATATACTTCTATAGATAAATATACATACATATATAAATATACTATAAATTACCTTTAGGTTCAAATGCAAGGAATTATACTTTTCATTTTGGCTGTTCAGAGAGAAAGGTAGTGATCTTTGACCATTTTTTTGAATGCAGTTAGTGTTTGAGCCTGTCTCACTTTAACAGGTAGTGCATTCCACAGTCGGACAGCTTGGACTGTAAACGACTGATCCATGAACTTCGTGGTATGCACTGGCATTCTCAACTTTTCTTTACTTTATATTTACAGTAGTGTTATGCTATTTTTAATTGAGAAATACTATTATATTTTGATGACCTTTTATGCGTTGTTACTAATTCAATTTAATTAGAATAATATTATCGTACTAAGTATTTTAATAATTTTCAAAGTCAGCCAATGAACCATTTGCTACTATTGTATAAATTGAAGGAGGTTAATTGACTAGGAAAGAAATAAAAATTAAAAGATATAGAAGAAAGTAGAAGTTCTATGATTTGAGTTATGACAGCTTGTCTTATATAATTTTATGCAATTTATGGAGTTTTGGTTATCAAGTAAAAGCTGTACGAAATAAACGTGTGATTCCTGTATCAGCGACTTTACTTTTGGTGCCCTACTTCTGAACCTTCTTACAGGAGATAATGTTAATTTGTTTCAATAGTAAAAACAGCGAGAAAACCTATATTCTTGATAGTTCTACACAAGAATTTCGAGATTATATGAACTGCAACTAGACTAAGAATTACGAAGTTATATGAAATTCAACTTGTATGGCGAAGAGACTTAGATAAAAATGCTTTTTTTTAGGCATATTAGGTCCTACGTATCGGCCCGCATTCAATATATTATTTGGTACTTAATTAATTATTATTATTAGTAATTGTTGGTTAGTCAAGACAATAGGTAAATTAATCGACTTTTGTAAGTACAATGAATTAGTTATTATTTGTTACTTTTTAACCTACTTCAAAAAAAGGAGGAGGTTATCAATTCGACTGTATTTTTAGTGATATTTTTTGAAGTTTTTTTTTTGTAGCATATTATTTCTGACTTGAAGATAAAGATTCCAATTTTAAGATGTGGGTTCGTAATCAATGATTCCCTTCAAAATGTGCAAGTCAAGTTGCAACTGGCATCATTCCTTAAGTATAAGTTTTTTGACACTCGAAAAGCTTTTAGCGCGGCGGTACCCTAAAAATTGCCTGTCAAAATATTGTCGGCCACATCAAGGGTGAAACAGGACGGGTGGGTGGAAAAGTGTTTTGAAGTCAAAAAGGGATAGAACATTTAAAACTAAAAAATACGGATATATCAGGCTACATATTTCTTTCAGGTCTGGGTGTTTGTGAGACCGAAAAGTCTCTCGTAGTTCCTGATACCCACGACACTAGACTCGATCTTAGTGTGGGGTCAGGACTATGTATGTGACTGTTGGGTGTTATTTAGTTATTTATTATTACATATAATATAAACAGGCTTAGGCAGAGACATCTACCGAATTTACTTAAACTTCTTAAAAATGAATAAAGTATTTTGGATATTTTTTTGCATTTATTGGTCATATAGACAATTAAATAACCCTTATAACAAGTGAATGTATTTCCATTAGCAGTAAAATCATAACCAGATAACTACGTTTTCCATTAATTACAAGGGTTTAATCTTATTCATATTGTCGTCAAACCAAAAACTCATATCAAATTAACAGCGTTTTCTTATGTTTTAGTTTATAAAATGTGGAAAAATCTGTGTTGCTGAGGAAGTTTTTTCTTTTTTTAAATCAGAAAATCAATATATAAAAATAAATATATTTACAATATGGCAAACATTACACTAACATTTGTGTACCCATCAGTACCCAGTTTAAAATTACCCCCATTTCCTCTGTAGGGTGACTCGGCAGAAAAAGCTTTTAGTGTACAGCACAATACTATATTTTAACACGAAATTAGACCTATTTCCCTTTGTTCGGGGCTAATTCGGACCAATGATTGGCCGACCCATCGCGCGGACAAATCGATTTCACATTACCACCTTTTTAACTTAATGTAGCGAAAACTCATTTTGTTTCAAGCTTCAGAATAAAGGTTTTTGTAAAAAGGTTTGTTTAAGGTAAATGTATTTAAAAATGTAAAATAAAAAAATAAACATTATCATGTTATAGGGCATTTCTTAAACGGTTATAGCATTTGATCCTTTACATAAAAATATGTATATAAAAGGTTTACATCGTTTAACGATCATATTTGAATGCTTGCCTCAGAAGCCTTACAGAAAATATATTTATAATATTTACATAATGGTATGGAATTAATTAATAATATCTTTGTAACACACAGACGGGGTAATTTTAACTCATAACTTTTATGAGTTGTCAGCTTGGACAATTGGCATGAAAAACTCACACTAGGACTATATGGCCTAACCTCTCTGAATCGAACTCTCGACTGTAGAGGAGGCTCGTGCCCTGCATTGAGCCATATATGAACTGATACAGATTTTGTCAATGTTTTTGGGTATTTCTAGCACTGATTCAAGGTTTAGGAGTCAAATAACGTTCAAACTTGCCGTACATAATTAAGGAGTTCAAATTTTTATGTATATATTAAATATTAAAATAAATCAACCATTCAAACAATCCAGTCTCGATACAGAGTCTTATATCGTGAGTTTCAGCAGATACAATATACATTTCACTCTCAAACAATCCAGCTTTGTTATCAGCGTTTCACACATACATTAATACTTAACACAAAACATTATGTATCATTTAAAACTCTTAAAAGAACATCGAAATACAAAACGATTAAAATGCAAAATATAAAACATTTCCCATGCAGATAATGATCAGTAGAACCCGTAAGACAATAGCGAGATTTGAATAAAGAACGCCGCCCATTGGCCGACGAGCAACAATGGCGGACCATCTGTCAGATTTGACAGATGATAAACCTTTCAAACCTCCTTTCTTTAAATTGACCCGGGAGGAAAATGCAATGTTTTTGGCGGGATTTGTTATGGTGCAATTGGAAGTTTTTTGTACCGGCAAAGTGATCGCGAAGGTGAGAACTTATCTTACGCAAGGGTCAGGTTAAAAGTATTGTGAACAGACGAGAAGGCAAGAAAAAATGAAAGTGTACGAAGCAAAAGCAGTATGTCAACATCGAGCAAATTGGAGATCCATGGTCTCAGCCTACCCCTATGGGCTACAGGCGTGGGGTTAATGTATGTTTGATGGTATCTGAATTCAAGAATATTCATCGGTGATTTTACTGATGGTGACACACTTATATGTGAGAGGCCGCCTGGGTAGGTATTTCTCCCGCCAATCAGCAGTTTAAATGCAGTATTATGTTTCGGATTGAATGACATTGTAGCCAGCGTAACTACTGGACATATTGCGACTTAACATCTTATGTCTCAGTATAGGGCAGGGGAATGCCAAGCATTGTTTTGTAATTCAAAGTTTTGGTTGGGTTTACTACTGTTCATGAGCAGTCGTATCGTTTACCCGCAGACGAACGGCATACTCGTCTCACCATTCAGAGCAAGAAAAAAAAGATCGGTTGGTTGGATGGTTAATTCTTGCCGTCAACATATTTAGGTATATCAGCGTGGTATACATATCCGATGAATTCATAAATTCCAGGAACTGTGGTCTTATTCCCGATGGATACGAATATTCTATCAGCAGTAAAGCATGTTTGATGCATATATATAATTTTTTTTTTATTGCCGTGAATAGCGAGACGAGCATGCCGTTCGCCTGATGGTAAGCGATACGACCGCTCATGAACAGTAGCAAAACCAAACAACACCTTGAATTACAAAGCAATGCTTGGCGCTCCACTGCGCTCGCCATCCTGAGACATAAGATGTTAAGTCTCAATATGTCCAGTAGTTACTCTGGCTACAATGCCCTTCAACCCGAAACACAACAGTGCGTTTACACTGCTGTTTGACGGGAGAAATAGACACTGCGGTGGTACCCACCCAGATGGCCTCTCACATATGAGAGACCTACCACCAGTAAATAATAATAATTTCACGCCTGTATTTCCGGAGGGGTAGCTAGAGGTGCCATTGTGCCTCTTTACTTCTCTAATAATATTTCTAAACCACAATGTAATAGGCTAAGAACCTGTCGCCGTGTTACACATTAAATTCGATCATATCTTATTATAAATCATTGGGAACTATTTGAAAAACCTTAAACCATATCTTATTGAAGCTGGTTTTAAACCTGCGCTTTTCTTAAACTGAGTCAGTATTTTTTACAAGGCTTTTATTCATTTTTCTTATTATTTCTAGTAAATTTACAAAAAACCATGTCATATATAATGCCAATTAAAGTCTTTAATTTCGATTAATGAATTTCCCGACTTGGGATTCAAACCCGAAACCTTATACTTCACAACACTTATACTTACTGACCAATACCGTAACTTCATATAATCAAAAGGACATAAAATATATTCCATATCAAAATACCGAATCCCCACTAAACCTTGAAAGCCCTTTTTCACGAAATCCCTTCGTTAACTCACTTTGGACTTTATTTTTAGATTATTAGAGTGTAGATTAAGATATTTGGGTGTCAAATTGTCGTGACCCACGGTTTCACCTTGCGGCCCCGCCCTTTTCTTACGTGCAACAAATGGAGCGTTCTGATTGGTAGATACGACGCCGCGTGCGCACCGCGTCTTAAAATAGAACTGCTGGTAGGAACGAACGGTTTTTGGGAGATGGGTTCCGTACCTTCTTAAAATAGTTGAATTTTAAGTACTTTCGATTTCAACAAGTCGTTTCAAAATGAAGGGGAAAAGCTATGAAAAAAGACTTAAAATGGTAAGGTTACGTTACACAACTGTTTTCACGACACACGACTAAACAGTTTTTTAATCAACACCTGATGATATTTGTAAGAACAATGCAGTATAGATATAGTACCGACATATTCACAGCCTCCGTGGTGCAGTTAGTTGGACGCCGGGTGTGAAACGAGAGACCAGGGGTTCGATCCAACTATTTGTGTGAACAGGTATTTATTTCGGGTCTGGGTGTTTGTGAGACCGAATAGTCTCTGCGACTGATAGCGTAGTTATACTACGGTATAATGCTTAACCTACAGCTGTTCTCTATCTATCTTTAACAAAAGATTTTATTAGATATTTCGATGCAATTTATATTTCAGTTTACAAAGATAGAGAGATTTAGATATGGTGCATATATTTAGACAGCTAAACTAGATAAATGTATAAGTTTATTTTTGTTTAATGAAGCGTAGAATTGTACCGATATAGTCATGGCAGCTATTTAAACCCTTTGTTAAAGATGCCCTGTTGTGTTTCGGGTTGAAAGACATTGTAGCCAGAGTAACTACTGGGAATATTGAGACTTAATATCTTATGTCTGAGTCAGGATGGCGAGCGCAGTGGAATGCCAAGCATTACTTTGTAATTCAAGGCGTTGTTTAGTTTTCCTACTGTATATGACCGGTCGTATCGCTTACCATCAGACGAACGGCATGCTTGTCTCGACAGTCATTGCAATAAAAGAAGATAGGATATAGAGAACAACATCCAAGAGATTATCTAATTAGTCTGCAATGATTTATTCTTTCGTCCGTCAATTTCGCCGCGGAACCCCAAAAATCACATATTTGTAAACACCTTTTAAAAATATTTCGACAGCCATTTTTAATAAAATGTAAACGAAATGTACAATATAAGTGGATCTCTCAGCGCCGCGCATTACTTGTCCATCAATAACGCTCTTACGCACAACAGGACCATTACATGTGTTTATAAATAATTCTAAGTGTTTTATGGATCTATTATGGGAAATACATTAAACTTGTAATATAGAATTGTATCATTTTTATCCCATGAAATAACAATGAAATATAATAACATTGAAGTAATAAAAATATGAAATATAATTGTAAAATAAGAGTAGTTAGATTGTGACTATCACTGAGCGGATGACTGACCTCAGTCCGCCCCGTGACCACGAAAGCTATAAAGTAATCGAAACGCCGGGAAGTTACAAAATGTAAAAATTAAACCAACGCCGGGATAAAATCGATAAATAAAAGTTTTATTTCAATGTGGAATATTCGCGTTAATAAAAAAACCATCAATTTATGCCGGCGCAACATCTGATGATAAATAGACGCAACAGTTTTTATATTGGTTCAGCAAGATGGTTTACCTGATGGTAAGTGATCGTTGATGACTCCTTAAAATTGAATTGAGGAACGGGAGGGAAAAAGCATATTGGGTCTATCTCACTTGTCGAGTTACTTTGTGGCTCTATCACATTTTTTTTTATTGCATTTAATGGCGAGTCGAGCAAGCCATTCGCCTGATGATAAACGATACGACCGCTCATGAACAGTAGCAAAATTCCACTGCGCTCGCCATTCTGAGACATAAGATGTTAAGTCTCAATATGTCCAGTAGTTACTCTGGCTACAATGTCCTTCAATCCGAAACACAACAGTGCATTTACGCAGTGTTGTTTGACGGGAGAAATAGACATTGCGGTGGTACCTACCCAGATGGCCTCTCACATATGAGAGACCTACCACCAGTAAAATGTGATGTTGCTAATTGCTGTTATTTGCGTTTCGTGAATTGGACTATCAGAACTAAATATGTCACCCATCTTCCCTTCGTTTTCAATTCCATTTTAAGAGGCCGGAAACTTAAAAACCATTATAATCTTGTACATTAGACTGCAATAATCACTTACAATCACTAAACTATATGGTATTGTACAGGCAAATTATTTTTTATGGATAATTAGACTTGTTTAGGAAATAAATGATAAGATATTGGTAGAATATTTACATTCGCTATGTGCGAAACGGGTGGTAGGTGTACCAAAACGATCGCAGCGCACAACGTGACAAAAAATGGAAGCTACTTCGGCTAACTGGCTGTCAAAATAGAAGTATTTCAGTACAAATCAAAGCTTTGTGTTTGCGTTTCGTGAATTGGACTATCAGAACTAAATATGTCACCCATCTTCCCTTCGTTTTCAATTCCATTTTAAGAGGCCGGAAACTTAAAAACCATTATAATCTTGTACATTAGACTGCAATAATCACTTACAATCACTAAACTATATGGTATTTGTACAGGCAAATTATTTTTTATGGAAAATTAGACTTGTTTAGGAAATAAATGATAAGATATTGGTAGAATATTTGCATTCGCCCGTATAGCGACAGTACACAGTAATCAGTGATGAGAGCCCCTCCCGCGAAACAGCAGTGTAAATGCAATGTTGTGTTCTGGTTAGTGGGACATTGTGTGGGGCATTATGGGGGTAGTCTCATTATGTCCACTAGTTACAGAGTAACTATCATCATCTTATGTCTCAGGCTGGTGAGTGCATTGATTTGTAACTCATAGTGTTGTTTGATGTTGCTACCGTCTTTCTCATTGCTCGTATCGCTTACCATCGGCGAATGGCGTGCCCGTCTCGTCATTCATGTCAAAAAAGCTGGTGACCCATAGACGTGTCCGGAGGTAATAATGCCGGCACTATTATGTCGACCGCCGAGAAATAGCAATCTCGCATGAGATACTCTATACTGACCGCTAACGATCAAGTATTGTAGTCATTTTGTCAAGCCAATACAAATTATATCAAGACTGCTACATTAAAACATGAAAAAAATATGTTTATTTTTGCGAAAATTTTAATTGCATTGTGTCTGAATTCACTGAAACTACCACTCGGCTTCGTTATCGGTAGCAGTCTTGATATACACTGTATATACAGGTATTTATTTCCAAAGCGATTTTCCGCTTGCCTATAATTTTAATTACAACATACTTAGCATAGCGTTTACGACATCCGATGATCCTCAGTGTATAAATAGCATCGTGAGAGCGGTTCAAAGTGCCGCCGGCGCCACAACTGCAGACCCATTGATAACGTATCGAGCAGGGAGAACGGTGCGGCGTCATTGATTTTAACCGACTTTGAAATGTGGCTGCTAGTTTGAGCATCATGTTTTTAAAAACATATAGGTTTTTTGGAGATTTAAATGAAACTATTATATTATACGGAATTTATCGCTGATTTCGTTTCATTTTGATATTCTTTAACTTCCCGACGTTTCGATTAGGTACTTTACAGCTTTTGTGGTCATGGGGTGGACATTAAAAATTTATACCAAATCCGCGATAAAATTCGTAAATAATAATTTCATTTCAATGTGTACCATTCGCGTAAATCTAAGACACCATATGCTTTTCTCAAGGATTAAAAATGATGGAGTACGATTTATATTGGTCACGTCACATTTTAACCGACTCTGAAATCAAAATCAAAATATTTTTTATTCAAATAGTCTTTCACAAGATCTTTTGAATTGTTAATTTCTGCTACCACCTGAATAAGAGAATAATGGCTGTTTATGATCTATGTTTGTGCTCTAATACGTAAAATGATGAATACGGATACCATTCAGGTATGATTAATTGGTATTATTGTGGATTTTGAAGCAACAACAAAAAAGTAATCATTTGAAGAAAAATTAGCTATCGAAATATAACGAATTGGGAACATGGAAGGTGACTTTTCCACTGGATCGCCATCCTGAAACCTAAGATGTTAAGTCTCAATACGTCCAGTAGTTACTCTGGCTACAATATACTTCAATCCGAAACACAACAGTCTCTTTACACTGCTATTTGTCGTGAGAAATAGACATTGCAAATTTAAATTGACTGACACTATTTTAAAATCGTATAAAACTCGCCCTACCGTACATTTCCAAGTGCACGGCAGCTGAGTGCGCGTGACGGCAAGTGCTCCACAAACAGCGGCTGCCGGTTCTCTCGAGTGGCCTTTATACGCACCGCCGATACCAGACACCACGGGAATAACCGGCATTCACTGTACCAAGCCGGCCGGTTCAAAATAATGTTGGATGTTTAGTGTAATACATAGCCCAAATTATCGTCTGGACGGTTCGAAATAGTAATAACAGCAGTCACATACTTAGTCCTGAAACAGTCACAGGTAGCCAACATGTACAAAGACTTGTGTTGTATGTAAAGGAATTAAGGTATAAACTGATGGATAATTTCATCAAAAGTTAAAACTTATATCTGTATCATACATGCCCCACTGCTAGGCACATGTCTCTCCTACAATTGAGAGGTTAGGCCATACAATCCAAAACGCTGGCCTGGTCCAAGTTGACGGATTTTATACAATAGAAATTCTTACAAAAACGATGGAGGTAAACATAGTGGGGAAACCATAAATACACAATGTGATAATTAAAAATACCACTATTAACTGAAAACGTAACTTGACTCAGACGTAACTCAGACGTGAGTCGACTAATAAGCTATAAATAGTAGGTATTTTTTTAACAATAATATTATTTCTTACAATTATTATTCCTCTTTATTTTAAATCTTTTTTTTTTACATTTTTATATATATAGTAAAAAACAAAATACATATAAAAATATAAAAAGTTATCCAACGGTGGCGAGGCTCGAGACCCAAGCCACCGGTGGTTAGGAGCCCAAAGTGAGGAACCGCCTCACAATACGTGCCGTGTCGAGCAATACTGCCTTCTGAATCTGACTCCTGACCCAACAGCCGATTGAGAGCCTCTGTAGATGTTGGTCGAGGCTCTTTGGTATCAACCCATGAGCAGAAACGACAATCGGGACAATAATTGTTGAGTCGACAATAATTATTACAATAATTATTAAACTGACGGGAACAAAGGTTTCCTCGCGATGTTTTTTGACTGTTACCGAAATCGAAGCTGGGTGGTACTTTTAGTATTATTTCCGTGGTTTAAGTGACTACAGACACTATGCAACTAAAAATTTTGAAAGAAAACGCGACAATTGATTTTTACGATATTTTTAAATATCATCGTGGTTGGGTGGTAAATCCACAGTTTTTGCTAAAATAATACCTAATGTAAACCCTTGCGTACCATCGTTTGTTCAAAAAGAAAAGGGTGTACAATATTACTTTTGAAAAAACTATGTATTTACCACCCAAATCCGACGAAAAAAAAATGAAGAAAAAAGTCGTCACATTTTTGCAAAAAAATTTGTTCCATTGTGTCTGTAGTCACTTAAACTATCACCCGGCTTCGTTTTCAGTAGCAGTCTTGATATACCGTGTAGTTGAAAACCTACCAATTGAAACCTCCATCAGACTCGATAATCGCATTCAAAGCTCACACACTAGATATTTTAATAGCCAGCGGAGTGTTTGTCCGCGCCGGACGTAATAACATTCAAATCGGGTAATATCCGCGCCACGCTGCTCACTTCAACGCTGCTTTGCATTCTCAAGTTCACAAACATTTCGTTTGGGGTTATTGTTTTTGTTAGTAGGATGAATGAGGATTTGGGAAGTAATGACATGGGCTATATGTTTTGCCTTGGTTAAAAAGTGGTAAATTTTTAGGAGGTGTTGGTGTATTTTTCATGTAGAAGTGTCTGATTTACAAAGGTTTTACTTTTTTTAAAATAGTCATATGAACTTCGTTTTAATTATGCTTAAACAGATGTAAACGGATAGGTTCTCTATTTTGACTGCTTTGCTCAGGGACTTGGTGACTTGGAACTTTTTTGGCATCGGACGACAGTCCCATGCCAATGGAAACAATCATGCCGGCCTGCTAAGGTGCCTCTTCACACCACGGCGGAAGGACCCAGGATTGTAGGAAGGAGGGAACACGTGAGATGGCAAACAATTCCACAGCCTAACGGTGCGGCACAAAAAAGAATTATAGAACCGTTTGGTTCGCGCCGGGATGGTTTGGACCGACAAGCTATGGCTTCGCAAGCCAGCCCGCGTGGTTCTGGTAAGGAATGGAGAGGAGGGGATCAAGTTATACAATTCCTCAGAGCATTCCCCGTGATACAGGCGGTAGAACACGCTTAGAGAGGCGACATCCCTCCGGAGTTATAGCGACTCTAAGTTGCTCGTAACGTCTGCATCATTGACAATGCGGATGGCCCGCCGCTGCAATCCATCCAAGGCATCGAGCAGGTACTGGGCGGATCCATCCCAGAGGTGCGAGCAGTACTCCATACCCGGCCGGACCTGCGCTTTATATAAGCGACAAAGCTGACCGGGCGTGAAAAACCGACGCACCCTGTTCAGGACTCCAACCCTGCGTGATGTGGCAGTTATTACGCCCTCGATGTGGTCCCTTGGATTGAGATCACAGCAACCTGCGTGATGTGGCAGTTATTACGCCCTCGATGTGGTCCCTTGGATTGAGATAACATATCCACACCAAGGATACTTAGGTCATTCCGCATTGAGAGGGGAGCACCCTGAAGAATGGGGAGGGGAGAGAACGGGGATTTTTTGCACGTGAACGCACACACCTGGGTTTTCTTGGCATTGAACTCAACCATATTCCTGGAACCCCATGTAGAAATGAGATCCAAGGTCCGGTTGAGCTCAATGAGAAGATCTTCGCGTCCCTTCACAGTTTCGACTCGGCAACCTGGAGGCCCGCAGTGGTATCGCCCATGAACCGTGCTGTCATCTGCATAGCAATGAATGTTGCCAAGCGACAACATGTCATTGATATGCAGAATAAACAAGGTGGGCGACAGCACCGAGCCCTGAGGAACTCCGGCATTTACCGACATGAGCGCCGAAGCGTGTCCGTCAACGACTACACGCATTCTACGCCCATGCAGAAAGCCGGAAATCCACGAACACAGGTTGCCGGGCAGACCGTATGCCGGAAGCTTGGACAGAAGACCTCGGTGCCAGACCCTATCAAACGCCTTGGCAATGTCGAGGCTCACAGCAAGAGCCTCGCCACGCCGGTCAATCGCCTCACCCCAGCGATGCAGGACAAACGCTAGAAGATCACCCGTTGATCGATTTTGACGGAATCCGTATTGTCGGTCACTGATCAACGAGTGATCCTCCAGGTAGCGGACCAATTGAGCGTTTATGATCCGCTCCATGACCTTACACATCACTGAGGTGATAGCGATAGGGTGGTAATTGGTAGGGTCCGACCGATCACCCTTTTTAGGGATTGGTTGCACATTGGCCTCCCTCCAAGATTCCGGCACAACACCTGTGCGGTAGGACGCTCGGTAGAGGCGAGTCAGTACAGGAGACAACTCGGCTGCACAAGCCCTTAAAACCACCGCTGGTATCCCATCCGGACCACTGGCTTTCCGCACATCGAGAGACCGTAACTCACGCCGCACATCACACTGCCTGATGCGAATATCCGCCATTGAGAAACCGCAATCAGGCAGTGTGGGCAGCGTCTGGGAACCACGGTCTTCGAGGCGGGAATTAGCCGCAAAGAGATTTGCCAGTAAGGCAGCCTTCTCCTGCGGCTTGTGGGCCAGCGACCCTTCTGGGTACCTCAGCGGTGGCAACGCTGGGCGGCAGAAGTTAGATTGGACGGCCCTGGCCAACCTCCAATAAGCACGGCTGCTAGTTGGGTGATCGGCCAACGCACGCCCAATCCTGCTAACGCGCTGGGCATCCGCCCTAACGTACGCCTTCTTGCAGGCCTTGGTGGCACGGTTGTAGGCTTTTTTGAGGGAACTGACATTCGGATCCTTCATGGCGCGACCCCTGATCCAAGCGCGATACGCCGCCTGTTTGTCACCGACAGCATCGGCGCAAGCCCGATTGAACCAGGAGCGTCCACGGCCCTTACTGGCGATCTCAGAGGAAGGAATGTAATATTCCATTCCAAGTCTGATCTCGTCAGCAATAGCGTTGGCACTCGCTGAGGGATCTTTACCCTCAAAGCAGCGCTGCCCCCAAGAGATGGATGCGAAATATTCCCGCATACCATCCCAATCTGCCGACGAGTAATGCCAGACCTTCCGCCTAACCTGCACGGGACGTGGAGGAGATGCGACCGGTACTGACGACCCAACCAGGCAGTGATCGGAAGTGCCCAGAGGCGCACTAACGGTCACATGATACCCGGCTGGGTGACTCGCCAGCAGAAGGTCCAGCAGAGAAGGCGCATGACTCGCCACATCTGGGATCCTGGTGGGCTGGTTCACCAGTTGTGTCAAGTCATGAGTCAGAGCGAATGCATGGGCAGCTCTGCCAGCATGATCAGTCTTGGAGGAGCCCAGCCACAGTTCGTGATGAGCATTGAAATCCCCCAAGACCACCATTTCGGCCGACGGGAACTGCGCCTGCGCGTCATCAGCCGCCTGGCTAAGATACCTGAACAGCCGAGTCGTCTCATCATCCCCGTTGTGAGACCTGTAAAGGCACACGTAGATGCGGCTCAGGGAACCTAGATCCACGTGCACCCACAGAGCGGAGAAGGAGGGTCCTCCATGCAGTGCAAACGGCGACAGCAGATGTCCGACCGAACATACAAGCATACCCCGGCTTTAGGCTTGAAGTTTGCTTCAAGCGAATAACCGGGATACAACAGGTAAGAATTATCGGCCGAACAACGTATCTGCGTCTCCGTTAGGAAGAGCAAAGCAGGCCGGGCCGTCTCGAGATGGTGGTGGACGGCGTTGAGGTTCGTATGGAGTCCACGGATGTTAGTGAACTCCATAGTGAAGGCGGTGGTGGGGTTAAGCACCGCTGAAGGACCTGCTCTGTTTGGTTGCACTGTCATGGTAGAAAGGATGGGATTGGTGAAGAGGCAACGAGGAGCTTAAGTTCGGGCACTAAGAAGGCCGAATGGGCACCGGCACGAAAGGGTCGGCAGGAAGAGAGCTGATCCGCCGGACGGAAGGGCCCCCGTACCCTCCCGGAATGGGCCGCCGGGACCCCACTTCCGGTCACCAACCGGCACGACGGACCCACCCAAGATTATGCGCGGCATGGTGAGGCAGCCTCTCGAGGTGGTTAGCCCCGATTGGGCCCCTGTACTATACCGCGGGCGGCCAGCGGACAACCGTTTCTACGGGTCTCCCTGGCCGGCGGATCAACATTCTTCCCTTCGACAAACGACCGAAAATACCCACACGGTACAACCTCATGCCCGGACTCAAGATCCAACAACAAAATAATAAAACGTTTCACCAATCTGTTTGCTCATAAATTATGCTTCTTATTAAGTCGCTTTAAAGTTCTAATATTGTAAAAACTGCTACATTAATAATTGACTCAGAAACAATATCAGTTAAAACATCCAAAGAATCACTAACAAACAAAAACTCCCTCATACCTATTTTCTAATAACTACTAGATTATTTATCCACCTAAGAAAAAATGAGTAAAACACGCAAAAAATTCATCAACAAACCAACCCAAAATTCATACTATCCCCTAAAGATGCCGATGTCAGTTGTATAACAAGCCCTGACTCATGAGCATATGGCGCGGGGAGCGTACACGCGTGTACTAATTACTAATATTATACATGCAACATTATACTATAGCGATGTATAAAGGAGTTGGGCGATCTTCGATTAAATATATACTAGATACAGGATCTAGAAAAAACACACGTCAAAAGTGGCCGAGGTTGCTTATACTGACACATTTGAATTTCGAACTACAAGATGTAGCAAAAAGTCTTAAATTATAATCAACTTCAGGTAACAATAAACCTTATTCCTTTAAATTAATATTTATTATGTTTTGGACCATACTAAAATCGGATAAGAGCACACGCCTATTTGTGCTCTTATTTCTCTTGGCGTTTTTTAGGCCGTTACTTATAATCTAGTGTATATTTGAGCGAAGCAGGGGAAACTTCATAGAACATTGGGCCTAATCTTATACAGTTAGTTTATCCATTAGTTCATAGAGACTAGATAATTATACCGAAAATATATAAACAATATGTCTGCTCAATGGGAGTTAAGAAATAATCACCATGCATTGTACTGCAAAAAATCATAGTTTTTGCATAATTGCTGGTAAAGAAGCGTATCTGCTAGGAAAAGTCCGAAAAAAGCTTAAGTTTGTAGTTCATTTTTAAATATAAACTTACGTTTGTCAATGTGTTTTATACAAATACGTACCCGATATAGTTTTATAACTAAACGGTTAATAAAGTAAATATTATGCAACACTGCACCAGGTACGAAAAAAAAACACAAAATTAATACTACTCATTTAGGGTACCTAATAACTATGTAGCTTCGTTGAAAAATATGATGTAATGTTGCTATCAAAATGGAAATCAACTACATTAAACTACTGATTTTATTTCCCATTGTCAATCACTTTATTATAATTCGCAAAAATCAGATTAAATAGGAAAAAAAATTGATAAACATTTCATATGTGTAACGTCATGCCCAAATTCACCCATTTATTTCCTATGGTATGTAAAGTCCGCTAGCCCCCACTAAGCTAGGGGGGTGGAAAATATGGCTTCTCGTATACTGGATCTCTCGTACTCTGGATCGTAGAGGAAGTCCAAGCAAATTTCAAAAAAAAAATACGTATGATAAATATACACCAAAAAGATCGAAGCAAAATAAAAATGACGCAACTAAGATACCTATGTTGTGTATATCAACACTGCAACTCAATACTTTTCATTAACCCTCCACCTGACACCTAATCTGGCTGTAAAGGGGTACAAAAGGCCCAATCAACTAATTGCCATATAATCCAGCGCTGTGAGGGTTAAATCTCGAAACAATGAACTAGCATTGGTCTTTTGTGCTCCGGAGGCTATTTAACCCTTTCAAGTATTAGTCGCAATGTTACTTAGTGTTTTCTAGTTAGTTAACTTAAAATATCTATTTCTACGATTTACGCGAATGTTACACATTGAAATAAAAGTATTATTCAAGGATTTTATCGCGAAATTGGTTTAATTTTTACATTTTTTAACTTCCGGACATTTCGGTCACTTTACAGTTTACAATTTTCATGGTTTCATGGTCACATGGTCAAATCCGCGATAAATCCGTAAATAATACTTTATTTCAATCTATTTCTACATTATATGGAGATATGACTCATATCATTTGAATAGCAACTGGCAGAAGAATATAGGGCGGGGTAGAAGAAGGAATAGGAGGCCTTTGAACTGCAGTGGGGTAGTATAGGACAAAGACTGCTGGACACACCTCTATGATTGATAAGGGTAATGCTACAGTCCAACAAATTAGTTGGTTTAAGGTTGGTTTAAGTATTCAAAAAACTTGAATCTGGTCCTTAGATTCTGTTGGCGCCCAGTGTTCATTCATGGCAATACGCCTCAGTTACATAAAAAGTAATTTAAGAGTTTGTAGTTATTTTTATTGTTGAAATAAAACTAATATTTACGGATTATATCGCAGATTTGGTTTATTTTTCACATTTTTAACGTCCCGACGTTTTGATTACATTACAGCTTTCGTGGTGGTTTTCGTAGTTTTCTTTTTATTGTTAATAAGTTACTCCACAATACTTTTAAATAGTATGTGCGCATTTGCACAACACTATGTCTATGGCGCAACACTAATAGCATTATAATTAATAAAAAATACATATTCGTGTTGAACTGATTTATAAGTTTATAACTACCCAGTTCTTTCAATTATGCCCAACACGAGACAGTTTCGAACCTTCAATTACTGCCTGGGCTATCTAATACGCTCCTATTTCTCATTAACTAAAAAACTGGTATGATCCCAGATGTGACCTATAATGACCCCTCGTAAAATCGATCACAAATTGACCCCAATAAACGCCAAATGTCATCTAATAAGGTAAAGTCATTAATATGACGTAATGATAAAGGGTGCGTATGATTAATCATGTTTGGGTGATTGGTTGATTCGAGCCTGTCTATTTCTGATGTAATCGTGTTAAAAGCTACTTCTTTCATTATAGTAATGCTACAAAAAATATATTATTACTGGTATTTCGTAATGTGCGTAGTGAACTTTTGGTGACGGACCAATTTTTTCTTTTTATTGCATTGAATGGCGAGACGAGCATGCCGTTCGCCTGATGGTAAGCGATACGACCGCCCATGAACAGTAGCAAAACCAAACAACGTCTTAATTACAAAGCAAAGCTTGGGATTCCACTGCGCTCTCCATTCTGAGACATGATGTTTAATCTCAATATGTCCAATAGTTGCACTGGCTACAATGTCCTTCAAACCGGAACACAACAGTGTATTTAATCTGCTGTTTGGCGGGAAGATAGACATTGCGGTGGTACCTACGCAGGCGGCCTCTAACATACCGCCAGTAAATAAAACATGTATACTCATATATATTTAAATAAAACTATTTTATCGACTTCAAAAAGAGGATATTATCAATTCAAATTGTATGTATGTTTTTTTTTCAGAATAGCTCAGTTTTTAGATATGTTAGTCTATACTACTATTCTAGCTTGTGAACATGCATCTCAATTTTCATAAGTAGATATGTACATAGATTTATTATGTTTTAATTCACTGTTTGAGATAATTATGCCTATATAATATAAACAAAAAACATTTATACCCGTAATCAAGTAATATTAACATGTCTAACATAACAAAATGTACAGAAAATCTATTCTTATTTTTTGACAACGCATTCGTGGCCCACAAGATCGCTCCGATCTGTATCTTTATTGGCCTTGGATATGTAAATTGCCGATTTAATAATTTATATCTATTGGAGCGTACCTTATCTTTGTTTTACACTGCCCTTTCTTTCTCCTTCTTTTATATCCATCCAAAGGTTGTCTGGTAGAGATCGCTTATTAGCGATAAGACCGCCTTTTGTACCTTTTATATTTGTTATTTCTTTATATTGTTATGTCCTTTTGTTTGTGTACAATAAAGATTAATAAATAAAAAAATAAAAATTGCCATGAACCTCAACTATGGTACTTGTAAGATGTTCATAAAGCTTAGGTACCTACTACCTAGGTGCGTTATAATTTTATTACACGAGCACAGATGTGTCCCCTGTCCCGCTCCCGAAATCTGCAAAGTACTGAGTGCGTTAAGTGACTCTCGTGCCGGCTGTATGCGACGAATTTTATCACCTTAGGCAAATAAAGTGGTTTCTAAGATTTACGCGAATGTTACATATTGAAATTAAAAAAAAACGGATTTTATCGCGAATTTTAAATTGTTTAACTTCCATACGTTGCTATTACTTTGCAGGTTTCGTAACGAAAACAACCTTCTTTTAACAATTGTTAAAATTAAAAAGTTAATTTAAAAATTACGCGCACAGAACTACGAAAGCTGCAAAGTAATCGTTGTCGTTGAGAACTTTATGATAAAATATATGGAAGTTAATTTTTAGAAGAAATATCTTAAGTACCTACACGGTATTAATTATTATTTTACAAACACGTTTTGGAGATATGAAGGTGAATTTAAATACATCTGCATGCATGAAATATCAGATTTACACTTAAATTTACTATGAAATATAGCTTCATAAAATAAGTAATTCAATAAAATTATGAAAAACATGGTTGCGGCTAAAGCTGTTATTAGATGTCTTTACATTAATTCAATTCGATTAACTATATACTCCTAGTTCCATTCAACTGTATAGCACTCTGTCAATGCTAAAAATATAAATATACCATAGCATTCGGCGTGACGCGTCGGCGCCGGCTCTAACCAAGGGGAAGCCATCATCGTCAATCAGAAACTAACATAAATATGCTTTTACCGTCCCTCCCGCACCCCTCCCGCGCCCCTCCCGCACCCTCCGCACTCAAGAGTGCTGCGAGGGTGCAAATGTACCTCTGTGTATACATTAGATGGGGACTGCGTGAAATTTTTACTTAAGCGAGGTTTTACTACTATGAGATTAAATATTTTCAGAAGCATTATGTGCTAAACGACCCAATGGGGACCTCGCACTTTTATACAATGTTAGAAAGTTAGATCAAGTGTTGTGAGAGCACGTACAGGGAGCGTAGTGTGTGACGCGCGGGCCGGTGGAGCGACGAGCTGAAGGTAGTGGATGAGAGCTCAGGAGCGAGTGTTGTGAGAGCACGTACAGGGAGCGTAGTGTGTGACGCGCGGGCCGGTGGAGCGACGAGCTGAAGGTAGTGGATGAGAGCTCAGGAGCGAGTGTTGTGAGAGCACGTACAGGGAGCGTAGTGTGTGACGCGCGGGCCGGTGGAGCGACGAGCTGAAGGTAGTGGATGAGAGCTCAGGAGCGAGTGTTGTGAGAGCACGTACAGGGAGCGTAGTGTGTGACGCGCGGGCCGGTGGAGCGACGAGCTGAAGGTAGTGGATGAGAGCTCAGGAGCGAGTGTTGTGAGAGCACGTACAGGGAGCGTAGTGTGTGACGCGCGGGCCGGTGGAGCGACGAGCTGAAGGTAGTGGATGAGAGCTCAGGAGCGAGTGTTGTGAGAGCACGTACAGGGAGCGTAGTGTGTGACGCGCGGGCCGGTGGAGCGACGAGCTGAAGGTAGTGGATGAGAGCTCAGGAGCGAGTGTTGTGAGAGCACGTACAGGGAGCGTAGTGTGTGACGCGCGGGCCGGTGGAGCGACGAGCTGAAGGTAGTGGATGAGAGCTCAGGAGCGAGTGTTGTGAGAGCACGTACAGGGAGCGTAGTGTGTGACGCGCGGACCGGTGGAGCGACGAGCTGAACGTGTAAGGGTGCGTCATATAATTTACGGCCCCTAACCATACGCCACAAAGTAATTAACTTGGTATGCATTGTCAGTGCGTTTAAAAGTTAATCTTCATATAATAGTGATTGTCCGTGCGAGGGAGTGACGTCAGCCGCCAGGTGTCGCCGTTTAGGATGTGCGAGGGAGCCACACTGATACCATGTGCAGTTAACAATGTTTCATCAATTAGCGGTATTGTTTTATAATTTTTTATTTTTATGTACAAACGAATAAATCGTAATTTGCTTATGTATGTGTCCAATTTGAAGTGTGTAAAGTTAAAGTTTGTTAACTCCTTTAAGTTAAATGTAGGAAACATCAATAAACTAACACACAAGATAGTTTATGGATAGTCATAGACATCCCAGCAGTTTTATCATATCACTAGCTTATCAACGGCGCAAGTTTTTACCAAATCTGATCTATTTTACTTATATTTTCTCCCAGCAAACCAAAATTTGAACACCATCACAATCAGTCCACTACTAAACACAAACCTCTCCAAACGAACAACTTTAGATACCCCTAGCTCAGTCCACCGTCCGTTCTTCCCGCCCGTGTGTCTCATACACAGGGTGCGTTGTTTATTTTCCCTGCGCATGTCACGCGATATGTTTGCCCGCCCGCGCGCCCGTGTGTATTATATTACAAATGTTTAAACAGATGATGCGATGTTTGGATTCTGCGCAGAAAATTTCGCTCAACTTGATATTGTGCTGAACGGTTGGCTGTGACAGTTTATTAAAATAAAATGCGGATGTTAACCGATGCTTTTGTGGTGTTATTTTTTTTTATTTAAGGTACACCAAGGGCTTACGAACTAACCTTATAAAATAATAACAGAAAAAATAGGATAATACAAATATGCAAGCCAATTGCAGGTATACAGTATGCATCAAAATAACTAAAAGACTAGAGACTACTGAGATTGTTCTTTACAATAACAATAATAGATAAGTTAGTGTTATAATGTAATAGCAACGACCTAGATTTATTTATTTATCGTTTATTGAAAATCCACAGCTTTTAATTCTACTTTAATACAACTGATATGCCTACCTTGTGGGCAATACTGGATAAAAAAAATATATCTTATTTAAGAGCGTTTACACCTTGCGCGCAAAGTCAACTATAGGCATTTCTTCGTTTAATTTCACGCACACATAAGCGATCAAAGCTGTGTGCGTAGAGCTGCCGCGTCGGCTCGCTGTAAAATCAGATCAACCATCTTTGATCCGTGCGCTTCAAATATTCAATTGAAATGCAACTTATGATTTATATATTGGTAATATAATGTAATAAAAATATTTTATTTGAATTATAAGTAGACAAATATTACTTTACGAGTAATTAACAATACAAATTAAGTAATTAACAATGAAAATATGATTAGTACCTAATCATATTTTCATTATTAATACATTGTTAAGTTGAATTCAAAAATCAGTGTTCAATCAGTAGACACTGCGGACGTTTTATTAATAACTAGCGGTCGGACCCGGCTTCGCCCGGGTGCAGATAGCTTTTGAGTCCAGTATTGATTTGGCAACAACATATTATTTCGCGTACTAACTATATTTTTCCCGCGCACCGTCGACTATATTTTCCGTCCCGCCATGTCCGGTCTCATTCAGTCCGATGATAAAATTTTAATTATCATTTAATTTCTTTATATACAATATTTTGTAATTGTGATATTGATTCGTTGATGGGAGGCGCCCGACGTGACGGCCCAGTGGTAGCATGCGCGTGAGCTGCGCGCGGTACTGGACACTTGGTCTTAATTTTTCTAAAATAAATGTAGCCTAAGTTACTCCTTATTATATCAGCTACCTGACAAAAAAAGTCCCGTCAAAATCGGTCCAGTAATTTCAGAGATTAGCCGGAACAAACAGACAGATAAAAAAATTTTAAAGATCGTTTTCGGCATATGTATTGTTTATATAACGATAGGTAGTAGGACATTTTTTTTTCACTTTAAAAACAGACACTTCTATTTTATTTATATGTATAGATTTCGTGTTCGAACAGACACGCACTTGTTCGAACACATGAATAGAGTTAGGGACTATACAACACCTTACAACTACGAAACATATTGAATTTCAAATTACAGTACATAACATAATTTAGCCTCGCAGTTACATTTGTCGCGATGTATTATATTAATGATCTACTAATACCTATGCTAGAAGAAACGATGTCATAGGTATAATCCAGTTGCTATGTGACGAGCTGTGACGTTTTCGATACTTTTTATTCCACGTTAAAAGATGTCATAATTATTCTAATACCATTTTTCTATACACCGCTGCTAACTAAAATATCGTGGTACGCATATCTAATAACAATAATTGTATTTCTTAAAAATTATAATACTAATCTTTCTAATTTAGTAGAAAAAATACTATTAAACTCATTATGAAACTATGGTTGCCATGATAATGGAACGCAAATCACTAGTGCTGTGTATGCTTTTCTTATTCTATTGAATAGGAGGAGGAACAAATATAACAACTTTTATAATTATCGATATGACGATGCTATTAAACAAGGTTATTATGTTCTGAGTTTTCAAATTTTAAGAGGAGGTTCAGAATCACGAGTACCTATAGTCCATTAGTGAATTAACATATATATTTTGTGTGTGTGATAACAACAATTGAATAAGGGCACATATGCATGACACATTATTGAGAAACTATAGCTTTAATATCGATTTGATGTCTCTGTTAAATTTTCTTTAGGATAACAGCTATGTTCAACGTGTCGTTTTTATAGGTGTACTAGCGGTCGGACCCGGCTTCGCCCGGGTGCGGATAGCTATTGAGTCCAGTATTGAATTGACAACAACATATTATTTCGCGTACTAACTATATTTTTCCCTCGCGCCGTCGACCATATTTCCCGTCCCGTTATATCCGGTTTATGTCCCGTCTTATTCAGTCCCAAGATGAAATTTTAACTATCATTTATTGTTAAATTTCTTTATACCGGGTATCTCAAGACTGCTACCGAAAACGAAGCTGGGTGGTAGTGTGACTACAAACACAATCCAATTAAAATTTTCGGTAAAAAACACGACAATTTTTTTTTATGATTTTTTAAATATCATCATTTTTGGTGGGTAAATCCAAAGTTATTGCGAAAATAATGATTCAAACTCTTTTATACCTTAGAGTCTTTATAAATAAAAGGGTATACACTATTATTTTAGCAAAAACTATGGATTTACCCCTCAAAAATGACGATATTAAAAAAATCATTAAAAAAAATGTCGCGTTTGATTCCGAATTTTTTTGTTGGATTGTGTTTGTAGTCACTAAAACTACCACCCGGCTTCGTTTTCAGTAGCAGTCTTGAGATACCCTGTATACAATATTTTGTAATTGTGATATTGATTTGTTGGTGGGAGAAGTGGTGGGAGGCGCCCGACGTGACGGCCCAGTGGTAGCATGCGCGTGAGCTGCGCGTGGTATTGCACATTGCAACATTACTTTATTTCTTCTAAAATAAAAGATTTTTTCTGACATAAATGTAGCCTAAGTTACTCATTATTATATCAGCTACCTGACAATAAAAGTCTCGTCAAAATCGGCCCAGCCATTTCAGAGATTAGACGGAACAAACAGACAGACAGACAGACAAAAAAAAATTAAATATCATTTTCGGCATATGTATCGTGTATATATCGATACCTAGTAGGACATTTTTTTTCAACAGAAACAAACAGACACTTCAATTTTATTTATATGTATAGATAAGCGCATCCCAAAAACACAATTATATATTTTCCAAACGGCCTAAAAAACAACAAACATAATTATAGTTTCACGCTATAACATTAGTATTGTTTCAGTCAATTTTTCAAAACGTTGGTTCCTTTTTTTGCTTAGAAATGACTAAGTTTTATTTCCTATTATATTATCTGAAACATAATTTATACTCACTACAAAATCATTGTAGATAATAAAAATAAAATAAAATATTTTACTACCAAAGTACTAAGACGTGGCATTCGCAGTACACGCGTGGCTATTTTTACTACGCACGACAACGATCAACTGCAGCCAGGCCGGAGCGACGAGCGATACGTCCTCCCTCTAGAAGGCCTTGCGGCGGTCTGATTTGATGCAGGTCGGACAGCGTGTTTTATAGGGGTTTTTAAAATATTTGTAGAAAACATGAAAACTAATTTTGTTGAAATATAAAAATGGTAATTTATTGATAAGATGTTCTTCTATTATAATATGCAATTGCTATAAAAAATTATGTACGATAAGTTTGTGAAAAAAAATATGTTCTTGACGAGAGTTTCTGAATAATTTCGCATTGTTTAAATTTTTATTTTTCAGGGACTAAACACAAAAAGATTATTTTTCTCAGCAAAATCCCTCCATAAGGGTCTTATTAGTCTAACAATATTTTTATTTTCATCTTATATTTAGTGATTTCGGATATCTTAAGCTTCTAAATCGCCATTCGAGGCCTAAATAACGCAACCTGTGTTCAGTAATCCTTATAGTATTCACAAATTATCTATCAATCTATAATGTTCTCCACCAAAATCCCTAGATGACAACATTTTCTAAAATTAGTGTTAATTATTTTTCCTTTAAATTGTTTATTGGTGGCTATTAACTCGTTTGAAAAGTCCTGTTTTTAAGCTAAAAAGCGCGCGGAAGGTATAAACGCTCTTAATAGCCAATAGAAAGACAAATAGATGCGTTCAACCAAAGTTATTTCGGCGAAGATACAATTTTTTAATGTTAATTTATCGTTTTTACGATGAATAATATGAAATATCAAACAGAACGTTTTTTGTAACTGATGAATATTTCCGTTCGGATTTTTAAAAACAACATTTTTAAATACTACTTACTATAATGTAGTATAATTAAAAAAATAAACAATAGACATAATTATTTAGTGTTTTCGGTTCTGCATCACCAGAATACAAAAAAAATATACATTAAACAGTCATGCCGTTTTACGGGCAGCTTTACTGCACAATATATTTTTAGCTTAAAGTACTTATTTACCTACCAGCCTGTATAGAAAGGCAGACGAACCCGCGCGTCCATCTAGTTAATTATGGGGTGGTCGCGTGCCGCGCACCCCAATTCACTACTGTCCAATTCTATTCTAATCAACTGGACATTGACTCATGAATAAATGGAATGTAAAATAAAATAATAAATTAATTAGATGATTCACAAATAATTAATAATGGAGATAATTCGACTTGGTTATACTAGATTTCTGATATTGGATTTCTTTTTATTATCAGCCTGGAGTCATGAATTTGTGCCCGATATGGCGATAGGAAAGAAAAGAAAAGAAAGAAAATTATTTATTTGTAACAAGTAGAAGTAACAAAAACAAACAAAATATTATAGTATAAGTAATGACAAAATAGTGCTCGTTACAAAAACGGACCACACGATATAGGCTCGCCTCCTATCATATCGTGGGACGGAACATACTAGGCGAAATGTGGGTGTCTTAGTAAAACCTCTGCCTACTCTTTCTGGAAAAAAGGCATGAGTTTACGGATGTATGTATGTATGTCAAATTACTCTTCACACTACAATTTATATACCTAGGAATTCATTCCTAAAATTTGTTTCTACAAATTCTACAACTAGGCGAATCAAATGTATAAGCCCATATAAATCCCACTGCAAGGAAAGGGACTCTTCTACAATCGAAAGTATGATTGAAAGTGGTTAGGCCAAATAGTACGCCACGAATTAAATGAGATTTCTTAATTTAAAAACTCTTGAATACACACACAAAAGCAGAGGGGCTGGCTTAGGATTCGAATTTAGTACTTCAAGGTTCACAATCCATATACTACTGCTGATAAACTAACGAATTGTTGTCTTTTTATTATATGAATGTCCAATAATAATAATATAAATTAAAATTAAAACTTATATTAAAACCGTGACCAACGATCATATTTCACGTTTATCATCACGCTATTACACAATAGGACTAATCAGTATTAATACATCACCGAAAACATGGACAGATGACCAACAATAATAACCATCTATCATTGACCTCTCATATCACACATATTATTCCCCACGACAGGCCTTTCTATTCTGGTTTACAAATCCAACATAAGTTGAGCTCCCATGGCGAGCATTTTGTTCAATGCGGTGGGTCTATTAAGTGGTTTTGATATCTACCCTTAAAATCAGCTGTACCCCTGGCGTCCCATATGTGTCGATAAGCATCTACATGGATGCCAGTAATTAGATGATACAGTAATAAAATCATTGGCGGGGGTTGTAATCATTCCATCTATTTCATTTCCCTTTGTAATTATTATGACGTAATAGAAATCAGGGTGTGTTTATAAAATGTTATTAAAATATACTAAAAATAAATGCACTAAATAAAATATTTATACTCTAAAGAATTAATTATTCTTACTGATAATTGGATTAAAATAAAGTTCTACCGAAAATGTTCAATGAATTGCCAAAAAAAACACGGGACAAAAATAAAGCAAAAAAAAATAGGTTTAAAATAAAATATACTAAATAAATAAATATACTACTGAACATATTGAGACTCAAACAAAGTCGATTATGTTAACCAAAAATATCACGAATTTTACGGAATCTAACTTTTACGGATCCACCATTTTCATGGTAAAATTTTATTATTTTAATGCGATTTTCGAGCGAAATTGAATTCATTGTAAAAATTGCCAACGCTTCTACTACTGATATGTATATATGTTATGGGCCAAGTGATTAATTTGACGTTATTCATAATGCCCGGGCAATATGAATAATGCCCAATACGAGCGGGCAATGTGATTATAAACAATAAATTTATCACATTGCCCGGGCATTATGAATAACGCTCAGTGCCTATAGGGCACAGTGATGTAAAGCGAATCGAAATCAAAACAATGAGCCGAAGTGGCATCGTGCGGCTATTGCAAGGTCACGCACCTCATTTGGTACTACTCCCATGAAAAGGTAACCCACCATTCCTGAGAAATATCAATTATAGTAACCTAACTTCAAAACAATTGTTGTCAATACAAATTTGCTTCTGCAACGTCTCCGGCGCTACGGGAAGTTCAGCCCCTTCGCCCTTGCGTAACAAAAGATAGGCACCCATGCTCACCTCCGCAGCTTCGGCTTTCTGGTCGCCTCTGGCGACCAGCCTCAGCCGCTACGGCTCGCACGGTTGCCTATCCTTCGTTACAGCGGGCGGGGGCTGCTCTCCCTCCGCGCCTCCGGCTTTTTATATACACTCTAGGGTCGGCAGCCAAAAGACTACGTGAAGTAGGGGTGTCCCGAGTCGGTTTTGGGGCACAGCCGACCTAACTGATCCATAAAGTGGGTACACTAATTTTCTTCTGAAGATAATTTTTCGGACGTTAAAAAACAACTAAACATAAGCAGATCAATTCCACCTTTCTAATTTATGGGTCTAACGCAGATGCGACAATGCGGCAGCGCACCACGTAAAAATTTACCTTTTAATCACATTGCCCGATCATCATGTAGCCATGTTCATAATGCCCGAGCAATGTGATAAAAAGGCAAGTTTAGATTGTAATTAATCACTTGGCCCGATATGGCTTGGCATTATTCATACTGCCCGGGCATTATGAATACTGCTCGCATTAATCACTTGGCCCATAACATATATACTAAATGTCAAAACACTTTGTAGTTTCGATTTGTCCCTACTAAAAAACAAAGTTCTTGTTGAGAAACCCCTTATTTAATTTTTCTTTAAATATTTGTTTTTGTTCGAATTATTCAATTCTATTTAGGATATTTATTGTTTTAGAGTTATTTTCTTTTTTATTAACATAGCGTCGCGATGGTTTCGGCTGTTAAGATATTATATTTGCTGTAAATAAATAAAAATCTTATTTCCCAGGTAACCATTTTCCGCTCCTAATATCCAGTAATAATATTTTTAAAGCAATGAATGGCGAGACGAGCATGCCATTCGCTTGATGGCAAGGTATACGACCGCTCATGAACAGTAGTAAAATCAAACAATACCTCAATTAAAAAGCAATGCATGGCATTCCACTGCGCTCGCCATTCTGATACATAAGATGTTATTAAGTCTCAATATGTACAGTAGTTACTTTGGCTACAATATCCCTCAATCCGAAACACAACAGTGCAATTACACTGCTGTTTGGCGGAATAAAACAGACATTACGATGGCACACACCCAGGCGACTACATATGATAGACCTACCACCAGTTAATTCGTTCCAAAAGTTCGTAAAGTAGAAAAAAAGTATTTTAAAATTCCCCGTACATTTATGAGTGGTCGGCACGCGTCGCCAATAAGTGCAGATAACGTTATCTCCACACTTTGTTCCTTATCTGGTGACTTATGTTAGCGGCCGACTTGTACTTAACTGTTCGACATGCCCTCTATTTACTTAGCTTGTTTATTGATGTAAAGTTAATGAGCTTGAACGGTTTTACATATGTGGTTTTGGTATTTTTAATTGGAAATCGCTCGCTTGATGGTAACTGATTAACGTATAATGAATATCGTTTATTAAATCGTAGGTACTTTAGCGATCTTTTATAATATATTGTATGTAACTGGTGGTAGGTATCTCATATGTGAGAGGCTGCCTGGGTAGGTACCACCGCAATGTATATCCCTCCCTCCAAACAGCAGTGTGAATGCACAGTTGTATTTCGGATTAAAGGACATTATAGGCAGAGTAACTACTGAATATATTGAGACTTAACACATGTCGTACGATGGCAAGCGCAGTGGAATACCAAGTTTTGTAATTCAAGGTGGTGTTTGGTTTTGTTTCTGATTATTTATGAAGGCACGTATCGCTTGCCATCAGGCGAACGGCATGCTCGTCTCGTCATTTATTGCAATAAAACAAGGTATGTATGGACCACCTGATGGTAATTAACATGTAATTAATATTGTTTATTAAATCGTAGTTGCTTTGCAGGTCTTTTATAATATATAATATAATAGAATTTTATAATTTTTTTATAATATAATAGAAGAGAACAAGAAAGGATCGAAACTAGAGGAAAAGAGCTCTTGCTGTATGCAGACTTAGCGAAAGTCTTCGGAAAAAATGTGTTAAGCGAAGCGCAGGTCTACAGGTTTTCAATTGGAAATCACAAAAAGACAAAACACAGTTTTAAACCCCCAAACACATGGAAAGACATTATAAATGTTGCAGAGAGAGCTAAATCGCCTGTGTTTATCCAGCTACTAGCAGGCCGGCATAAAAGTGTCGATTAATGATACAACTGTGCTAGTCCATGGATCTTTTATTTGTATTGCACTGCGCTCACAAGGGGGTTTACTATATGATCCGAAACGAAGTACGAATGTTCGAAAGTTGTTCGTATAATTGTACGAATGTGGCTACTAGGTACTCGACGTCATTTTCAAATTCTCCATCGTACCGCGTACGACGTAACTATAGACTAAGTCTGGAGTGAATGATAGGTATAACAGAGAATATTACTGATATTTAGAAGTGGAAAACTTATAACTTCTTCGGACGTCGAATTTTCGAATATTCGAACTTCGTTTCGGTTCATAGAGAAAGCCCCCAGCAGGATTGCATTCACATTTCCTGCTAGTACAAAAAAGAACTAGGAAATAAAATTTTGTGAACGTACAAAAAATACGTTTAGACCAAACTAAGGCAAAACTCCATGTGGATAACACTTCCGCTCGCGTCCGTGAAACTAAAACATCTCAATGTAAAAATAAAATAATATATTACACGAGGCGAAAGCTTTTAGCGGAGAGCGCGCGCGAGACGGAACCAACTATATTTATTAATATTTGAATCATTGATTTTAAAACTATGGATAAGTTCTTCAGCATATTTAGAGTTTTAAAAGAATTACTTTAAAAATCGCACTAAAATGAATATTAAATTAAATCGATTGAATAGATTTCGTCTAAATGTTGATGAAAAAACGTATCTTCATTTTTTTTAATTTTCTGTCATAGTATAGGCAAGAATATTCAAAATCGGTAAGAGCGGCGATTAATTTCAGTAACGCTCCACTAGAGATGTACTGGGGCGTACGCACCAGTTACGTTGGAACATTTTATGCGCTTTCCGCCCTGTCCATTTATTTATGCTTTGAATAATATTTATTTTTGCATGCGTCCTAGTAGAAGTGAAAAAATATTTTTACTTTTGCTTTAAATAAACAAAATAAAACAAGTTATAGATATGATATATAAATTAGTATTATTCAGCTGTAATTCTTTTTTTTTGCACTGCCCTCTCTCTCTCCTTTTAAATCCATCCCATGGTAGTCTGGAAGACATTGCTATAGAGCGATAAGACCGTCATTTGTACTTTTTTATTGTTTCTGTAGTAGTTTTAGTTTATGTACAATATAGATTTAAATAATAAATAATAATATTATTTCAATACAGTATTATTAGGCAACCTCAATGCCTGATGTGAATTGTTCTCTCGTGCATAACTTTGACATAGTAAGAGTTTACAAGGTCGCCAGTCACGCCGCACTATCACATGAAAACACAACGTAATGGAGACTTCCTTATATTATATTTATTTGCAAACTAAATTAGAAATTACAAAGCCAAGCTGAAGGCAGTTTGACTTCATTTACGAGTTGAATGTATCGGTCGGATGAATATCTTACAGATACTGAACATTACTATACATTCACGCTGAAGATAGTTTTTTTTATAATACAGTACCATCATACAGGTAAGGAGTAAGTCTCTGGATGCAGGCCGCTTCCAATAAGTCTATGTGGAGATCCTTGGGGGAGGCCTCTCGTCTGTGGACTTCCTGTAGCTGGAATAATGATGAACACGATACAATAGTCCATCAGAATCAGCAATGTCTTAAACCAGCTATGTGACGTGTATGGTAAACTGCCTTAATGTTCTTTATCAGCACTAAAGTTATTTTCTTTCAGTAAATTAATATTAGTGAATGGACGACCTGGTTAAGGTTTCAGGAAGTTGTATGCAGGCCGCTTCCAACAGGTCCATGTGGAGATCCATGGAGGAGGCCTACGTTTAGTCATCCCAATTTAGAGCAAGCTCAATCCAACAATATACCTTAAAAAATCGGTTGCCTGTCATAAATAGCAAAGTCAACTCCATTCCACTGTTATTCCGCATTAAAAGCAGATGGACGCTTGAAGATGCTCTATAACCGTGTCTTACCGACATGAAACAGTAGTCTCTAGTCACGAACTCAATGGCTTTGTGGTTACTGTCCGAATGACCGTTCGATTCTTGACTTTGGCATTTTTATTTTTGATGTTTTGTTGTGAGTAGTTTGGGAAGAATAAAAATGAGAGATAAAAGGAGTAGACGAAATATAAAGCTTCAAGTATCAAAAAAATATTAAGAATATATTCCTTCATTCACTTTATGCCTTCTTTTTGGCTGGGTAAATCTATGACAGGAAATTGATAGGGGAGTTGGTGCACTTTGATACGATTTTTACTTACAACCAAAATAAGATGATCAATTGACAGTAACATGCAATTTAAAAATCATAATCTATACACTATATATTCAACTTACTTTTCAAAGTAAAATGAACCATTAGATTTAATCATAAAAATTTACGAGCTTATATATTTATATCAATGCACTTCCCCCTTCTATGAAAAATTCCTGCTAGTCGTTTTACAATTATATTTGTCATCTTTTATAGTATTATATCAATCAGATGAATTCTTGAAAATAGTGAGTTTTTCATCAGCTGATAAAAAATATTCGTTTAGTGTTATTTTCTAATCATGCCATGAACCCTTGGTCGTAGATTGAATTGAATTAAAGTAATTGAATGAAATATGAATCTATGAATACGTCTCAAAGTATTTTTTAACATAACTTGAAACATTTCACCGACATTACAACATTAGCACACATGAATAACCATCAATGGAGATTGAAGGAGAAAATCGAGCTCGGCGGCCGAGCGGAAAAAATCGCTTCCGATGTGCACTCGATTTGAATAAAAATTATCTATTCAAGAAATGTATGGTAAAAAGATTGAATTTATCGCTTCTTTTTACATTGTTTTGGTGTTGAATTGTGCTGTTCCGAGTTTGATAATTTAATCAGAGAAAAGATTTGTAGAACCTACCCATAGAGTTTAGTGATAAATAATTCATTATTATAATGTTAAGAACAACTTTAATAGTGGTGTCAGGCATTTTATTAAGTCCTCGGTTCCTGGCTTTACCTCCACGGTACGAAAAATCGACTTTATAAGACACAGTTCATGATACGCAAAGATGACGGGCCTTTCCAAAATACTCAAAATTGCATGATCTCCATTACCTCCAATACAGATACTCGTCCAAAAACCACGAAAAACGACCAGGTGGCTAATGTATATGTAAAATCAATTACTTCCATTTGGTTTTTATTTTGGTTCGAATCGACCTTCGTCAGAAACTAAATGAGCACGAAAACATATCAACCAACCGTAAGGGCGCCATAACTCGCGGACCACTTAACCCGGCGACGTAAATTTGTCGGATCAAAGAGTCTTTTGTTTTATAGTCGCATTCGAGTATGTTAATGAAAATGCATTCGAATGTGTTTGAATTATTTTGGTATTGCTTTTTAAATCTGTGGCTGTATGATTGCGTTTCCTTGATTACTTCCTTTAAGAAACTTTTTGGCGCGAACTCTGTTGGAGTTGGCACTTAGACAAATAATACTAGTTGGCATGATTAAAGTATAAAAACTACTTTATCAGATACTAGCGGTCCAGCCCGGCTTCGCCCGAGTGCAGATTTTTGACTCCACTTTAGAAACATATAAATTATATCGTGTACCTACTTATTACATATTTAAACTCAACGTTACTGACGTATTTTAAACTGCCCGTCCCATTCCTTGGAGTTTGAAAAAGTATAGATTATATTTGAGCCTTGCATATCCCACGGGAACACCAAATATTTTCGGGTTAAAAAGTAGCCTATACGTTAATCCGGGGTGTCAGCTTGCTCCATGCCAAATTTACTCAAAATTGATCCAGCAGTTTGAGCGTGAAAAGGTAACAAACACATAAACTTACGCATTTATAATATTAGTAGGATTACATGTTTTTATCTAATAAATGAGCCCTGTTGGTATGCAATCAGCGAATATAAATACGCACAGACAATATGAAAGTATGAAAACAATAATCTAGCCCAAAAGTAAAATACATGAAACTGACTCACCTGAGTCTCGTTCCCGAAGTCTATACTGTACACACATCACTTCATCAGCCTATACTGTTGTCCACTGCTGGACATAGGCATCCTCCAAATTGCGCCATTTTACCCTGTCTTCGGCTTGTCGCATCCAACATCTGCCAGCGAACTTTCGCAAATCGTCACTCCACCTATACTGTACAGTGTTAGCGAATAATCGTCAGGCTAATTACAAGACTTTTCTATTACTGAAAGTCCGATTGAGAAGGTTTAATCCATAGAGTCTTAGGGTATTTATAATATGGAGGGAGCGCTGGCACTTCAAAAACGTAGATAAAAATGGTGGTGCCGGGCCACCTTTTTCTGCTCCCCTATAATTATAGCAAATTGTTTTTAAATAACTAATTCAGTTTCCATTAATATAGGAGCGCTACCAAAATACCGAACAACAAAACATCTATGTTTTTGAATACGCAAATGTATGGCAGCACTCCCTCTATTTTATAAATACTCTAAGCCCATGGTCCACCCCGCTGGCCTAGTGCGGGTTGACTGATATCACACTTCACAAAAATCTGGCCTCTCGACATTTTCCTTCACTGTTAATGTGTTCGTCTATGCACCCACTAAACATTATATTTCACTAGATAGTACACTTTATACGAATACATTATGAAAATACATACGTGCGACGAAACACGCCCCGTGCGTTACGAAGCGCACGCGTGACTAGAAATATGACGATGCAAAGCGAGAGACAAACGACAAACTACCCTCCAATAGATTTTATTAAACAAAAAGTCGAATATATGTTGCTACTTTTTTTTAAGTGTTTATCGGGATTGCATAAAATTAAATTACTGATTTAGTAGGTATTTTAGCATTTATAAACTACAAAGGTTTGTCCATAAGGCTATCAAGGGTGGATCCAGCTTTCAATCCAGGGGAGGGGTCATATTATTGTCTTGTCAGAACACTGGATACAATTTTCAATATTCGAAATCGTAATAATGATTTTTCAGTTTTTTACAGCCGTGATTTATGAATACAGACACACACTCTACTACTTGGTTTTTCGGTATACAAAGAACTAATTGTACTTATAAATTTTATTAACAAGATAATAAATAAATTCTGTCAATCTGAAGCCAGCCTGGTGGGGGGCATGACCCCATGACCTCCCCCCTGGATCCGCCCTTGAGTCGACGCAAGGCCTTTATACAAGTACCTATCAGTACTTGTAGTTGCCGTTTGTCAGTTTCCGTGACTGGCACATTGGGTTAGACGCCGGTTGTAAAATTAAAGGCTGCAGGTTCACTTACCGCAACGAAAAAAAATATGTTTGTGAGCTGCACAAGTATTTATTTGGCCCAGACTCCAAATCTAAAATTAGTATGTCTAAAATTAAGGTGATTACCTACATCAATGTCCTATGAAAACTGCAGAAACTAGCTGGATGCAGACCTGTTCCTTAGTATTTAAAAAAAAAAATTATGATAAATTATATATCTATGAACTGCTCTGATTTAAGCCACCTTGTAATTTTTGTAATAATCACTGTATTATAAACTAGTTTGAGAAGAGTCTCTTACTCATTGAGCCGGGGTTTTTTTATTGCCTTTGTAGGCAGACGAGCTAGCAGCCCGCCTAATGGTAAGCTACCGCTGCTCATGGACCTCTGCAATGCCAGGGGACCAACACAACACAGTCACTGCCTACCTTGAGGAGAATACTCTCTTTAAGCCTCGCTTGGTGAAGGCAGGTCATAGCGCTCCGGAAACACCGATGCAGGGGGAGAGAGAATAAAAAATACTGAACCTACATACACGCTGTTTGCAATATAATGAGGATTCAATCAATGATTTTCATTTCATTACATTTCCAATATATCGCTAGTAAACATTCTGCCACACTGACCATCAAGACAATTGCAGTCACTTTTTGCGCAATATTGCAGACTTAAAGGTTAAATAAAACACCACAATACTGTTACACAAATAACATATTTATTCGGCACTTTTACACGAAAATACACGTGAGGTTACATGAAACAAAACAGCTCGACTGAACCAAATCACAGATACGCAATACGTGCGGCGGTCTGCCTCCAAGAGGGGTGGGGGGTGGGGGGGGGGTTTAGGTCTTATGGTGCATTTACAAGCTTGGCCAACCTCGGCCAGCCTTCACCAACGCAAGCGTGTAAACGGGGTGTTTGGCTCGGCAGGCCTTGACTTTTCATTGTTGATAGCTTGGAGTTGGTAGACGTTGGCCCAGCCTCAGCCATTCACCATTACATATTACTACTGTCAGGTAACATGATGGTGGGATTCCTATCTGGATAGAGATCACGGTATAATTGAAAACCAATGCAATTTATGTTATTGCAATGAAATGCGAGATGAGAACGCCATTCGCCTGATGGTAAGCGATACGACCGCTCATGTTGGGCATTACACTACGCTCGCTATACTGAGACTAAGATGTTACATCTCAATATGTCCAGTAGTTACTCTGGCTAAAATGTACTTCAAACTGGAACACAACAGTGTGTTTACACTGCTGGTTGGCGAATTATGTAAATTAAACAATGTATAAAAATCACTGATTGATTGAGTGTCGCGTTCCCAACAGTCAAGTACATTTTAGCCTTTAGGTTTCGAGAAAGCTAATTGTTTTTCTAGTTTAATAGAACAACCTTTTGCCAATTGATGTCCAGTCTAGACAGCAGTGAGTTTAGTCACAAATCCAAAAATTTAGGAAGAAGTATTGTACATAACTAACACATATCGGAAAACACTATTACTATTAATGATCGACTGAAAATTCAGTTTCACGCAAAACTTCTAGTTTAGGTCACACTTTCAGTTTCGGCCGAAAAGCGTCGAAATTAAAGGTTCGTAAAATGTCGTTTGTAACCTCATGTTTGCGAATTTCGGCCGAAACTTACACCCAAACCGAACTAAGTGGAATTTGCAATATCGTAACATATTCTTATTCATGTCGATCACTAATAATACATATACATTTCTTTTAGCACGTGGACAGTAGCAATATTTATTTGATGGTAAAAGTTTTTTTCACCCTACCCTCATTCAGCAGAACGCCGGAAGGACTATAGTGTCACTACTCGCCTAAATTTAATAAAACGAACTAAAATATATTACATTTGCTTTGTTTATATAAGATTAATAAAATAATAATAATAAAAATATACGATATAAAAAAATCACAGTTTTTAGTAAAAGTCCAATGTTATCACAAGAACTGAAAATTATGAAAGAAAAGCGCCGATTCGAAATCGAGCCAAGACTGTACAATATTATCGGGTTTGTAACGAATGCATCAGCCTGTATAAAAGTAACTGTTAGATATAGAACACCCTGTAGTATGAAATGATAAATTACTCAAATTTTCAAGGTACTTTAAGTTCGTTTTTGACAGCCTCTGGCACAATTGGTTAGACGCCTGTGAAATGAGAGGCCGCGGGTTCGATCCGCATCCCGAAACAAATATTTGTGGTTCACACAAATATATGTTTCGGGTCTGGGTGTTTGTGAGACTGACAAGATTCTCGTAGTTCCTGATACCCACGTCACAAGACTCGATCTTAGTGTGCGGTCAGGACATTTGTTTTTCTTTTTTTATTTATTTCTAATTTCATAATTTTAAAAAATGTTATTCTGGCCGTATGAAAATGTCTACAGTAGTCTCGGCAGGCGACTCTTCCGTAATTTATCTAGCATGATAATTTTGCATTTTTTTTTTATCTGAACACCAATTTACTTGGCATCATTTTAATTGAAGTCACTCTATTCACAACGTCAAAAGTTATGGCGCCATTTAAATATTGTGTCCGATACTTAATCAACAATGCCATACAATTCGTTACAAGCCCTTTGATTACAAATTAAACCAAGATTTAGTATATACGTACTGATAGAGTAAAACTTCGATAGCAAGTCTGTATTAAGTGATCCATTGCGCAGTTTGTAGTAATTCAGAATATTACTATTCTTCATCTGCCAAGCAATGTAAATGTTCAAATAATATTATTAATAGCTAAAGTAAATCTACGTATTTTGTGACTTCTGCAAGTATGTTTGTGAAAATATTTTTATAAGCTGATAGGATAATCGCGTAAGTTGCGTTGGGGTAAGACCGTAATACAACACCAAAAACACAATAATACGCAAAAAGTGTTATAAAAACGAATGTCTAATATAAAAAGTAAAAGATAGCTCAAACTGGAAATCTCTCAAAGGAAATTAACTCAAAAAAAAAACGCAGTCTTGCCATCGAAGTTTCACTCCCAATTAATTTAACATCGAGAACACCTATTGTAATTGTATAATTAGAAAAAAAAACTGCGTAACAGCAATGTTGCGAATGAGAAATTACGCATTGATTTTCGCGTACATACCATCGTTTACGCATTACGCATTAAAAAGATAAATAAATAAATTAGCAATAAACACTAAACAATATTGTGCGAATACTTATGCTTTCAAAAAATCACAAAACGAGTATTTCCGCGCGTACCGGTGCGTAAAACCGCAACTATCAATGCGTAATTTCCCGACTATGCGTAAAGTCAGTGATTAGTAAGAAACGCAACATGACTATTTCGCATTGAGTACGTACAGTGCAAAGAACACTCATATTGCACGCTTAGTATCGAAATGATAAAAAGAAAAAAAAAATGTTTTTGTAAAAAAAAACTTTTTGCAAAAATATCTCTGGCTCTTCCCTTTGACATCAAATGGCACAAAAAATCTGATATTCGCTTTTTCAGACAAAAAAAATAACAAGAAGGGTGGAATTGTGTCACATTTTCGGCTAAATAAAAAAAGCTGTATTTTCTATTCACTTCAATACTATGCGTGCTATTTTTAAGCATACATTTAAAGGCCCTATGCCTTATAATACCATCGAGTAGTTTTTTTTAATATTAGTCTGAAGGCACAGTTGTCATAAATATACAGTACCATACATATAGATACAAGCGTAAAACAATCACAAAATCACCAAAAAAATCCTCTAATTTTTTTGGAGCTACTTATGAAGTTTAAAAATTGAATCATAGATATTTCAAGGGAAGAAGGATATGTAAGGAATATTATTTTTAATCGCGCCGGCATTACAATAGTATAGTTAAAACTGGCTCTATCACATACTAAGTGTCCATCGCCAGTTGCTACAATTTTGCCGGCGCGACAAACCGCGCGTTATATTCAACTGTGCTTTCAGATTGTGAATATTTACCATAACAGAAACGCTCATACGATTAGAACTAATATACAGTACGCGGCATCAGTCAACCGTAATTTATTAACACTTGTCGCAGGATGAAGGATCGGTTATTTTGTAAAACTACCCACTATTACAAAATTTTGTTAATTGTATTTAATTGAAAAATTATGTAATTTAAGATAGATTATGGATTGTTTAATGATTTATAATCACGAGGAATATATTTCTTGAAATTTTCAAGATATTACGTTAGGTAGGAATCTATTAATCTATCTATTAATTGCGTTGTGTTTTAACAAAACAAAAAGTTCCATATGATAATAATTCAAAGCATTTTTAACAAATATTTATTCAATATGTTAAACATTTCCATTTTTTTTTTGTGTTACACTATATTATTTAGACAAAAACTAACAACTAAACTAAAATAATTTACTCAGACATTGTGTTACACGTGTTTTATATTTAATGGCCACGAATTTTATTCTTTATAAACCCGCAATGTAACGTATATAAAGTTGTCAGTGAATTATAGTGTCAGCTGACCGTTTGCGTTGCATTGCGTTATTCAAATATTAATTTATACGAATGATTTTTAATGGAATAAGTAAGTAGATATTTTCCCATTTTCTTTATTGATAGTGTTTCTAGATTGTTATGTATTAAACAATGGTTTTAGACACGTTTTATCTATTCCAAAAAACTTACTTTCCACGAATTAATTTCAATATAAATATAGATGATTAAAATATATTAACGTAAAACAATTTTTTTTTATTTTTTTTCGAAGATATTGTTACCATATACTAAAGAATTAAAGTAATATTTTTCTTTGGAACGCCTAGAAGTTTTACAAAACGACCGATTCTACCCAACAACAATAATTTCACAGTGCAAAACATAAAATTTCGATTACACAAAACACAAATTAAAGTAGAGTGAAATACGAGTGAAAAGCTATGCTATATATCAGAAGTGTATAGTATTTTTTTTTTACTAATAGTTGTAGAAAAATAGCTAGTCAAAAGTTTCCCAAAAGTCATTTTGTAAGGGGGAAAAAAATAATGTTCTCCTGAATTCCTAATACAATAAGCTTTTCCTTTTACGTTTCTAAGAGATCGGATTATATGCGGATTAAATCGTTTTTGCCTGACGCGTTGGCCTCAAATACATCAAGTTAAGTCTACAGTTCAAAACGGGACTAATGACTTAACACACTCCCGTAACAACATAACAGCTCACGCGGTCACCTATATAAAAATTGACCACGTTAAGCATTACTTAACTCATGTTAAGTCGCGAGACCAACGACATATTTTACACAAAATACAATGACTACGTTATTTGATACATTATTAAACGTTTAATACGTGAAAAAGATTAATAAAGGGGTTGCAAAAACGCGGCACACCCTCCGATCTCCCTGTGAGTCTTAGTCCCTTTGTGTTAAAGTCTAGATGTGTTCACTTCTTACCCGCCTTCTTGAGTCTCGCCTGCTTGATTACCTGCACGAGCTTCACTTTCTGTGCCTCGGGGCTTAACATGTACTCGTCTAGCATCTGGTGGAAGAAAAAAAATTATACATTATTCTTGTTATGTGTTTATTTATGTATAAAATATTTATTGTTCATCACAAATGTGACACGCCTATAAAATTGGCTTTAAATTAATGTCTTAACTATTTGGTAGTATGGTGACGAAAAATAGCAAAAAAATAAAATGTTTCTCTTTTATAATTCTTAAAATGTTAATGGGTTTCCGGTGACATCTCTACCTACCATTTTAGGTATACAGACACCAGCTAACTTATTTATTTTATGTAAAAAAATAAATGTATTATTTCCCATTTCATTCAACACACACAAATGCATACAATATAATACAAGTTCCCAACACGTGCACCGAACTGGCCACCTCCCATAAATGCTCAATTATCGTCCATTTGTCGTAGATTTAATTAACAAGCCACGCCGAGAACTATGGACAACTCGTCTAATTAGCACCGTAGTCTCAAACATACTTGATGAATGGAGATATTTCACGTCTATTCACTTTGGAAAAAATTGTAATATCATGCTTGTTTAATAGTTACATAGTTTTACGCAAATGATTTTTTTTACTGCAATGAATGGCGAGACGAGCATGCCGTTCGCATGATGATAAGCGACGCGACCGCTCATAAACAGTAGCAAAACCAAACAACACCTTGAATTACAAAGCGATGCTTGGCATTCTATTGCGCTCGCCATCCTGAATTATAAGATGTAAAGTGTGAATACGTCCAGTTGTTACCCAGGAGACCTCTCACATATGAGAGACATACCACCAGTAAAAACACACATTGAAATAAAACTTATTTTTATGGATTTTATCGCGGATATATTTTTGATGTCTATTAATAGCCATTTAAAATTACAATTGTATTAAAAATTAGACGTCTATAGATTTCGGTAACTAGTCGTTATCGATACTCAAATTTTAGACCCATTGAGATATTCAATGTTGCGTTACATGTATAAATTATGGGATAAAGGCTAGATGAATAAAATAAATAAATGCTGGATAAAGATAGATGAAGAACAAGTATAATATACCTCAATGCTAAGCTCTGAAGCGATGGCAGCGAACGCGGATGTGCTCTCGGAGAGGGCGACGAGTGTGGGCAGTAGCGCGTGACAGTGAGTCTTCGACACCAGCCAGTTAGCGGGCAGAGTGCACAGCGTCTTGATCACGCTGCGACCTTCGCACATTGTCTCCTGTGGACAAAGTTAAACATAAATGTTATTAAATATATACATAAACACACGCCTTTTTCCCAGAAGGGGTAAACAGAGGTGCCAGGTCACCCACAATTCGCCTTGGTATGTTCCGTCCCACGATGTGATAGGTGGCGAGCCTATCGCCATATCGGGCACAAATTGACTCCGGGCTGATAATGAAAAATCTAATAACACTTTGCTCAACCCGGGATTCAACATTAAAGTTAAACATAAATGTATTAAACATACATTTAATGAAGAACACAAAAAAACATTCACCTAAACATCCAATCAAAAGCAATATTATAATAACATTACTAAAACGTATAAAATTCTGTACGCTGCTCTGTCAAAGTTTATTAATATACAAAATGAGAAAGTGGCAGGTACATTAAAATTGTCGTACAGGTAAACATTTACGAGTTTAAGACAATGTAAAGACCCAACCTACCCAACTAAACATCAAGTTCCCACGGTCCCAGGTGACGTAGTTATTAAGGAAACGACTCATGGCCGTTACAAGTTCGAGTCCGGACGCGGAATAATTTACACTCGTGAATAACTCATGCGATGGACCGATAGGACACCTGCGATCTGATGGCATGGACTTTCATTGGATCTTTATATAATAATGGATGGAGGGGTGAAATGGGATTAAAGATGATAAATATTTAATTATGTAAGACGGTTGATTTGTCTATAAAGTATTAAGAAATTATTTAATTTAGTACCAGCCCGGCCCTGTTTCGTCCGGGTGTAAATAAATATAATAATATGTACGTATTATACATATAAACCTGCCTCTTGAATCGCTGTATCTATTTAAAAAAATCCTCATCAAAATACGTCGCTTAGTTATAAAGATCTAAGCATACATAGGGCAGAACAGTGGGAAGCGACTTTGTTTTATACTATGTAGTAATGTGAAATATTTTATGATATCGGAATAACAATAAATTGCACTTCATTTCTGATGATATAATGTAATTATTCTAAGGAATCTGGAGCCAGCCCAGGGAAGGGAGGGGAGGGGGGGTGTCATGACCCCATGACCTCCCACCTAGATTCGCCGTTGGTTAGAACTGACCATTAAACGTCTTTCCCATCAACTCGTCCACAGCTGATGCACATAAATATCCAATGTATCTGAGAAGTGGTAGTCCATTGCATTTCCCATGCGGGCGCACCTGCGTGCAACACGTGTACGAGCTAACACAATTATCGACCTCTACTGGACACACTAGTTTTATAACTAGTTTTTTATAGTTTTTATATTTTGTTAGTGAAAGCCTCCGTGGCGCAGTTAGTTAGACGCTGTTCGTGAAACGAGAGGTCGCTGGTTCGATCCAAGTACCGACACAAATTATTGTATGGCCCACAAATATTTGTGTCTGGGTGTTTGTGAGACCACAAAATCTCTTGTAGTTTCTGATACCCATGATACAAGACTTAATTGATTTTAATGTGGGGTCAGGACTATGTATGTACATACATATGTGACTGTTAGGTGTATTTATTTTATTATTTTTTTAGAAGTGCGTTGTGGCCTATTGGTAAGCGGACCAGACGCGGCTGCCAACATGTTCACGGTGGTCGCGGATTTGAATCCCAGAGTACACCTCTGTCTTTTCAGAGTCATGTGTGTAATGATAGTCGATCACCACGCACTATTACGGTGAATCCACAACGCTTGGATCATGGCTGTGTTTCCGGCCTGTCAAGTCGGGAGGGGAGCTGGAAGGAAAAAGGATGGGAAGAGATTTCTATCTCCTGTGAGACAGTGGTATCGCCCCGGACGAGCCTGCCCATTCATACTGAGTCGTTATTGACAACAGCGTGGTTCTACCACTTTTAAAGGAGAATGACTATTTTACCATGAAACTTAGTATTGGTGCGAAGACTGTTGTGCCATGATGAAACCTACTTTTTTGTGTAGGAAAAAATATATATTTTCAATAAATATAAACATAATTGAGACCCAGGCTCGGAGTTCTTGGAGAAATTACCTTGAAGCCCAATAAAGGGCTCTGTGAACAAAATGTAAAATTTGAAGACAATTACTTTATTTTATAAAAATCTGTCGCCCGTGATGAAACAGGAAAACGTTTAAGGACATACCATAAAAATGGTATAATTAGTTTCAAGCAGTATCTCTATGTGGATCAATTACATTTTTCCGATACTATGAATTGGCAATCTCCTTTACCTTAATCACTTTGTATGGTTACAAGTAAGACGCATCAGATGAGAAATAATAAAACGACATTATATAAGACTTACCAGTAATAGTGGGTTGTTGACCACCACGAATCCCACAAGCACGATGAGGTCCAACACCATGGCTTCTGATAGTGTCTGGTCCAGCCGCTGGTTGCTCAGACCTGGTGGAAATGTAACACATGATGAAGAGCATACACGGTACGAAGATCACGTTATTATTGATTTTTTTTTTACTCTGGCCCGGCATATTGCCCACACTGCACCTGATGGAAAGCGCAAATGCCATCCAGACAGAGTATCGATTGGCATCAGACGCTAGTCCCATGCCAATCGATACAATTATGCCGACCTGCTAAGATGCCTCTTCACACTACGGCGAAAGGACCCAGGATTATAGGAAGGATTATCATCATCATCATCTCAGCCACAGGAAGTCCACTGCTGAACATAGGCCTCCCCCAAGGATCTCCACATCGACCTGTTGGAAGCGGCCTGCATCCAGCGACTTGTATGATTGTATCTCATGGACGGCATTTATTAAATTTAATATGTAGGAGGCAAATAGCATAATGAAAAAAGACACAGTCGAATTTAGAAAGTCCTCACATTTTTGAAGTCAGTAAAAACTAAATTTCACAAGTATTTGTTTTCCTTTTCTTTCACTTCCATTCCAAGATTTAAAAACGTCTGGTTCTTATTCAATTCCGAACGATTATAAAAAATCATTTATTTGTTTGGTTTTAAACCTTTTGATAAATACAATAAAAATGGAGTCAAATATATCGTGTAAATTATAAAACATGTGTAAAATGTACTCACGTAACGCCGTAGTCCTGGGTGCTTCCTTATCATTGGGCGCGTGCTGAGACAGCAGTCTAGAAATAGCCGCCCTGAACTCTATCGGCCAACCGCCCTCGCTGAACGCATCCTAGGAACAACACACACACCAATTATTAAAAAGAAAACATTTTTAAAAGTGGTGAAAAAGTGCTTATTGGTATTTTGCTTACGGTCCGTACGCGGATGTAAAATCACAGGTATAATTTATGCGTTTCATTAGATTGGATGTTTGTATCCCGCCAGGCTAACGGCAATAGTAAACAATAATGGAAAAATCATCATAGTGAACCATGAAAGCTCATAGTTTATATAATGGTTTCTTAGATTTATGCGAGTGTTACACAAAAGTTAATTTAAAACCTAAATTTCTGATTAATTTATTAGTTGAATAATTAAAAAAAGGGTAGTCAAATTGTAATAGTCACTGAGCGGATGACTAATACCTCAGTCCGCCCCGTCACCACAAAGGCTATAAAGTAATCGAAATGTCAGGAAGTTACAAAATGTGAAAATTAAACCAAATCCGCGATAAAATCCGTAAAAACTAGTTTTAATTCAACGTATAGTTTATGCATAGAGGCAGATTATACATCCGATTTCGACCAAACTGGGGCAATCGTGTCTTTTTAGGAATGCGTGCACTCACTAATATGTGCCATATATTCGCATAGTCTTCCCGGTCCAAAAAATAAGCATTTTATCGATAATGTTCATATTTTAACTAAAGTATCCACAATGCGCAGTACCTCCCATGAACGACTTAATATTTAAGATTCAACGCCAAATCTCCTCGCCCCAGCATCACAAATCTTGAAATCAGTGTCCATCGCGTGAGAAGAGCGAATCAACTTTGTAACCACCGTGCGTAACGCAATCACTAAGTTTCCTACTCGGGATCACAGGACACGGTCAGTTTACTCGCGTGGTAGTGATCAATGGGATTTCACCTTTGTTTATTGTATTGCTACTTCAGAGGCTTTTCAATTTTACTTATCAACATAGTAACTGCACTGCCCTTGATAGTAAGCGCAACACCGTTTAGATACAATACAGCTCAGATTAGCTATTCAAAAAATTCTTTCTATTTAAAAGAATACAAAATGTATTGCTAGCGACAAATAAACAGATAATAAAGAAACAAGAAAGTAAAATACGAAGTATACACAATAATATATGTCACTACTCAGCCTGAATTTTGTAGATGAAAACAACCCTATATCCTTTTCTGTACCTCTGACAACGTGAATACAAAATTTCATGACGATCAGTTAAGTGATTACAACGTGGTAGCGTTACATACAAAGACAATTTCGAATTTACTTAAGCCTGGAATTTTCAACAGCCGTTTGTTATAAGACGTATTTTATCTCACAGTATCTCAAAATGTATTTTACTAGCAGAATTCGTTCCCCAGCATCACACATCTGAAATCAGAGATCATCGCGTGCGTAGAGTGAATCAACTCTGCAACCGCACGCTGTAACGCAATCACAAGTTTCGTGTGTAGTGCAAGGAATCACATCCAGACACGGTCAGTTTACTTGCTCGTGACCAATGGGATTTCATTATTTGCGGTGTGTTGCTGTTACTGAGGTTTTTGGGGGTTCGTCAATATTTGAGCACAAGTGGTTTTGCTTGAAGAATGGAGACGTTTATTAAAATACATGAGCCTTGTGTCGGTAGTTCTTATCATAAAAAATATCCAATCCAATTATACCAATATCTCTTTACTTCTTCTACTTTCCTACACACATCATCATTATCATCAAGAATAATACAGTCCACAATTATGTACTGACTATCTCCGTGGCGCAGTTAGTTCGACACCAACTGTGAAACGAGAGGCCGTGGGTTCGATCCCCGCACCAAGGGAAATGTTTGTGTAGCCCACAAGTGTTTGTCTCGGGTCAGGGTGATTGTGAGACCGAAAAGTCTCTCGTAGTTTCTGCTACCCATCATACAAGACTTAATTGATCTTAATGTGGGGTCAGTTATGTTATTTATTATTATTTATTAGGCTGGAAATAGCCAAGATGGATATAGTTCTATAAAATAATTTCTCGAAGCCTATCCTCCACAATTTCGACTTAAAAGTCAATTATGTCCATACATCTAGCTACTGATCTGTCTACCTTATACTCTAGTCTTTTCTAAGCAACCGTTACCTTTTTCTTCCACCACAAGAGGACTGGTCCTCTTTCCTAGACAATACCCTTAACCAACTATCATAAACAAAATAAAAGCAACCATAATCAAACAAAGCACGAGATATTTGCACGCACAGACAGCAGTCCCCACAGAACGCATCTGCGTCGGCTGGCTAATAAACTCATAATTATGTTTATAATCTATTACTGCGGTGGGCACGGCAAACACGCGCTTTCGATAGGGGATGGGATTCATCGTCCCGGGAAGGAATTTCGAGACTGACATTTTTAAAGAAAAAAAAAATAAATATAAATAACATAATGTTTTCTGGTTTCAATCAGTATTCAAAGAATCTTTTTGGTTTTGTGATGATTTTTTTGTTTATTTTTGAGCTACAGCACAAATAATATTACCTACGGTCTTATTCATAGACAGTTTTTAACCCTGTTTTAATTCTAGAATGTTTTGTCTTCTTCGCTCGAACTGAATTCAAAAGTCGCTCGAAAGGGACAAAACACTCCTTAACTAAAATAGGTTTTATACTGTGAATAAGACCAATAAAATACTTTTTAATTCACACATATTAGTAGCCGAGCTGGGTCCCTAGCAATACCTACGCCAGCATACTGACTAAAAACCTCTCGATAGCCCACGAGTGTTTCATGTTGAAAAAACACACATATACAATAGTTTTATTTAACTTGAAATCGGACTTTGAATCTTAATCTAGACCAAATAATTTTTAATTCAAACAATTCGCGATATTTCCCATCACTACCAATCCCGGACAACCGTCCATCCCGGAACATTCCCGCTATATCCCATCCCTACAATCCCCGGGGGTACGCAATTATTCATGCCGTAAAATGGATCCGCCAGTACACAGACATCAAAGTTTCGATACACCCGGGAGTCGAACCCGCGACGGAGGGGCAACTCAAGTATTGTGTGATTTTTATTAGTGCCGTTGGATGCAGTTAATCAAAAACTGTGTAAATAACGAGGGCATTCGCGTGTTTGGTTTGTGATAATTGGTGTGAGATACAAGAGCACTTTGGTTCAATAATTTTGTTATTTTGACTTGGCAAAAATAAAATCCTAATGTCAGAAGAAACCTGAACCGACGAAAACGCATGAAAACATTGATGAAAAATGAAAATCGATAATCATCATAATTTCAGTCACAAGAAGTCCACTGCTGAACATAGGATCCCCCAAGGATCTCCATATGGACCTGTTGGAAGCGGCTTGCACCCAACAATTAATGATAAAAAAAATAATCGATAATGATATATCAGAATTTAGCAAAATGTATCATTATCCTTAGTTCTCATTCTCTGCCTTTTCCAATGAGAAGCAGATGTGACTTTTAAGTATACATGTATGTACCATTGGCTATATTAATTTAACCACAAGACCCAGTGAGCTCCTTCTACGTAGAACGGATCGCAAAAACCAACTGACTTTTAAATTAACGTTTTTAATTTAACAATTGTAAATTAAGGGCAGTTAAATTGTGAAAATCACTGAGCGGATGACTAATACCTCAGTCCGCCCCGTGACGAAATAACCGACGCGGTTGGGAAGTAAAAATGAAACCAAATCCGCGATAAAATGTTACTGGTGGTCTCTCATACGTGAGAGGCCGCCTGGGTAGGTACCACCGCAACGTGTAGTGTAAATGCACTGTTGTGTTTCGATTTGAAGGATATTATAGATAGAGTAACTACTGGACATATTGAGACTTAACATCTTATGTCTCAGGATGGCGAGCGTAATAGAATACCAAACATTGCTTTGTAATTCAGCATTGTTTGGTTTTGCTACTGTTCATGAGCGGTCGTATCGCTTACAATTGGGCAAACGACATGCTCGCCTCGCCATTCATTGCTACAAAAAAATATCCGTAAATATGTAGTTTATTTCAATCTTGACTGAAACTTCCAACAATTAATGTTTACCCTAAAGAGATTTAGTTTAGTAATGACAAGAGATCGCCACCAGGGCAATCCATTAGCGCATTGTGTTGGTATCCCAGGGGAACGCCGGGAAAAGCATCGACTGAAGAAAACTGGGGGATTGTTGATAGAAATGTTGCTGAAAACCTCTGATTATTGAGAATAAGACAAATTAAATAAAAAAAGCAACATTAACACCGCCTCTTTAGATCGTTTTAAAGTTGTAAAAAAGTTATTAGGCAAGAAACTATAGCAGGAAATGGTTAATTTATTTTATGATATTCCTTTTTTTTTAATTACATAACATACATAAACTCACGCCTTTTTCCCAGAAGGGGTAGGCAGAGGTGGCAAGACACCCACATTTCGCCTTGTATGTTCCGTCCTACGATGTGATAGGTGGCGAGCCTATCGCCATATCGGGCACAAATTCCTGATTCTGGGCTGATAATGAATAGAAAAATCCAATATCACTTTGCCCAACTCGGGATTCGAACCCGAGCCCTCAGCTTTGTGACCGTACCGTAGTACACCTACGCCACCGAGGCAGTTTCAATTATTTGTACATATTGTGGGAAATGTCCGAGGGCGACGAGTTATGATATCAGATGCGATGAAATGAAAAAGAGTAGACAGTAACCTGAGAAATTTCCTTCTTTTTAATTAAATTAAATTTTGCAAAACCACACAGACCGCACAAAGAGGGATTACCCGTCCTAAATTCATAGTATTTTAGCTCCTTAATCCAACATCACTAAAAACGATAGAAAGGCCCACAATATAAATAGTAAACAAACACACCCAACAGTCACATACATAGTCCTGACCCCACACAAAGATCGAGCCTTGTGATGTATCAGGAACTACGAGAGACTTCGGTCTATATCCTATAGACACTGATGAAACAATTCCTTACGGTTAAACGTAGGCGGTACGGCGCGGATATCGATCCATCCCTCCAGGGAGCGACCATTAAAGTATCGGATGTCCGCGCAAACACCGCGCCGATGCCGACGAAAAACGCGCTTTATGAAGCCGCGTTATGTGAGACACCGTGTTGTATGAAGCTATGTGTAACGTGGTAAACGTGCTGCTCACTTAATCGGGTTGTGTCCAAGGTTTGATTATAAACAGTATCTAAAAGTATCGCTTATAAAAAACATGAATTTGAAAATAACCTCAAAGTTGGTTGTAAAATGACTGAAATATTAATATTTTTAATAGTGCGGCGGGGACAATTGTTTTCTCTTTCGCACACGTGCACCTTATGGAAGATGACGTCACGCCGTACATGTTGCATCCTTTTCTATTACTTCTACCACCAACTTTTATATATTTGTGACTAGCTTATTGCTAAACGGAATCCAAAAATTCTTTGTGATTATGATTATGCATAATACAAACTTTCGATATAAACAATAATAAATATTATTACGCTAGCCCATTGTTGATAATACTTGTATTTTTAATAAGTAACAAACCACAAGTCATCCAAAAGCCATCTGAAAAATTTACGTATAACAACGACCTCATAAATATGGGATAGGAGAAGCAGACAAAATCTATGACAGATAGAAGAATAATGTTAGTTTTATTTTAATTACCCAGAATTTTACTTTTACCACTCAACAAACGCTTTTAAAACAATAAAACATACTCACTATATGTATGTCATCCTTTTGACCCACCCGGGATCCAAACCCCATTAATTCTTACGACAGTACCGTTAATGTAGGTGCTTTACTTACGAAACCCTGGACCCATAATGTCTAATTACCACGGTGAATACTTGACGAAGTAAGAAGGCGCAGGTGTGTAAGTGTCTTTATGGGCTATAACGTTTAGAAACTTGCTCAGACCTACTGTAACTTCTACAGGAGATGGATAATTGGAGAATGGCTTACCTAATGGTAAATGATCACCACGTGAGCTAATAATATTATGTCTTAATACTTTTCCTGATATCTTGCAAAACCTCGTGGAGTCAGTGTATTTTTTGGTAGAAATATTCTATAGAGACCTAAAGAGGCTAAATATTAAGAACCACTAAAAACACAACGGTAGAAACCTTTATTTTTTTCTAACTGAAAAACTCACATAAAGTTTATGATAATTGGTAACTGGTTTTTTTTTTTTGCAGCTAAATATTCAGACCCATCAAGAATAGACAGTATTAGAAAACTCGTTTATTTTTTTCAAACTGACTTTTCTACATTTTCATAAACAGGAGTATGTAAACTGGGAACCTTAAGCAAGATCTAATACGTTACCACTAGACCATTGACACCGCAGTATAAAAACTACAAATAATATCTAAGTACGTTCCTATACATTAACGTTGGTATCACAACAGTTTGTTTGCAAACTCTACAAGAATCGTCCCAGTGCTTTGTCCTCCTGTCTTGAACAGTAGGGTAACCACAACTCCAACGTCTCTGTACAAACATCGAAACAAACAAACACACAAGCAAACACGCAAGCAAATAAAATAGTGTGGAGAAAGTACGACATCAAATTGATGTAAGAAATACATGGACATGAAATTTTTCTCAAGATATACACACACTCACGCCTTTTTCCCAAAGGAGTAAACAGTGGTGCTTACAGGAAACCCATATTTCGCCTTTTATGCTCCGTCCCACGATGTCATAGGAGGCGAGACTATCGCCTTATAGGGCAGAAATTCCTGACACCGGGCTGATAACGAACAGAAAAATTCAATATCACTTTGCCCGACTCGGGATTTGAACCCGAGAACTCAACTTCAGTCTATTACCAATTTTTTTTTGTAAAATTTTCTATGATTTACAAGTTTATTTACAATTTAACGCATTATTTTTCGGTAGGTCATATAATCTATCGAAGTGAAAGTGTTAAACCTAACCTAACCTCACAGTTCACAAACTCGTGAGATAGATTATAATCTAACGGTATTTACACCTTTACGGTGATATTTATTTATCAATATGTATATTGAATTGTAAACGTGAACAACACTACTATAAAATATCGCTACATAATACGTATCCGTCTGAGTATTGCAAGAGCACGCGTCCACTCGTCTATACACACGCTGCTTATTTGTATAGTGGTATTAATTTGAGCTCTTTGAGGTCCCACAGGACGAAATATATACATAAAAAAATATTTAGTAATGTATGCAAAATTAAACAATATTTTGAACGAATTTCAAATGCTTTACTACTTGTTAATAACACACATTATTTAATAACGATCCATCTGATGACAAGTGCAGCCCAATTCAGATAGATTTATTCAATAACAAGAGAACTCCGGAGCTCAAAACATTTAAGCCTGTTTTTTTTTATTGCAATGTATGGCGAGACGAGCATGCCATTCGCCTGATGGTAAGAGATACGACCGCTCATACACAGTAGCAAAACCAAACAACACCATGAATGACAATGAATGCTTGGCATTCCACTGCGCTCGCTATCCTAAGAAACAAGATGTCCAGTAGCTCTGACTACAATGTCCTTCTAACCGAAACACAACAGTGCATTTACACTACTGTTTGTCGAGAGAAATAGACATTGCGGTGGTACCTACTCAGGCGACCTCTCACATATGAGAGCCCCACAAGTTACATAATAATATCTTAACGTAGATACATTCCTACATGTATCAAACAACAGTCCCTCTTCTCCCGTAAATTCCCCCGTATCCCGTGGCTCGATGTTTGCCCGCTCCTTAATTAGCTGTAGTATCATCGCGCCGTGTTTGCGGTGGGTAAACACGACGCGCCTCGTACGCGAATGAGGAGTTAGTGCCGCTGTGGCGATTCTTTTAATGATGTCAGAGAGTCGATCGGTTTATTTATTATGTATCATTGGGGCAGTTGATGAGACAAGAGGCCGCGGATTCGATCTTCGTACAGAGATATATTTTTCAAATATGGTTAAACCTTACTGATCTGATAATACGCAAAAAAGTAGTAAAGAATTAGTAAGGGTATATTAACAATACCGTCCCGAATTACACCAGCTCATTGATTGTTATAAAATGTATCAAAATAGTTATTTATCCCTACGGTGATAGAAGACTGCACAACTTCGTCAAAGATTTTTCGGCGCTTGATCATTGGACGGATAGGTAAAAAAAATCTTCCCTGGCGCTGTTGGTTAGACGCCGGTTGTGGAACCGAAATAAATATGTGTCTGAACCACAGGCATTTGTTTCGGGTCTGGGAGTTTGTGAGACCGAAAACTTTCTCCTAGTTCCTGTAACATCGTGCCTTAACACGAAGCTAGTGTGTGATCATGACTACATAAGTGACTGTCAGCTGTATAGACTCACCTGCACAATCTGATGGTCCAGCTCAGCCAACGCTCGCAGCAGATGCGCCGTCCGTGCAGCTCGTACGAACACGCCGCTGTGCGCCAACCCAGCGCCGGCGGCGAACAGCATGCAGAACTCGGCGCGAGAGCCGCACACGCCTGTACCCAGCGCGCAGCGGAGGGACTGGATCGCTGACGTGCGCTCCGGACCCTGGGGGAGGAAAACCTCTAACTATAGCCATATTCTTCAATGCCTTGACCCACGCACGTTGGTACCCAGAGCGCAGCGGAGGGACTGGATAGCTGATGTGCGCTCCGGACCCTGGAGGAGGAAAACCTCTAACTATAGCCATATTCTTCATTGCCTTGACCCACACGATGGTATCTAGAGCGCAACGGAGGGACTGGATCGCTGATGTGCGGTCCGGACCCTAGAGGAGGAGCAGAACCTCTAATAACAGCCATATTAATAATTTCTGCTCATGGGTTGATACCAAAGAGACCAACATCTACATAGGCTCTCAATTAGCTGTTGGGTCAGGAATCAAAGAACCGACACCTCTAATAACAGCCATATTCTCCATTGCCTTAACCCACACGCTTGTGCCCGCGCACAGCGGAGGGACTGGAACGCTGACGTGCGCTCCGGACGGTCCTGGAGGGCAAGTCGAGTCTTAGGCTGAGTTGCACAAACTAACTTTGCCAATACCTTTGCCTTTGAAAATTACATCGCCATACATTTGAGCCGTATTTGAACTTGAAAATGTATAGCAATTATATCTTTAGAACGCAAGTATAATGCGTTTGAGTTTCAATGTCTTCACAAATTCACTATTTTTCAGCTACAGTTTCGACACCGTTCCCTACCAAAATCCCTTTATTATCCCTAGGAGCGCCACAGGTTTCTTTTAAGGCACCAAGACAAACACAAAAAAAAATAATACTCACGACATCGACTTCGCAGGGGTGGCAGAGATCAGCGCAGACGGTGAGCAGCGTCTGCACGCTCTCGCGCGCCTCCCCCGCCTTCTCCGCTCGGGTTATACACCCGCACAGGCAGAGGTAACTGCAACAAATTCATTCAATTAATAAACATGACAATATTAAAATGGTCGAGACATATTTTCTGCCGACGTATACATAATTATCGGGTTGACAATCCAAGTTAATAGGTGACACAGTGCCTTATCTCTCCACCTCTACAGTCAAACATATAGGTTATATCTAAAATGCGACCGAAAATGAAACCTGGTGGTAGTTTTATTGACTAGAAATACAATCCGCTTAAAAATATCGCCAAAAAAAATAGGCGACATTTTTTTTTGTGATATTTTATATGTCGTCGTATTTAGCCGATATGTCCATAATTTTTGTTAAAACAATAATTTAAACACTCACGTGCCATAGCGTCGTTAAAAACAATAAAAGGGCGCAAATTATTAGAAAAATCTGCATATTTATCACCCACATATGACTATAGTAATACTAGATCACAGTCTGGATAGACCCCGTATAGACTGCAGACAATAATAACGCATTTCTAGCATCGTTGAGTCTTCGAGTACTGGCAAAACCTTTCAAATATTATATAAAAAATATCTATTAGAAATTGGTCTAGTCTAGGCTCTAGAACATTTGAAAGTGCTTTTTTGTGGCCATAGGTAAAGGTTAGTTGAAACTACAAAAGGTTATACCCACAACGCGAAACCACAATTTACATATTCGTATACCACTAAAGTTTTGTCTCTGCACCTTCGATCAAATATACACTAGATACCACATGAGCGCTTAGAAAATGGCACCAAAAAAGAGTGCTTTAAGCACTCTTTCGCCTTCAGTCACGCACCGACCGTTGCTTCCAAAACGTCGCAGAACTTTAGACAATATTATGTGAAAAGTTACTTTAAGCTCCAGGAATAAGGTGGAATTTGTGTTAAAATATTTGGAATATGTGATCTTTTTGTTTACTTTTTTTAATGTCATGCATCGGTGCCACTTTTGAACAGAACTTTTACAGGGAACTGTGTATCTAGTGTAATATATTTGATCGAAGCTCTGCACGATTAAAAATTACAATAACATGAACATAAATATGAATACATTAAATTATAATCAAATGTATGTGAGAAAGAATAACATTTCCGCGTACAAAAGACGATTATGAAAGCGACGATCTCTGTGTTTTTATACTGCCATGTCATGTCGCGTTAAAGGTAAGCTTGCTTTAGTATTATTTCTACTATTTAGAAGTTCTTTAAATAAAGTTGTTTTGAATCATTGGGAAACAGCTTACAACACAACGCATTCAGGACAAACCGTTTAAGATAGGAATTTTTGATAACCATTTTTAGTACTCACGATATATAATTATTTTTTATCTGAAGCTGAAACTCATATCATTATTACGTTGTCAAAAACATCACTAACAAAGAGAACACATAAACATGACAAGATGTTGTTTGCTAAAACAAATTATTAAATAAATCAAACATTATACATACTGTACGCAAACAAACAATCCACTTTTGTTCCGATACCAAATCTATCTCCCAAGAGATGGCCACTCGATTCCGACGAGGGGCGGAGAGCGCAAACTTAAATATTGCATCCTAATCATATTTAAATTGAATGAAAACTTCCTCTTAACCGGACCGCTGGCAAATCCGAATGAAAAGCAAACAACACTTAGCGTTGGCTCCACACGAAAACAAACCCCGACGGGATTGGATTATGTTGTACCAACTCACGGCCCGCGGGCAAACTCCAGCCCGCTCCACAAATAGCCAAACTCTAGATACACCGGCCCGCGCGTCACACACTACGCTCCCTATACGTGCTCTCACAACACTCGCTCCTAAGCTCTCATCCACTACCTTCAGCTCGTCGCTCCACCGGCCCGCGCGTCACACACTACTCTCCCTGTACGTGCTCTCACAACACTCGCTCCTAAGCTCTCATCCACTACCTTCAGCTCGTCGCTCCACCGGCCCGCGCGTCACACACTACGCTCCCTGTACGTGCTCTCACAACACTCGCTCCTGAGCTCTCATCCACTACCTTCAGCTCGTCGCTACACCGGCCCGCGGGTCACACACTACGCTCCCTGTACGTGCTCTCACAACACTCGCTCCTGAGCTTCCACTACCTTCAGTTCGTGACATCCCTATAACTAAGATTTGGTTTGCTTAAAATGTAAATTTTCTCCCGGGGTTTGTGGAGCGCAGTGTAAAGACAAAAAGTAATAATTTGGCAAATGAAAAATCTCGCAGTGCAAGCATCTTCCGCGGCCCGCGCTGTGTTCAATTATATCTTATGTAAATATTTGCACCGATTGTACTCGAGTACAACAAGCTCAGCGGCTCCCAATATTAATGACTCGACAACATTTTTTCATACATTAATTTTATTTCAGCTGGCATTTTGTGTGCATAAACATAACAGTTTATATTTAAACAATCTAGTACGCGTTAGTTAGGTTGCGAGACAACCAGGCAGGTAAAAAAATATCAATGCAGCAGATTAAATTGTTTACCTTAAGGAATGCATAAAATGTACAAATATTACTTTTATAATTTAACCCACCAGGAACTACGAGAGACTTTTCGATCTCACAAACACCCAGATCTGAAAGAAATTTTTGTAGGCCGCACAAACATTTCTCTCGGTACCAAACCCGCTGCCACTCATTTTACAGGCGGCATCTAACCAACTACGTCACGGAGGCTGTCAATTTCAAAATTTATATGTAGTAGTTGTTTCAACAACTAGAGAGTTGTTACGAATATTAGAATAATAAGCTTATCTTTTTCGGATAATTTTTTATTTTTTGTTTGAACTGTTTAATTTTATTTTGAATGTTTATAATTTTATTTTTTTAATCTGGGGGCGCGGCCGAGCCCTCTCCAAGTCGAGCTATAGGCCGTAACATCCTTTTCTCGAAGCAATTCAGACCATTTCATATTCTATATTGTTTTAGAGTTATTTTGTTTTATATTGATATAGCCTCGTCTTGGCTTCGGCTGTAAGATGTTATATTTTTATAAATTAATAAATTAACATATTCTCTCTTTGAGAACCGCTGCCCCGCAGTCTCGACGAGGGTTGTTACCGGTTCGTCGGCAGATTCGCCACTTAATCTACAGTAAGCGGCGTAAGACGGGAAAATTGGACCGACGTCTGCTAAGATCTCACTCAGCGTTCAACCAGCGGACCCTTACTACTACACAAACCTTGGATTTGCGCGGATTATAGTGATTTAATTATGTTGGTATTGTACAATTGTGATTAATTAAGTTTGTTTTAATATTTATGATTTATAATTAGAAAATAAATAAAATTGTTTGTGACGACGTCGGTAAGATCTGACTGTAACACTTTTTCAAAAGTGGTAGAGCCACGCTGTTGTCAATCGTGACTCAGCATGAACGGGCAGGCTATGACTATGATATTTACCTATTTACGTAACTCCTACATTCCTAATCAAAAACTAAAATAATCAACAAACCTATTCAATAACTACACCTACAACTTCCTGCGACCTTTATCTACCCTAATGCGTGTCTATGCTATTCAAAAGAGCATTTTTTACATATCCCTCCAAACCCTTTGAATTCCGACCAATTAAAATCGTAACACAACCGAATACTTCTATTATCAAACGCCACTATAAAAAAGGCTGTTTAAAAAACATGGCGCCGGCGGCACGCGAAGAATTTCAAATTTCGAACGAGCCGTTCTCGTGTCGCTATTGGTTGGATGGCGCGGTGGTTTTATTTGCCGCTTAGTGATTGGTTGTTGAACTTTATACGTTACTAGATAGAGGTGTATTTAGAAATGGAATTGTTTCGGTATGGTCAGTGGAAGAAAGACCTCCGAGCGACGTTTGCGATAGTGTAATCTAAAATGTTTCTAGTTCACAAATTTGTATGAAATTTTAACTAAAGTAGGTAGCGGGCGTCATCGGTAGGTGCAGTCAGGCCATTTCCAAATTAGAAGTATAGTTGTACGAACGAAATACATATTTTATTTAGAAGAGATGAAATAAATATCGGAATATCGGAAACGATTGAAATAACGAAGACAGCCTGACGTAAACCCCGAAGCAAAATATCTCTGTAATATTAAAAAATTATGTAATATCGATCCCACTTGAGCAGGGGATACTACTATGCCCACTCTAGAAGGTAAAACGAAAGATTCAGCTGCTGTAGTATGTGTAGAGTATATTTTTTGCACATTCAATTAATCTTAAAGCCATTAACAAAGTATGTAAAGACCTTAAGCTGGGAATGCCCGTACACACCACGACATTTACTGATAAATCATTTGCTGTTGAAGCTGTCCGATTATGGAACGCGCTTCCTGTTGTGGTGCGATGGGCACAAACCTTGTCATCTTTCAAAAAGCTGGTGAAAGAACACTACCTTTCCCAATAATCAGATAAAGTATGGTACTATTTCCTCTATTCGGATATATTTGTAATCTATAGCATATGTATAAATTATTATAGATGTTTATGTAAGTATTTAAAATTGTATGTATGCCTGTCTATATGTATATACTATATTACGTATGTATATATTTCTTGTATTTGTTTTACACTGCCCGTTCTTTCTCCTTCTTTTATATCCATCCAAAGGTTGTCTGGTAGAGATCGCTTATTAGCGATAAGACCGCCTTTTGTACTTTTAAAGGATGTTATTTCTTTATATTGCTATGTTATTTTGTTGGTGGACAATAAGGATTATATAAATAAATAAATAAAGACATCAATTAAAACTTAAAATATTCTGATAATAGCTGACACACAAAATTGTAATAATCATATATTTTTTTAACATCGCCAAGCAAATTTTTTTTTATACAATTAACACAATATTATTTCAGTCTGATTAGTCATCAAAAATATTTGTTTGGCAATAGTATATTTTTTATCATTTATAATTTTATTTTTAAAACGCATACTATTTTTCCTCATAATATTGAACATTAAATTACATAACACCTTTTATCATCTATACCACTCATAAATATTTACATTTATAAACATCCCACGCTCAAAAAAACGCCATAAGTAATCACAGATATAAATATACCACTAAAAAGCTAGTAAAAAGCAAAATACCATTTGAATATAAAAAGAAACAAAACATTCACAGAGTGAACTATGAATTTATAACGCGTCACGAGTGTAGTGATTTCATATTATTTTCATAAATTATACTTTGGATACAGGGTGTTGCAATTTCATTCGATAAAAAAAATTTTTGTTTTGTTACTGAAAGTGAAGTAACGAAAACACAAAATAAAAAGTAATCTACGCCTAAAACAAGGGTTTTATTGGAGTGGAATGCGTACACAGCAAGGGTGTAATTTACATTTAAAATATGTCCGTACGTACGATAGTTTATAGTTTTAGCAATGCTGGCAATGTTTTAAAACATCCACAGCGATAGAATTATTATTGAACGTCGCGCTCAATGATCGAACGAAACGCAACCGCAAATGTGTATGGTAGGTCCGTAGTAAGATTGATAGATCCGCACAATATAGACTTGCTACTTATACAATACGAGCACAATATTACTTAATTTGTAAAATAATATAAACGAATACAGAACTTACATAATTTAACGTACACTCATTTTTCCTCACCCCAAAAATGTGAGAAACATTAAACCATACATCAGTTTTAAGGCTAGCCCAAATACTCCGCGCACCCTGTATAACGGTACGCTTGGCGCCGATGATTCATTGCGAGCGCGGCGCGGGCCAATCACGACGCGTTCTAAATACGAACGCGCTAATGGAAAGGCGCGCTTACGAGATGCGCCTGCGCATCCGCGTGGATGGTGTTGCCAGGGTTGAAGTGAATTGGGAGTATTCCGGAAATTGTAGTATAAATTACCGTCAGCGGTTATTTATTTCATGAGGTTAAATTATTTTTCTAAGATAGCAGTACAGTTTCGTAAGTTCATAAACCTTTCTGTTCCCAATCATTTCATAACAATACAATTGCACGCAACATATCGCCAAATCGACCATTGAATTACCAATTTCTTAGTCAATATTTAAATACTTTAGTAACTATAACAAAATTTTAAAATTGCTATAAGTATAATAATTTACTTTTAATTTCTATTGATTATAAAATTTTAGTAACCTGGTTAGTGGACTACGTCGGTACATAGGATAGTAATGTAGTGTTCTATATACATATTTTACCACCCAGTACAAATCACATTTTATTATCGCAACAAATCCCCATAAATATCACAAATTAAAAATCCGTGGGTAATTCACGTCACGCATCTGGCAACACACAAAGAAAGCACTCAGCGCACCGAACAATTTATGGCTCCTTTAAAATGTTTTCGTTCTTAATTTCAGTTAGATAAAGTGGGCCGCGTGTGTTTCGGCGCCTTTGGCGGCGATGCGCGCGTCAAACGTGCGGCGCTTTGACATTCGTATGTCCAGTGTAAGTTGAACTGTCTGAATTTTGGGGGACGTGCCCTGAATAAGATTTTTGGAAAATTATTGCAAGGCAGTTTTAGTAGTTGCGATATAATTTGAAATTTTCTGTGAGATAAAAACGATTTAGAATATTTCATTTATTGTACTATTAAAAAGTGTACAAATTGTTAAGTATGCACAATAAACTATTTGTATTCGCATTTGCGAAAAAACACAGTTGAGCGAGTTATTTTTGTACTTGCATAAATCAGCAATATTTGGATAGGAAAACCTAAATTTACCAAAAATAACTATATTTACTATAACAAAAAAAAATGCGAAACAACCATTAGTTTTGAGTTTTCTGACAGAACATTCATATCTTAGACGTACACTTTATTTATTTTTCTTACTCTACCATAAACAGATTGATTTCTGAATTAACATGCCAATTCGGATTCCACAAAAACTAAATAATATACATCGTTATTTTTCATTGCATAAACACGATCCAGACAAAACCCACTGACGCACCCGAGGGGTCTTCACAAACTGGTCACCCCAAGCATCCGAAGCGCCCGCGGAACTTTAATTCAGTATTAACAATTTATTTTAATTGATGCAGCCGGTAATGGAAGGAAGACTTGTTTGTTTTGACGCGTCCGAGCGCGGGCGTTTTGTCGCCGCCTCTGTTTATACACGGGATGTGGCCGATGTGTTCGACCACCTCGTACGTAGACGAGGAACTTCGATTGATTAATGCTTTCAATATTTCTGTGGTATTATTCACAGATTATCGTGAACCAGCACAAAATACTGACGCTTTGTTTTGGTTTTGCTACTGTCCATGAACAGTCTTATCGCTTGAATTACAAAGCAATGCTTGGCATTCCACTGCGCTCGCCATCCTGAGACATAAGATGTTAAAGTCTCAATATGTCCAGTAGTTCCCCTGGCTACAATGCCCTTCAATCCGAAACACAACAGTGCATTTACACTGCTGTTTGACGGGAGAAATAGACACTGCGGTGGTACCCACCCAGATGGCCTCTCACATATGAGAGACCTACCACCAGTATACTACAGGCTAGCATTATTTTCATGCAATAGTGTATATTACTTGTTAGTAACTAAAGTGCAGGCCAGATTAAGTATGTTTAGTAGTAATATATGTTTATCTAAAACCAAATAAACCCATTAATATAATAAGTAAACATAACATTGCGCAACAGGTGCGGGGGCAGTTAAATTTAACTCGACTATAAATGGACCGCGCCATTAACCAAACGAGGCGCCGGCGTTTTATTAACCCAAGAAATCTCTAATAACTTGTTACTGGAAATAAATTGCTGAAAAACTTAATAATATTTATAAAACTACATATTTATCGGACAATGCCTAGACAAGGCCAGTAGGCCTGGATTTCTAGAATGTCTTAATATACTTTAAGTGAGTATATAAAAAATATTATCTTAATTCATTACGTCCCTAATCCACTACTGTTTTTTGTTTTTATAAGTTTCTCTATTTGAATATGATATGTTTTTTCCAGAAATGGAATTTGAACTAAGAATAGTGATATGCCCTTTCTGCTATCTCATTTGGTGTAGAAATAGACTCGGCTACCTGTCGTCGATACTTCATAGTCTTTGGCCCCTGGACCAACACCACTAGACTGATCAACCATAGAGTTTTGATCTATTCGAATTATTCCATATTCAAAATATTAAATTTAAAAAATCATTACCGATAACAAAACGTAACCCCGCAACATACCCCAGACACATTAAGACATAATTTTTTACACTAATAAAACGCAAAATATATTCAAATGTTAGTACAATTGAAACACGCCCCTCTATAAAACAGCATTAACAAAACGTGCATTGGAATCGCTATGGGGACTCGGAATAATGTATGCACAGTTGGAGAATTAACTTATTATTGTTGATTGAATGAGAACGAATTGAGTGAGAGAATATTGTTTTATTTGGAGCTTTGGGGCGATGAATAAAAACATTTCGTTGTGCGTTCATTAATCAATTTGAGTCGTGGAGGTTGGTCGCTTAATGGTAAGCATAGTGCCTTCTCCATTAATCTGAATTGTTCAGTTACATTTACGAACATAAGTTACATACGAGTAAATGCCTTGTTTTGTGGTAAATTACTCTTAAATATCCTTAATATCTGGCGATAAACGCCAGTTTTCCCATCGTCGGCAACTATCTCTTCATCAAAAGAAACGCAACATGCAAACTTACATCACGTCTGTATTTTTCGACACTGAATACGGTCGGACGGGCTCTTTTTAGAAGCATTATCTAACACAAGGATTAGTGTTGTATCACGAGTGTATTCATATTAGTATTCATTTAGGACTTGTAAGGTATCCTACTCGATCACAGCCAAGGCTGGAAATCCAAATTATCGTATCAAAATTTGGAAATAAATTACAAGCAAAATTTTCGTCATATTCGAACCCACACTCACACGTACGTATCCCCCGTAACGGCGGGCGGAGCCGGGTAATCCCGCTAAGTGATTCCCGAGTAAGTAATGCTTTGATGAATGAAATTAAATCGCACAAACAAGTGCACGCGGCCCGCGCCCCGTGTCGCGGACGAGCCGAATGATGACTAGTGACGTCACCATACACTATCGATATTTTAGACTCTGGTATTTACAACGTAGGCCTCTTATCCATGACACGTTTTCTTCACTCTCATAGTGATCCATACCACACTGGTAACCTTGCATATGCACGGCGAATTTATCGTAGAAATATACGCCAAAAAAGCATGTGGACAAGAGGGCTAATAGTAAATGTAATACGTAAAAATGCCACAAGACTCATCTAGTACCGTATAGACTTATAAATATACGTTTAACTTCTATAATTGAGACGAATTGAAACAAAGACCTCTGATTTTTTGTTAAAACCTCTCCCGATCATAATCTTGTTGCCATCTTGCTGTTGTTCTCGTTATCCATCACATCCGAAATTTTGATACCTATATTTTATAAACCAAAAGCAAGAACTTAAAATATCTACGCCCACTGTGGATAATCGAAAATGATAAAAACGTTAACAGCCATCGATTAGTTTGATCTTCATAGAAATCAAAACCATGATAGTAAAGTTTCTTGACAACCTTGATACTCTGATAGAAAATAATATGAATAGAAGCCAAAAAATCAAAATTAAACAAACATTTTAGTTTCAACCAGAGGCCTATGTCCAGCATTAGAGGCGGATGGACTGCTGATAAGATGATTAACAATTTCTACTCTTTTATAAAAACTCACAATTACTTCTAGTAATTTAATCAATTAATCCACTTGTAAAAAATATCGATACCGATCACACCACACGCAATCCTTACCATTCGCCAAAAAGAACATCGCATTTCGACATGTGCGCGACAATCTGTCGTTGTAAAGCGAGCTCTCTCGACAATCCCCCCTCTCTTTCTACCATATACGTTGTTGTATATTCCATCCCTCTCCCCCGCCCCATGTTTCCACCCCGCTACACGCTGTCTGCAGTACTCAACGCACTGATAATAGGCGGAATCTATTGGATTTCGCCTTGTCCAATACTATTATTTGCAATGTGCGAAGTGGCGTATAATGTTGGCGGACGACAAAAAAAACTAACTATAAAGCTAAAAAATCATTACCTACATTTTATTTGCTGAAAATGAAGGTAAATATTTTGTTTTTTTAATGGATTGGTCTGGCAACGAGCAATCGATGTGATGGCAAGCAATTACCAAAAATGGCCCACCTATATTATGTGAATCGTGAGCGTTTGGCTTTCAAAATATGAGACAGGAAAATTACAGAATATGACTTATTATGAGACAGCCTCCGTGACGCAGTTGGTTAGACGCTGGTTGTGGAACGTGTGGCCGAGGGTTCGAAACCGCACCAAGACAAACATTTTAGTGATCCACAGGTATTTGTTTCAGGTCTGGGTGTTTGTGAGACCAAAAAAAAAGTCTGACATAGTTCCTGATACCCACGAACCACCCAGAAAATGTAGTTATTCTTTTAACGCACAAAATTACTATTTCTTAACATCTATAAAGTACTTTATCATCTCGTCTCCGAACCAACACCCACCCATGCCAATGCATAATAAATCAAACTCCTTGAAATTTGCATTAATCTGTTAAAATCACATGCAGTGCCCTATTCAGGCGACGGGGGGCAATCTGACGGGCATTTCACCCCCAATTGGAGACGCAAGTGGGTTGTGTCCCACGCCGAGAGTCGAACCCGAGTGTGATCGGCACCTGGCCGCTCTCACGGCACTTAGCGTCAAGTCGACAGCTCGGGGTGACGTGTTTTGGTTTAAAACTTTAAGTTCTTGGGGATACTTTCGTTCTAAGAGATAAAAATAGCGTTTATTTTGAATGCCTGAATAACACAGTATATTGCCTTCAATTCGTATTATTACTATAGAATTAATTAAATAGAATTATTAAGAGATGAAAAACTCCTTTGTTTTATATATAGTTTATTGTACACCATAAAAAAGGAACAATAACAGATTAAATACTTAAAACTAAAGACATGGTAACAATTGGCGGCCTTATCGCTAGCTGCGATCTCTTCCAGGCAACCTTTGAATGGACTGGATTAATATAATAAAGAACTAATGGGGCAGTAAATATTAATTATTGAAAATAATTATATTGTCTGAAGATGTGCGATGAGAACTTAATCACCATAGGAGTAAGAACTACATAACTATAGCTTGATGACAAACTAGATACTCTGATAGCAAAGATGGAACAGAAGCCCAAAATATTTATTTATTTAATCCTATTTTGCACTGAATAGAGTTACTATAAAGATATTACACAATAAAAATATTAGTTCAAGTGGCGGCCTTATCAAACTAGGTAATTTCTTACAGGCAACCATGGGATGGATATATTAACAGGAGGTTTTCTGTATCAACCCATATACGTCCCACTGCAGGGCACGGGACTACTCTACAATCGACAGTACGATTGAGAGTGGTTATGCCATATAGTCCACCACGCTGGCCTAGTGCGGGTTGGCGGACTTACAAACCATAGAAATTCTTATAAACCGCTATGATATGCAGGTTTCCTCACGATTTAACAGGAGATAGAAAGGGCAAATATCAAAATAAAACAAACAAAAAAAATATTTCAAGCAGTAATCGAACCCACTACCCTCACATGAACGCCTCTAAGTCCGATGTACAAGTGTTATTCCCCACAATATCCTGGTACAACAGCGCAGCGGGCGCAACCGCGGGGCGCGCATATAGACGTCACTCGCCGATTTGATTTATCGTATACTAAACAGGGAATTGATGCTAACTGACCACTATTGAGTGGGTTTGATTCTCCGTTGGGACAGTTAAAATCTCGAAGCTTTTAGTTTATCCAAGCAATTTATTTTTAATCCAAGACAGTGTAAATGCACTGTTGTATTTCGATTTGAAGGACATTGTAGCCAGTTACTACTAGACATAATGAGACTTAACATATTATGTCTCAGGATGGCGAGCGCTGTGGAATGCCAAGCATTGCATTGTGATTCAAGGAGTTGTTTGGTGTTGCTACTGTACATAAGCGGTCGTATCGCTTACCATCAGGCGAACTAAAGGCTCGTCCCGCAATTCAATGCAAAAAAAAGATATAACTTGTTACGAGTAAAATCTCATTTTGGCGAAAATTTTGGAACAGAAGCCAACAAAAAAAAACACAATTTAATTTCGATCAGTAATCAAACCACTATATCTCTATGTACAAGTGTTATGCCCACAATCTGGCACAACAGCGCAGCGGGCGACGCCGCGGGGAGTCCATATAGACGTCACTCGAAGTATACGCGTCTTAATTGATTTGATTTATTGTGCAGTAAACATACTGCAACAGGGGGCTGATGGGAATTAACTGACCACTGCATTGGGTTAGAATCTAGATGAGCGCAGTCACAAATAAAAAAATCGGTATATATTTTTTTAGTCTGGAAAACTAGCAACCTGCTCAACAGCTGATCGTAAATTAACATTTACATTTGGTTTTGTAATGCCGACCACGTTAAATTGAGAGGAAAATAAATAAATACACCCAAAAGTCACATACATAGTCCTGACCCCACACTATGATCGAGTCTTGTGTCGTGGGTATCAGAAACTATGAGAGACTTTTAGTTCTCACAAACACCCAAACCCGAAACAAATACATGTGGATCACACAAATATTTGTCTTGGTGCCAATATCAAATCCGCGGCCTAACATTTTACAGCCGGCGTCCAACCAACTGCGCCACGGTCCACGGAGGCTGTCAAGATAGGAAGAAAGACGGAAATAGGAAAAGGATTTTGGGCTTCAAGCAATCTCACTTGCAGAACGAATCACGACAAAATCGTTGATCCAAGTCGGTGTAAGACATATTTTGTCGAGCCGGCCCATTCCGACTGTAGTTTAAAGTACTACATATATGAATAATGTATTTATACGGACACGAAGAAATAGTATCTGATGGCGAGAAGAGCATGCCATTCGCCTGACGATAAGTGATACGACCACTCATGGACAGTAGCAAAAGTAAACAACAGCATGAATTATAATGTAATGGTTAGCATTCCACTACGCTCACCATGAGACATACAATGTTAAGTCTCAATATGTCCAGTAGTTACTCTGGCTACAATGTCCTTCAAATCGGAACACAACAATGCATTTACACTGTTGTTTGACTGGTGAAATAGACATTACGGTAGTACCTACCCAGGAGGTTTCTCACATAATGAGAGACTTACCACAATTAAAAAACTATACCTTTTATTTACCGATAACTGAGAGACAATTTAAAATCAAATCAACAAATAAATAACCCTTTATACATTTATTATTTACCATTTAGAAAACACAAAACCAAACTTCAATATATATCTCAACCGTATAGATTTCGCCCACACATGTCATTGAAAGTTGTCCAAATTTTTTGTTCAATTCCCCCGACAGTGCATCATAGCGCGTGACACGTCACGGGGCCGCGCCGGGTATCGAACCCGCTCCCGTGGGGCTACAACAAAACCACATTTGCGCCACGCGACCTTAATTTCGATGTCCTCTTTATTTAATTATAGGTGATCGGTTACGGTTTCCAAATTATATTTGTTGCACATTTCGGTTCAAAACTGAATGAAAATAAGACACAGCGGATTCGATGCGAATATCGTCCGATTCATATATCTAATTTCCGAAGTGTATAAAATCTTAAATATATAGTGATCATTTCTTACGTTCACATGGCATGCTTTTAATAATCCAATAATAACATTTAGTTGCTGAACGACTCGTTCATCATTACTTGTATGCCAATCAAAAACATGTGCAACTTTTTATCTACACATTTTTAAATGGTCCTTAATTCACAAATAAAATAAGATTATACTTAATACATGTATTTAAAGATAATATTCGATAAAAAATAAGATTCTTTGAAGGTACTAAAAATACACGTGATGTGGGATGTGGGGGTAGTATTAAATCTCACTACATATCGTGAAAGGGAAGGGGGGTTAAAAAATGCTAAATAGAAGAAACCCCATAGTGGAGCATCGCGATGGCCCATCGTGAAGAGGGGTACCTATAAAAGACCTCAAAGCACGCCACCCCCTTAAAACATCAAAAGAGGGTGTACAAACTAAACTGGCAGTGCCTACACTTTGCATTAATATTTTTATTACTCAGCGCATATGGCGTCAGAGCGTGTTCAATTATATTAATAAAATCATTGTGCAATGATCCGTCGGATGTAATCGCATGAGTGTAGGGGATGGCTTTTTTGGCGGCCATGTGTAGTTGTTTTTATACTACATCAGTTCATATACGTCCCATTGCAGGGCACGGGTCTGCTCTACAGTCGAGAGTACGATTGAGAGTGGTTAGGCCATATAGTCCACCACGCTGGCCTAGTATGGTGGACTTTACCTATAGACCGAGAGCCCATGGCCGCCAGACTTTTGTCATTTTATAAAATTGAGATTTTGTCTTCGTATGTCCCTGACACTATTATGAAGTACCGATCCGATATTAAATTTAATAAAATGTTATTTTGCCAGCGTTATAGCTGAAGCCTAGATCAAGTAAAGCTGAGGATACCGTGGCGAATAGGCGTTTCATTGTCGCGCATGACTAAACCAAAAACAAAACCTGCCTAATATAGTTACATTAAATTTTATTAGTTACAAAAAAATCCAAAATTATGACCAAAAAACCCACATAAACGGCCACGCGTCACGGTCGTGCGGTAACCTCAGGGGCCCACATTCGATGCCCGGCCGCGTCCCTAAGGCCCTATACACACCGCACGTGTCTTGTAAATTCATAGAAATAATATTTTGAAAACTTGCTTATGCATTTTCGACATTATCTCATATGAAATAAAGTTGAAATTTGGATGGCTGTAGTTTTTCTAATATTTTGTACACATGGTAATTGATTTTCAACTTTATTATTTATAGTATAAGGTTGTTATTTGTGTGTGTGTAGTTATTTTGGATTATGGATTGTCACGTGTCGCATAATTGGTGGAATTTGTGTTAGAATTAATTTAATTATCTAATGACATACACCGGATCCCACAGTGGCAATCCCGATAGATTACAAAAGGGGTAGGCAGGAATACGAGTAAATCGATCCATCGCTGGAATTTATTTCCCATGATATTAAAGGGACCAAATTTTTCCTCGTTCATATCCTGGGCTAGTCTTGTGAGTATTTTTGTTGAATGCGCAGATAATATCGAAGTTTTTACTGATAACTCTACCATTACACATTTAAACTTAAAATTATATTGACGTTAATGATAAGTTACGCCTTTCGGCGAATAACATTAATTTTTTTTACAAATTATTTAATATATTATATTGTATTACTTAATATACATATTTTTCTAACCAATTTTGCCAACCCGCACTAGGCCAGAGTGGTGGACTATATGGCCTAACCACTCTCAATCGTACTCTCGATTGTAGAGTAGGCCAGTGCCCTGCAGTGGGACGTATATGGGCTGATACAGAACCAAAAAGCCACTCAATAAATTTCTTTACCTAAAAATCGAAAACAACAATCTCCTAAAACAATTTCATAATAATTTTCTTCGACTAGAATTCAAAACCAGAACGTATCTTAAAATTCCCGACAAAAAAACAGGACATTCGTCCAAAACAAACAATGTAACTGGAACTCCCCATACAAAAACACATTCTAAACGACATTTTAATTCACCGTACTGCGAGAACACAAACATGATCCCGATGTGTTTATCAATTTTATTCACATGTGCGGTAGCCTTAGGGCGGATGGAAGATAGGCGTTTTTTGCGGGCGTCGTTTTAAACGCTGAAGACAACATTAGGTTTAGTGAAAATAGATTTCCAAAATTATATTATAGGTTTTTGTAAATAGTGGAAACAATAAAAATATCATCCTAATTAACAGTAAAAAATGTTCAATATAAACAACACTTAATCATGTTTTTTTAATCATCAATAGTAGCCCTGAGTAACTTAATTCTTTAGTAAGATTAAATTCTTATTTAATAGAAATAGAAACATCAACATAATATATAACATCAACGTATCTAGTAAATACTTCTCAAAAAAACATTTTTCAACTTTTTATTAAAATGTGGCGTTTTTAAAAACGCGGTCTATGTGAACACCCTAACTATCCAAAGTATCCACTAACCGTCACCTGCCATTAAACCGAGCGCGCATCATTGACAACGCACAAATTGTGCGCCACCCCTGACGGTCACCCCTTCGAATCCGGGGGTGTTATTCAATAAACATTGTCTCTTACGAGATAAAAAAATGACAGATGGAGTGCATGTAGCGTGGATCATGGTTTGAGTGCTTCAAATAAAGATATATTGTGTAGGGCTCTACATTTTAATATTTAATTTATTAAGGGCTGAAGTCCGATCCGTGACCACGAAAGCTGTGAAGTAATAGAAATGTCGGAAAGTAAAAAAATGTAAAAAAGAACTAAATCTGCGATATAATCCGCAAATAATAGTTTTATTACAATGTGTAACACTCGCGTAAATCAAAGATACCATTCAGGGTTGAGTTTTCAATACTCTGATAAAGTTAACCGTCACATAAGTTTTAAACTGAGTATATTTATGAGTGACAAAATCAAACAATTTTATAAATTCAACTATTTCTTTTAATTTCAAATAAATTTAATTACACAATTAAATTCCGCCCATCACACACTTTATGTCTCAGGATAGCGAGCGCAGTGATGTCATGTATTGCTTGGTAATTCAAGGCGTTGTTTGGTTTTGCTACTGTCCATGAGCGGTCGTATCGCTTACCATCAGGCGAACGGCATGACCATCTCGCGATTCACTGCATTAAAAAAATGGACCAGTGCAGCAGAGTGACACAAATGGACTGATACAAAGTGGACTTTATTTGGAATTCAAATCCACTTAACCAGAAAGCCAGTTGCATTTACCCATCACCGAAAGATATTTGCATACTTGGGAATAGCAAGTAATTTTAATTAATTCTTGTGTAAAATTTAATACCTTATGTATACACAAAGTACGAATTGAATAATAATGTTTGTGAACGCTAATCGAAATTTTTAATAAATTTAAAATGTCCTCTTGTTAAGGACGCGGCGTGGTCGCATTTATAGCGAGTTTTATTTCAATGGTTAAATAATAAGAAAGTGAACGATTGCAGAAAAATGATGAATATATTGATAAATATTTTTCTATTTCATATGTTTTTTTGTACACCCAACAACCACATACAAAGTCCTGACCTTACACTATGATTGAGTCTTGTGTCGTGGGTATTAGATACTTTTTTATTGCCATGAATGGTGAGACGAGCATGCCGTTCGCCTAATGGTAAGCGATACGACTGCTCATGAACAGTAGTAAAACCAAACATCAAAATGCTTGGCATTAATTACACTGCGCTCGCGATTATGAGACATAAAAAACTATGAGAGACTTTTCGTTTTCACAAACTACAAGACAGGAAACAACCTTTGGATCATACAAACATTTGTCTCTGTCCGGGCACCTAACCTGCCGCGACACCACTTGTTTTAACAAATTGTTGAACAATGTCACCTTTTTTTTCTTTCAACGTCCATTTCCATGCACATACAATCCTAAATTATTGGCTATTTAGCATTTATTAACCTACACAGTGTTTAAGAGCGCCTTTGACTTGAAAAAGCACGACGTAAACAAACCATTACAAAAAACTTTAATTTAGCTAAAAACCCGCTCCGCCTATAAAACAGCTAACAGTGAGCACACACGCGAGGGGGGCGAGCTCACGCCACGGGACACTGGCCGTTTTCATTTTCAAATTAACGGCGACTTTTTAATTTCGGAATTGGTGGGCGGAGCGTCCCGATTGGACGCGCGGCGACATGCTGTCTAATTATAAAGCGGCTCATTGGCTTTCTGCCATTATTAATGGGGGGATTCTATTTTCAAATTTCAAGAGATTTATTCCATTGTCCGCGTAACGTTGATTGAGACGTTCGGTTGTGTTTACACGCTCGTTGTGGGACCACCAATTAATAATATGTCATTTAATGAACGACACAAGTCGTTATTCAGTGGAGAAACATATCAACAGAACTACGTACATATATGAGAATATTTAGCGAGCTGCTTTCCTACTGGCATGGTCAAGCCTTAGTGAATTCAAGTTTATGAATTTCGATTATGGGTTAATCTCATGAAGTGGTAAAGATTTGGTAGAGTCTAGAAGTCGTTAAAACAATAGAACCAATGAATAGGTAAAACCACTGTCTCACAAATACTTTATGTAACAGCTTGGCAGTCGCGCATCGTCCGTCAAAAGTGATACCAAAGAGTTAAAAGCTTATAGTGAGACATTCATATAAGCCTAGAAAGTGACACTCTACATTACAGTCGAAATAATGGAACCACAAAAATTTGTCGCGTTTCAAATTTAGATTATGTAACTAAGTAGACCGATAGAAATGATATAATATATACCTAGCTGTAGCTTGTTCATGTTTTATTAGAATTGGATTATACAGTATACTCTACCATCAAACGCACACCACTAAAAAAAAACAAAAAAGCATCTAAATATCATCACAAAAATCCAATCAATTAGCAAGCACTGCCATCGTGCCTACGCACTAACAAGCACTCGGAATCACTCAGAATCGAATTAAGCACTCAAAGCTATTATCCCTTTGTGAGTCCCTTCTAATGTAGTTATGTACTCGATACGGCTCAAGATGGTCCAAATCACTACCGAGAGCTTCGATTCGCCACTTACGGATCAATTAGAACTTTATACATATTGCATAAGTATTGTTAGGTCGTAGAACGTGTTGAAAACGAGGGTAGTTGTGGAGTTTAAGGACTTTTCAATACACCATTTCTCGCCTAGACTCGTTAAGTCATCGAATTGATGGTCTAATTATTTGGAAGCTGTTGTATATGACCATATGAAGATTGCTTAATGGAAACAAGATAATTTGAATATAGTGCACAATCTCTGATATTTGTAGTAAATTGACAGCGCAATTTAACTGATATAAGCCCAATAAGACCTTCTATTTTCTCGCTTCTCTGAAACAAAGAGGATTCGTTTCATGAAGAAGTTGCGTCTATTGTTAAGCAAAATGTTGTAGTTATTCTTTAATTAGGTACCTCCTATAGACTATCTTTCATAATCAGGTAAACTAAGCTAGCTCATCAATTGAACTAGCTCTACAAAATGACTGCAGCTAAGTCGAATAAGTCCTGGCCAAAATCGGACGATAATGATAATGATGAAATCGATGTACGCTGGCATTAGCCTGTTAGTTTTAACCAAAATGCAACACATTTGCGTACGTAGGTCATTAGAATTTGTTTTCCACCAACTTGTACGGTGACTCCTAATCAAGCGTATACGAATATCACCACCAGCAAAACTAACATCAACATATTCAGCGCAACAAAACCGATAAAACTCCGGTACATTTCGCAAATCACATTCCGGCAGATTTAATTCACTAACGGTGCGTACCTTCTGTTGCCGAAAACATCACCCTTCATGCTTAAACCGATAAATCTGGAGTGAATCGATAATGGAACATAATCTGGCCAATATAGTTGTCGCGGGCCCCTCGCATCACGAGAATTAACAATTGTCAGGGGACTACTGTTTGTATGGGGGCATTAAATGTAAATCAATGACCGAAATGCAAGTACACGTAAGAAATAATCTCTTAGTGGTTCTGAGCATTCTATCTCTTTCTCTCCGTCTCTTCAGATGTCTATGGGCTACTGTAACTGTTTATCATCGAATGCGGCGTAATCTTATTGCCACCTTTATCCGTATTAACCTATTTACGTTCCACTGCAGGGTACGGGCCTCCTCTAAAATCGAGAGTACGATTAAGAAGGGTTAAGCTATATAATTCATCACGCTGGCCTAGTGCGGGTCGGCCACCTTAGTAGTGTAAAAATACATAGGTTTTACTGTTGAACATAAGTCTCTCCCAAGGAAAGTATTTTCAAGGAATTTCCTCTTTATTTTTAATATTAAGTTCTAATTTGAAAGCAACCATAAGGATCTTTAGGTGTAGAGATTTCATTATGACAATTGTCCAATAATATTTTTTCAGTAGCTAAATTCGATTTCGGCATCTCATCCCTGTATATCACTGGACCTAAAACTAAATTTCCTTCTCCAAAACGATCCCAATCAACCCACTGAACGAGCAATACATGCACATATGTGGACAATAGGAACACATGCGACATTCACCCGCGCGCTGTATGCACTTGTTTATGCTCACTACAATGGAGCTAGTCGACTGAGGATAAATAAATATCGCGCCACGTTATAGGGATTATTTTAATAGGTGCTTGTAATTGGCAAAATGACGTTCTTTATTTTGTAATCTTCCGTAAAGTCTTTAAACGAGAAAGCAATGTTAATGACAATTTTGTCTGTTTCAAACCCATTGAAACAGACAAGATTGTCTTGCTAGACTGGGCTAACAATACGGTCCCACAAGAAATAGACCAGAAGGACTGGAGTGAGATTGATGAAGACCCGAATATTCTTACGTCTACTGAAGAAAAGCCCAGGTGACGACGTGTAATTGGGACAGGTGATGTATAAGAAATAAAACGTAAAATAGAGGATAAAGGATTTCGGTACTCCATGGCGAAATTAGACGCTGGCTGGGAAACGACAGGCCACGGGTTCAATCCCCGTAACGAGACAAATGTTCGTGTGAACTACAGGTATTTGTTTTACACTGTGAAAATCGGAATAGGCCTATGTTTTCAGCAGTGGAATTTTAGGATCAGAAGAAAAAGAAAAAAGATACCCCAAAACAACAAGACGAATATATCAAAGCGTTGAACAGTGCAACACCCACGTCGTTGTAACATCTTTAAACCCTGCCTTCTTAAACTCTTTACTAAGCGTAAAGAACCTACAAAACAGTACGACATAAGTGACAAAAGGCAACAATTATCGCCAACCAACATTTTTAAATCGCACTGCACTTCACTCACAATCAAGGTAATCACTTTCGTCGCAATATTAAAAACGACAATACCAATGGGGCAATCTTAACAACGCCAAAAAAATTACTTACCCCAAATATCGCGAGTCAGCGGGCATCAAATCAAACGTCATCGGGAAACAATACGCGCCGGTCGCGTCGCATGATTGCTATTGTTATGCCGGCGCGTAGCCAACCGTACCGAGGGTCGTGATGTTGGTACCAACAGATTTTATAGGGTTCCGTTGTTGTATCAGCCCATATACGTCCCACTGGAGGGCACGGGCCTACTCCACAATTGAAGATACGATTGAGAGTGGTTAGGGAATACAGTCCACCACGCTGGCCTAGTGCGGCTTGGCAGGGCTAGGTTGGGTAGGGTTCCGTACCTACTGCCTAAACCTATTTAAAACGGAAAGAAAGACAATCAGTGTGTCTTTTAAAATGTATGAGATACTTTTCATTGACTTAAAGTTTGACAAGAAACAAGGATTTGAAGGACAATAATTTGTAATATCCGAATAACGGAAAAAAATAACCGATTGTACCTACATATGCTTATACAAACATCGTTTTATTTACAATAATTATCAACTTACACTTACAAATAGAAATTCGTATTAATCTACGGATGGGCTAAAATATTCTTCAACTCAATTGGTATTGACTTGGTATTTGACTGCCTCGGTGGCGTAGTTATACTACGGTACGGTTACAAAGCTGAGGTCTCGGGTTCGAATCCCGGGTTGGGCAAAATGATATTGGATTTTTCTATTCATTATCAGCCCAGAGTCAGGAATTTGTGCCCGATATGGCGATAGGCTCGCCACCTATCACATTGTGGAACGGAACATACAAGGCGAAATGTGGGTGTCCTGGTACCTCTGTCTACCCCTTCTGGTAAAAAGGCGTGAGTTTATGTTTATGCAATTGGTATTTCGATCCGACTTCTTCCTTAATAATATTTTACTAACGAAGCTGTAGTCTAGACAGCTTACTCATTTTTACTATATTTAAATCTGGATGGGTGAACTGAAGATTGCCTTGAAGAAATTATCTAGAGCTATAAGGCCAGCTCTTGTACTGTATAATTGTCATTTTTTTACTGTAATTATTTCTCTATTTCATGCAATAAAGGATTAAATAAATAAATTTTAAATAGTTTGGATACTAAGCCTCCCAACGTACACAAAAGATAGTCTCTCATTGCTCATTGTTTACAGAACCCTACCTCCCCAATTCCAGCTCACACTTGTCCTTTATTTTTTTTAATTAAACCCGATGCATTGACGAGGCGTCGCGCATTGTCAGGTGTATAGGCGGCGGGTGAATTGGCGACGTATTCTCCTATTAGCGACGATTGTCGTTTAGTGATTGGTTCGGGGTGTTTGTATTGTGCTGTTTTTAGTAATCACTATGAATGAAGGTGGGATTTTGAAATTACTGAACTGAAAGTTCTTTATTTGTCCAAAAGTAGCAGAAGTTGGTGGTAGGTGTCTCATATATTTCTTCCTGTTGCTTGTAAGACAACGCGAATATAAATGCATAATATGGCTACACGGTCGCGTGCAGTAGTGTTACTTCCACGTATTGTCAATCTTCCGTGTATAATTCACTCCAAAGCTTATTTACGCCCTCTTTAGTGCAGTAAATTAGACTACTGGTGAACGTGAGACCTCGTGTTCAATACCCTAACTTAGACAAATGTTTGTACAGCCTACAAATATTTGTTTCAAGTCTGTGTGTTCATGGTAGAAGAGCCTCTCGTAGTTTCTGATACACGATACCTGACATGTGTCTAATGCGGGGTATATATGTGACTATTAGGTGTATTTATTTATTACTTTCAAGTCTCAGCGTTTCTTAGATTTAGGCTAATGTAGTTATTACAGTTACTGAACACACAGGGGAAGACTCGAAGTCATTGAGCGTATGACTAATACCTCAGTCCGCCTCGTGACCACGAAAACTGTAAAGTAATCGAAACGTCAGGAAGATTAAAAATGTAAAAGTTTAAACCAAATCCGCGATAAAATCCGTATATACGAGTAATAGTTTTATTTCTTAGTTAATATTTAATAATAGTTAACAGTTTCATACAAATTTAATTATTCGTACACCTGTAGCTGCCCCAACTTTCGTTCGTTCTCTTTTATCCATCACATAGTTGTCTGGCAGAAATTGCTTCAAGCAATAAGACTGCCATTTGTGCATTTTCTTTTGTTTCGTGTAACCATCTACTTTTATGTATATGGTGTACAATAAAGTGTTAAATTAATAAATAAATTATTTCAATTTCTGATACACGCTGAAAGACTTTTGTCTAATACGGGGTATACAGGGTATTTCAAGAGTGCTACCGAAAACGAAGCCGGGTGGTAGTTTAAGCGACTTCGGACACAATGCAATAGAAAATGTTGTAAAAAAAGTGTCAATTTTTCTTTGTAATTTATTTTATATGGTCGTATTTGGGTGGTAAATATTTTTTTCGTAATATAATAGTGTATACCCATTTATTTATAAAGACTCTAAGGTATAAAGGAGTTTAAATTATTATTTTAGCAAAAACTATGGATTCACCACCCAAAAATGACGATATTTAAAAAGTAAAATTTTTCAAATTTTTTAGTTGCATTGTGTTTGTAGTTACTAAAACTACCACCAGGCTTCGTTTTCGGTAGCACTCTTGAGATACCCTGTATATGTGACTATTGTCATGTTGTGTGTATATATCGATCAAACATAGCAGTACTCAGCGCGATATGAAAGACGGTATGATTAAAGAGCACTTGGGTGTCATTTTAGTAAACATCGCGATATACTACAACCCCCTCTTCACCCCCAAACCACCCCGGGGGCGCGGCAGAGCATTAAGCAAATTAGATTAGAATGCTATCGCGATCGGGGGGCGAGTTGTAGTTTCACTTGTAGGGGGTTGTGGAAAAATAAACAGAGAAATATGTGTTTGGGGGTAGCTTCGTGGATTTGTGTGCAGGTGAAATTATAGAGCTGTTGTTGACACTTTTACAAACTGAAACGTGTTATAAACAAAATGTATACATATACCTGCATCATGATAGGCTAAAAATACCATGCAACTAAAAATTTCACAAAGAAACGCGATCGAATCCATAGTTTTTGCACAAAATTATAATTTAAACCCTTGCGTATAGTCATAAATATGTCGCGTAACGGAAAAATGTGACTTAGAAATAAAGATGGCGCGTAACAGAAAAACGTTACATTTTTAAACATTATTATAAAATTTCACCCATACGTCGATAAAGAAATTCAACTTCAATAAAATCGATTAAAAATTTTTTAGTAACATTTTCAGCAACTCAATTAAAAACCTGCATTATATCAACGGATTACAGTCGAAGTTCCCTTACCTGATGAGCGTATGCGCCCTACTCCTCAGCGTAGTGAGTTCTTCCGCCTCCGTCGTCGTCTTCTTGTCCTCGTACAGGCGCGTCGTGCACAACACCGAGTCCAGTGTCACTGAGAGACAGTCGCTCAGCTGCTTGGCCAGGTCCATCTCTTTGGGGTCCGCCTGCAGGTCTTTCTCCTGTGGGGGGAGAGGTTCTTGTTACACTGGTTTTAATTTATGCTCTTTTTTTATTACAATGAATGGCGAGACGAGAATGCCATTCGCCATAATTGCGTCGACATAAAAGCAAAGATAAATCATATTTTATCGATATGCCATGGAAATTACGTTTTCAATGCAGTGAAATTCCTAATGATCTTACAGTTAACTTCTCATACATTTCACAGATCGAGCAGGGGACTTTTTTATTGCAATGAGTGGCAAGACGAGCATGCCGTTCACCTCATAGTGGGCGATACAACCGCTCATGAACAGTAGCAAAACTAAACATCTTGAAATACAAAGCAATGTTTTTCATTCCATTGCGCTCGCCACCCTGAGATATAAAATGTTAAGTCTCAATATGTCCAGTAGTTACTCTGGTTACAATGTCCTTCACACCGAAACACAACAGTGCATTTACATTGCTGTTTGACGGGAGAAATAGACATTGCAGTGTTACCTACCCATATGGCCTCTCACATATGAGAGACCTACCACTAGTAAAACCCACAGTATACTCATATTATTCGCTATTAAACGACTTTTAACATATATGCCTCAGACAGACAGCCTTCGTGGCTCAATTGGTTAGACGGCTGTGAAACTAGAGGCCGCGGGTTCGATCCCCGCTCCGAAACAACTATTTGCGAACCACAGATATTTGTTTCGGGTCTGGGTGTTTGTGAGACCGAAAAGTCTCTCGTAGTTCCCGATACCCACGACACAAGACTCGATCTTAGTGTGGGGTCGGGAATATGTATGACTGTTGGGTGTATTCATTTATATACACACCTAAATATACACATTTTTCTGATAATCCTTACAAAACAAACTTGCAAGGTGTTTCGATTTTTCCGATGAGAAGTATATCTAAAATCGAGTAATACTTTAAATATTTTAAACACAGCGTGTAAAGCGAAATGTCGGTTGTTGTAGATACTAGTAATGGCATTTATTGCTATTTCAAAATAACTTCACGAACTGGTGATTTTGCAAGTCGTAGCAAGTTAAACATAGCTGCTATTACTAAGTACTTAAATATTTATATGATACAAGTTTCATAACGCGACTTAGTGAGCAAACCAGCATTTACTGAACACTCGCTCAGTTAACTTTTTGTTTGTCCAAGTTAGATACATTTTTGATGTTGTAAAACAAATATCTATACATCTATTTCATTGTTTAAGTATGTTTGTCTGGTATTTTTTTATATGAGGAATGTATTACCAAAACAATACCAGTAATTTCTATTGATTGGCAAAATATAATTTCTTTCAGATATCTGATATGGTTATTTGTTAATAATATCCATAGGGCGCTAGGCCTGCAGTAGTAAGCCATATAAATAACTCAAAAATAAGAACTATATAGCAAATAAATCAATTTGCTTAATTTATTACTAATTATCAGGTAATGGGCACCACTAACCAAAGAATGTTGCTTGAAATAACAATATTACTTTAGTACATACTTAGTATGAGTTTAACTGCTAAGTTTTAATTTAAAGTAATTAAATTATACCATGTTTATATAGAAAATTATCTTACATTAACAAAACACTCACGATTGGTATAGCAGGCTTCTAATACTTCCAAGGATTTATGGTCAATTGAATCACCAAAATTATGTAATATTTCACCTTCACACTCACAATACTTATATCATAATTTAGAATAGACTTGCGTGATGTACAGTAATTCAAAACAATTCAAAAGTTCAAAGAAACAAATTGGCGGTATAGAATACAGATAATAATTTGTTTTGACAACTCTAAACTCATAGCGTTTTATTACTGCACAAATGCATTTAAATGATGAGTTATTAGAATGTCACACAATACACATATTTATTTTAATTTTATTTCCATCGCCCTAAGTTAACCATTGCCACAGTTTGTTATAAAACTTACAATGTATACTGTTTATATTTGTATTTAAAACTTTTATACAACGCTAACAATAATTAAACACTGTAATACACAATTTCACTATATGATTATTCTATTACAAAATAAATTACTTAAATTATTGTTTAACAACTCGCAAATCGCAAATCGCGAACGTAATGAAAGTTAGTAGAAAAAAAAACACGGCATCCGCGGCAAAACACAAGTACGCGTGCCGCCCAAATCAACCAATATGCGTTTATGCAATAATCGCTCTAAACGTCTATAGTCGCCGTAAAATCAAATACTATAATTGCATAACGCCGGTCTTTGCGCTATCCATTTCACTCACTCTTTCATAGAACGCACGAGATAGCTTGAAAATATTAGCCGATCGGCGCGTGCTGCGTATTGTGCATCGTGCTTCACGAAATGTAATAACCAAACGGTTTACGCGATTTATTTAGCAGTTAGCAAACATAACCGTTTGTTCATAATTTGCGAAATGTTATATTTGATTTCACTTGCTTAGCTTGACTGCTACAGTTATTTATTCCATCACTAGTAGATACGCATAAAGCGCTATAGATAAACGTCATAAGGAGCGCCCGCCGCTGTCAAGACGGTTGGGCGGGACTGTATACTGTGCTGCGTTTGTACGGGATAGTAGCTGCCGGGATAGTCGGTAGGCAAGTATTACATCTTGTATTGCAGGACACAGGCCTTCTCTACAATCGGGAGTACAATTGAGATTGGTTAGGCCATATAACTCCTAACAACACTACAGTATAAATGTCTTGTTATAAGTAACGATGTTTTCCTTCACCGTTTTAGAGCGTGGTGTTTGATTATCAATACACACATAACTCCAAAAAGTCAGAGGTGTGCCCTGGGATCTTGAACTCGTTCTATTATTAATTGGTAAGTTTTACATACTAGTAGAAAAATAATGGTATAGTATGTTACGAGAATTGGATTAAAAAACTTAAACGTGTAGGAGAGAAATAGTAGTCGTGGTGGTCTTTTGGTAACGAACCAGACGCGACAGATAATATGTTCACGGTGGTCGCGGGTTCAAATCCCAGGGAACACCTCAGACTTTTCGCAGTCATGTGCGTATTGATAGCCAATCACCACGCGCTAAAACTGTGAAGCAACCTGCATACCACAGCGATTTGTATGTATTTTTATGGTATGTAAAGTTCACCATCCCGCTCTAGACCAGCGTGGTAGACTAACCCCTCAATCGTACTCTCGATTGTAGAAGAGCCCCGTGCCCTAGAATGGGACGTACATAATATGGGTTGAAACAGACACTGAAGAGAGAGATTTCTATAAGTACCTACAATACAAATTATTCATTCACAAATCCGATCTCTCTGTTGCAATGGTTTGCCAGAAGCGGAAAAAAATGGCTTTACTATTTTTATTACTTTAAACCGTGCGATCTTTCTGGCTGTAAGCAAGATTAATTAATATTATTGATCAAACGAAAAACCTCTTATAGTTTAAAAATTGCGTAATTTCATTTATACAACGAATACATTAACCCTCAAATATGACCCAAAAAACGTTAATAAGGGCTTAAAATTAAACGTTAAGAGATAACGTCATGCATTTAATAAATTGAATAAGTAGACGACCTACAGTATAACTTTAATATATTAAATTTAATAAAAACAAGATCGAAACAATATATATAATTAACACAGAAGGATTGAAATTATAATATCATTCAATTTTACACGTAGAGGTTAAAGTATATTATGCACTCGACAGTTACCGAATCTAAATCGTCAGCTACCTAAAACTTCTTAAAGATAACTGGTTTTGAAGATTTCTTTCTTTTATCCACGACTTTGCAGCAAAGAACGTTGTGTTATAAAAAAGACTGTGGGATCCACAAGGTACAATATGCACTATTAAATATTTCATTTTTTTTTATTATTCAGTATATTCATGACGCTAAACGTTTGACGCTTATTTTTCTACTTTTAAATATTGCGAATCAAATTTTTTAAATCGACGAATGTTATCAGACATCAATCGTCTCTATCACTTATACGATCATTAAATTTTCGAATCGAAAGCTTACTGCTAACCCTACAAGGTATGTCGGGGACATCAATGTTACAACGACAAAACAAGTTATGATTCGTACAAGACATAATTAAGACAAAATACGATAGCTTTCCGAACATAGTTCTACAGGTTTAAATTTTTATCTCAGTAGATAACATTGTATTCATAAAGTTTCAAATTAAGCTACCTTTTTACACTGAAATCAGCGGTTGCCGAATCCGTCGACCTCGACATAATTTCTATAATATTATACACATTTTATACATTCATAACGGGCTAATACGACTTAAAGTACCCGCGAACGCATAAAAAGCATAATAAAAAAACGCCGACCGCAAAACACCAACGTTCCATTTTATGCGGTAACAATAAAAATTGGAATTTTAATCTCGCAACAGTTCCGCGACGTCTTCCTTTATTGTTTCACAATTAATATGCGTAAATTGGAACGCGCGGGCCGCCCGGCGGCCATGTTAATTGCCCCTTATCATCGACGCCATCTTGCCTTTTTTCGTTCCTTGGGCCAGTAAATCTAGTAGTTTATGAGGGACCAGGGAGATAACATCTCTGCCCGAGTTTTGCAACTTTTTTGGGCTCCGGCTTTTTGATAAGTTCTCGGGTTTATCTGGCCCTTTGTGCGGCGATGACGCGCACTTTTAACGCTGAGGATGTTTCAATTAAGTTAATGTGACACAAACGGCCCAACTTAATGTAAAGGGTTTACTGTGGCGGCGAGTATTTAAATATAAATTTGTAGATTTATATCTCGCGTGTGACCAAATGTCTTTTCTGATCGATGTTGCAATTAATATACTCGACATTATTATAGCTACGTAATACGGATTGGACAAAGTATTTCTTACGTCAATTACTAAATATAATGAAGCATCTACCTTCAAAGAAATGTCGCATACAATTCATATGATTATTGGGATTCACAAATCGTCACAGTCAAAATATTGTGTTTAAACCAGCCTATGAAATAGGAGTTTTAAAACCAAATATATTATTCCACCCGAGTTTATGTCAGTCAAAAAGTTCAAAATTTTGACACTATAGGTGTTATAAATAAAGCATACTAAACATTCATAAATTCCACAAACTTCTATTAATTCATTTACATTTCGCAATTCTTATTCGTATTTCATCCGTAATTTAATAAGTCCGGCTAAATAAAATAATAATGTATCATTTTTTTCCTTTCAATGAATGGCGTGACCAGCATGAGATTTGTCTGATAGAAAGCGATACGACCGCTCATGGACAGGAGCAAAACAAAACAATACCAAGTATTACAAAGCAATGCTTGACGTTCCACTGCGCTCGCCATCCTGAGACATAAGATGCTATGTCTCAATATGCCCAGTAGTTACTCTGGCTAAAGTTCCTTAAAACCAGAACACAACAGTGCATTTACACTGCTGATAATTCTTTAATATTTACTTTCCTTTACCAATGTTACACTCGTCTTATTTCAACGTATATTTTTTTCATCTTATTTCCAAATCCATACCTTTTTATACAACAACGATAGAATATATTAGTTTATTTTTTCCTTCCCCGATTAATTTATACAAAATGAACGCAAAAACCTCAAGAGACAAACATGGTCACCTGCCGGCCCGTTCAGTAAAACGTTGTACGTACGCTACTTTGTGCCTAAATTGACGTTAACAGCGTCCACGGAAAATTATGGGGCGGTATCCTGTCCTTAAACGGGGAACTAGTAAGGATAAATACGTTTCCAATGCATAATATTATCGTAAACTGTTTTTAAATAATTTCTAAAATTACCTCGTGGGTTCTATTATGTTTTACATTATAAGACACAAATAGTACTTGTCTTAATTAATCGAGTTAATCGTACTGTGTCTTAAATATATCGATGGGAAACATCGGCTTAGCGAGCCCATTTGGTTTATTCCATATTCCTTTAATTACATGTATCTATAAGTCCGGCAAATGCGCAAAAGGGTTACATCCGGCGTAGGATGCGCGCATCGAGAAAGTCTAGACGTCGAAAAACCAAGTATTTAGACGAATGAACGACGTTAATTAATGCCGATTTTAATCCTATTAACGTACATGTTATTGTCATAAGATATAAATTTAATAAACTTTTTTGATTATATTTATCTAGAGTCTGGGATCGGATCTTGTTTCCTAAACGACTTCTCAACGGAAAGCAATAAATGATATCGAGTTATTTATTAACAAAAACTATACAAATTAAAATCACTAGTATCCGCATACAATAAAAGTGACTATAAACTTACACAAACTAATTAGCTACGATACATTCGCAACCGAAAACGATAAAAAAATCGGTACAGAAGCATCATTCGGTTTACGACACAGTAGCGGGACACGGCGAAATTACCAGTGCTTTTATTAACACAAATGTGGGCTTATTGTGTGAAACAGTTTGCGGTATTGCGATTATTTTTGGTATGCAGGTTATAGGAGCGATCAAAACCTATCGGCGATGAAATTGAGATTTTGAGACATATCGATGTGTGAGCATAAAAATATTTCTCACATATTATAATAATGCTTTCGCTAATGACACCAAACACGTATCTAAATTCGAGATCAGTTCAACATGTTAATTCATTTTACAGATTTATTGTTGTATTATTATGGCAACTGTATTGTAATATTTCTCAAGTAAGTGACTGTACTTGTCTTATTGAGAATAAATATCTTATATTACTATTAATTAAGAACCACCTCTTAGGAACTTTCATAGTAAAAGGGTCATAAAACTAAAGATACCATGATTGTCTAGCTTGATACCGTACACTTTACCTATCTTCGATATGACTCCCAGGCTATGCGCTTTATTATCACTAGAGCATTGTTCCTAACAGTTAGTTATTTTATAGTAGACGTCTCTCATAAGGTAACATCTTATGTATCAGGATGGCGAGCGTAGTGGAATGCCAAGCATTGTTTTGCAAATGGAGTTTTTTTTTCTGCTCATTCATCGCCATAAAAAAAGTTAAAGCAAGCATTAGGTAATTGACTTAACTATGATCAAATAGATTTTTTAATAATTCATAGGCATTTTAAAGTATCATCATTAGGAACAGTGCGTATACAAATTTGATAGCCAGCTCTAAATACAGCAATCTTTCAATTGCACGACAAAGATTTTTTTATCTCTCTACCAAGCCCATAGCCCAACACAAATGACAAAATCGTAATACCCTAAACAAAACCACTCACTTGCCCATCCACTATCCTAGCTCTAAGCAAGTACGTTAGCTAGTACAAACGGGCGCTCGACGTGCATTAGCGTTGCTTTTAGGGCGCCCACCCACTCGCACGGCTACCGACCGCGGTGTGGAATAGGGCTGGCACAAAATATTACGAAAATCGTCTTTGTTGCAAACACAAATTTCAGAAATATGTATTTATAAATTTAACATCATATGTCTCAGGACGGCGAGCGCAGTGGAATACCAAGCATTGCTTTGTAATTGCTACTGTTCATGAGCGGTCGTAACGCTTACAATCAGGCGAACGACTTGCTCGTCTCGCTATTAATAGCAGCAAAAAAATCTATACAGTAGGAATAGACGCAATAAGTAAAATATATTTTTATAGTTCAGTTGCATTAGATAACAATGGAGATGGATTACGTAATTAGTAAAGGTACTATACAGCTTGATTACATAACCTTTGCGCTTTAACCGGAGTGGTGTAGTCGTTTAACAGATAACCGACGAGATCTACCATTACTTTATCTTTGGTTATGAAATTACTTGTGGCCCAATAGCGCCCGAGTCGGGCCCACAAGTATTTTTGTCAGGTCTGGATGTTTTGTGAGACCAAAAAGTTTCGTAGTGTCTGATACCTAAGACACAAGACTCAATATTGGTGTATCAAGACTTATGTATGTGACAGTTCGGTGAATTCATATTCATTATCTCTTTTCTTACCAATGCATTTGCCATCACACGCTTATCGTATTAATTACATGCTTCATACTCTTCATAGTTATTTTTGACACCAGAATCAGCAAGTTTATTCTCGGATAGTGTGACAGCCCTACACGTGCCAGTCATTTGGGCGCGGCGAGTGAGAGCGCACCTTTATATCTATACACGTGTACATAGCGACACCGCTCCGGTTATATCCATGTTTTACTAGCATATATCTGTCGAGTGCCTCGGTGGAGTAGTTGTACTACGGTACGCTTTCAAAGCTGAGGTCTCGGGTTCGAATCCCGAGTCGGACAAAGTGATATTGGATTTTTCTATTGATTATCAGATGGAGTCAGGAATTTGTGCCCGATATGGCGATATGCTCGCCCCCTATCACATCGTGGGACGGAATAAGCGAAACGTGGGTGTCCAGGCACCTCTGCCTACCCCTTCTGGGAAAAAGGCGAGAGTTCATGTATGTATGTATCTTTCGAGTGATAGACAAGAACATATGTTGAAGACTCAAGAGGTCTACTGGTGGTAGGTCTCTCATATGTGAGCGGCCACCTGGATAGGTACCACCGCAATGTCTATATCTCCAAACAGCAGTGTAAATGCAAATCTATACCGTACTGAACTATATCGGCTTATTTACAATCCACTGTATGAAACGAGCCTTCTCTGCAATCGATAATACGATTGAGAGTGGTTAGGCCATATAGTCCACCACGCTGGCCTGGTGCGGGTTAGTGGAGGTTTCATACCATATAAATTACAAACATCTATGGTATGCAGGTTTCCTCACGATGTTTTCCTTCACCGTTATAGTGCGTGATTGACTAATACATTTTTACCTCCCAACTCAACTAAACAGGTTGCCATCAGCAAAAAACTAACCCGTAACTTTGTACCCTTTTTGCACCGATAACAAAACTTAACCCTAACGCAATCTCGGACTTTACGTCGTAAAATATATCAAGAACGGGTCGAATGTACCCAATTGGCATGTGAAGGTTGATTGAAGGGATCACATCAAAATTAAGTGTGCGGAAAATGTACGTTTTTGGCGATTGGTAAACTTTTCTGGAGTTTCAGAGAGGGTTAGAATTGTAAAAAGTTGTAAAATGAAGTATTTTCGATACCATCATACCTAAAACTACATACATAAACTCACGCCTTTTCCCCAGAAGGGGTAGGCAGAGGTGCCACCAGAACACCAACGTTCCGCCTTGTGTGTTCCGTCCAACGATGTGATGTGTCCTGACACCGGTCTGATTTTGAATAAAAAAAAACCATTATCACTTTACCCGACCCGGGATTCGAGCCCAAGACCTCACCGTAAAAGTTACAAAACTATAAAATATCTAGGCTATTTCCAGAAAACTGGAACACGATAGAGCTTGCACGCTTGGCGGCAGAAATAGGTAAAGAAGTAATACATACACATACGTTAAAATTTTATTTAGCAATTTCAGAGCATCATAGGCCATCCGTACTAAGAAATATTTTAGTAACTTGTAGCGACATCTAGCGTGACACAATACAAAAGAGTTTACACTACTGCACTTTGACCTAAGAGTTATAAATATTTTTCGCTAGATGGCGTTGTATCACAAATACACCCAACGTTACAGCGTAGATTTCACAGCATAGCTACAAGATGGCATTAAACTATCAGCAAAAATAGCTTAAAACGTTTGTATGTGTATTAAAACTTCTTGGTTATTGCGAAATACAATTCTTACTGTATAAATTTCTCGAAATTAAATAGCAATAATTATAAATTCATGCTCAATAACTACACAATACACGCATGGATATTCAAAATTCCAGGGTAAAAATAATCTTGCGACTTCAGATAAAGCTGTTTCGGTACGTTTAAGATATGACCGTTTCGGTCGGGTAAAGTGATATTAAATTTTCCTATTCAATCAGCCCGGAGTCAGGAATTTGTGCCCGATATGGCGATAGGTTCGTTCCTATCACATCGTGGGATGAAACATAATGCAAAAGTGAAATTCGTGGTAGCACTTCTGCTTAACCCTCTGGGAAAGTGTTGAGTTAAATAAATAATAATAAATAAATAAATACGCCCAACAGCCACATACATACTGACCCCACAGTTAGATCGAGTCTTGTGTCGTGGGTATCAGAAACTACGACCCATATACACCCAGACCCGAATTAAATAACAGTGGTTCACACAAATATTTGTTTCGGTGCGGAGATCGAACCCGCGGCCTTTCGTTTCACAGCCGGCGTCTAACTAACTGTGCCATGGAAGCTGTCCAAAGGTATTAGTTGATGCATGTATGTATTAGTTTATGGATATAATTCAATGAAGCTGCGTATAAGTGCGTAGAAAATACCTTTTTAAGTAAGTATATTTAATTTATAAATTATATTTTACTTATAGCATCGCATTGGTGGCAACTGTAAAGTTATAATTATGTTAATAAATAATTGTATTTATGAGTTGATATACATATGTATGTAAGCATGTATTTATCATCAACAGCCTTTTACTGTCCACTGCTGGACATAGGCCTCCTCCAAATTACTTCATTTCATCCTGTCTTCGGTTTGTTGCATCCAACATCTGCCAGTGACCTTTCGCGAATCGTCTTTCCACCTAGCTAGAGGGCGCACTACACTACGTTAGCCAAGACGTGGTCTCCACTCAACAACACGTTTACCCCAACGGTTATCGGTTCTTCGACAGATGTCACCATATGTGTGTATGTATGAATGATTTGATGTAACTATGTATGTATGTGTGTATGAGTTGATATATGTTAGTATACTGACGAGTTGGTTGGTGAGCAGCTTGACGAGGTGCAGCGGCGCGGCGGTGCGCAGGAGCCGCGTGTGTATGTATGTATGTATGTGTGTATGAGTTGATATATGTTAGTATACTGACGAGTTGGTTGGTGAGCAGCTTGACGAGGTGCAGCGGCGCGGCGGTGCGCAGGAGCCGCGTGTGTATGTATGTATGTATGTGTGTATGAGTTGATATATGTTAGTATACTGACGAGTTGGTTGGTGAGCAGCTTGACGAGGTGCAGCGGCGCGGCGGTGCGCAGGAGCCGCGTGTGTATGTATGTATGTATGTGTGTATGAGTTGATATATGTTAGTATACTGACGAGTTGGTTGGTGAGCAGCTTGACGAGGTGCAGCGGCGCGGCGGTGCGCAGGAGCCGCGTGTGTATGTATGTATGTATGTGTGTATGAGTTGATATATGTTAGTATACTGACGAGTTGGTTGGTGAGCAGCTTGACGAGGTGCAGCGGCGCGGCGGTGCGCAGGAGCCGCGTGTGTATGTATGTATGTATGTGTGTATGAGTTGATATATGTTAGTATACTGACGAGTTGGTTGGTGAGCAGCTTGACGAGGTGCAGCGGCGCGGCGGTGCGCAGGAGCCGCGTGTGTATGTATGTATGTATGTGTGTATGAGTTGATATATGTTAGTATACTGACGAGTTGGTTGGTGAGCAGCTTGACGAGGTGCAGCGGCGCGGCGGTGCGCAGGAGCCGCGTGTGTATGTATGTATGTATGTGTGTATGAGTTGATATATGTTAGTATACTGACGAGTTGGTTGGTGAGCAGCTTGACGAGGTGCAGCGGCGCGGCGGTGCGCAGGAGCCGCGTGTGTATGTATGTATGTATGTGTGTATGAGTTGATATATGTTAGTATACTGACGAGTTGGTTGGTGAGCAGCTTGACGAGGTGCAGCGGCGCGGCGGTGCGCAGGAGCCGCGTGTGTATGTATGTATGTATGTGTGTATGAGTTGATATATGTTAGTATACTGACGAGTTGGTTGGTGAGCAGCTTGACGAGGTGCAGCGGTGCGCAGGAGCCGCGTGTGTATGTATGTATGTATGTGTGTATGAGTTGATATATGTTAGTATACTGACGAGTTGGTTGGTGAGCAGCTTGACGAGGTGCAGCGGCGCGGCGGTGCGCAGGAGCCGCGTGTGTATGTATGTATGTATGTGTGTATGAGTTGATATATGTTAGTATACTGACGAGTTGGTTGGTGAGCAGCTTGACGAGGTGCAGCGGCGCGGCGGTGCGCAGGAGCCGCGTGTGTATGTATGTATGTATGTGTGTATGAGTTGATATATGTTAGTATACTGACGAGTTGGTTGGTGAGCAGCTTGACGAGGTGCAGCGGCGCGGCGGTGCGCAGGAGCCGCGTGTGTATGTATGTATGTATGTGTGTATGAGTTGATATATGTTAGTATACTGACGAGTTGGTTGGTGAGCAGCTTGACGAGGTGCAGCGGCGCGGCGGTGCGCAGGAGCCGCGTGTGTATGTATGTATGTATGTGTGTATGAGTTGATATATGTTAGTATACTGACGAGTTGGTTGGTGAGCAGCTTGACGAGGTGCAGCGGCGCGGCGGTGCGCAGGAGCCGCGTGTGTATGTATGTATGTATGTGTGTATGAGTTGATATATGTTAGTATACTGACGAGTTGGTTGGTGAGCAGCTTGACGAGGTGCAGCGGCGCGGCGGTGCGCAGGAGCCGCGTGTGTATGTATGTATGTATGTGTGTATGAGTTGATATATGTTAGTATACTGACGAGTTGGTTGGTGAGCAGCTTGACGAGGTGCAGCGGCGCGGCGGTGCGCAGGAGCCGCGTGTGTATGTATGTATGTATGTGTGTATGAGTTGATATATGTTAGTATACTGACGAGTTGGTTGGTGAGCAGCTTGACGAGGTGCAGCGGCGCGGCGGTGCGCAGGAGCCGCGTGTGTATGTATGTATGTATGTGTGTATGAGTTGATATATGTTAGTATACTGACGAGTTGGTTGGTGAGCAGCTTGACGAGGTGCAGCGGCGCGGCGGTGCGCAGGAGCCGCGTGTGTATGTATGTATGTATGTGTGTATGAGTTGATATATGTTAGTATACTGACGAGTTGGTTGGTGAGCAGCTTGACGAGGTGCAGCGGCGCGGCGGTGCGCAGGAGCCGCGTGTGTATGTATGTATGTATGTGTGTATGAGTTGATATATGTTAGTATACTGACGAGTTGGTTGGTGAGCAGCTTGACGAGGTGCAGCGGCGCGGCGGTGCGCAGGAGCCGCGTGTGTATGTATGTATGTATGTGTGTATGAGTTGATATATGTTAGTATACTGACGAGTTGGTTGGTGAGCAGCTTGACGAGGTGCAGCGGCGCGGCGGTGCGCAGGAGCCGCGTGTGTATGTATGTATGTATGTGTGTATGAGTTGATATATGTTAGTATACTGACGAGTTGGTTGGTGAGCAGCTTGACGAGGTGCAGCGGCGCGGCGGTGCGCAGGAGCCGCGTGTGTATGTATGTATGTATGTGTGTATGAGTTGATATATGTTAGTATACTGACGAGTTGGTTGGTGAGCAGCTTGACGAGGTGCAGCGGCGCGGCGGTGCGCAGGAGCCGCGTGTGTATGTATGTATGTATGTGTGTATGAGTTGATATATGTTAGTATACTGACGAGTTGGTTGGTGAGCAGCTTGACGAGGTGCAGCGGCGCGGCGGTGCGCAGGAGCCGCGTGTGTATGTATGTATGTATGTGTGTATGAGTTGATATATGTTAGTATACTGACGAGTTGGTTGGTGAGCAGCTTGACGAGGTGCAGCGGCGCGGCGGTGCGCAGGAGCCGCGTGTGTATGTATGTATGTATGTGTGTATGAGTTGATATATGTTAGTATACTGACGAGTTGGTTGGTGAGCAGCTTGACGAGGTGCAGCGGCGCGGCGGTGCGCAGGAGCCGCGTGTGTATGTATGTATGTATGTGTGTATGAGTTGATATATGTTAGTATACTGACGAGTTGGTTGGTGAGCAGCTTGACGAGGTGCAGCGGCGCGGCGGTGCGCAGGAGCCGCGTGTGTATGTATGTATGTATGTGTGTATGAGTTGATATATGTTAGTATACTGACGAGTTGGTTGGTGAGCAGCTTGACGAGGTGCAGCGGCGCGGCGGTGCGCAGGAGCCGCGTGTGTATGTATGTATGTATGTGTGTATGAGTTGATATATGTTAGTATACTGACGAGTTGGTTGGTGAGCAGCTTGACGAGGTGCAGCGGCGCGGCGGTGCGCAGGAGCCGCGTGTGTATGTATGTATGTATGTGTGTATGAGTTGATATATGTTAGTATACTGACGAGTTGGTTGGTGAGCAGCTTGACGAGGTGCAGCGGCGCGGCGGTGCGCAGGAGCCGCGTGTGTATGTATGTATGTATGTGTGTATGAGTTGATATATGTTAGTATACTGACGAGTTGGTTGGTGAGCAGCTTGACGAGGTGCAGCGGCGCGGCGGTGCGCAGGAGCCGCGTGTGTATGTATGTATGTATGTGTGTATGAGTTGATATATGTTAGTATACTGACGAGTTGGTTGGTGAGCAGCTTGACGAGGTGCAGCGGCGCGGCGGTGCGCAGGAGCCGCGTGTGTATGTATGTATGTATGTGTGTATGAGTTGATATATGTTAGTATACTGACGAGTTGGTTGGTGAGCAGCTTGACGAGGTGCAGCGGCGCGGCGGTGCGCAGGAGCCGCGTGTGTATGTATGTATGTATGTGTGTATGAGTTGATATATGTTAGTATACTGACGAGTTGGTTGGTGAGCAGCTTGACGAGGTGCAGCGGCGCGGCGGTGCGCAGGAGCCGCGTGTGTATGTATGTATGTATGTGTGTATGAGTTGATATATGTTAGTATACTGACGAGTTGGTTGGTGAGCAGCTTGACGAGGTGCAGCGGCGCGGCGGTGCGCAGGAGCCGCGTGTGTATGTATGTATGTATGTGTGTATGAGTTGATATATGTTAGTATACTGACGAGTTGGTTGGTGAGCAGCTTGACGAGGTGCAGCGGCGCGGCGGTGCGCAGGAGCCGCGTGTGTATGTATGTATGTATGTGTGTATGAGTTGATATATGTTAGTATACTGACGAGTTGGTTGGTGAGCAGCTTGACGAGGTGCAGCGGCGCGGCGGTGCGCAGGAGCCGCGTGTGTATGTATGTATGTATGTGTGTATGAGTTGATATATGTTAGTATACTGACGAGTTGGTTGGTGAGCAGCTTGACGAGGTGCAGCGGCGCGGCGGTGCGCAGGAGCCGCGTGTGTATGTATGTATGTATGTGTGTATGAGTTGATATATGTTAGTATACTGACGAGTTGGTTGGTGAGCAGCTTGACGAGGTGCAGCGGCGCGGCGGTGCGCAGGAGCCGCGTGTGTATGTATGTATGTATGTGTGTATGAGTTGATATATGTTAGTATACTGACGAGTTGGTTGGTGAGCAGCTTGACGAGGTGCAGCGGCGCGGCGGTGCGCAGGAGCCGCGTGTGTATGTATGTATGTATGTGTGTATGAGTTGATATATGTTAGTATACTGACGAGTTGGTTGGTGAGCAGCTTGACGAGGTGCAGCGGCGCGGCGGTGCGCAGGAGCCGCGTGTGTATGTATGTATGTATGTGTGTATGAGTTGATATATGTTAGTATACTGACGAGTTGGTTGGTGAGCAGCTTGACGAGGTGCAGCGGCGCGGCGGTGCGCAGGAGCCGCGTGTGTATGTATGTATGTATGTGTGTATGAGTTGATATATGTTAGTATACTGACGAGTTGGTTGGTGAGCAGCTTGACGAGGTGCAGCGGCGCGGCGGTGCGCAGGAGCCGCGTGTGTATGTATGTATGTATGTGTGTATGAGTTGATATATGTTAGTATACTGACGAGTTGGTTGGTGAGCAGCTTGACGAGGTGCAGCGGCGCGGCGGTGCGCAGGAGCCGCGTGTGTATGTATGTATGTATGTGTGTATGAGTTGATATATGTTAGTATACTGACGAGTTGGTTGGTGAGCAGCTTGACGAGGTGCAGCGGCGCGGCGGTGCGCAGGAGCCGCGTGTGTATGTATGTATGTATGTGTGTATGAGTTGATATATGTTAGTATACTGACGAGTTGGTTGGTGAGCAGCTTGACGAGGTGCAGCGGCGCGGCGGTGCGCAGGAGCCGCGTGTGTATGTATGTATGTATGTGTGTATGAGTTGATATATGTTAGTATACTGACGAGTTGGTTGGTGAGCAGCTTGACGAGGTGCAGCGGCGCGGCGGTGCGCAGGAGCCGCGTGTGTATGTATGTATGTATGTGTGTATGAGTTGATATATGTTAGTATACTGACGAGTTGGTTGGTGAGCAGCTTGACGAGGTGCAGCGGCGCGGCGGTGCGCAGGAGCCGCGTGTGTATGTATGTATGTATGTGTGTATGAGTTGATATATGTTAGTATACTGACGAGTTGGTTGGTGAGCAGCTTGACGAGGTGCAGCGGCGCGGCGGTGCGCAGGAGCCGCGTGTGTATGTATGTATGTATGTGTGTATGAGTTGATATATGTTAGTATACTGACGAGTTGGTTGGTGAGCAGCTTGACGAGGTGCAGCGGCGCGGCGGTGCGCAGGAGCCGCGTGTGTATGTATGTATGTATGTGTGTATGAGTTGATATATGTTAGTATACTGACGAGTTGGTTGGTGAGCAGCTTGACGAGGTGCAGCGGCGCGGCGGTGCGCAGGAGCCGCGTGTGTATGTATGTATGTATGTGTGTATGAGTTGATATATGTTAGTATACTGACGAGTTGGTTGGTGAGCAGCTTGACGAGGTGCAGCGGCGCGGCGGTGCGCAGGAGCCGCGTGTGTATGTATGTATGTATGTGTGTATGAGTTGATATATGTTAGTATACTGACGAGTTGGTTGGTGAGCAGCTTGACGAGGTGCAGCGGCG